>JAWNMW010000572.1:2400000-3600000 GCA_035043565.1 Drosophila robusta
TATTTTAGTAAAAACTATATATGATGGATTTACTTATATAGCCTGCTGCTCCCGCTGCGCAGTGTCTGGAGTTCAACGCAGTTCGGTTTCGAAATAACCTTCGCTGGTCGCATAGATAAAGATATATAGCTATTATAGACTGTCATACTTGGCCAAAACTTGTTTGGCGTTCAGTTCACGTGCGTTTCAATGATAAGATAAGCACGGCAGAGCGTTTACCTGGCCCCGTATCGTTCTGAACTCTGGCAAGGGCTTTTTACGCATTTGACGCACACGCGACAATCATAAGCCGAGGTCACCACACATATTTTATATTAGCACTCGACAACCCTTCTGCCAGATTTATAGAGCCTCTGGCGCTGCGACGAGCATTTTGTATATACATAGGGTATGCGTACCGATCTATGTAATCCAATAAAAAATAATATTCTAACCACGCCCTACATACAAATCTTCTTCACCTGACTCAGGCATTTATCGGTCTCCGCTTTCTTCGCCTATACGCCCGGTTGTGGTCCCTCTCGCGATGGCACTTCCTCTGGCCGTCTAAGCCCCATGTACAACAGGTACCATTAAACAGGGCTATAAACGCATCAGGCTGACAGTTCATTCATCAAGCGACCCTTTCGTTCGCTGGCTCGCTGTTCTCGCCAGAGAAACCCATAAAGAGGCCAACACATGGGAACCATAACCTAACACACACAATGCACACCACCGGACAATCCAATTGGAATCGAAATAGAACGGTATCCCCTGCTCACCTGGGTTACCTGCTAAATTAATGAATCTATTCGAACACATCGAGTTTTAGGGCGGCATACTAAATGGCTTTCTCACAAATGACCCAAAATTGCTTACGTCAACCATTAACTTCATTATCGTTATGACGATGATCGCCAGCATAAAATGTGTTACCTTTAAAGCGAAAAGGGAAGAACATTAAGAACAATATGAATAAAATTAGTTGCTTTTTACAAAGTACATATCTAAGACGCATTAAAAGTAATAAAAAAATATATATATATAAATATATATATAAAACTAGGCATTACTAATTTATTTAGCGGCTTCAGCATAAAATTTTTCATTTACAAACACTTCCGCGCAGCTTTTGCGTTGTCTACACTCCATGCATACAAAGATATATATTTAAATTCACCATGTAGCCATAAAAAAATAAACATTTATATACCTACCTGTTTAGCCATTAAAGGGTTTTATAAAGTTCTGAAAGTGTATGTTGTAATAACCAGATGTATCTGAACCTTTAAATATATAGAACTTAACTGTGTTCAAACTAAGGCCAAAACAAACCGACTAACTTTCAAATTATAAGCGAAACCTTAAGGAAAACCCGACAAACCAAAACCCGAACTGAAAGACTTTTCCTTTTTTTATGGACTAGTTAAATTTTGGTATATCGAAAAATATCAACAACAAAAATGTATGCTGCATAAATTAGAATTTGCTAAAGTTTGCTCCTTACCATAATTAAACATAATTTAAAGGAAAAAATGTATATATTCTTTGAACAATAAGCGTCAATTACAATTGGCTAAAAATTATTTTCTATCTTAATTTAAAAAAAAACTAAAAGAAAAAATGTATATATTCTTTGAACAATAAGCGTCAATTACAATTGGCTAAAAATTATTTTCTATCGTAATTTAAAAAAAAAACGAAGAGAAAAATATGTATATTTTCTTTGAGTGATATTGAATTGAAAAAAGTGATGACAACCACTTTAACTATTTCTGACTTAATTTTTTTTTACATTAAACGTTGGACAAAAGTTGTTGAATACATTTAACGTAGTTAGTTTTATTATAGAATAACTTGCGAATAACTTTGTCAACCTTACACAATTGAAGCGTGTGCGTGTTTTTGGACTGTTCTAAGTACAAAAGTGCCCGGGCCGGCAAGCCAAAACGACAAAGTGTCATTCACACTGCGCCATGAAAAACAACCGTTCAAAAAGTGCCAAAAAAAAAATAAGAAAATGGCGATCAACGTCGAACGTAAAATACAAAAAAAAATAAAAATAAAAATAAAAACATAACTTTTGTAAAGAAAAAGTCTTGCCAAAACAACAAGTCAAAAGGGAACTCATGATGAAATAGTAAAAGAAAAAAGCAACAGAACAACAATAATGAGGGGGGTGGGGAGCGTCGTGCTGGGGGGACCTGTGTTCGCAGTGTCGACGCCACGAATCTAGGTTATTACGCCGAAAATAATTAAATATACATACAACGCCGGGGGGCTTGCGGGGCTCCGCTCGCAAATCATGCAAATATGTACATAAATACGCCGCTCCCCTCTCGACAGATCTTACACATATTACTTGGCCAAAAGCGCGGCAGCAGCTGCCCCGTGTCCCGTGTCCCGTTCCCGCCTACAACATAACTCATCCATTGCGTTTTCTAGCGCGTTTTGGCCAGAATGTGCCACAGACTTATTCATACGGCTCACGCGTGTCTCAAGTTCATTGCCAAACACATATATCTTTGTATGCCATTAACAACGGAAGACGCATTATTGTATTGCGCGGATCGACCACGATATACCCTGCCTATTTTGATTTTGTTAAAAGGTAGCTTTATATTTTTATTTCACTTAAAGACAATTTTTTTAAGAAAATGTAGCTTCTAATATAAATAAGATCTAAACCTACCTTTGATATATCAACTTATAATAATATAGAACTTATAGAGCTTATAATAATATAGCTTAGAATATCAAGAAATAGTTGGAAGTGCAAAGAAACGAGTATGGACTATGTAGCCTTTAAAAATTATTTGAAAAAACATTAATGAACTTATTTCCTTAAAAATGTTAACCCATTTTTCTCTCTGTCTATCGAGCTCACTGCGACACTTCATGCCTGCCTACAGGGTATCTTTTCGTCGATGTGCTTTTTTGCTTTTGAGCACTCTTATTGGCTTGTTTTTGATTTTCGCTTTTTGGCATTTTATTTGGTCTTGCTTGGCGTGCTTTTTTGGCATGTAATTTGGGCTTTGGCAGTTTTGGCCACGCAGAACTTTAGCTGGAAAGTTCTGAACCTGTTTGCAGCCAGACTTGGACTGTATTTGACTGACTGACCGAGAGCTAACCGATTGCTGATTATGCAGAAAATTATGTAAACTTTGAAAGGCTTTTGCCTTAAATTCTATATATGCGTATATAAGTAGCATGATCTTGAAAGTTTGCACCGTTTAAAAGTTTGTATATGAGCTTTCACTGGCGAATTACAATTAATAGTTTTGGTTAGCTTTGTTTAATGTCTACTTAGCTGAAATTTGCATAATCAAGATCAACGTGATCGGCTTCTTACACGAGCCAACAGAGAACGGACTGTAAAAAGTATTTGTGGCAGCATTCTCTGTCTCTTTCGCGCCCCCTCGCTTCGGGCGATCTTCAACTGTTTTTTTTTTTTTTGTTTGCAGCCTCGTCGCGATCATTGCACTTTGCGTCTCAGCCTCGGTCTCGCGGCATGTTGCAAATTGTTGTGCTAAAAACCAGTTTCACACTAGTCCGTTTGTGCAACATGTACCCAACCGAAGCGAGCCGAGCCGAGGCGAGCCGCGACGCGACGCGACGAGCTTTGATCGTGCGGCGTCTGTTGCAAGTTGCATGGCCGCATCGGTCGTCGTGTTGTGACTTTGCTCTGGTCGGTCAATGGTTCTCTGGTTCATTGCCATCGCGCTGGGGGTAACTAACCCAGCAACGAGCCAGCCAGCCAGCCTACTCAGCCCGCCCAGCTGAGTCAAAATCGGAGGAAATACCAATCCGACTAAATCGACCACTTTTGCAGCGTCATTGGAGTCGCACTCGCTGCTGGTTTGGCTCGTTGTTAACTGAAGCAAGGACGTCAGTGTTGCTGCTGCTGTGTGTGTGTGTGCGTGTGTGTGCTGCTGTGCCATTCACTCGCAGCAGTGTGCGCAGAAACCAGCCGATAGATAAAGATAAATACTTCATAGTTGGTTTGTCCGCTTGGTTCGTTGACTTACAAATGGTTGAAATTTTGCTGCCATGTGGGTTTGTCGATTGATGAGTAATAAATGATCACATGGCAAAAGTGATCAAGACAAATATTCATCTATATTGTGATATGTGAAAAATTAGCCAGCTAGCAGTGATCCAAAATAGCCTCTATAAATTCTGTATTATTTGTTTGCATTTGGCAAACATTTATAATTCTTAGGAAAATATATATTCTAGAAAGTTTGATCCCAAAATAAGTACAAATATCAAGTATTATTGCTTAGTTTTATGGTATTGAAATAACATAAATAGATGCTGTACTATTTGTTTGCTTGGCTCAAATTTATAATTCTTAGGATACAGAAAATATAATCCCAAAATATAAATATAATTTTTATTTATTCAGGTATTGAAATAACAGTATTATTTGTTAGAAATCTTAAGATACAGAAATATTTACCCAAAGAAAGGTCAAATATAAATTATGATTGTCTTTTTTATGGTATTGCAATGCCATAAATAAATTCTCTATTATTTGTTTGGTTGGTTTACTTGGGATACAGAATATATCCCAATATAAAAATATATAAATTATTGTTGTTTTTCTTATTATGGTATTGAACAAACATTAATAAATTCTCTGTTTTATGTTGGCTTGGTTTAACTTGATAATTCATAGGGTACAGAAAAGATATATATATATATTTAATTTTTATTGTGGTAGTGAAATAAGAAACATTTAAAATGTGTATTCGATTTTTGTTTTTACGAGATTCTACAAACCAAATTGGATGTATTTATATTAATGGTAGATAGATTCTTTTATGCATATGGAGAGGGTGATTTAAAAATAATGTCAAAGATGTCCCTTTTGGATATTGATCTTTTATTTACCCATTTGCCAAGTGCATAATAAGGGTCCGATGACGCTTAACACATTGTATTCCCTGATATTGCTTTTAATCCGACTCATGACTCAATAAACATTTCGAAATTTTTCGACAGTCGTCAGAGTTTCGTCAGCGGCGACAACAACATGAAGTCGGGGAATCGGAGCAGATTTCATATGCATATATGTATATATTTTGATTGCAATTCGAGGGCATTTCAATTCTCATGCTCATTCTGTTCTGGTTTGGATCGCGTCACGATTGTATAATCGTGCCATTATACAAATGCACATGTGTACGTATGTGTGTGTGTGTGTGTATCTGTGTAATGCTTAAAGTATCTTTCGGGTGCATTCGTCAGCGTTTCACACACTTTGTAAAACAGCAACAACAACGGCAGCCACAAACAATCACTGACAAATGAAATTTCACAAACACAACCAGAAGAAGAGTCAGAGGCAATTGACCGCTTGGCAAATACAAATCCTGATGACATTCACCCCGTTACGAGCGTCGAGCAAACAAAAAGCAGCGCCAACAACAACAACAACAATCGCAACAGCATGAGAAACATGTGCAAAAGCACAAAAGAGAGCGCTGATAAATACAAAAAAAAACACAACACACAACACTGAGTGCAATAAGTGCAAAACAAAAGTGCAATTTCCCAGTGACGTAGCCAAAAGGGGCACAGAGGGGTATAAATATTATAGGATTTATCATTATTTATTACTCTTTTAGATGAGTGTATATTGGGATCCGAATTAACAATCATTTCAAAATTTATAATTTCTAAACTTAGTATAAATTCCTTTTAGTTGCATAAAACATAAAAAACACTTTAAAAACAAAATCTTGTCTAAATAAAATAATAATACTATACTTTTTATGAAAATAATTAAATTAAGCTAAAATAACAAAAGCTCATCACATTTGCAAGTGTATTCAAATACGCTTCACTTAAATACATATAAATAAATAGTTATTTATTTATTTTAAGTCGATTTATATACAAATTAACTAAGCAACATTCAAATTGCACAGTTCATAAAATATATACTACAAAATACATAAATATATTTTTATGAATAAATACGTTCTTGATCAGTTTTAGCACAGCCTCTTCGATGTAGTTAGATTAATTTAGGTACAGAAGGAACATTTCATAACCATATAAAATATATTTTAGTTTTTATATCTACTCCAATTTTTCACCATAAATATAAAAAATGAATTAAATCAATTAAAATCTTAAATATTTCCCTCTTGGCCCTGCCACTGTTTTCTGTGTCTCTTGCTGCCTCTTTCTTACTTTCTGATTTTAGTCACTTTTCGTTGTTGACTTTTTGTCATATTCTTGTTGTTATATATGTTTATTTATTTATTTATTTATTTTTTCGTTAATAAACTTGAAACCACATTGCTTAAACGCTTTCCGCAATGTTTTGAGAGCAAAAATAAAGAGGCAGAAACAAATTAACAAAAGATTCTTTGAACTTGTTGCGTCGCTCGATTGTTGTTGTTGTTGTTGTTGTTGTTGCTGTTGTTGTCGATGATGCAGCCAAAAGGAAGCGATATTTTTGGCAGTTAACAATTTGAACTTGGTGCTGGCCTCCTTCTGCAAGGTATACTTATTTGGTATGTGTGCCGTCGTCTGGCCTGATTGCCCGCTCGTCACTTGTTGTTGTCCCTTTTCCTCCTGTTCGCCTTTTTCTCCTTCTTCTTCTTGTGCATTTTTGGCGACGCACCTTTTGGGCCACACGCGCCTTTAATTGGCCGCCTCACCGATAGCATCAAAATTGCAATTGCATCTGCTTTTCAGGCTGTTCTTTTGAAATTGTTGAATATTCAAAATAAAGATAGAATAAGAGATATAACTATATATGTGTATAAGGTTGATATAAGCTACTTGGCTTATATCAGATCTGTCAAATTAGTTTTATATTTATTTATTAAATTTTCATCTGACATATATTTTTATTTTATTTATCTTTTATTTAATTTTATTGTTTGATATTATGTTATAGCTTTAAAATGTTATCATTGTTAGATACAATTAAAATAGGTATATTATTATTATTATCGATGAAAATCTTATTTAACGCAATTCTTAATAATTATTATTTTACACATTGTTAGATACAAACGCAATTAAAATAGGTATATAGTTAAATGGGAATTTAAAATCCTCCTATTATATCTAGGAAAATCTAGCCAATTTTAAGCAAAATACAAGAAAGCAAATACAAGGAGATAACTTTCCCATTCAGTTAACACCTCTTTTGACTATTTGACCAGATTAGATTATGCGTAGATATGTCTAAAATGTTAAATGTCTGCGCATATTTTTGCCAACCCGCAGATATATCTACTCTTCTCTCATCTATATAAATTTCGCACAGCTCTTGCTGCGGCAATCTTTTAAGCGGCTTCAGCTAAATACCGTTAATTGACAGGGTCTAGAAAATTTGCAGCGCGATTTTGGCCAAATTGTTTTGTTTACAGAAAAAAGAGCTGAACAACCAGTCGGGCAATCAACAACAAGCGACAAAAACAAAAATACATAACCTATGTGTCCAAAGGGGGAATCAAGAACGCGTTACATAAGGCCCGGGTTAGGTTCGGGCCCCTCCTCTCGCAGCTTTCTTCCGCTCGCAAGGTAGACGAATACAAGTGGCAGGCACATAAAAAAGTAGAAAGTCATTAAATAAGCAAGCGTCGCAAAAACAAGAAGAAGCAAACACGCCGAAAAGAACCCAAAAACCGAAAAACACAACAACAACTACAACAAAAAGATAAAAATAAAAAAGAGAAAAATCAAAAGTTGTAAACAAATATGAGCGTAAAAGAAAATGAAAATCCAGCCGCTAGTATTACATCAGTAGATGGAACGTCTGACGGAGCGCGTCCGTCCAGCTGGCCGGCGGTCCGTGGCTGCTCTTACCGTACATTCGAGTAGAATGTTTTCGACCGCGGTTCGCTGCCAGTGAACTTGTCCCAAATAAACAAAATTCCACCGGCCAAAGTCAGTTAGGTAATGTTGTTGTTTTGTTGCTTCTTTCTTTGTTATTTCTTTCTAGCCGCCATTTTCTCTGTTATTGTTAGCTATTATTGCGCTGGATTGTATATGTTTTTTTCTTTTCTATTTTTTTCCTCCTTTTTGTTTATATACTTTCAAAAGGTGTTGGGGGTTTAGTATATTTTTTTTCGTTTTTTTTTCTCCAACTTATGATTTTTTCGCGGAAATTTCAAGTCTAAGCGGCGGTTCTTAGACCTGATTGAGTCATTCGCGGCGACAATTTCAACAGCACAACACATGATCTGAATTCTCAAATGCCAAATGTTGCCCTAACCTGAGCTGGCTTCCATACGCTGGCAAAGGCTTTGCGAATAATGTTACGAAGCGTGTAACGCAAGAGCTAGTCCCCAAAAAGTTGAGCTAATTTAATGAAATTTTCCGTAGATACTTTCTTTACTGCACACATTTCATATGTCGACTTGACTGAAACGAATATTCGAATATATTCAGACAAAAAGTCAGTTTTCGTATAAAAATGGTTTTTGTCTTTCAGAATATCGTTAATCAAAATTGGAAATTGTGTGCTTTACTTTACATTTAAACACGAATTTAGGAATATTAAACTGCTATTTCATATAGTTCATATTTCATGTGATATGATATTGTATAAAAATATTTTTTTTAATAAAATATATATATGAAAACAATATAATATAATTGTATATATTTTTTAATTTACCATGCGTAATATTACATCAACATCGTATTTACATCGAACTGTATAGATACGTAAATTATAAACAAAAACAACTCCTTGTCAAAGATTATAATAATATATTTTAAACAATTTTTAAATGTATAGAATTTTCGACAGCCCAGCAATTAAACTGAAAATTCGAATAACATTTTCAATATAGATGTTATAAGAATTATAAACGAAGATATAAACAACAAAACTGTCTGTTTAACATTCAAACTAAACTAGCTTTAAATAAATAGAATCTTCGACAGCCCTAAAATAAATTCTCTTATATATTAAAGAAACCTGAAATCTGTCATTCACAATATATAAATCCCCCGGCCCGCCCCCTTTCCCGCCTTCAACTATTTCAACGCGACTTTCACTGCCACCCACGGCATTTTCATGACCTCCAAAAAAATCGCAGCGCCAAAGTAAACTGGCCAATCAGATGGCTTTAGTTGCTTTCCAGTCGTTGCACTCGCTCTATAAAGTTAATAAACTATAAATTACATTGAAAAATGCCGAAAAAAAACTTTCACAATCAACACAATTGTTGCCGTTGCCGTTGCTGCGCCAATTCCCCCCCCCCCCACACACCCCCCTGGCCGAGTGGCTTTTTGTGCAACACGTGGAAATTCCCAGTTCCCGAGCCGAGTCGAACCAAGTCCGAAGCAAATCGCCGATTTGGCAGCGCGTCTCGGCCAAGCAGCCAACAATTTCACTTTGCCTGGGTTAAAGTCCTGGCGTCTGGGTGTCAGTCAACTTTCATAGCCGTCGTTGTTGTTGTTGTTGTTGTCTCACTAGCATAGTTGCCCAGCAAACACACTCGAATGCTCCACTGAATGCAACGGCGCTCGGCGAGTGCAGCGACCTGCGATCAACACACTCGCCGCATACTGAATCATGCCCGGGCACTCAGTCCCTATGCCGCCTCCCTGCTACCCTCCTACCCTCCCTCATCGCCCCTCCCCCACCATCTCCATTTGGCGTCATCAGCTGTTGTTGCCACGACTCGCTGCCGTTGCAGTTGCATACCAGTTTCTGTTGTTGTTGTTGTTGTTGTTGTTGCTGCGCTATTTTGCATTTGCCTGGCCCGGGCCACATGTGGTAGAAAGTGGCGTTGGGCCCACTGACGGGCCTGCCTGGTTAGCTGGTTAGCTGCCGCCTAAGTCGAGGTAGTAATGACCTCTTTGCACGGGGTGCTTGACTTCTGCCTGGCCGATCGCCTGACTCTTGCCTGATTTCGACTGAAATGCAGTTGAAGATGTTTTCAAATAAAGACGCCCGCCTCCATATATTCCCCATTGACCAAGTGTCCTTTTCGGCACAGCGAGTATCAAGTTTTACGCGATATTAATATGAATGAGTGCATCAAATTGATATTTGACAGACATTCCAATCCAGACTTAACTTACCCAGGTCAAACAAATGATTTTTTATAGCAAAGCTCTGCTTTGATATCCGAAATAATTACCAAAATAGATAAAGATTTTTGCCAATCGAATTTATTCCAATATTTATTATTATTTTTTATTTAAAGTTGAAGGGAATGATAGTTATAAACTATCAAAATCTAACAATTTTTAAATAGCACTGGTTGCCATGACTCAAAATATAGATAGATTTATATATATATATGTCGAATTTCTATCCGCTTTTTGCTATTTTTGTATTATATTGTGCCCATGCACACATATTCCCCCAAAAAGAAAACTCCATTCTATTCATTAGCAACGACGACTCGGCATATATTATACAAGTAAGACGGTGATCGACATATATATTATATATTAATTAAGCACCAAATTAATAATAATCAGCAGAAAAAGCTCCGAATTTTATTTATAAATTGTATTTATATATTGTATTTATAATTTATGCAGTGATCGCACGGAAATTAGAACAGCCAACATTTATTTTTAATTTATTTAGTCGACATTTTAAACGCATTAAGCGCCTTGTATTTCAAAGTATTCATTTCCCTATAAAATGTTATTTTAGTGTTTTTATTTTTTTAAAAACATAGTTTTCAAACGAATATTTTTTTTAAATAAAAAATGTAATTTATAATAAGATCAATAAAAATTATATTCTAAAAATCTTTTTAAATTTTATCAAGTAATATTTATTTTATTTGAATTGATTTGCAATCGACTAATTTCAAGATAACAATTTTTTTTTGATATAGTTACATTTAAGATATACTCATTCCAAGTTCTATTTAAATAAAGGCATTTAGTTTGTTATATAAAATTACCATTTTTTGCAAATTATTTTAGTTTATTCTATGTTTGGCTCATTATGCTCTACAAAATACATTTTGCCCTGCTTACAAACTGGTTTTAAAAACGTGTGTGTAACATGAAACGTTACCCTTTAAACTTAACTAACTAGGATAATGGTCTAATCACTTTTGGCTCGTTCTGGCCGGGCAACAAATCATCCGCTGGCATGAAAACTCTTCCTGTATCGCAGAGTGTGCGATTATTCTGGGGTCTCACGTCATCGTTGGCGTAACACCCGCCCTCTAATTTAAGCGGCCTAGAGGCGCTCAACGAGTTTAGTCTCAACACCTGTCTACTGCTGGCCGGCAGCCCCCCCCAACACCTCCTTTCGTATTTAAAATGCCTGTTTGGCTTTTTGGCCCACACGTTCTATGGCCGCGTCCGCGTACATTAAACCCAGGCTACTTCCTAGTGAGGAGGGCACTGGCGCTACGTTTAGCTCGCATTCATAAATTATGGCAGTGGCAGCAAACATTGGCAACAACAATAATGAAACAACAACAAAAATTATGCTAAACGCGTACAAAGTTTGCTGCTGTTGTTGTCGTTGTCTCTCAAACAGGTTTCAAATTCCTGGCCAGTTGGTCGCGACTTTGCTCACCTGACAACGCTCCAACCGAGGGCCATAGAATAAGCCCAAAGCCAGCGAACCAATAAAAAACATTTCGGGTCTCACTTATGCGACGTCCCGGCCCGGCCCGGCCCGGCCCGGCTCGGCTCGGCCTGCTCCAGCTTGAGCCCAGTTTTTGGCTTACTAATTATTATGCTAAGCTTGATATGAGCGGCGCGAAAGGGTTCATGCGAATTCAAAAAGAGAGGCAACAACGGACGACGATCACGTCGCGGCAAACGCATGTTTCTACAGAAGAAGAAGCAGAAGAACAAGAGCTGGAGAGCTGGAGCTGTAGCTGGAGCTGGAACTGGCGCTGGAGCTGGAGCTGCAGCTCAAGCTGGAGCTTAGTCTGTAGCTGGGGCTTTGTTCTGGCCTCAGTGTTCAGCTGTCTCGGTCGCTTAATGGCGGTTAATGGAGGTCATTCACTTTCGCACGAATTGTAATTTTTGTGCTTTAAGTCAATTCAAGTTGCCAAGTCAGCGCGTTGGGTTTCATGATTCTCGCTCAGCTTCATACTCTTGCCATTTATACATACGTACACATATATATATATATATAAATATCGCATAATCTTATTATGCTGCCCGAAATTTCTGTGGCCTGGCTTTTGATTTTTTTTTTTTTTTGTTGGCTCGGCTTTTGTTGTTTGTTATTTTTATGGCTTTCCACACTTATTATGCCAAAGATATCAATCTTGCACCCTCCTGCGCCAGCTGTCCGCACAGTGTGTTCCTACGGTCAAGTGGCGAAAGTAGTATCTGAGATCCTCAACAGAATATTGAGATACATTTGGTGGAACCCAAATGTCAATGGAATTTTGGCACAGAATCGGCGTATGGCAATAATTAGCTAGAAATTAAATTTGCTTCCGCTTGGGCTTTTAAGCATACATAAATCATAAATCATAGCCAACAGCTTTGGAGCTGGGAGCCCATTAACTACCGTTTGAATCTATTAAGCACGAAGCTATAATTTCAACACATGTCTCCGCATCTTGGCCGGGCCGGAGCACTACTGACTGCCAGTTTACCGGGTGCAAATTACCAATTAACTTTCCCAGATGCCCATCTATCCAGATGGGTAGACAGCGTTTGGACAGGGCGTCTAAGTGCAGCTTTCAGCCAGCGCTGAGTTGCGGTCTAACGCTGCATCTGCCGCTGGCGTAATCATAGAAAGCACGTGCGGCAATTTCCAATTTCTGCTGCTGCTGCTGCCGCTGCTGCTGCTGCTGCTGCTGCTGTCCAAGTGCATTCAACTTGGCCAACTGTGCACATGCGTGGCCGTCGACCAACTCTGACAAGTCAATAAACTCATTGCTGACGCTCGCCGTCTCTGTCTAACGCTCGCAAACACTTTGTTGGCCGGCTGGCTTATCAGGCAAACTAAGCACGATCTACGATCATTGGCACCAAATGCCTGCCAACTAGTAGAACCGACGCGGGACTCGAACTGCAACTGCAAATAACCCTCAATAACAGTTACAAAACTGTATGCAGTCGTAAAAAGAGGCAGCGGCAGTGGCAGAGGCAGAGGCAGAGACCGAGGCAGCGCCAGTGCAATGTACGCAACTAGGCCTAGGCCCAAGTCACACACATAACGAATGAAGAAGAATGTGCAAGAAGAAAATTGCACACAAGCACAGCGAGAGAGCAACAGGAGACGAAAAGACGACT
The DNA here is from genome assembly GCA_035043565.1 of Drosophila robusta. Taxonomy (NCBI): domain Eukaryota; kingdom Metazoa; phylum Arthropoda; class Insecta; order Diptera; family Drosophilidae; genus Drosophila; species Drosophila robusta. The sequence continues at coordinate 2,413,204 of JAWNMW010000572.1, forward strand.
AAACTCAAAGGTGGGGTGGGTATATGGCGAACTGAAGTGGAATAAAGTTGTGGCCGTCGTCGTCGTCGTCGTCGAGTGCATTGCACTGCGAAAGGGTTAAAGACCCTCGACGATCGGCGCCGCGCACAGTGAAAATGTGTGCGAAGAAATGTGAGTGGAAAAATCCAAAGCGATGCAGTTGCAGATACCAAAAACAAATCTGTGCAGCGGAAAAGCAAAAGTGCAGCAGCCCCATTAGAAACGAAGACAGGCCGAACCTACATCAACACACAGACGCACACACACACACACACACACACGAACAAGCACAGCGCAGCAAAGCAAAGCAGAGAGCCAGCAATAGAGCGACGACAGCGCGAGAGAGAGAGCGCATAGAGCTTTCGTTCAGTTTGTTGTTGTTCGAGTGCAGTGGCTTTGAACTTCACACAGTTAACAGCAGCAGCGCTCTGTCGCAGTCGATGTTGCGGTCGCAGTTGCATATGCAGGCGCTCTCCCAGCGCATGCTTTCTCTCTCACTCACCCGTTGATAATTGCCGATGATGGCGTTGCTTTTGTTGTTTTTTCAATGTCGAGTTCACTTTTCAAAACGGGGCATGTGCAAGAGATGCTATTGGGATAGATCATTGAACGTTCAATGAGACACACTATACATATGTGTGTGTGTGAGTGTGTGTGTGCGTGTGTATTATTGTATTATGTGTGCGCGCGTGGGTCTCTGTGCCACACTCAAGTGGAGGCGTCTGCTGCACTTTTGATTAATTTTCACTGCGACCGGGGCCAAGCGAGCATTTTCCACTGATAAGCGCGTCGCCGCAGCTCCATTGTATTAAATTGTGCTGCGCTTCCTGCCCTTGCATGTCCACTGATAATAACAATAGGCGGCGGGCAACAACGCTAAGAAAACCCAACAGCAGACGCCTGCATCTCTCTTCTTTCTTTTTTTTTTTTTTTTTTTGATAAACGATCTCGTTCTTATAATTAAACATACTTAGGCCAAGAAATTTTTCTTTTAGGCAGCAGAAAAACGAGTTCAAGTACATGAAAGTTCTGGAAGACGAGAGAGAGAGAGAGTAAAAGAGCCACAGACAGTGCTAGAAATATTAGAGAAAAGTTGAAATTTTGCTAGAAGTTTTCCTTGAGAGATACATACATACGTAATACAGAATGTGGGATAAGCTAGAGGAAAAATCCAGAAGTTTTCACGCTTAGCAATAAAGGCGTTTGCCAAAGAAAAGCATTTATTCGGCACATTGTGATATCCTTCGGCTTAGTTTTAATTGAATTCAATAAATTAAGATAAATAAATAATAAAATAAAATAAACAATCAAGCTCCACATGGTTTATATGATAAACCAAATTTATTATAAGGCAATAAACTATCCAAAAAGCAGTTCCAAAAACTGCCAACCGATCAGGGTCATAGCGCAATCAGGCTATAGAACTCAAAAATAATACATTGGTCTTTTGTTTGCCTTAAAATTTAGCAAACCGCGAACATGAAAAAAAACAACACGAACGTATGAGCAAATTTCACCGACCTTGGCTAATAAAGCTTTCGACGCGTTTCCTATCCAAATTTAAAAAAAAAATTAAGAACACGAAAAACGAGAGCATCTCGCCCTCTCCCTCTCTCTCTCTCTCTCTCCTCTTTTTCTCTTTTGCTCTCTCTCTCTCTCTCTCTCTCTCTCTTTCCCGCGCAGACATTGTGTAATAACTATTGGCAATTGCACGCGCTTCTTTTGCTAGATAGTGCGAGGACCTTGAAAACTCTTATCGAATTTTCACCTTTTGCGCGAAAACTACAAAAAAGCGACCGTTGATAAGGCAACTTTACAAGCGAAAACCCCAAACGACTATCGGGTGCCCTTTCCAAGCTGAACTGATGACATTAGCAAATATTCCGTGGGTTTTTTTTATGATGCCATTTGATCTTTCGATAAGCAAAATGAGTTAATTTATTAGATATGCTAAAGGTTACATAGTACTAACTGTAAACGCACCGAAAGCGAATAGTCGAACTAACCGACCCCGAAAATCGAATCAGTTGCCGACTATTTCCATCTATATTTATCAGAGTGACGCGTTTTGCGGTTGTGTTTGTGGGCGAATTAGATAAGCGCCCATCAGGAATTTGTTCTGCTGACCTTCATTTTTCGCTGCTGCCCGCTGATAACAACGATAACCGATAAGCCCGTGTCTGTGTGTGTGTGTGAGTGTGTGTGCGAATGTTTATTATTATTTAAGTTTTTCTTGTTACGTTTAAGAGGCGCTTGTTATTGCAATTGCCATTACGACATTATAATGCAAACGATTACGACGCGCTATATTTATATTTACAATAGACACAAAAGCCTATTAACACTCTCTATCTAATGTGCATTACATATTAAAAGATTACAATGCATTTGGCGTGCTGGCAAAAACAAAAAGTCCCCAATACTGCTTATATAGCCTAAGTGATTTAGATACCATATATTATTTATTTATTATTTTTTTTTTGGCTAAAAATATACTTGACTTGGCTTAGTTTCCTTTCGATAAAGCAGCTGCTGGCCACCCTCCACAGACAGATTCCGATTCTCAATTGGTCATATCTCAACCTTGGAAATCCATTTGATTCTTCCAATCTTACGATTACGCTCTCCCTCTCCCTCTCTCTCTCTCTGCACCTCTGGCCCCTCGCTCTTTCGCTGCACAGTGGCATGACATCATGAGTTCTCTGGACAGCCAAAAATTATGCGTAATCACCAACCCTGCAAAAAAACAAACACTTAACATCAAAATCTGGCAACATAAAAAGAGCCACGCAAAAATTTAATTTGCACGAGTACACACAAAAACAGAAAAAACGAATCGCGGGAAACGAAGTTTAAATACTCTTCACGGCGTAAGGTCAGCTGTAGGTGGCCAAATAAAAGAATGATCTAGCCAACAAAAAAATTTACAAAAAGAAGATAGCATACTTATTATATTCGTTTTATGTTATTATTAATTATAATTTTATTGTTGTTTTTAACATAACAAATTCAGCATTTACTTTCAAATTCTTAACATAATTTCAAATAAACGAATGATCTACCAAACAAACAAAATACAGATAGGGCAAGAATATATAAAGAAAATAGCATACCTATTATATTTTTTTTAAGTAATATCTTTTTAATAAAATAAATTCAGTATTTAGTTTCAAACACTCAACATAATTTTTAAATAGAAATAAGGCATCCTTAAATTCATAGTTAAGGCATTTGAACCCGGATCCTCGTTGGACTCTCATTTCAAATTGAAATCCATCAAAAATGTTCTGCTACCTTTTTTTGGCTAGGGTATGAGAACGAAGCTAAACCGACACAAAACATTTTTTTATGCGTACACCGCAAAATTGTTGGCCTTCAAATTGACCGAGTTCATGAACACCAACAAACGAGCCAGAGAGGGGCGGACGAGCGGGCGGGCGGTCGGACGGGCGGGCGGGCGGTGCGGCGACAGGGGCGGCTGGAGGAACCACGCACCTTCTCATTGTGCGTTAATTATATAGTGAGAGCGAACGATACAGATACATAGTACATGCGAGATAAAACAAATAAGCTAACGTAGAGCAGATGGCTGATATTCTAGAGGCCCCGTCCTCATAATTCGAACCAGTCAGCAAGTTCAAAAGTTGCGCAATCGCCAAAAAATACAACAAATAAAATAAAAATAAAATAAAACTGGTTTCCAGTTCTAAACTCAACAAAATTACTTGCCTCAAATTGTTAACAAGTTATCAAGGAAGTTTATTTTGTCTCTTAATCACACAGTTTTTGCAAAAAAAAAATAAAAAAAATAAATAAAATAAATATAAAAAATAAAAAACAGCAGCAGCGTCAAACTACCAAGGAAAAAGTCATCAAGAGTCGTTCAACTTACGCCGGAGAACGCAATCAACGCGTGTCAGAGAGAATCGTCTCTGCCAGCTGAGAGAGTGCCAGCGAAAAATCAACAGAGAGAGCAAGACTCTAAAATGGAAGGTCGCTCTGATTAAACCCAAAAAAAAAAAAAAAAATTAACGCTGACTGACTGGCGACATAACCGATTAACGAGTTGGGGGCGAGATGATTTGCAAACAATTCAATATCGTCATATATATCCACACACATACATACAGCACAACTCACTGATTGAGTTGTGTGATCCAGATCGAACATTATTTAAGTGAGTTATCGCGTAGATCAGCGCTGAATATTTTTAGCCTAGTATTCAAAATAGTGCTCGCAAAATGCAAATTCATGTCAAGTATTTCGTACTTGAGTTTTGAAAGCATTATTAAAAAAATTAAATAAGTCCTTCTTCGCCAATATAAAAATTCGAATTTCTAATCCTTTCTAAGTCCAGTTCGGTTTTATTAAAGCAGCAAATATTTTTACTTAAATGATATTGATAAAAAGTAAAAGAATGCTGCAATTTTAATTCTTTTTTTTTATATTTTATTTACTTAGTTTAATTTCTAAGATTTGCTAATATAGTCATTTTTTATGTGTGTGTATACTTCGATAAAATAAATTGATAAATTTCAAAGACTACATATAAAATATTCAAGAGTGATTTAATTTATAAGTATTTAATATCATATCATTGTTAAAGTCAAAAGGCTTAATATAACATTTTATTTACAAGCGATTTTGTATTATCTCATATAGATCTGCAATAATTGTCTAGATTAGCGTCTATCTCTCTGTCCCTCTGGCTATCTCTGTCTCTGCTTGGCTTGGCCCTCTTTCAATTATCGGTCAACAGTTTTGTAGTTAAAGTCTGTCGCCGCGGCAACGTCCCTGGACTTTTGCCAGAGCCGGCGAGGACTTTGATTTGCATTCATGATGCTACAGGCGGGCCAACAGACTGATAACCAAATTCGCTCTTTGCTGGCAGAAAAAAAAAGAAAAAAAAAAAAAACAAGAGCCGGGCCTATGTGGGATATCCACAGTCGAGCCGAGAAGCCAATGACATTTGGCTGGGGTACATTCGCCTCGCCGATCGTCGGATTGTGGCGAATGCATTGTTCATGACGCAGCCAAAAGCTGTTGGCTGTTGGCCGCTGTTGATCATGACGTTGCGAATCGGCGGAGTCACTTGTAAACTCTTCTCAAATTGGCGGTTGTAAAAACAACAAAACAGATATTAAGACGAAAAAAAGAAGAAGACAACAACAACAGAGGGGAAAAAGTGATTTAAATAATGCATGCTGTGCGATCATGAAATTTAAATGCATGGCTTACGGCTCTCGAAAGCCATCGACATCAGCTACCTAATTTCTTGGTTTTTCGTTTTTTTTCTTTCCACAATACACATTTCGAGCGCCCATTGAACTTGACCCCCACTTGAACTGCTGCATGCCCCATGGCTGCTCCGAGGATAGCCAGGGTTGTCGAGCTGCCCGAGTTGTCCGGTGAATTCTTTTGTGTATGCCACTTTCGTTTTGTCTGCTCATTTATTTTTAAACGAACTTGTTATTATTGAAATTGCATTAATAAGGAAGTTAAATGTTTATTTTTGTTCGGTCTGGACTGTAAGAATTTTTCTGATCAGCTTCGTGTTGACATTAAACTGGCGACTTTGGCATATATGTACAAACTGGGCATTTATCAGATTACCCGTATGCAATTCGATAGCTAATGTCTTATCTATGATATATATGTGTCACATCTAAACAGATCGATTTTGTTGAAAATCAATCGGACAATATCGAGTTGAGTTCAATGCATTCCAATGCCTTTGCTTTGGGTGGCATATTTTCGTACATTAGTCTGTCTCGAAACACGCCCACAATTCTCATGAATTTTCTCATTGTTTAAAAAAAATGAAAACAACACATCGTGTTAAAAATGCCATAAAACATAGACGCAGGGTAAAAGAAAACAGCCCCCTCCCTGAAGAAAAGCAAAAAGAAAATACCATACGAAACAGACAAATGCGCTGAAAAGCCGAAAAATATGTCGAGAAAATAGCTCGCCCGATGATATTTTCGTCTAAACGATCTCGCCAGGGCGCCCACGCGAACGCTGAGTAGAACAATGTGAGAGCGAGCGAGCGAGCATGATGATGATCAGTGTCGAAGAGCTCGCGAGGAGCCTTAACCTTGGACAGAGACGGGGCATCAAAGAAGCGCGATCGATGGCCACACGTGGCATTTGGTTTGTGTGTTGGAATGGAGTTGGTTGCTACAGGAAACGATTTCCACGTTGACCTAGGCGGGCCCAACGGGTTGATCGGCTCCCCAAATCATGTATGTAAATATTTATTTACATTTTGTTGTTGTTGTTGTTTTTCTTCTTTTTTGAAACAATTTTTGTTCGTCTCGAAATGTCAACGGCACGATGTCAATGACTGCAATGCACCGCTCGGACCTGCATTGTGTTGTGATATAATTTTAATTATACGCGCAACAAGTAGTAATTAAATAAATTGCATTTTAACAAAAAGCGAGAGAAAAAAGCACACAGAAAACAGCATTTCACTGAACGCATGAACTCAGCAAAGTTTTATTGAACTTTTCGAATGGAGCGCCATGAACTAGCGCAAGTGAACACCAAACATAATGATGACGCCGACGATGATGATAATGATGATGATGATGATTATAGTGCCGCTTGGCAATGGGCATCAGTCGCAAACGGAATCATTGCTAAAAAGAGTACAATAACCGCCGAGCGGCGTTTACCTTGGACGGCTATCGGTTTATCGGCGACATGTGTTTCACTCGGCAAAGCAGACCCCGAGCGACCGCCTGTTGCCAGGGTAGTTGCTGGCCAGGCTGACAAATTGGGCCTGGGGTGGCTGCCAACGTTGGCCTGCTGTGGTGTGCTTTTCTAAGCAACACCCTCAACAGCTCGCTGTGGATCTCTCGCTCTCGCTCTCTCTCTTTACTACGCTCACACACACACACACACACGCGCGCGCTCTTGTTGATGTTTTGGTTTTGTGCTCGCGCCCGCCACATGCTTTATTATTATTTTTCAAGAGCACGTGAGAGCGCACGAACGTCGCTCTCGCGCTCTCGCGCTCTCTCAGGGTCGACGACGACGGCTGCCCGCAAACTGAACAAGATCCAATGCGAATGTTGATTTTCCTTTCATTCAACGTCGAAACATCGCAGCGAGCAGATCGTCGTTCCTCCGTCATTGTCGTCGCATCGTTTTCGTTCCTGTTTCGCGTTAAATATCGCGCATATCGGTTCATTCAAACAACAGCAAACAAATATATGTTCGCTTTTTTTTTTAACCCAAGTGACTAACTGCAAATTATAAAGTCGTATCTGTCCCCAGGATATGTCGAGTGTATTGTGAGAATTTGGTGTATTATTTCTTTTTTTTTGTGGCCCGCGCCTGCTTACAAGTGCACAACAACAACAACAAAAAGAGAGAGAGAAAGAAATAGAAAAAATAATCATAATAATAAGAAAAACAACAATGCGTGTTTAGGCCACGCCAAGCACAAGCAATAATTAACAAAAGTGAAGTGAAGTCTTCTGAATTCGTTCGCAACAAAATGCTCATGTCCGCGGACAGTTCCGATTGTCAGCCCAGCAGCAGCGCCATGGAATCGTCCGGCGCGAAGACCTCAGTCATCTGCCTGGGCCAGGGCGCACAGGTGGCGCCCTCTAGCACCACCAGCAGTGCACAGCTACTCGTTGCCGGGCGCTCCCACCTGGAGAACGCACTGAAGCTGCCGCCGAACACGAGCGTCTCCACATATTATCAGCACAGCAAGCTGATTGTGGGACAGCAGCAGCAGTCGCAGCAGCAGTCGCAGCAGCAGCAACAGTCGCATCAACAGCAGTCGCATCAGCAGCAGCAGCAGCAGCAGTCGCATCAGCAGCAACAGTCGCATCAGCATCAACAGCAGCTGCCCGGCAGCCACAGCGCTGTCATCTTTCAAACCGAATACCATCAGCGCCAGGTCGCACCTGTCACAGAAATGGATACTGTGCCGCCCACAGGTGTGCCCATGGCCAGCAAAATGCCGCACAGCAATGTCATCTATGTGAACAAGTCGACCAGCTCCAGTGTGGTGGTCAGCACCACCGAGGCGCCACAGCTGCCCTCCCAGGTGCACTTCGAGCAGTCGCCCCATCATGCCCATCACATGGCCGCCATGTATCATCACCAGGCGACCGAGGGCGCCACAGTGCACAACTACACAAATGCCGCCCATCATCATCATCATCATCTAACGGTCGCACTGCCCACTGGCCAGCCGAATGGCGCCATTGTCGTCATGCCCGCCGATTCGCGTCCACAGACGCCGGAGTATATCAAATCCTATCCAGTCATGGATACAACGGTCGCCAGCTCGGTCAAAGGCGAGCCCGAGCTAAATATTGGTAAGTCGCAGCGAAGTTAACCAAAGGAAAAACTCGATTTGGGCTACCACAAATTGAAGGAAACAAATTTCATAAATACTTACGGCAATATTTGAAGCGATGAATTTGATTGAAAATCGCATCAAATTCAAAATAGCAACAATTTTAAAATTTTTGTGCATTTTGAGCATTTTTTAAATTTCGAATTTTGATGAAATTGAATTTAGAAATTCTAATGTTCTCACAAGCGAGCATTCACTGTATTTGTATTTTGCGTTCCGAGAGCCTTGGACTTTTAATTAACATTGCAATAGGCCTATGCTTTAGAGGCAGTTGGCAACAGGGCAATGGATCGGCGCGGAAGCGCTATATATGCACATACATATATATATATATATTTTTTTTTGTGGTGGCTAAGGCTAAGGCCTAATGGGTGTATTGACTTTTTGACGTCATGTTAATTAGCCAGCCGAGTAACGCTTCCGAATTTTTGCACTCAGTCAGTCGTTCACTCATTCACTCAGTCAACAAGGTCGTTCCGCATACAATAAAAGCACAGCAACAACAACAACAACAGCGAACAGCAGCAAAATCACGGCTCTGAAAATACTTGTGCGTATGCGTATTTGGGCCCAGCTCGGGGTTCGATCGAGTTCAATTTGAACTCGTTTTATATATGTATATATATATATATATTTAACGTATGTCGCATGCGACAGCGACAATTTTTAAATATAACTGTATCAATGTCAGGAAAGGAGTTAATGCACTTTATGTCGGCTATACGAGTTATCTGAAACAACCGGTTGAGCGCCGCTTATAAATCACCGATGTGCCTCAGGTTCAAGCGATGAGTCAAGGTAAACCCCCTCCCCTCAGACGGGAACTGTTTATTATGCTCAAACTGCAGTCAAATCTTGTCGCCAGTTGTTATAGTGGATAATATTCCTGGTATTTTCTGTTCTTAAAACAGTCGAAAGATTTATAGCTAGTTTTCGTTATAAGGGCTCTGTATTTTTGCCATTATCTTTTGCAGTCGCAATTTATAATATCTAACTAATTCTTTAAAGCCCTTTTTTTATTTGCATTGCAAATATTTATTAAAGATAGATTAAAGGTACTCGGACTGTAATTTTTGTTTTTATCATTTATGGTCCCAATTTAATATATAACTAACTCTTTCAATTCGTTTGTCACTATTGAATACAATATAAATCAACTCTAGCTAGTTCTTTAAATTATATTTAATTTAGAAGTCTCTATTGCAAATATTTATTAAACAAATGAATCAACTCTGATGATCGAAAGATCACTTTTCGTATTAGTAAAAATATACGGCCTTTCATGATTACATTAATTGTTTATTTATACATCATTCTGGCTTTATGTGGGACACAGAGAACTCTATTATTCAAAGGGCTCAATTTCTTTAACATAAATACTTGTGACTTTTCTTTATTGAATAGCCCGATTTTGAGCTGTCAAAGAGCGTCAGCCTTCGTTGCAATATCATGTTTCAAATTGTCATGCTTTGAATACCTCTCCAATCTATGCGTTTATCTACATTTCCAGTCACATTTATTTCACGCCTTGTCAACGAAAGTGAAATTTGTGCGCACCTTGAGCCAAGAAATAATGTTTATATGTTGTCTATTATGCGTTTGTATTTTTGACGAACTTTTATTTATTTATACATATATATGTATATGTCTATTTTTTATTTATTTTTTTTTTGTCTGTTGGCGTTGCATTTCTCCAAACAAAAACAAAAAACTGGGCGACTGGGCGAATGCTTTTGATACCCCAAGTTCATTGCTACCCAGAGTGGAGCTCTATATGCATACGTATGTATGTGTATGTGTGTGTGTGTGTGTGTGTGTTGGCTCTTGGCATTTGTAAATGCATCCGTTAGCCAAGTTTTTAATTTCAATTGCGAAAACGAAAGTGAAAAGCAAAGCAACGAATGCAACTGCAGAAATTCACTTTTAGTTTTCACTGCGCATGCGCAGTCAATTTATGGCCAAAACGCAGCTCCTCTTGAGAGTAGGTGCCCCCACCCCCACCCACCCTCCGACGGTCGCCAGTCGCGCTTAATTTAAATTCGCTGTCAAATTGTCTTTGACATTTTTACTTTGGCAGCGGCTGTGACTCGTCCGTCCGGTTCCCGGTCCGGTCCCGGTCCCTGAGACGAACCCCGACAGCCCCTACCACACACTGAACCGTTTGCCTTTGTTGAATGTCGGTGAAAGTCAATGCAAGCGTCGCCTCGCTACAATTGTGCAAAAGAAAAGTTATTTGCTTTGCAGTTTTTCGTTTCGTTTTTTATTTTCTTACATTTTGTTATTTTGTTTTTGTTGTATTTTTTGCATTTTTTTTGGATTTGTTTTTCGTTTTTCGTAGGCGGCGTTTGAACTTTTGCTTGGAAAGTTTTCTTCAGCGACGTCGTCGTGTTTATTTTTATTGGCACAATTATTTGTGCATTTTAGAAATTTATTAAAACGGTCAAAGACCCGATTCGGTCTCTAATTCTCCCTCTCCCTCTCTGTCCTCTATGAGCTCAGACATTTTGTAAAAGTGAAAACCATCAAATTGAAAGTAAAACCCTTTTCATTTTGTAATTATATGTAATGTGCATTGTATCTGTGAGATACTTTGTGCGAATCGCTTACAACCAACTGGCAGCGACTTTTACCCTCGACTTGAGCCCAACTCAATAATGTAGGCAATTAGGTGATCAATCGATCAATTAATGCATCAATTGCTTGATTATACTGAGGGTGTTGAGATTAATAAAAGCTGATCTTAACTATAAGAATGCTCATTACATGTGAATATAGGTTAAAGCATGAATTATTTAAGGTTACTACTGAAAGTCTTTTATGTTCTTAATTTCTAAGCTTGAACATAGATCACTTACCACTTATAGAGCCTCCTTATTTGTTCTTTATAATGTTTAAAGTAGTTCAAGTTCCTTTGTTCCTAAATGTAGGTTTAAATAATATTGTGTTACCTACAAATATTAGATGATCCTTGATCATTGTTAGCAGCAGAGTTACTTTTAACTAGGGCTAAAAGATAAGCATTAAGCGCACTCCACTTTTCATTAATATACATTGCATATAGGTAGGTGATCTTAAGACGCTCGATCACCTTTTGAGTCCGAATTTCATGTTCTTAACTCTTAAATTTTGAACTTAACTGAATTCGAACTTTAAGCTGATGTTTTTGACATACGCGACCCTCCAAAATCTTCTTTATAGCAGCTCAGAGCCGTATAGAAAATGTCAACTTTGCGATCCCCAAATGAATTCCCCAAATGATTCATGCACAACTCGATCTGTGGCAACCCTCGAAGTTCCCACGCCCGATCGTCAACCTTGTCAGCTGCTCCAGAAAGTGCAAGGCACCTACAATAATAACAAAAAAAAAACAATGTAAAAAAAAAACGAGTCAATGCACGCATTTTGTGGATCGGTCGTTTGCCGGTCATTAATTTGAATTAAATGAATACGGCGCGAATGCGATTGCATAACCGATGCCGCCCAGAAGTCAACAGACTGCCGAAAAAAAGAGAAAAAAAACAAAAACAAACTCACGCTGACGCTGAACCGTGCTGAACCGAACCGCATTCACGTTTACGGGCTGAACTCACATGTTTTCGTTAATTCAATGAACCGCATGCCAAGTGGGCGGCCGTGCACGCCCACTTTACAAGGCGCCGCATTTAAATTCGCGTGACCTCAGCTGCGTTTTTTGAACCCAATAAAAACAACAGCGAATTTTTCAAAATTGAATTTTATTGCACGATACGTTGAACTGCGTCTGCCTCGAAAAAAAACCTGTACGAGCATTTCCGCATTGGCCGGAGAGTGACCGCGGGAGCGAGCGAGAGAGAGAGCGAGAGAGAGAGAGCGAGAACAGTCTTCTTTCGCTCTCTTGCTTGCACGCGCTAAACTTTTATTTATTGATTTAGATTGGTGCGAGCAGGAGAGCGCAAGATACGAAAAAAAAACAACAAAAAAACAAAAACAAAATTTCAATGTCAAATTTTAATTTAGTAGAGTTTTTGACTCAGAACATTACCAATATGGCAGGCACACCTCTCTCCCCTTCACGAGCTGCCTACGTGTGTGTCTATTATGTGAGTGTGTGCGTGTGTGTGTGTGTATTTCATATCAAGCGAGTCAGCCCAAAATTTTCGTTGAGCTGTCGGAATTAATTTGTTTGTATTCCATATACATAAGCATATTTTGTGTGTGTGTGTGTGTGTGGTTTTGGGGCTGCCATTTGTTTGTTTGTTGTTCTTTGGCGTATTTCTAGCTGATAGTGCCGCCCAACCCCCCACTCCGCCCCACCCTAAGCACTCACCGTCGCGCTGTTCGTGTGAAGTGAATGAAACTTTCAAGGTCGCCAATTTTGTGTTTGTCTGCGTAGCGCGTATTAGATAATACCCATAGATTTTTCTCTCGCCTCTAGATTCGTGTAGCGCCTAGCTGAAAGACTGACCAGCGTCCTTGGCCATAAATTTGCGTAGGCCAAATCAAATATTTGGCGATAATCCAAAACTTGTGGCTACCAAAATCTCTCATCTGAAAGAACCCATGAAACCGGTTAATCAGCTTATGGCCAGGCTCTACTTTTAACTAAAAAAAGCAAATAGTAAACTACGAAAAATGCATATCTCTCGCTCTCTATCTAAATATATATATATATATTTAATGATAAAACTAACTGCTTTTAGAGCTTAGAAAGATGTTTCGAATATAATCCAAAATGTAGAATTTGAAACCAGGAAGCATTTGATTTTTGCATTCACGAAATTCTCTTTTCGTTATTTACTGTAAACAATACAACTTTAGATACTCGTCGTAGTTCGTGTTTCAGCTATTTTAAGATGCCTTTTGTTATTTTAAAGTGTGTGCGTGTGCGTGTGTGTGTGTGTGTGTGTGTGTGTGTGCATGCGCCAATTTAGTACCTTATCAGCTGCGTTTAAACAAAAACAAATGTTTTTATTAGTGTATTTCCAAATTCCTCATAAAATTCATTTGAACTTGAGATATAAATATGTAAATATGTATTATCAGTGCTTGTTATTTGAATACCCTGTACGGGGCATAGCAAACGTTTGCAAATGTTTGTGGCTGGCAGAAGAAGGCATATTTGTTCTCATCAAAACTAATTCTGTATTTAAATAATTTGCATTAATTTCAATTTTCAATATACTTCAAAAAATACGTATTTTGTGCCCAGCAGAGGGTATTTGTTAATCGAGCATTGTCGACTTAATTTCTTCATGTTTTTAATTTTATATATTTTATTAGCGCTATATAATAATAATATAATATTAAGCAAAAATGAAAAACAGAAGCAGACTTGTTTTTAAACCAAAATTTACTCAAAGGGAAATTTAGAGTATTGAGTTAATTATGTATATTTATATTGATATTAATTTAGTTTGATATAAGTGATATAAAAAGCGAGAACAGAGTATCTCGCAGTCGGGAGCTACCGTTTGACCAGTTCTTGTGTCTTTTTTGGTGTGGCACATATTTAAAAATACATAATTGATTGTTGCTTCTGTCTAGCTGCATACCCTATATACATATGATTATCTGCTAAGGGATTCTGTGCGGCAGCTGACGTCATCAGCGACAAATACAAAAACAAAAGAAGAAGATGAGCAACAACAGCAACAACAAGCAGCCACTTTTGTGTTTTATAAATATATTTGGAAAACTTGCTTTGTAATTGATTCACCAGCGATTCTACAAGCGAAGCGCCCGCTGCGACAAGGTCGCCACCCCCCCCCCCTCGGCCCCCACTCGGCTAATCGGCGACACGTGTAATGGGCTGATAAAAGCTTTGTGCGGTAATAGTGTAATATTAATAAAGCTGAGAGGTGCTAAGGAGGCAGACAACGGGACAAACTACGTTCGATAGGGCAATAGGCAGCAAGCGAGAGGGAGGGAGCGAGGAGAGAGAGAGATGGCCAAATACCTGACAGTTATTGGCGAAATTCACTTATCAATAGATACATAAATGGCTTCGACAGACTTTGCGTCATTTGGAATATGTAACATTGTTATTTAACAAGCTCGAATAAGCTACTAAAGTCTATTATTGTTGTTGCAGTGTGTCAGGATATGCGTCTAAATATAGAATGCAATTGATAAGCTATAATTTGCAGCGGTTATCTTATTTTTTTTAATTAGTGTGAGATTTAAATGAAATAAACAACGTAATAAAATTAGTTGAAATTTCAAAAGAAATATATAAACACCATATAGGGTATAAACATTATGTTTATATTAATCTTTGAATGTTTACTGACTACAATAATATAAAAATAAACAAATAAAATATAATGATGATCACAGTTGCAGAATCATTATCGATTCCCATAAATTATGAACTGAGAAGAGGCTTAGAGGTTAGTTTTAGATTTAAACATTATATTTCTATGAATGTTTACTGACTACAATAATATAAAAATAAATAAATAAAATATAATGATGATCACTTGATCAGTTGCAGAAGTCGCCGTAGAGCACTTGGCATCATTATCGATTCCCATAAATTATGAACTGAGAAGAGGTTTAGAGGTTAGTTTTATATGTTGCAACGATCGATAAAGATTTCACACGCACACTGGCAACATCTTGTTGTTGCAGCAAAAGTGCAACGATCTGCAGTGCAAAATGTCAGTGAACTTGTCGAGACGACAACAACAACAACAACAACATCGACAACAACAACAAGCAAATGCAGACGCGAAGCGTGTCTGGCACAGAGACACAACATAAAAGAGGAATGTGTGTGTGTGTGTGTGTGTGTGTGTGTGAATGCGACGTCTTCCACGATCATGATCATGATCATGCACACGATAAAGACGATCAGATAATAATGATGTTGGCCGTGGCAGCGTGAAGATCATGAGCATGCACAGATTTTGCAATTGTTTGTGTTGAACACAATTGTTTACAATCCTCTCTCTCTCTCTGCCTCTCCTTCTCCGCCTCTGTCTCCAAGCTCGCTTATCAATAATATCTGATGCGATAGAAAGAGACAGCATGCGAGCGAAAGACTTTCGTGGGCAAAAGGAAAAACCTGTTTGCAGCATGCTGCGGCCAAAGAAAGTCTTTCTCCACACAACGAAGTCGTTTGACGGGTCTCTCTCTCTCTCTCTCTCTCTCTCTCGATCTCTTTTTGTGTGCTGCGCAAGATTCTTATTCTGCTTTGTTTACTTTCTTCGGCTGCTGCTTTCTTTGCCGCTCTGCGGTGAAAGTTACGTAACACTTGCTGCCTGCAATTGCCGCAGCTCTTTCTCTCTCTCCCCCTCTCTCTCTCTCTTGGCCAGAACGAGCTCAAGTTCAACCAGTTGCCCATTTTGTTTTGCTGCTTTCTTCGTATTTTCGTTGCCAGCATTGACATTGGCATTGGCCACGATCATCGTGGCCCGCGTGTCTGGCCATCTGTAAAGAAAGTATTACGTCTCTGTTTACTTTCTTCGGCATTGGCTTCTTTTTTCTTCTTCTTCTTTTTGTTTGCTGTCGCTGAGAGTAAAAGTCGCTGGCAGCTTTTAAGGTATAAAAAAGTGCAAGCTGGCATTAATTGTCGAGCTGAACTTAATCTGAATTGAATTCGCAGCTAAGTTATCAAAGATTCTCGATTTCGAGATGTATCTCAATCTTAATCGATTTTGTATATTTATTGATTTTTGTTCTTCTCGTTCTCTTGCAGAATTCGATGGCACCACCGTGCTCTGTCGCGTCTGCGGCGATAAGGCCTCCGGCTTCCATTACGGCGTGCATTCCTGCGAGGGCTGCAAGGTAAGTTGCCGTTCTCACTAACTGGGCTGAGGGGGTGGGCACGTGTGATTTGACTGCAGCAGCAACCACCGAGCGACGCTGACATTGAACTCGTTTGACCCCGCCGGGGAAGGGTGAGCAGCGCATTCGGGGGTTGTTGCTGCCAGGACCGAGGACGAGGACGAGGACCAGGACCAGGCCTGGTCCTTGCAATTGCGTTGCAGACATTAAACCTGCGCCCCACCCGCCGCCGTCGTCGTCGTCGTCGCTGCTCTCGATTGTCCTTGCATAAATTGCGTCGCAATAAAATAAATCAAAAGTATCCTGAACCCACCACCGGCACCACCACGGGCACCACCAGAGCTGGCTCGCGTCGCCCTTTGTCTGTGACATTGAAAATTGCGGCAAGTTCATTCGCCTGCGTATCTCGCCGGGGTCCAAGCTAAAGTCCAATGCCGCCGATCGGGCTTAATCTCCCTCTCCCTCTCGCTCCCTCGCTCTCTCGCTCTCCCGCTCTCGCATAACCTTGGCAAAGTAGTTTGCCCTATTCCCTTATATTCGTTGCGTTGCCGCCAAAGTCGGGAATAATGTCTCAATGACGTCCTTGAATTAGGTTAACAGCCAGTTTCCAGTTCTATACAGCTCGGGCTCTCTCGCTCTCTCCCTCTCTCTCTCTCGCTCGGCGTCTGCGGCGCGATCCTTTGTCGTTGTTGTATTTCTTTTTATTTGTATAGCATTGGTTTCTTACTCCCGAGACGTCTGCGCGTCTGAAATTTCAAACTTTCCAAGACTTGAGCCCGCTTCTTTTTGCGAATATTCTTTCTTTTTTTAGGTTTTTTACTTTTTTTTGTTTTTTTTTGCTTTTTGGGTTTTTGGCAAAGTTCATTGACTTGGCTCTTGACCAAGCGTCCACTCTTTGGCTTTGGGTTTCTCGGAACGTTTTTGGTGCGGTTTGGTCGGTTTTTTTTGCTGCTCTTTTATTATTGCTGCCCCCTTTTTTGTTGTTGTTGTTGTTGTTTTTCTTATATATATTATGGTATTAAGTAGCTCGCCAGCGCGTCTCTTTTATCAATGTGCCAGTCACACACATGCGCTAATTTAAATACATATTTACCACACACACATGTGTGTGCGCGTGTGTGCGTGTGTGCTTGGCAGGTAGGCCTATTAACAGCGTCGTACGCGCTTTTTTGAAGTTCAAGGTTAAGCAGCAGGCACAGGGCCCCAGCAGCAAGCGTTCTATCTCGCTCAAAACCTGTCCTGCCTTGGGCTGCCCTTCTGCGGGCACGCACTTTTGCGCGTGCGGGACGCCGTCTCCCTCACTCTCTCGCTCTCTGTCTCGCTCGCTGTCTGGTCTAGAAGTAGGAAGCAAGTTTTAGAGGTTTTTGCCATTTTTGTGTTGCGCATACGACGCGTTGTCGCTGCTGTCGTTCGTCATTTAGCTGATATTTCCGCCCGGGCCGGGTCCGACTCTGCTGCGACTCCGCACTCAACCTTCACTTTGTCTATTGACCTCTATTTATTTATTTATTTTTTTTTTTTGGTTTTTTATATGTATAAAGTTTCGGATTTGAATTTCTTGCTGGTCTTTAATGATTTAAAGCCCAGCTGAAAACAGTCAGCTTTTAGTTGAAGTACTAGACAAAGAAGTTGAGTCCCTTTGACAGGAAGCATAGATTCAGCAAATAACATATATAGATTTTGACACTTAAAACTGATTTGCAGTTCGCACAGTTTATGTTATGACAACTTAAAGATTTCTTAAATTTTTTCTGAATTTATAGCGAATAGTGTTGACGTTTAGAATTGCCCAAATTATTAGAGTATTTTCATTGCCTTGGTTTTAAAACTGTTATTTAATATATTCCTTTCTTTTTCTTTTTTTTTGTTTTAATTTAAATAAAACGTAATTAAATTGTTTTTTCAGTATAAAAAAAAGGTTCTTTACAACCTTGGCAAATCCATCCTTAGAAATTAGTAAATATAAATATAGCATAAAAAATTGTGAATTGTTACTCCTAAAAACAAAAATATTTCGCAAATCAGCAACAATTCCGCAATCGAAACTTTTAAATTGGCAAAAATCCAGTCCAGCTAAAAATCAGACATTCTTATCAGCTCACGCATTCGTTGCCACATTTGGGGACCGTTTACCTATTGCCATCTTTACTAGGCTCTTGGCAACACGATTCTCAGCACTTTTTTTGATCTGCCTAATGACCCAATTTGTGTGTGTGTGTGTGTGTGTGTGTGTGCGTCGAGCCGAAGTTTGAGGAATGGTTTGGTCTTCGATAATTCCTCCAAATTTAAGCATGAAAACAAAACGTAGAAAAGAGCAAACAGAGGCAGTTAAATAAATGAAAAGCAACATACGTAGGGATAGGTAAACATGTTCGTGTGTATCTGTATTTGTTGACGTTAGCGTTTTCGAGCGTGATTTCTGTTGTGGCTGCCCCTCGGCGTCGTCTCCGCCGGCCATTGTGAATGGTCTGCTTTCTTTGCTCCACTCGGCCGCTCTTCGGCTGTTATACAACATGTTTTTATTCTTTCACATTATTTAGCATATTTATTTATTGTCCATTTGTTGTTATTCATTTCCATTCCACACGCACACGACGACGACGGCGACGGCGACGCTGACGCTTTACTATTTTGTTGTTGCGTTTTTTGCTGCCTCTTTTCGCTGCTCGCAGTCTGTTGTTGTTTTTTATGCTTCGTGTAGTTTTCGTGTGCAGTTGTGTTGTTGATTGAGCGAGCGAGCGAGCGAGTCAGTGTGCGTGTGTGTGTGTGTGTGTGTGTGTGTGTGTAAATGTGAATGAACTCGTTCAATGTCAGCAACTGCGGCGAAGCAGCGTACGCAGCATGGGCCACAAGAAGCAGCAGCAGCAGCAGCAGCGCCCGCAGCAGCAGAGAGCATAAGCTGCGAGAGCGCTGTCGGACTCTCTCTCTCCACCGCATACACTCTACACTCTCCACGCAAATGCAGCGGCGACTGTGCTCTCCGAAAATATTGTAGTTGCTTGTATTTTCGCCGTGGACTTTTCGTTAATTGCTTTTGATCTACTTATGCACGTGTGTAAATGTATGTGTATGTGTGCGAGTGCCAGTGAATGATGGGCAGAAAATACATTTTCGGCTTAAGACTAAATCGTTTTCATTGCTATCTTTCTGATGCACTGCGATTTGATGCCTGCGTCATCTGTGTCGAAAGTTCCACTTTAGAATTTCCCCACAGTCCTAACCTGCATCAATTTTAAAGCGCACGCACACCACCACAGAAAGATAATGACGTTGCACCAATAAAGAGACCAAACACACACACACACACACACACGCATACACAATGATAATGCACTTGATAATCATGCCGAAGCATAGGGCAAAAGAACATTTTTCTGTGCTGTGTGGAGGGTAGACCGAAAATAAATAGAAAACGCGTAAAATAAATATAGAAACAACACAAACACACAAACAGTTCTACAAATACCAAAATAAACAAACACAAATATATAAGGCCAAATACATTTTCCTTGATTCCAAATTGGAGTTTAGGGTAGTAAGAATAATACGTGTGTAAGTGGAATTCAAAATCCAGGCATAATTTAGAGAGAGAGCGAGAGAGAGAGAGAGATAGCGATATTAGCTAATCAGCGCACTCTTCCATCTACCATTTAGTTAGTTTATTTCGATTTCTTAGTGAGAACGCATTTCCTTCTCAGCTGCCATTTCCCTTGATTTTTCCCCCAATGTCTGCATGCAATCAGAAATTCCCCTCGAATTGGAAAAAGTGATGTGCAGCGGGCATAGGGCGAAGAGAGCGAACGAGAGTCGCAGCTAAAATAGATAGAGAGAGAGAGAGAGAGAGAGAGAGGCGCTCGCATGCACAGCTATGCTAGTATTGGTGTTGTGCTAGGACCCAAATAGAGCCACACACACACACACACGCACACAAATAGAGATATTTCTATACATGCAATCAGAGGTTAATGCTCTGACATGCACTTGAACGACTGACTTCAGCCGCTGTGTGTGGGAGGGAGCAAAACTCTGTTATACACATGCGTACTTGCATGTGTGTGTGTGTGTGTGTGTGTGCGTGACTGGGACGCAAGAACGTTCTGGAAATGCTGCAGCATGTGCATTGGGTTGGCTCACTTGAAAAAGAATTCGTTAATTTCTGTGGCAAGACCCAAAATGTTTTGTTTACTCAATTTCATATTTTTCTTAATACCATGCGTATTTGCATCTGTGTGACTGTATTTGCGCATACCAGTGCAAGCCTCAATGAATGCTGCTTAATTGGCATGCACACGCTCTCGCGTGCTCTCCCACGTGCTCACACACGCACACACACACGCATTTTGCCTACACGCAGTTCAATGCACTTTGCAATTTGGGTCAACAACCTTCGATTAATTAGGTTACGCCCAGCCAAGCCAACAATCAAATCGAGAAATACCAGCAGCCTACATATAACTATTTTGATACTAATTAGCTTGAAAATAATAATATAAAAATATGCAGAAAAAAGTATGATATAAATATATTAAAATCGCATATGAGCATAGATTCTGTTAAGTGTGGAGCAGCGTTGAGCTGTTCGAGGCGCCCTCTAGCGGACTGTTGTGCGTTAAGCACAACAGCGCAAAAGTATGCAACGAAAATCGAAAGCAACACTTTTCGATAGCATACAGCTTTTGAGAGCGAGCGAACCGCTGCGCGCGCAATTCGAAAAATGTTGATAAGCCTTGAAAGTGTGTAACATATTTTTAGCTCATGTTAAGTTAAACACAATTATTGAAAATAATTAAATGCTTTATAAAGTCAACAAGCAGACAAGCAAAATAGAACAAAAAATAATCAATACCAACAGTTAGCTTCTAGTTTTCAATAATAAATATATAAATTAAGTGCTTAATGAATTACAGCGACATTTCAAAATGAAATATTGCCACTTAGGCGACACCAACGATAAATTGCAACAAAAACAATACTTGGCAAATCAAGGCCAAGAAACGCCTGCACATGCATGCTTCTGTGAACTCTAATATCAAATTATTTTTCCTAATGCACTGCCAATGACTAATTAGTGCTGCGAAAAACACAACAAAAAAAACAACAACAAATAAAAATAATTACAATTTGAAGAAAAAAATGAATATCTGGCAAACGCCCACCCGCAGCAACGAGGCGAACAAAGCTAGCAACAAAAGCAACAAGCACAGCGCTTATCTAACAATATTGTGTGAGTGTGTTTGTGTGTGTGTGTGTGACTGCAACGGCTGGCAAAGAGAACGTGCAGCTGCAACACAACAGCAACAGCAACAGCAACAACATCAACAACATTGAGTACTGCGAGCTCTACGTAACTGGGGCGAGGGCATAGTGCAATGAACTGGCTGGCAGCAGCAGCAGTTGCAAGTATTTATGCTGCCTGCCACACACACACACACACACACATGCTACTACGAGTGATAGTAAAACGTGAACTGTGTGTGTGTATTGCTGTGCACACAGAACCCCACCTCTCCCCACTCCCCCCTAAATTTGCTGCCGAGCTGCTTTTGGGCCAGGCAAAGGGGTTGGCTTTTGGGCCCTGTTTGGGGTTGGCTGCCACTTTTGCTGACCCAGTTAAGTGTCATTCGCCGCTGAGGCCAACTCAGTTTGCCTTTGCTTTCATTCGAGGTTACTTACCCCTTTTTGGGGCTGCTGCGCTCGGCCGAGGGGGTGGCCAGCGTTGTTGTTTGCCCTGTGGCTTAGTTCGCTTTTTCTGTGTGTTTGCCTTTCGACTCGAATTGGGCTATAAATTTAGGTATTTACGCCTGCCGCTTGTTGACTTTGTAGCTAATTAAATGCTCTGTTTGCGTTTTTATGGCCACGTCCAAAAGCCAGAAGACCAGTAATAATCGAAAACTTTGTCAAATTTCAATTTGAATCTAATTAGTAATACGAGGCAACGTGTTGATAGGCTTTAAATGTTGCATTATGCTTGTTGGCAGCATGTTGCCGGACCGGATTATTAGCACTATGTGTGCCAGAATTCCAATTATTATTATATTTCTATATATATAAAAACAGCATATTTAAAATAACAATATATATATAGTATATTTAAATATATTTTTTGAGTTTACTGCAACTCAAATATTTCTGTAATGCACTTTTAAGCATTTAAGCATTTTGAGAAAAGATTATTAAATTATTTTAGAGACAATATTGCTAGTGTTGTGATTTCAAATGCCAGCCAACATGTTGCTAAGCCCGGTTGCAGCTAATGTTATCATTAGATATTAACCATGATGATGACAAGCATTGAATGTTGCCAGCATTGTGATTTCCCATGTAAACATGTTGGTACAGCTAATTAGAGTTGAGATTGTGACAGCATGTTGCCAAGCTGTGAATGTGGCCAGTGCTATCATTTTGAATATAAACATAATGTTTCTAGAGTGCTTTCTCTTTCTCTGCTGCAACTTATTGCACTGCTCACTTGGCGGGCAACATTCTAGAAAAAGCTGAACAACAACAGCAACAACTGCTGCTGCTGCTGCAGCTGAGAAACGTCAACGAACTCGCGAGCTTGCTGCAAAATAGTTGAACGCTGTTGACGTCGCTGTTGAGCAATGAAAGTACCGCAACAAAACTGCAAAAAACACACAAGCACACACACACACACACACACTCACACGCGCGCTGGAAGAGAGCGGGGCAAGCAGCCAAAGTGCATTGACTTTGCTTTGCTTTCTTCGCTGCTGCTGCTGCTAATGTTGCTGCTGTTGCATGTTGCTGTTTGTGGCCCGAGTTGAATGCACTTTGCATGCAAATGGCTCTGCACAGCGCACCAAATGTTGCCCAGAAGCAACTAGTTGCAGACACACACACACTCACACACACACAACTTGTGCTTGTTGTTGCACCTCGTAATTGTCTGATGTCATAAGTCAAAATGTTGTGTGGCATTTGTTGACAGTTTTATGTGTTGCCAGCTGTAGCCAGCAACATGGCCAGCCCCATAATTAAAAGCGCCAAAACGCTTTATAAATTATTTATGAACGTGTCTTGCAGAATGCTGCTGACTGGGGGCGTGGCCGCGGCCCGTTAAAGGCGTGTCAATGCCAAAAGTCCTAGTTGTGCCTTCCACCTATAATTACCTGTCAATTTAAAGCGGCGTTTTAGTGCCTTTTCCATTCCCTAAAAGCACACTAAATAATGCTAAAAAATTATTAAAACTGTTTGCCAATAATTCAACAAAATCAATTCAAAAAAAGTAACTAGCTGAAAATTAAAAATTCTAAAAAATGTAAAAAGTCAACTAATAATACTATAAATAATAAGAATTATAATAAAAAAAGAACAGAATATTTAGAATATTAATAATAGTAAGGTATATACAATAATAATAAATAAACAATTGGGTAAATTTTGTTACATATGCCTTGTTACAAATAATGTTCATAAAATTCTTAAGTTTTCCTCCAATTATAAACATATTTAAAAATAATGATGGTAAAATTTCAACTTTTGACTGCAAAATTGGATTCTTTTCCCTAATATCAACATATACTAAAATAATTGTTAAACAATTGTGTAAATTGTCTTATTTATATAATATACAAATGCGAATATTAATAAAGAAAATTAAGCATTTTAATACCCAAGTATTGATATACAATAGAAAAATGATTATTTAACAAATGAATAAACAATTGTTGCAAATAGCTTTCAGCAAGTATTAACTTTTGACTGCAAAATTGAGATTATTATTGAATAATTATAAAAGAAGACGAATAAACAATCGTTACTAATCTTTTTGACCAAGTTTCAACTTTTGAGCGTAAAGCTGGATCCTTTCGCCCAATTATCGTCAGCTGACGCCTTGGCTGCAATCGAGAGTTCAACAAACTCTGCTTAGTTCTTGACTTTAATGTAATAAAATGCCACCGCATAGAGCGCCAAGCCCCGCCCACCGCCCACCGCCCACCGCCACCTAACTAATTGATTTATGGAGCTTTGGCTGCCCATTTGACGATAGCCAGCACGAAATATGCCCAAGAGGCCCAAGCAGCAACAGCAGCAGCAACAACAACAGCAACAACAACAACTTACAACAACAATAAAACTACAGCTAACAAGCACGCGAGTCGAATGGGAATGGGAAATGCTTCGCTTTGGTTCGCTTCGCTTTGCTTGAATTTTCTTTGGCTGTTGCTTAGCTAGCCAAAAAAATGAAGAAAAGAAAAAAAAACGAAAAAAAAAATTGCTTTGTTGTTGCTCGCAAGTGGCCAACGGGCGTTTAACTGATTTTTGGATTTTTGTTGGCCCGTATTGTTTTTGTTTTTGTTTCGCTTTGCTGCCGCACTAACCTCAGACAATGAACGCCAGATTGTGGCAGGCAGCAGCATAGTGGGGCATGGGTTGGGGAGTGGGGTTTGGAGGCTACGTAACGGCTTGGCCGCAGTCAAAGACCGCTCACATATGCGGGGGCATTTGCCACCGCCTGCTGCAACTGGTAGCCGCAACAGTAGTCGCTGACTTGTAGCCTTCGCTTTTGGCCAGGTTAACTGGCCCGGCCAACAGGAGTGCAGCTTCGGCACGCCAGCTTGCCGCTGTTTCAACTCTTGGCCACAACGGGCTGTGTGAGAAGTTTTTTTTTTCCGTAAAGTTTTTTGCAATTTTAATTTTAATAAATAAAATTCGTTTCTGGCATTTTCAGTTAAAAGCACATCTATATAAATTCTTAAACATTTGTGCAATTCGTGTTATTTATAATTGTGCATATTTTGTTATCGTTCAGTAAAATATTTTATTAACAAATTTCAAATTAGTTATGCGAAATGTTCACAATTAAATATGTTTGCTTAACAAATAAATTCGTTAGTAAATATTTTAAATTGATTTTTTTTTTGCCTAACAAATGTATCGGTAAATATTTCACATAAATATTATAAACTTTTCGCGAGGCCCTCGCTTGAAAACTGTGCGTAAAATGCGTGACTGGGCCAACCTTCGCTCCCTCTCCCTCCCTCTCTCTCTCTCTCTCACACTTAGCTACAGGCGTTAACCAACAAAACGTTGGCCACAAATCTCGACAGTCGCTGAATTTGCGTTGCTTGTTGTTGAATGCCGCATGTTGCATGATAATTATGCAAGCGGTAAAGTCAAATGCAGCGCTTAGGCCCGCCGGCAGCAGGCCTGGCTAACTGCTACCTTATTTAGTTAGGCGCTGCACGCGCTCTCCCTCTCTCCCTCCCTCTTTCTCTCTGTCGCACACGCTAGTGCCGTCTCTGTCGGTCACAGTCCATTTATGGCCGAGGCATGGCAAACGGCACTAACTCATTTCCGTCACAAATTCTATGAATGCCCCCGCCAAGTTTCGGGCCTGCAATTTTTCTTTTATATGCCTATTTTTATGGTAATTAATGTGGGCCAGGCGCACTTGCGTGTGTGTGTGTGTGTGTGTGTGCGTATGAGTAATATTTTTACCATGCCCATTGCCCATTGCCCGTAGCCTGCAGTATTCGCTCGTGACATAAGTCAGCAAAATGTTGCATAAATTAGACGCCTGCCCAACGCCCCAAAACCCCTCCCACCCCCTTCAGCAGTTGCGAATGCAATAACCGTTAACAGTGCGTATGAGTAATTCGCTCAATAAACTCCACAAATCCGAATTAACTGCAGGCAATTTTTGGAAATTCGTGCTGCTTTTCAAACGTGAATTAGAATAAATTTTTGGTTAGAATTTAAGCCAAGTTTAAGTCTGCTTTAGCTTACTTGCATACCTCGCTTTACGGCCTTAACTGTTTCCACAATTGAATCTGTTTCTTGTATATATTCCAATAGAAAACAGACTTCAGTTTACGTTTAATCAAATATTAAAATTGTTAAGTTGCCTTTAAACGTAAAACTAGGCCGCTAATTGAAATTTGCTATAAAAAAAAACGATAATAATATAAACGATTCTTTAATAAACTTATTGAGTTTACACTTCTTTAAAGAAGAAAATGTTTCAGTTACAAATTTTGAATTTCGTGAAAAACAAATTGGCCGCAAATTGAACTTTGGTATAAAATAAAGCCATGTTGCCATTATTGTTTAATAAATGCATTAATATTGATTAGTTAATTAAAGCCATTTTGCACTTGCAATAAGACGCTGCCTTAGATATCGGAGTTGAATTCTTTGGGTCGCCTGGCGCCCAACGACCTCTCCGATTGGGCCAATTGCCATTGTTTTAGCTGTTTGGCATTTGCACGTGTTGTTGTCTTTTGTTGCTGTTGTTGTTGTTGTTGTTGTTCGGCCATTCAGCCGTCGAAGACCCTTTGGGGCCTTAATGGCTTCGCTGTCGCTGTCGCTGTCGTGTCATGTCGTTGCTGCAGCTCTTAACTGTTGTCATAACCTCAAACTGGCAACATGCAACTTGGAAACGGGCAACAAAAACAACGAACGTTGACAGCGAAAATGTCAAAGCGTTTGCGGCACAAACGTACGTGGTAGCCACCGATCTCTAAGCGCCGATCTCCGGCGCTCTGTGTGTGAGAAATTAAGCGGCATGTAATTTATGTTGACTCTGAAAAATCGAATGTAACTCAATTTCAAATAGATTTTGACTAGTTGCGACTGCGGCTGCTGCTGTTAAACTCGTTCAGCAGCCTTCAGAAACTGCACGTACTTGTTAACCAGTACAATCACCTCGTTGCTGTTGCTGTTGTTGCTGTTGCTGTTGTTGTCGCGCCAACTCAGCTCGGTTCTCTCAGACTAGACCAAAAAACGTGACTCGACGGGCAGGCAAGCGGCCCAAGTCAAGTAGATGGAATTGCATTTAATGGGCGCACCGAAAATAACAAAAACACAAGAAAAACAAAAAAAGAGCTGAAAATAATATGAAAACCAATTCTCTGCCCAGGCATTAAAGTTGTTCAAGTTGTTCGAGTTGTTCGCAATGCTGTTGTTGTTGCTGGAGCAGCGACCGCAGCCTTTACAATTCAAATTTACAACTCGCAATTGATTTCTGCTGTGTGTTATGTGGGCGCCTTTGTTTGGAATCACTGTTACATTGATATTTGAATTTAAGCTGGCACCAATCCATAGCTATTAGCCAAGCACAGCAGCAAAAAAAAGAAGAAAATTATATATATATGCTATATTTGTTTTTCACCCCAACAACGAGATCAACCAGAATCAGCTAGCAACAACTAGGTGACAGATGCAACATGTCATTCAACTCGGCTGGCTTGGAGGCACTTTGGATTCTTGCTCAGATTCGGAAGGAAGTCAGCTTGAAGCTGCAAAGAGATTCAAATAAAAGCCAAGCTAACAACTCGGCTATTCTGCAGTTGCGAAATACCAGGGCGAATCAAGGAGGTTTATTGACCTTATTCGAAAAATTTTATTTACAAAAATTTCAAATGAAATTCATAATTATAATCTTTAATCAGCTATGATCTAGGATTTTTATAATTTATTCACTTATTTAATTTCCTTAATTATGAAATCAAAGTTTCAAAAAAATCGCATTTAAGGGTAAAAAATATATTTATTCATCATATCTAGAACATCATTTTAAATTTAAGATTAATTTCTTGATTTAGTTTAACTTTTTGAAACTAAGACAATTTCCTGCATATTTTTTTTAACGTATACGTTTTAGCTAATATCGCGAACTTTTCTCCTTTAGAAATTGCTACTTTAAATATAAAAATTACAAACTGGGAACTAGTTCAATTTTTTTTTCATATCTGCGCAGACAGACCCAAAAAATGTTTAACCCATTTTGTAGACCAAAAATAGGTGCTTAATTTGTCGCTCTTTCAAAAAGTAAAAAAGTAAAAAGAAAAAAAAAATTAAAACACGATTCCCACCGAACTGTGGCAAAATTTTCATTTGTACGCGTTATATTCATTTTTCTATTTTTCCACCCAAAAAAAATGTTCTAATAATAAGAGGCGACGCTTTTTTAAATGACTAAAAAATTTTGTGTTTCCGTCAGAGCTGTCAAGCCCCAGAAAAGAAAAGAAGCAAAAAAAGAAAAAGAGAGAGAAATTAAAAGAAAAACTGAAACTAAAACTAAAACTCAAACTAAAATTGAACTGACGGCGACTGTCAGGAATTCAGTTGAGAGGCGCAGCTATTTTTAATTGCTTTTAATTAACAGAACCTACAAGATTTTACGTGACAAGCATAATTTTTTTTACCAGTTTCCCTGCACATTTTCCTTTCTATGTGTGTGTGTGTGTGTAAGTGTTTTTTGTCATTAATGCAATTATTTTGACACAGGTCGAAAAATCTGTGCCAAAAATTGCAAAGGCTCATTTCTTAAAGAGGGGGCGGTATATAGGGAGCTGTTGGAGTCATGCGAAGATTTGTGGCTCATTGTTTGGACATTGGCTCAGTGGAAAAGGGGGAAAACCGCACAAATAAAAAGAAGAAGAAAAAACGAAACGAAGCGGACGCGCAGCGCAAAGTAAAAGGCAGCTACAAATCGTGCCAAAAGATAGGTCGCAACAGAGACAGCAGGACAGAGCGAGCGAGGGAGAGAGAGGGAGAGAGAGGGAGCGGGAGACAGGGCGAGTTGAATGCAAAATATGCCGCTACGCCACAAGTGCAATGAACTCGACGACTGGGCGAACGACCAAGTCAAGCAAGTTCTAGTTGAGGCAGTCGCGCAGTCCGGAGAGAGAGAGAGAGCGGGAGAGAGAGGAGAATGGAGAATCGAGAACTCAGCGAAGAGTCTTCTGAGTGTGCTTGTATGCAAATCAACGCGTTGCGTATGCGCCATGTTGCACGCCGCAGCGCTGATTAGGCTCGAGATTTACAGCTAATCTATATTTCAGAATTGTAATAACTTGATGCGCCTGTGCATATATACAAAAATATTGTAGGTAGACTTGAGCTGCAGCCGAACACCCCCCCCTGCTCCCTCCCTGCTCCCCGATTGGCTGTCGTTGGCTCTATGCGCTCGGTTCGCTCGCTCGTCCGTCGGGTTGTTGAACTCGCCGCGTTGGCAGCGAATTGGGTTAGCGTAGGTTAGGTTAGCGTTTGGGTTAGCTTAGGTTAGGTTAGTTACTAGACCTGCCTGCCTCTCCCTCTCTCTCTGTCTCTCTCTCTCTCTCTGCTTTGTTCTCGTTTGTGCGATAAGCGCGCAGAGCTAACGACCGAAGTGCTGTGTTTTGATTCGCTTTAATTGCTTGGGCCTGGCCCCGAAACTGTTTGGGTATGGGAATAAAAAGAAATAAAAAAAAAAACATATATTCGATTGTTGCACGGGCGGAAGCAGCAACAACACAGAGTGGCAGGTGCAACTGAAGTTGTGCCAGGTAGTAGGCTCCAGTTGGCTGTTTCTGGGGTGTTCGTTAGGCGCTGATGTCGCGTTTGATAAGCGGCTCGAGTGTCTTCTGACAGTTTGGAGTTTGATTTTGGGCCCGTGATTAACAAGTGAGTGCACTCGTTCGAAAGCGACCCCATTGGGCAACAAACTGTCGGCCAAAGTGCAGCCCAAATGCACTTTTCTGTTAGCTCTTAAGATTTGAAAACATTTTGTAACTATTTCAAGCACTCGTTTTAAAAATACCCTGAATCAGTTTATTGGTATATCAATCAATAGCACAAATACTTTTTCTAAATTAACAATTTTGTTTAATATTACGCACATTTTAAGATATTTATGGGCATCTTTTGAGCTTAATTTGTTAATAAACAATTAATAGCATAAATATTTTTATTTATTTAAGAATTAAGTATTAAGAAATTCCAAATTATTTGTCGCAAAATGTGCCTATTTTGGGAACAGTTTTGTTTAATACTATTACTCGCATTTTAAGATATTTATGGAATTGAATGAGCTCAATTTGTTGCTTAATTCTCTTTTTATATAATTTGATTTTTATAAAAATGCGCTTATTTTTGGTACAGTTTTGTTCAATATTACCCGCATTTATATATTTATGGAAACATGTTGAGAATGATTTGACAGTATTTGTTCATGGTGGGTTCAATTCAATTTCATGTTGGTATTTTTTAAACCCATAAAAAAATGATTTTACTTTACTTCAATCTATTTATGTCATAAAAAAACTGAAGTTAAATAAAAATATGTAGGTCATAGTTACAATCAAACTGAACTATAAAATGCACTGGCCACACACTTAAAGAAAAAAATGCTTAAAAAGCAGCAACAAAAACTTTGTAATTTAATTTTAGTGCTAAACTTTGTATTAGATATTAAGAAATTGTCTAGAAATTTGAAGAAAATTTTCTTAAGTGCAGCAACAGCCAAAGATTCTATGCGAGCCCGGACAAAATTCAAACTTTTCAGCCGCGACATGACACACATTCTATTTAATGCTTATACTTATTTAAAAAAAATCTCATATTTGACTTGATCTAATTAGTTGTTCTATTCATTTCGTTTCAGGTATGTCTCCATTTATTTCAAAAAGTAATCCCCTCCACATTTGAACGCTGAGTAAGTCAT
Organism: Drosophila robusta; assembly: GCA_035043565.1. NCBI lineage: Eukaryota > Metazoa > Arthropoda > Insecta > Diptera > Drosophilidae > Drosophila > Drosophila robusta. The sequence continues at coordinate 2,443,821 of JAWNMW010000572.1, forward strand.
TGCAATAGAATGCGTTAGGCCCATGCCCCCCCCCTCCCCTCCCCCACTCGCTTTAACCAGGCAAGGCTGCCCAATTACCAACAAGCCAAATGATGAGTGGGACAGCGAGTGAGAGAGAGAGAGGGAGAGAGGGAGAGCGAGCGGGTGGGAGTTCGTACAGACGATTAGTGCGAGGCGGCGGCGTTGCCAAGTGCCTCATAGCCATAGGCTTTGCACACACTCGCACACACGCACACTCGCATGACATGGCGCATGAGTGTGGCATAGTTGTTGTTGTTGCTATGCGCCAACGTCGTCGTCGTTGCTGCTGCTGCTGCTGCAATTGCGTAGCTGCACTCAACGCTCGAGGTTATTGAACGGCAGCGACCTCACTTTGCATGAGCCACAACAACAGCAACAGCAACTGCAGCAACAACAACAACAACTGCAACAACAGAGATTGCTGCTGTGCCGTGCCGTGCAATTTTCTTGTTGCTCTTGTCGAGCAATGTAATTTTAAAATTAATAAAATAAATTATTATTAGACATCAGCGTCTGCGCTGTCAACATTTGATAAAGACTCGCAAGTTTATAAACATTCGTATGTTGTGCAACACTGCTGTCTGCGCGTGTGGGCGGGGGGTAGCTTGGGGACGGGGGCCGCTGGCTGCCTACTTCAAATACAACACTTTAATGCAACGCGAGCTCTAACAGCAATTCTTGACTAAAAATTCAAAAAAAAAAAAAATTAAAATAAAAACAAATTACAATTCTCGACCGACAAGTCAAATATTATAAAAATACCATATTAAAATATATGTAGTTTTTATAAACTTATAAAAGTTGGACCCGAAAGAAACTAATATTGATTGTTTATTTTATTTGTTTGAGTATTAATAATAAATTTTAAAATATAACTAATTATGGTTAGTTAGACATTTCTAATCATTCACATAGTTTACATGTCGTATACTTCATTTGGTTTACATTCTAAACCAGCTTGATTTGTGCCCGATTTTAATTATATATGTATAAGAAAAAAAATTCTCAAAACTTGCGAAATTTTTGGAAAACTTCAAAACCGTGAACCCAAATTAGTGCACCGTATGCATTTTTAGAGCGCGCCACGCCCACTTCCTGCCAGCCCGCCTTCGTCTATTGTAGTGCGCATATGAGCAGTTTTTGGTCCGCTTTATGACTCAATATTGAAAATAATTTGCCGCCACTTTTGTCATAAATAAAAGCGAGCGTCATAAAGCAACAAATATGCAACCGTTGTTGCATAATTGAACAAACTGCCACGCAGCTGCAGCCCCATTTAGTCCAAATGGCTGTCGCCGTCCGTGGGCGCCCACTTACCAAGGAGTGAGATCTCATGCGTTTTTTCAGCGGTAGCCGCGCGGAGCGACTCGAGAAATCAAATTAAAAAGACAACAAAATATATATGTGAGAGCTGCTCTTCTGCTACGGCGAACACTGAATGCCCTTACAGATTGTTCTCAAAAACAAATTTGGCTACAATTTTAAGAACTATTTTTTAAAATTATTTTTAACTGCTTAAAAGCTAAAACTTTGCAGGATATATCTTTCTTATTTTCAAATTAAATATATTTAAACCAAAAATAAAACTAGAATGTTATGGCAATCGTTGCTATAATAACTATATGTTATTTTCATCAAATTTTTATTTTTTTATTTGTAAACAATATAATTTAAATATTACATTGAAGCATTTAAAGGCCTATATATTATGGTTATTATATACTTTTGGTTTCTTTTTTTAAATAGATTGAACAAGTTTCACTTAAAGATCAATATAAATAGCCAGAGATATTTAAAGGGTATCTGCCACAAGCACCCATATAAAGATATTGCCAGCGGCACGTGAGTCGCTTGCTGGACAGCAGCTCGAAGGGGGAAGGGGGCGGGGGTTGCTTAAAAATGATTTGCTGGGTGAGTCATTAAAAGCGCCGACGAAACGCCAACAATTTATTTGACATTTTTCTTTTTGTTTTTAGTTTTTGTTTTGTTTTATTTGGTTCTTATGTCAGCCGGGGCGTCATTAAGAGTCCAAGTGACCAAAAATGGAAAATCCAGCAACGATTGAAATTACATTAATGGTGGGTGAGCTGTGCCGCGGATTGGGTTCGGGTTCGGATTCGGGTTCGGGTTCGAGTTCGGGTTCGGGGCTTGAAATTTTTTGCTTGGCTTGTTTGGCCGCAGAGTTCAGTGCACTCCAGCGTCACCTGCCCGCGCCCTCTCTCTCTCTCTCTTCTCGCTGCCACTCTAGGTCTCTCTCGCACGTTCCCGCTCTCTCTCTCTCTATCGCACACTCTCTGGGGAGCTTGTCAAATGCCATGCCAACGACCTGCGCAGAACTGCAGTTAGATTTTGTTGGTAGTTCGCTGCATTTGCACGCAAAAGACCTTGCGTCTTCTGTGTATTAGCCACATTGCGCTTTGGGCCACGTTTATTTGTTGTCTCTGGTGGAAACTCGTTTCTGTTGTTGCCCCAACTGTTTTAATAGCATTTGCGTCAAGCCGTGACGCCAATGGCCCAACATGGATTAGATTATTTTTTTGTTTTTCGATATCTGTTTGTACATACAAATATGTATATACCTATATTCTCATATATATTCTGTTTATTTGGACAGTCGACGTGCCCAAATAACAATCAGCACATAATGGCTCATAATTGTGCTCCAACAACAAACACAACAAACAGGCGCCTGTTGTCAGGTTTTGTTCTCTTTTTTTTTTGTTTGCTTTTTTTTCGAGTAAGTTCCGTTTTTAGTAGGGCTATAACAACTAACTGTTTAGATTGGTTGCCGAGTGCTTTGAAAATATTGTACACATATTAAATGAAAGTAGAAAATTGGAAATATGCCTATTAAAAGTAAATAGCTAAATTTGATAAAAAAAAATAAAGAATGAATGTAATTGGATATGAATTTTTTAAATTAGTTGCTTTTTAAATAGAAATAAACATAAATAATGCAGAAAAGCATTTAGTTATATATATTTAATATAATTTTTAAAATGCATGCAAATAGCTATATTTTAATATGTAAACTTTCAAGTAATTTATATTTCTAAAATGCCTCTAAATTTATAAAACTAAATTAAAATTAAAATTTATAAAATCATGGAAAAATAAAATGCGAAAGCATCTAGTAATAGAATTCTCAAGCAAAGGTAGAGCAAAGAAAATCTTTGACATAATTTGTAAACACATTTGAATATATAAATTGAATATTAGTTAATTAAAGGTATTAAAAATAATATCTAGCTTTAAACTATTATGCAATTGAAAATTCTGTGCACTTTGGGTGGAGTATTTGTAATTCGACTTGAGGCGATCATAATTTTGGCCAGTGGTTTTAGCAGTTTTGGGCCCACTGAGGTCGCCGCACAAACAACTATTGAAATAAGATAATCGCAAAATAATTGCGCGGAGTTCAATGAACTGGCTCGCTAAAGCTGCACACGAGGCGATAGACAACAAATAATATAGAAACAAATAAAAATAAGAAAAAGTACCAAAAACTAACACACATTATTTGTTACGCACACATAGACACACGGCAGATGGAGACCAAGATAAAAATATGCATACACACACATATGTATATATATATATATATATATAGTAGGTATACATAAATTTGAGCAGACAAAAAGTGGAACACACACTCGACGCTACGGCATGAAATGTGATTGAATTTGGTTCGCTGCGAGCGGGCAACAACAACGGCGGGCGTTGGCTGTCAGCGTGGGGTCAGCAGTTAATTACGGGTCGCCTGCTAATTGACCAGCGCCAGCGCAAAGGCTGCCCAGTTGGCTAAAAAGCCGCAGCTGCAATTATCAGGCCCCGGCACCGAGCTGAACAGCCAAATGGCAAATTGCATTTCGCTGGCGTTATCCTTCAACCTTGTCGAGCTGCGGTCATTGCTCCAGCTGCAGCAGAGTCACATGACCAGCAGCAGCAGCAGCAGCGGCAGCAGCAGCAGCCAGTCAGCAATTTTTAAGGTTAACGCTGCTGCAGCGCCACCTAGCGGGTGGCCAAACACTTTCGTTGCACATACACACACACACACACACACACAGAGCGCGTAACCCCTAAAATTGCACACAGCCAACCAAATCAACCCTAAACCCCAACCCCAACACCAACACCAAGCCCAACGCTTAGACCTGAGCTCTCATCCGGCCGCAGCAAAAGTTCAACGCACGCGAATTGGGTCAAAGCAAAGTGTGCAACCCTCCTCTGCAGTCGTCGTCGGCGTGCTTCCCCTGCCCCCCGCCCTGCCCCCTGCCCCTGCCCCATGCCCCTGCCTCATGCCCCTGCAACCAGCGAAGCAACAGCAGCAAAAGTGAAACGCTTTCTGAGGCGGTGGGCGGCACTTTCTGTTCATTGTTTGACATGGCACAGGTGTCTTCCATTGCGAGCGCGCCAATTTTAGCACGACGAGCTGGGCCCCACTCCCCCCACCCCTCGGCCACCCCTCTGCCCTGGCTGCCTGACAATTTGCTGCTCGGCACGCTTCGAGTTCATTGGACTGGTTAAAGGACAGTTTGGTTTTGTGTGTGTTTTTTTTGGGGTAATTCTAAATTCAAGAAGGTTGTGCAAACACTCGCAAATAATTATGAAATCGGGACTGAATAAAATATGTCCGTGTGCACGCAAGTTGACGACTTGAAACTTCGAATATATCTTTGTATATATCCGCGTCAGACAAAGTGTTCAGATTTTTATTGACAGATTCAAATGTGCAACAATTTTGACATGTAAAGCTCTCAGAGCCATAGCTCCCATATTTGCAGCGCCCATAACTTTGTCAAAACTGAACCGATTTTCATATTTGATGGTATTTTTTTCATGGTTTGTCCTTTAGTTTGATTCTGAATTTCAAATATATTCATTTTCGAAAATAAATTTTTTTAAATTTTTTTTTAAAAAAGCATTTTCTTGCTCATTTTCGAAAACATTTTTTTTCAAAATTAGAAATGCAAATTTACATTTTTTTTGGATTGTGGTTGTCATAATTAGTATAAAAAACAACATTAAAACCGATTCTGAGGGGGTCCAATTTTTTGTCAAAAATGGTGCCGAAATTGACAAAAATTTTGACAAGTAAAGCTCTCAGATCCATAGCACGCATATTTCAAATGACCATAACTTTGTCAAAACTAAACCAATTTTCATGTTTTTTGGCATTTTTTTATGATTTGTCCTCTAGTTTGATTCTGCATTTCAAATATATTCATTATCGAAAGTAATGCAAATTTACATTTTTTTGGATTGTGGTTGTTATAATTAGTATAAAAAGCAACATTAAAACCGATTCTGAGGGGGTCAAATTTTTTGTACAAAATGGTGCCAAAATTGACAAAATTTTTGACATATAAAGCTCTTGGATCCATATTTCCAAGATAACTTCGATAACTTTGTCACAACTTGACCGATTTTTATGTTTGAGGGCATTTTGTTCGTGGTTTCTTCTCTAGGTTGAAATTGCATTCTAAATGTGTGCATTTTTGAAAATAAAATTGGAAATTTAGTGGGCAACACTCATGTGGGCTGCGAACGAGTATTGCGCTGTTGGTTACACCCAACTAAAGCTAAAATTTTCTTTATTTTCATTTAATGTTTATGAAAGTATGTTTATGATTTTTGTAAAAAATGTATTTAAGGCTAGATATGATTAGCTTTGTCGTTTAGTGTTATAAGGTAGATAGATAGATATATATGTATATTACTTAGATATTTATATATACATATATATTGGCTTAATTTAAGTGCTCTCTTGCCGCTTTTTTCGACTTTTACCAGGCAATATGTTTTATCCAGTTTCTTAGTTTTACCTTTCCCTCCCACACCAGCACAAACGACAACAGCAACAACAACGAGAGCAGTTCTATAGCCGTGCATATTGCACACACATTTGGCCAATTAAATGCATTGCATTTCCTTCCTGAGGTCATTTCCTCTGCCCACTGCAAATAGTCGAACTGGAGCTTTCTAACTGTGCACACACTCACCTCGCTCGCGCCAATGTTCCTAGGCACACATCTCGTTTCGTTTCGTTTCGTTTTGTTTCGTTTCTGCCCCGTTTCCCGTCTTATGCAAAATATGGCAAGAAAAAAACATCGTTCTTTGGAGCAGGCACAGTTTTGCTGTGCGCCAAGTCTGCGGAGAAAGAGACAGATAGAGAGAGAGAGAGAGAGAGAGAGGGCTGCTCTCTCTCGGCGCTGTTGCTCTCTGTCTTTGTTGCTGTTGCTGATTCGGTTTCGGATTCGGATTCTGACTGTGATTCAGCCTGTGCTGCTTCTTTAAGGTTATTGCGGTGCAATGTCCTCAATCGTGGGTCTCCTTGGCTCGCTGTTGTTGTTGTTGTTGTTGGCCGTGTGGTGTATTTTGGGCGCTCAGATGCTGTCCCTGGCAGGATAATTTGTCTCTTTCTTCATATATATACACATACTTTGTTTTTTTGGTTGCCCTTCGCAGCGCTTGGCTGGTGAGAAATGTGAAAGGTATTTCCGTTTGTGCCATTAGCGAGTTCAATATGTTTTAATGTTCTCTTTATTTTCTTCTTCTTTGGCCTTATGCTCGCCTTGGGTACATAAGTATATATGGGCAACATTTGTCACTGCAATTTCGGGGAATCTTTTGCCGATAGCCCGGCTGGTAAATTTGCCAAGTGGTCGAAATTTATGCCACCTTCTAATTGATAACAAATATACAGTGATGGAAAAAATAATAGAAACGGAATTTTTTTTTGTAAATTGTAAGTTTTCTTCTGCAAAAATTATTTTGATTTCAATAATATATTTTATATTTAATGTTTACTTTAATATGTTAAAAAATTATTCATTTCATTTTTTGGGCCTGGAAAAAAAATAGAAACAAACACTTAAGACGAAGAAAAAATTTGTTTTTTCTTCAAATTATTAAAATAAATGGATTGCTTTAAGATTTTGTTGTATTTTGTTTGTTTGAATATATGTTTTCAAAATTACAATAATTACCATTAAGTGCGGATAAATCAGAAAAGTTCCAAATAACTCATTAGATATTATTTATTTATGCTGGCAATGGCTAATTTATCGATTAAGCAACGATGATTAATGACGAATTCAGGTGTTTTCACGACACCTATTGATAAGAGCACTTCCTGGGGCTCGGGCCAACCCCAAGCTGAACCAGCAACAACAACAACAACTCGAATGCAGGCGACCATGAGATTGCACGAGTTGAACGAACTCAGCAGCGACTGCAAAAGTGACGTCAATGAGCGCGAGGCCAAAGGGAAACACTTCGTGGTGGGCGTGGGGTGGGTTTGGGTGGGCTGGGGCGCTGCCTACGTGCGGCTGACCTCGTGTTCCTTTTACTACGCCGATGACGAGTACGCTGCGATGGAGGCGTGGGTGGGGGTGGGAAGGGGGAGGTGGCTGGAGTAGACACTCAGTGCCTGGCCAGGCGCACGAAATATCCTTGCACGGTGTGCGCGCAACGGCCAATGAACTTTGACCTGAATGCGGCCGTTGGCAGGCGCTGCTCGACTTTGTAAATACCAACATCATTTATTTATTGTACATATTTTCGTCAACTAATTGCTGGTCAGCCGGGCACCCGGGTGCCCGCCGCCGCTGAGCCATGAAATATGAGCCAAAGGTTTCGCCCATTACTAATTCGAATTCTAAACAGCCAGCCGCCGGCATAACTCAGGCTCGGCCCCGTCATCCAAAACCGTGAACGTCGAATGAACTGTAAAGCGCCATAAAGTTCCGGGTTTTTGTGCGTGTGTGTGCGAGTGTGTGCGAGTGTGTGTGTGGCTCGGACATTGGTTAGGCACGTGCTAATTGCTTACGCATTGGACGAGCCCAAAAAAAAAAAAAAAGAAAAAAACCTGGACATAAGCCAACCAGTTATGATTGGAAGCAGCTTAAGGAAGCTTACGAATGACCAATCAAAATGATGAGCTTGTGTGGGCGGGCGAAGAGCAGCACATAAAGACAGCCAGACAGGCAAATAGAGGGAAAATGAGAGAACGGATAAAGCGATTAAAGTATGCTAGCGAAAGAATAGTTCAATTCCAACGATCGCCAGCCAAAGGCGACAGTATCATATTTAAAAGAGAGAAAAGAGAGAAAGGGGTAAAAATTCAGCATAAAACTATTAAATTATGCTAGTGAAAAACTAGTTCAGTTAATTTCATATCATATTTGAAATGAAGATATAAATGTAGATAAGGGTTAGTTTTTTCTAATCATTTTGAAAATAAAGAAATAAAATACAAATAGTATGCTAGTGAAAAATTACTTGGCTTCATTTTATAACAAATTTAAAACAAAAAAAAAATATTATTAATTTAAGTGGTCGAAACTTCTCCTAAAACTAAGACTTAAAAATAGATTCAATGGGCAAAAAGTCCACATCAAGTTATGATAGAATGCTAGTGAAAGACTCGTTGGACCCATTTTATATCATATTTAAAACTCAGAAATCAACAGAGATTCAATGGGTAGAGATTCCACATTCTTCAGGCCAAAATATTTGGGCTCGCATTGATGTCAAGTTCTGACAGTAGCCCGCGAATTGACTTCAACGGACTGTCAAGTGGCCCGGCAGCCCACATAAGATGCAAGTCAAGTGGTCAATTGTTCCACTGATCGAGCATTGGACACAACAACAGGTAGGCCATGTGGGGCGGATAGCTTGACGAGATCGCTTTGATTTTCATTCATGACTTTTCGATGGCTATTAAAAAATGCTTTGATCGATCCCCTCTCTACACAAAAAAAAAGAACAAAAACAACAAAAATCTTTAACAAACAAACAATGAACTATAATGCTTTCTATAATGCCCATGGTTCAGGCGGTGATGATGATGTCGAATCATGCAAAGGGGGAAAACGCTTGGCTGCTTTGCCGCACGTTGCCTAACACAGGCAAACACACACGCACACACACACACACACACACACACACGCACGCACTCAGCCAGCTAGACGAATGTGTGTAACGTGAAATGCTCTCACTTTCTTTTGAAACTTGTTATTCGCATTGCAGCTGCCAGCAGAGTTCATTCACATTTGGCAGCCAGACCAAGAGAGCAAAACCGAGAGAGCCTCCAAACGAGAGCTCGTCATGCAGGTGATAGAAGCAGAGACAGAGAGAGAGATAGAGAGAGAGACCGCTTGAAACGGGCACAGCTGTTCCCGAAAGTTCTTCGTCGCTCTGGTTGCAAAAAGAAAATCCCGACTTGGCCGAAGTTCGTTTGCGGGGGCCGTGAGGCATTGAAATGAGTGCAAATTGTCGCTGCTGAGTGCATTGAACTCGCCCACAAAATGGGGCTCGAGTTATGTTTGCTAAATTAGTTTAGTTTTTTTTCTTTTTTTTTGTATTTATAGTTTTGTTATTATATAAACGCTCGAAATGCAGCTTGAGGCCTTTGCCGCTGGCTGATGTAACTTTTCGAGCCTATCCCACTCAGCAGCCAGCCAGCTACTACATTTTTAGCGGGCTGTATTGCCAAAGATTTCCTTGAACGCATTTTAGCCATATAGTCGCCGTTGCAATTGCCTCTGCAGCTAGCTGCTGTTGCCCCCCACCCCGCCCCTTTGGGCCAAGCCCACAAACATGCAGTCGTCCGTCCGCCTGAGGTTTCTGTGTCGTTGACCGACCGCCAGCTCAAATGAACTCCAAACCAAAAAGCTAAAGCAATGGCTTGCAAACTGCAGCAGCAGCCGCAGCAGCAGCAGCGTCAGCGACAGCGACTGCATCCACCGACAACAACAAATTTGCATGCAAATGCACTGAGAGAGCCCTGAGCAATTGAGAGCAACAATGGACGAATGCTCGTTCGCTCGTGCGTTCGTTCGTTCGTTCGTTTGTTCGCTCGCTCGTGCGTTCGTTCGTGCGTTCGCTTGCTCGTTCGGCCGTTCGCTCAGTCGCTCGGCGGCCGTCGCTGGCGCGCTGAGCAGCTAGCTCCACATTTGGAGGTATTTGACCGAAAAGTAGGTCACGACAATGGCGGGGTTCGTTGAACTGAACTGCCAGTCAGCCAACCTCTGCTGACGTCGTCGTATTATGTTGACGTCGTCGTCGACGTCGTTTGGGGCTTTTTGGTTACGTAGTCTTCCAGCATGTGTCGTTGTGCACCAGAGGAGACGAGAGACGGGGGCCTTCGCTTTTGTGTTGTCTCTTACGTTTGGTGTGGCCTCAAAAATGAAAAAAAAAATAAATAATAAATAAATAAAGCAAACAACAACCATACAAAAACAAAAAGAAATAAATAACAACAGCGCGGGACCATAATATTATTTAATATTATTAATAACGGAGCGTAAAATTTTGTAGTTCATATTTTGAGCTGAGCACAATTTTTGGAGTGCACAGCGACTGTTAAATAATCGGGCAGTCTTCCAGCAATAGTTGCGCACTAATTGGGGGCAGCATTGTTGTCACCGATTTTTATCGTTAACTAAAGTTGAATGATTAATTGGTTGCTGGAAGAACTACATAAGCCACTTGCGGGCAATCGTAAGCCCCAGCACTTGACTGGGTCTCTGGAAACTTCCTCGATTTTCAAAGCTACCCAAAATAGTTGACTCTGGTTGAGAGCTGTTCCACATCTGAGATCCTCTTATGCCTGTCATATTTATCGATAGCACAAGCCCCATATCAATACGTTCCCCCCCTACACTCAATATCAATTAATCTTATTTGTCAGTCATTTTTCGAAAAAGAAAAACAAGCACAAAAAACAGACACAGACACACTCAAATGCGCTAACTAAGCTCCTTCCCTAACGCAAAGCATCAAACAAGCTACATACACCTACACACACACACACACACACACACACACACACACACACACACACGTGTGTTTGTCTATGTTGGCATTGTTGTTGCTGCTGTTATCAAACAAAGCTGATCAGTCAGGTGGCAGTAGCAGAAGCTACCTAAAATCTGCGTCGCGTAGGTGTTCCAAGAATTGTTTACAATAAAAATAAAAAACATAAAAAAAAGGCGCCCCCACCAAATGCAGCAGCAACAGCAGCAGCAGCAGCAGCGCCAGCGCCAGCGGTGTCTATTGTTAGCTGCCCGCGTCGACGTTGGCGACAGCGTTGGAGTGAATGTCCTCAGTTGGTGCACAAAAACAAAAACAATATGTGGCGCGAGGTTGGCAGCGACAGCTAAGCGAGAGAGCGACCGACCCCAGCAGTAGAACGCGAGCAAATCCGCGGGAGAGAGAGAGAGAGCGAACGCATGCGAACGCGAGCCGAAGCATGCCGAGGCTTGAACCGAAGCACGGCCAGCAGCCATGAGTTGTTGGCGCTGTTGGCGCTGCTTTCATTCGCAAATTGCTCGTCGTTGGCAGCGGTTGTGCAGAGCAAGAAAAGCGCGCGAAACAGAATCAACTGAAACTGAAACTGAAAGAAAAAAACGGCAAACAAGAGCAACTAGAACAACGTTACAAAAACGCTTGAAACAAATCGTTTCAAAAATCAAATTTTATTGTTTTTCTTTTTGTGTGCCAGTGCAGTGAGCGCGAAAACAAACAAAAAGCGCTAGCAAGCGACAGAGAAAGAGAGAGAGAGAGCGAGCGAGCGAGTGAGAGAGAGATCACAAAGACTTCCATTTCCGTTTCTTGTGCCCGGAATCTTTTTTTTGGCGCTCAAATTGTTGGTGAAGTGCATATAAATAAAATTGAGTTTCAAATTGAAATCAAAGCAAACGCAAACGCAATGTTCCTTATTAGCAAATTGTAGAGCAAAATCAACAGCAGTCTAGATCGGCGAAGGGAGCGAAAGAGAGAGAGAGAGGGCGAAGTTCAAGTGTCATTGTGGTACCAAAAAGAAGAGTTTAATTTTTAGCCAAAATGGTTTGTGCAATGGAACAGCAGCAGCAGCAGCAGCAACAGCAACAGCAGCAGCAACAGTTGCCACAACAGCAGCAGCACCACACAACAATTGTGCTGCTAACAGCCGGCAACAGCAATGTGCACATTGTCAGTGCACCGCAGCAACATCAGCAGCTGCAGCAACAGCAGCAGCAGCAGCAGCAACATCAGCAACAGCAGCAACAGCAGCAAATCAAAAGCCAACAGCTGAAGCAGCAGCATTCGGCATTGGTGAAGCTGCTGGAGTCGGCGCCGCTCAGCAGACAGCAGCAGCAGCAGCAGCAGCAGCCCAGGCAAATTGTTTACCTGCAACAACAGCAACCGCAACGCAAAAGACTGAAAAACGAAGAGCAACAGCAACAACAACAAACACCTGCAACATTAGTAAAGACAACCACCAACCAGACAACAACAACCACAACAAATAGTATTAGTCAGCAGCAGCAGCAGATTGTCTTGTTGCTGCAGCAGCCAACAGCAACAGCAACTGCCACAGCAACTGCCACAGCAACAGCAGCAACAACAGCGACAGCAGCAACACCAAAGCCATGCGCCGATCTCAGCGCCAAAAATGACATCGAATCGGGCATCGATGAGGACTGTGCGAACAGCGACGACGACTTGCCGCCCAAGGCCAATGCTGGCGGCAGCGCGGCAACAGTTGCCGCCGTCGACTATGAGCAATATCAGTGCCCCTGGAAGAAGATACGCTATGCGCGCGAGCTCAAGCAGCGTGAGCTGGAGCAGACGACGCTGGCGCGGCAGCAGCATGAAGACAAAACGAACACAGCGGCAGCAGCAGCAGCAGGTGCTACGACAGCAGCAGCAGCAACTGCAACCAGACCCACCAGCAACAAGCTCAATCAACTGCATTGTGATAGTCCTTTTTCCGCGCAAACACACAAAGAAATTGCCAATTTGTTGATGCAACAAACTCAGCAGCAACAGCAGCAGCAAGAACAGCCGCAGCAGCAGCAGCAGCAGCTGCAACAACAGCAGCAGCAACAACAACAGCGACGCGACAGCTCCGACAGCAACTGCTCGCTGCTGAGCAACTCGAGCACGCAGTCGCTGACTAACGGCATTGGCAATTGCTGCACATGCAACAGCAACAGCAGCGGCAGCGGCAGCGATGACGATCAGCAACAGAAACAGCTCGAGGACATCGATGCCCAGGACTCGGGCTGCGACGACGAGCTGTGCGAACAGCACCACCAGCGCCTGGAGGCATCCCAGCTGAACTACTTGTGTCAGAAGTTCGACGAGAAGCTGGACACGGCCTTGAGCAACAGCAACAGCAGCAGCAGCAACAGCAACATAGGCGCAGCCAAGGCGACAACAGCAATCGAGGATGCCAGCGCCGATGTAGGTGGCACATATATAGCAAAGATCTTTTATCTTTGAAAACAAGCTGAAATTGCTCTGATCTTAGCTTAATTTTTATATTAATATATTCCTACTTTTTAAATTACGGCTCCACTTTAAATCATATTTCTAATTATACACACTAATTGTGACTTTATTAATTTGTTCTCTCTTATTTCGCTTGCAGGGCTTCTTCCGTCGCTCCATACAGCAAAAGATCCAATATCGCCCATGCACCAAGAATCAACAGTGCAGCATTTTGCGCATCAATCGCAATCGTTGTCAATATTGTCGCCTGAAAAAGTGCATTGCCGTTGGCATGAGCCGTGATGGTGAGTACTGAGAACATTTGTTCAAATCTTCTAATTGTATCCTAGCTCGCTCGCACACACACGCACACGCACACGTTAAGCCCAAAAGAGAGTCAAGCTCAGAAACAATAAAAACAATTGAAGCCCAAAAAGCCGAAGCATAACGAAACGAAACTTAACGACAACGAACGACAGCCGAACGAAAGACAAGCGACAGCCGATGGTCGTCGGCAAGCGACGAGTTCATTGACCAGCCATGAACGAAATTTTAGTTGGCTGGGTGTGCATGTGTGTGTGTGCTTGTGTGTTTGTGTGTCTTGCAACATTTGTGTAGCGCGCGCGATTTCACGGCAAAGTAAAAGTTGTTAGCTGCCTGCCCTGAAAAACAAACACACACACGCACACAATCGCAAACTATATGTAAATTTTGTTTAAACAAATTTCCAACACCCGCATGATAAATGGGAGCAGCAGCAACAGCGACAACAACAACACCAGCAACAGCAGCAGCAACAGCGACTGTGCGCCATTTCGAAATTGTGTTAAAAGTTGAATGAACGCACTTAACCTAAATTCATAAAGGCAGCGAGGCCATGCCCACGCACTTCTCTCTCCCTCTCTCTCTCTCTCTCTGGCTCTGGCGCGCGCTATCTTTCTTCGTCCCGTTTGCCTCTTTCCCAATTTCTCATTGCGTTACGCTCGTTGCATTTGCTTTTATTAAATTTTGTAATAATTTGTTTAAATTAAACGCAAGCCCCGGAAAATTAAACAGGAAATGCCGCGACTTCCATATCGATTATGAAAGCAGGCAATATAAATGCTTATAAAAATAAAAAAGAGAAAAATAAAACACAGACAAACACATACACACACACACACACACTCGCGTACGTAACGTTCATTGACTTTTGCCAGTCGCTGGACTCTTCTTCTTACTGTAAGTGGCGGCCATGTTGCTGTCGAAAACGAAAGTGGTTCATGCTGCTCACATGTGTGAGAGAAAGAGAAAGAGCGCGAGCTGTGTGCAGTCGCGTCTCTGTGCCTGTTTTGTAGGCAGCACGCAGACGCAGCCTGTGCTTAATATATTGTAGTAGCTGTCGTTGTTGTTGTTGTTACTGTACATGTGTTGTAATTGATGGATTAGATTTTGTGTGTTTTTTCTGGGCACTTGAAAGAAGCAAAAATGCAGGGCTACAGCTATATATAAATATTTCAGATCAAGTTAGAAAAATACTCGTGAAAAACAAAACTAAAAATGCGTTAACATTAATTATAAAAGAGCCAAAAATACAGACAATAAATTCAGGCTATTAAAATGGTGATTATACGATTTAGAAATTGGCAAATCCTTGAACTAGTTCTGCCCAGCACTAATGCCAAAAATCTCTATAAAAAGTAACACAAAAAAAAAAAAACTAAACTACGACCGCCATCAAAATAAACAGCAGCGAACTCAAACTCGGCAACAACTACGAAAAAAATTCGAATTGTTTATAATAAAAATGACCGTGTGCTATTTAAGCGCAGTCGCCGCTGGCGCTGGCGTCGACGGCGCTGCCCTCGCTTGCCTTATCTTTCAAGGAAAATTAAATATATACACACACACATACACACACACACACACTCACACACACACACATGTACACATGCATATGGGGGCTGTTGTCGAAATATTTACAGTTACTTTTGACAACAACCACTGACCTAGAAATTGTTGTCCACCGAAAATTGATAATTTTATTGAATTTATCGCATCTTCATATGCACAGTGCATAATATGCGAGACTTTCACTTTCCATTTTGGCCATTTCGAAACACTTTCTTTTTGACGGCTTTCATAATTTCTTTTTCGTGTGTAGTAATATTATTAGGCGCCATTTTGTTAGTGTTTGCCTATTGCAAAGATACAAAAATAAACGCAAGACGCGCCGTCGAAATGAAAACGAAACCGAAATTTAGCGCATACGCCACACACACACACACACAGCTACTCTCCCATAGAGCGCCCCCCAAAAAAAAAGAAAAAATAAGCAACAGCAACAAACAAACACGAACCAGGCAACAGCCGTTGCCCGCGCGCCCGCTCTCTCTCTCGCGCTCTCTTCACCCACAAAACATTCAGCCTCGAGAGCAGCGCTCAGTTCATTGACCGACGAAACTGGGTCACCCACAGCAGCGACGCCGCAGCCAGCAGCAGCAGCAGTAGCAGCAGCAGCAGCTGAGCAGCAACAGTGAAGGTGCTTGAGAGAGTGTGTGTGTGTGTGTGTAAGTGCGCTTGATAGTAAACAAGCTTTTTTACTTATTTTATGCGTTCATTTTGCATTGGCTTTTTTGAATTGTTTAAATTTGTAGTTGTCGCAAGCAGGCATAGAAATATTTGCAGTTATATCTTTTAGTTTATTTTGTATGCATTTTTATTACTTTTCACATGCAGCATGTTGATTTTAATTGAAATGAACTGAAATTAGCGCGAGGCTAAGTAAATTGAAAGTAAATATGTATTGAAATCAAACAGGCTCAACACCCCAAGGAGAGAGGGCGAGCGAGAGAGAGGGGCAACGAGAGCTATGATACAGTTATGATTAATGCAGAGAGCCAATCATGTTTTGAAGTTTTTAGGAGTATTTCTAAGGCCAAAGTTGAATTGCAAATGAAAAATAGTTAAGAAAATTCAAATAAATGAAATTTCAATTAAATTAATAATTAAAGATGGTTAAGAAGAAAATACAAATAAAAGAAATTTCAACTAAATTAAAACTTGTACACACAACAAATGGCTTACAATTATCTGTGTAGTTGAGCCAAAAGCACATAAAAAAGTAATCAGACAATTGTCAATTATCGAAGGCACAACTTTATTTATTTTAGTTTTTTTATGGGGACAGATGTGTAGTGTGTGTGTGTGTGTGCTCATGAACAACAGCCACAAGCTGTAGGCAACGCAGTGACGTTTTTGTTGTTGTCGCAATCATTATTATTTTGAGGCTACACACACACACACATACACACAGCTTGCATGTAGATTTCGCCTTGCCGTCATCGTTGCTGCCGCTGCGAGTGTTTTGAACTTTATTCAGGTCAATTACAAATACATTAAAATGCCAGTGCTACACACACACACACACACACACACATGCCCGAGCGAGACGAGGTGTTGACTAAAATAATATTGGAGGCTACCACACAAAATAATGTACAACATGACAATAAAAACTCTTGCCCCAGGGGAGAAGGGCATGGGGGGTTTGAGCACGCGTGGGTGGCAGAGCTCCGGGTGTCCCGGGCATAGCTTATGCATGGCGGGGTGGGGTCACAGCTTCAAGAACAACTAGCTTATGATTATGTTGCAAGCGATGATAATGACGAGATTGCAATAAATGTGGGCGAGGCGCGTTCTCAATGCAATTAGAGGCGTTGCGGGCCTTCGCTAAGGTGTGAGCGGTAAGGTTAACTGAACGTTGCGATATGGAAATGTTAATGCATAACCGATCTCGCCCAGATTCGCACTTATTATACAATTGACTTTTGTTTCTGCTGTCGCCAGTGAAATCATTTTACGCGTGACACGCATCATCAACACTAAAAATGAACAGCGACAAGTTTCGTTGCTCTATCTCTCTCTTTCGCTCTCTCCCTCTATCTTTCTCTGTCTGTGTTACATAAAGTTGTGCGTGGTGTGCGCTTCACCTGCCTTACAAATTGTATTTGTTGCTTTTTGGTTTAACGGTGAAATTGCAAAGAAAAGAGCGCAAAGCAAAGCAGTCAAAAGCATCGACAGCAGCAGCAACAGCAGCAGCAACGGCAGCGGCAACGTAACAAACTTGTTTTACACGGCAACGCTGATGTCGACCGCGACGTCGACGTCGCCTACTACGCAAGTTGAACCTTCAAAAGGTTCATTTACCTCGGACAAACGAGCGGCCGACGAGCGCCAAACGAACAGCAGCCGCCAGTCGCACGAGCACGCACGAGACGAAACGAACCGCGGCGCGCACGAGCGACGCGACGGGCAGCAGAAAAATGTACTTTCGCTTTTTCAATGCCTCGGCATCAAACTAGTTTCAAGCTCCAAGTGGAGCCGAGCCACAGCCAACATTGCTGCAATGCCTGTGTTGTTTGGCGATGTCGACGGCGACGCCGGCGTCGCTGCCGTTTTGGGGCACAGTTAAACGACCGACACATGGCGAGTTCAACGACTCTTGTAAAATTTCTCGAAGGTTTCGCATTGCAACATCGGCGATGGCGTCGCAACTTGTTCGACTGCAGCAGCAACAGCAGCAGCAGCAGCACTGCATTTGCATAGGCTCTCCCGCTCTACGGCTCTCTCGCACACACACAGAGCCACTTACAACTGCGCTCTCTTGTGCGCTGAATGCTGTTCATTGCACTCGGCCTCATTTCGACTGCGCGCTGCGCTTTTTCTTGCTGCAATTTTTGTTTTTGCACGATGACGACGACGTCGACGTCAACGGGTGAGCGAGCGAGCAGGCATTTGTCGCCTTTGTTGGCGAGTGCAGCGACTTTTATTTGGGTCAGGCACGGTCATTCGCCTCAGTCGCAGCGCTGCGTTCGAGTTCGCATTCGCAATTGCAATTGGCGGTTGCCTTGGCGCGCATTTATTTGAAAATAATTATGAAAAAACAAAAACAAGCAAAAACAAAATGCGAGGTCCGCTCGCTGCTTGCAGCTTGCGTTTGGCATTCCCTTGGTGCGCGTTCGTTGTATTCAACTTATAAGCGCAGGCTTACGTATTTTTTTCGATTTGCATGCGGTACATTTTCAAATGTTGTACTATTTTTTTTTACAAGTGTTTTAAATATTTATGTTTTATCAATTTTTTTTTTGCACTTGTAGCCTCACCTTAAATCCCTGGCCAAGCATTCATATGCAATTCCATGCTCATTGAAAAAATTACGTAGCCGATGCGTAGCACAAAAAATACAAAAAAAAAAGAAAAGAAATATATACATATGTATATACATATGTACATATGAACGCTTGGACTCTTTTGTTTGACTTTGCCTTTGTTTCTTGCGTTTTATTGATGAAAATATCAGAATGTATATATGCATGTACATATTTCATGTATTTATGAGCGTGACCTTTTCATGGGATGTGAAATTAATAATTGTAATATGGCACAGGGTCCCCCCTGAACGTATGTGTTATTAAGCAGCGCCCTCGTCGTTGCCTTCGCTGTCTGATGACCTCCTCAGCATCTTGCATTGGGAATTGTTTTTTGTTGTTTTGTTGTTTTTGTGTTTTGCTGTGACCCACAAAATAAAATATATTTGTACATAAAAATACATTTGTAAATACGCATACGCATATGCTTTAAATATTCCAGCGATCATTGGCGAACAGAGCTTTCTTTTGTCGTGCTTCCACGAAATTTCGGGAAACTTCAAAACAAACTTATGATGTCTTTATTTCTGTTGTTATTATGTATTTCTTCACATTTGCGCGCTCTCTATCTCGCTCGCTCTCTCTCTCTCTCTCTCTTTTGTTTTTATTGCTTTTCGTTGAATTTCTTCTTTCTACGCTCGCTAGCTTATTTTCGGAGTCTCTTGTGTCTCTTTCTGCACTTTTCGATCATTTTGTAAACAACTTACGCAAGCAGCAGCAGCAACAACAACAATTGTGTCGCTTATTTGATTTTACGTAAAGCTGTGAATCACCCAACTAACAACCGAAAGTAGGCCTACCCCACCCACAGCCCCCCCAACACCCCCATCCGCCTCCCGGGCCCCCATAGCCCCTGCCGTTTTCTCGACAATTCGTTCGTTCAGTGCATTGAACTTTTCTTGGTGTTTGCCTCATAAAAGCGTAGAGAAAACATAAACAAATGTTGTTGTTTTTTTTCTTTTCGGTTTTTATTTGATGGTTTTTTATTGCCTTAGTTTTTGTTTTCCCAACAACTTGGCTTGCAATTAGCGCCTAGCCGTAATACGGGAAGCCGCAGAGCCAGCCATAATACTATGATAATAACAATAACAATAATAACAACAATGCTAACAATTGCTATTCAATTTTTTTTTATTAGAGAAAGCAGCAGGGGAGGGGGCGGGAGGGGGGGCTGGGGCTGCCAGCGAGGCTAGAGCCGAACGCGAGTGAAAGTGAAATGTTGCTGAAGACTTGTTAATTGGCTTTTAATTGTTGAACAAAATATTGTCCGCGGCATATGATGGGGCAATTATTATGAACGGGTTTTTAAAAGCGAACACTATTGTGAGATCATGCCGCAGAATCTGCTCCCAGATCTATGTTAAGTAAGCGTGCTTTAAATACAAATTATTTTGGCGAAAATAATTTGTATGTAACACAAAATAAATTTGAAAAAAATACAAATTTTAAATATTTTTTAAAATTTGACTTTTTGTATTTGAAATGAATTGAAATGAAAATGCTAAGCAATGAAATGCATTAAATAGCAACATTATTTTCGAATGCATAATGCACCCTTTTTTTTGGCCCAAATATTGTTCGAATATTCCAGTTTTTCGTGGCGTCTTTCGGAGTAGCTCTGTCTTATGCAATGGACACCATTTCTTCGCCCTCCCTGGCGACTTGCCCGAGGCGCGATTGTGTTTATAGGCCTACTGCCACTACCACTAACAACTTGGCCAGCTTGCTCAATTCGGCGCGTTGTCTTCTTCGTCTTCTTCTTTACTTCTTCTTCTTCTCCAACACGCACGAACATTTCTACCCAACTTTCACTTTTACTTTCGTGGCGAGAAATATGCGTACAAATGTGAGGCAATGACGTTGAAACAACAACAGCAACAACAACAGCATAATCAAGCCTCGCTTCGATTCGCTCATATTATTAAATTTTTGTTTTTTGTGTTTTGTATTTTCTTGGCTTTTTTGTTTGGCTTTCGTCGTTGTCATTGTTTGTTTGCTTTTGGCCCCATTTCGAACGTTAAGTTCAACGACCGCCTGTTTGTTGCTGTTGTTCAGTTATGGCTCCTTCTGCTTCTTCTTCTTCTTCAAGTGGTTTCTTTATAACGTGCGAAATGCGTTGACATTTTGAAGCTGCTGCTTCCGCCGCATTAGTTTGCATTAAATTTGAATAATCAAATTGCGCGCGCATGACTCAAAATAATCTGACTCAGCGAGCTGACCTCAATAAATCAGCGATTTGGAATTAGTTTTCGAGTTTTGATTTCGAATCGGACTTAATTGAATGCATCGCAATGAGCAATCTGGAGCGTGTGCATCACGCAGCCGTCCCTGACACAGCAACTAGCTCCTGCCACCAGCTGCTGTCTCGCTCGCCCGTCATCTACGTGACTGGCTGCACTGCCATTGTTTATGGCCCTCTCTCTCTCGCTCTCTAGCCGCACTCCGTTAACCCTCAGACGCTGGGCCGAGACGGGGCCAGCGCTGTCATAAATTAAACGAGCGCAAAAACGCAAATGACAACAAATTCATTTTAACGACTCGTCAAACAAATCTCATTACAAAGCTCCATGCAAATGGGGATAACATGTGGCGACGGTCGCAGCCTCCAGTCGCAGCCTGCTGCTGCCCCGCCGTACTAGGCGTATGCGTGATTCGCCGTTTGGCGCCTTTAAAATGCTACAATTGTTGCGAAAAGCTCGCCAAAGCTCTATGGGCGCTCTCTTAGCTTTGCCTCGAACTCAACACATCGTGTTGAAAAGCTCCGCCGCATTAAGAGCTTGCTAAAAGAGAGCATGCGCGTAAGAGCGCAAAAGCACCGCGCTCTTTTATACACTTTGTGTGGAGGGGTTTTTTTTTATTATTTGTTTTTGGCGCCACGAGCATTGAACTTTCGTTGCGGGAGATATTGAGATGAAGATAAAGCGCTGCTCGGAGAGCTTGTTGCAAGCTTATCAACACTTTGAGCTTATCAGTTCATGAACTTGCAACTTGGCTATAGCTAGCTGGGCAAAGTCTTGTTTCAAAATTAAATACAAGCTTCAAATGAACATTTGTATATAATAAAATGTACATCATTATTTTTTATATTCTATTTGAAATGTTGTTAAATAGAGAAAAAAAAAACAAATTTAGAATAAAATGTATCGCACTGCACTTTAAATACGAATTTGTGCATTTTCCTATGACTAACTGATGCTTATCAGAATTGAACGTTTTGAGCGGCTGCTTTCTGGTTTGTTGGCCCCTTCCAATTACCCACTGAGCTTTGTCGCCGCTCTCTTGCGTGCGTGCGTGCGTGCGCTCGCTCGCTCGCTCGCTCTCTTTCTAGTCGGCTCTCTTTGGCAGCTTGCGTTGGTCGTTGGCTCTGCCGCTTTTTGTGCTGCTTGTGGCGGTGGCGGCTTTTTTCAGTTGCCTTTGCTGTTTTCTGTTTCTGTTGTTGCTCGACTCAGTCGCGGTCTCAGTCGCGCTGCTACCTTTGGGTATATTCGTAACGTGCTTTGCTTTTTACAGTTAGTCGCGTTCGAGACCTTGTCGAGTTTTGTCATGTTAGCGAATTATTTCAAGAAATCAAAAAATACACTACACCACGATTTATGTGTGTATTTCAACGTTCTTCTTACCGTCTATAACAATTATAACTAATTCAATTATACAACATAAATAATAAATCAAATATACTTAAATACAATTTTTTAAAAACATATTTATTATATGCAACTCTGTTAATGTGAAGAAAAGTCGACCTGTCTCAAATCTCAAGTTCCAGTCCCAGAACCCCGTTTGTTGGATTACGCGGTAAAACAAACCCAAAATATTTCACAATTCATAAATTAATTGCTGCAAAGTTAAGCAAAAGAAATTCCAAAAAATAAACTTTTTTTTTGTGCTGATAAAATATATTTACAAAATATATTTACATTTTTTTTCTATTGATAAAAAAAAATATATTTACAACCAATTTCAAAAGAAAGCAAACAAAGTTCCTGCATTAATAACAAAAAAATAAATAAATAAATAAAAATAAAAATTATATAAATATTTAGAAAAGAATAAGTGCAAATATTTAAAAAGAACATTTTTTTTGTTGTTGAAAACTTGAAATTTTTTTGCAATTACCTGTGGAGTACCTGTGCTACAAGTTGAAAAAGAAAAAATTGTTACCCTCCCAACAAAAAAGGAAAAGAAAACTTAACCAAAGTCAATAAATTGTGTGTGCCAAAAGAAAAACCAAAAGGAAATTTAATGAATATTCCAAACGGAAATTAAATGCGCCCAGTGTGCAGCAACAAAAATCCTGAATCTCTCAGTGTGTGTGTGTGTATGTGTGTGAATGCTACAAAAACCTAGAGAATTACCAAAAACAAACATAAAACCCCAAACACAAAACACAAAAATGGGCGAAGAATTACCAATATTAAAAGGCATACTCAAAGGCAACGTGAACTATCACAATGCGCGTAAGTTTCAAAAAAATAAAAATAAAAATAAAAGATTCTAGTCAAACTCCAACTTAAAATCAAACTGCAACCCAAATCTCGTCCGCAACTCCAACTCCAACTTGGCACAGATTCGCTCAAACAATTCGCTTTCAATTTCCAATCGAACAGCAAACCCCAAAAGCTTTTACTTCCAAATGCGGTAGACTCCGAGCATCGAGTGCAACCCACAAATTTTACTCTGACGCCTCAGATTTGACTTTGATTTGCTGTTTCGTTTTGTTTACCTTTTCTTCTTCTTCTTCTTCTGTTGCTGCTGCTGTCAAACAACAACTAACTCTTTGAACGCCATTGAAGTGTTGACCTCGTTTATAAACGCACACAATAATAATATATACATATATATATATTTTTTTTTGGTTTGTTTGTGCGGCCGCGGAAGAGCTTTAAACTTGAAATGAAACTTAGGCAGCGACTTTTGCTATTTTCTAAAAAGCAACAACGAAAGCTGCTGCTGCTCCTCTCCTCTCTTCATGTTTGACCAACTTTGCTGCGTCGAAAGTTGGCGCAGGCGTCGCCGCTGCCGTCGCTGTCGCTGGCGCAGGCGCAGGCGTCGCTTTGGCTTCGTTGTGCGCTCGCTCGCTCGCTCTAATTTCTACGCGCAGTCGCAGCTGCGTTCATTTTCCATTTCGTTTGACCTGAATTTCGCTGCCAGCCAACTGGGTCATGCAGTCAGCTAGTCAGTCAAGCGATTTCTCGGCTGCTGTGGAAAAAGTAGTGAAAAATCTGCAAAGCGCCCCGTTTGCTGTTTGTTTATTGTTGTTGTTTTGTGTGTATGTTGTTGTTGTTGCTGTTTCACTTTTGTTGCTGATTTTGTTCAGTGTGCCAGTTATTGGTGGCAGCTGAGTGAAATTGTAGAAATCTCATTGCATTGACATTGAAAAGTTGGCCAGCATTTGTTTTGGGCGGCTCGCAGGCACGCTTAGCCAAGGCCCAAATGTTCGCTAATCACTGCGGAGCATCCAATTGGGTTTCAATTTGTTCCAATTTGGATAGCATAGAGTAAGAGAGAGAGGCTAATAGAACAGTAGACGCTCTATAAAAAATTCGCAAACTAAATGAAAAATTGAAATTTAATTCTGGTAGATCAAAAGTAAAAATTTAATTTGTTCTTTTTTATTTACTTAAATTAAAAATTGTCAACTCTAAAATTAGCTTATTTGTCAACGTATTTGCATTCTTGCTTTAAATAGAGCTAGATATTGGATCGAGTGGGGGACTTAGTAGTGTGTTACCACTTAGCAAAGCCGTTAAAACAAATGGTTTTCGGCTGAAACACTTGGCTCAATTAGCGCCTACAACTTTGACAACTTTGGCCTAGTCTGCGGCCTGATCACTGATCGCTGATCCGCGAAACGTGACCAGAAACGTGTCTCGGCGCTAGCTTGGTGAAATGTGAAAGTTCACCCACATACAAATTCGTTAGTGCAAATTAAAAGCCACAAACAAACAAAAATCAAAAAAGAAAAAAAAAAGAGAAAGTGTAGCAAGCGTGAAGAACGAGTTCAAACAAAACAAAAAAAAAGACTGAAAAAAGAGTTGAACGACAGCTGAGCGCTGGCCGGGCCGAGACCAGGCAATGACCCAGTTCGAAGGGTCTGTCCGTCCGGCCGTAAATTACAGTGAGCACACGGTTGAGGCCCTGACAGACGACTTCCTGCGTGACAAACAGAACAACAGCTGCTCCTTGCACCTGCCGCAACGACGTGTGGCACACATACACTATAATTTATATGCTCTATATATGTACTTGTATGCACATACATCAACTTATATATTTCTCTTCTCGTCTCTTATTGCAGCTGTGCGCTTCGGTCGCGTGCCCAAGCGCGAGAAGGCGCGCATTTTGGCCGCCATGCAGCAGAGCACCCAGAATCGCGGCCAGCAGCGGGCGCTGGCCACCGAGCTGGACGACCAGCCACGCCTACTGGCCGCCGTGCTGCGCGCCCACATCGAGACGTGCGAGTTCACCAAGGAGAAGGTCTCGGCGATGCGCCAGCGCGCCCGCGAGTGCCCATCGTACTCAATGCCAACATTGCTGGTGAGTAAAAGCATTCCAACTGCGTCCAATTGGACTCCAATTCGAACTGCCAGCGTGAAGTTCAGTTTTAGTTGGGCTGTCAGCGGCAAAAGGTTGTCGCGTAGGCGAATGTCAAGCACATTTCCGGGCACATTTATTGGCATGCATAGATCGGCAACAACAATAGCATTAACAAGAACAACAACAGTAGCAGCAGCAGCAGCAGCAACAACAAACTAGTTACTGGCGCGTTACTCATACGCCAAGGTGAACCAGTTTGCATGATTCTAAACCAGGAAATCAACGGCATCGCACGTAGACGCGCTCCGTCTTTTTTTTCTGTTTCTGTTGCTGTTCTGCTATGCGGCAAGACCTCCGGCATGGACAGTGTTGGCCATAAACACAGCCACAGCCATAGATCGGGGCATTGAAGCGTCGCGCTTTGGGGTCAAGTTCTTGATGGCCCTAAAACTGCTTCTTTTTTTTTTTTCTTTTCTTCCATTTTGTCTGACTTTGGCCAAAAGCTGTCAATGTCAAAATGACTGACAGACTGACAAACAAATGATAAATGGCTTGTAAATTCTGTCACTGACTCAATGCTGATCTCTTTGTGCGCAAACTGTTTGTCTTTCTGCTTACAACTGACGTCATTGTTCGTCGAGCGATATCTGTGTACATTAGAAACGAAGGAAACGATACGCTAGATATGCCAAGGTCTCAAACATAGTGCGGAGTGTAGATTGTAGATCAAAATATACCTAGGCACACTTCATTTTCGAATGCAAAAATTTCTATTTTTTAATGCATTTTTTAAAGCATAAACATGCTTCTTAAATTCAAATATTTCGATTTTCGAGCAGTGGTTGGGCTGGAAGTGAGCCAAAAGCTAGTCGAAGAGGCATAAATTAGTTGTAGACCAAAAGGCTGCTCTTAAAAAATATTAAAATATTTTTGTTTGCCTTTAAATTGAATTTAACTAATCGAAGGAAGCTGTGACATTGTTTAGATTCATTACAATTTTTTTAGAAATAAATGAAATCATATTTGATAAGTTCAAATATTAGACTAAAAGGTTTAAAATTTAGTTATAGTTGTAGTTAAAGTTTATGTTTGTATCCATATGTGGGCATATTCCTATAAATATCACACTCGACACTTGTGGTTTTCAATACATATAGCCAGACCCCTGGCACTATCAAACTGGACGATAAGGAAACTAAAAAACGTTAAGCCAAGCGACAAACGTGTTCCGACAATAACGAAATACATTTCTAAAGCTCAAGGTCAGCCGTAGCGTCATTATTAATGGAACAGAATAGCGCACACGCTCAGGCAGCGAGTGCGAAAGAGATGGCGAACGCGGCATAAAAGGGGCGAAAGTGCTTAGGCAGACAGGCACATGTGGCGGCTGTTTAAATAAATGCGAATTAAACAGTAAAATAATCAAAGGCCGGGGGCACCGCATCTCTTCCTTTCCTTTCATTATTTTCAATGTTTGTTCTTTTTCTTTCATTTTTTTTTTTTGGCTAATTATCAAGCAGTTGAGTTAATGAGTGCGCGATAAGGTGCGCGACTAGAGAGAACGCGATAGTAAACAAAGAATTTCCATTGTCAAAGTCAAGTGCAAGGCTCAAGCAGCAACAAAGACAATGTAAAAGCTTTTTACAGTGTCAGAGAGAGAGAGAGTGCAAAACGATCAGAGAGAGAGTGAGTGTGAGAGCGACGTCGCTGCCAAAAGAATAATTTGCACATGTCTGCAGCGTAGAATGAACAGCGTAAAATAAACACACACACACACACACTCAAACTTAGAATGCTCGCATGCGAGTCGCGAGACGACCTTGCGGCGAGTTATTTTTTAACCTTGGAATGAATGAAATGGTTGTGCCTGTATTTTTTTTTTTTTTTTGCGCATGTAGTTGATACGGGTATTATATATAGAACTTATATATGCATGTATATGAGTAAACCATAATACTTACATAATAAATTATAAAAATTATACAAATATGCACAGAACTAGGCATGTGCCGCCCACTTGTGCACAATCGTTAATGTAAATGTAAATGTCATCAGTATGAGGAAGCGAATGCAAAAGCCAGACAGCAGCAGAAACAACAGCAACAACAGAAACAACAGCTAGCAGCAACGGCACTTTTAACGACAAGCGCCGTCAAAGAGCGAACGCAAAACTAAAGCCAACAACAAACATTATTAGCAATTTGCAATGCGCGAACGAGAGCGCACGCTGTGTGCAGCTGAGAAGAAGAAGGACAGCGAACAGGAGAGAGAGAACGAGGGAGAGAGCGAACAACGTCGCAGTTCAATTTAATAAGTCAGGTGGTTGCGAATTTTGCAATGCTTATAAGGAAGCGCCTATGCAAAAAGTTTGCATTGAGTTATGAGTTATGCGACAAGGCGGAAGCGCTGCACCAAGTGCAAGGTGACGGAAGGGGCGCGGAATCGAGATCTGGCAAGGCGCAATACTATAGGGTAGACAAGAACCCTCATAATAATGCTCGGCAATTTCAATACACTTGATTAGCATTGCGATTGTATCAGCTAAAAGAATTCTAGGAATTATTTTGGCAGCTAACAAATTTAAATTGAAGGTCTTGTGATACGCATGACGGGCAGAAAACAAAACCGGGAGTCATAAAAGAAAGCATACAAATAAAGCATATGTATATGCATACACACACACACACACACACACATACGTCGATTAGTATATTTGCAAACTATTTCCGCTTTTGCGCAAATAAAACGCAAATACATCGAAAAGTATATTTTTATAAAATGATACGAATCCTATGCCGAAGTCGACGACGACGACGACGTCGACGCCGACGTCAAAGTGCCGGCAATAGGTGTAGGAAATAGAAAATAGAAAAGAAATTTCTTATCGTTGTTGTTGTGCCGGCTGCCGGCATACTGTTGTTGCTTTTGCTTGCACTTGGCGAAGGCCAACCGCGGGGGTGGGCGTGGGGTAGATTTCTGAGGCAGCAGAGCGCCAACTATGGATGGGCCGGCATTTTGGGGCGCAACGCTTTCAAGGTTAATCAGACAAATTCGGGCGAAGAAGAAGAAGAACTCAACGTGTGCTCGCTGAAACAGAACGAAAAAAAACACACAAATAAACATGAACTGAAACATAATTTTATAAATTAGGAATCGGTGGGTGTGCCCCCCAGGGGGGTTGGGGGCCAGGTTGTATGTGTGTATGTGCTTGGCACGTTCGCGCTTGTCTGGCGCGTGCATGTAATTCAAAACCCGGAAAGCGAAATGGCAAAATAACATGAACTGCGCTTGCAATAGACAACAACAACAGTAGGGCCAGAATCAGTCAAAGCTCAGCCCCTGCCCCCGCCCACACACACACACCCCCCTGGACAAACGACAATCTAAAACGCCAACCGGCACACGCGCAGGCAAAAAAAATAAAACAAAAAACAACGACAACAACTAGCCGGAACCTTGAACTCTGGTTCGTCGACCTTGGTGCTAATGTCAGCGACAGGCGACGAAAGCACAAAGCAACAGAAAGAAGAAAAAAAACACAGAACTGTCATAGTGTGCGAGCGAAAGATAGGGGGAGAGAGGGAGACAGCCAGAGAGAGAGAGGGCGAAGTGAGAGCGAAAAAACCGCCCCTAGAAACTAAAAACTAGCTGACGCGCGCGCTGACGTCGACTGAGCTTTTCTAATAAACAACAACAAGAACAACAACAACAGCAGCAGAAAAAGCTTCCAGCTGTCGTATGAGGAAATGCGACATTTGACGACATTTGGGCGGGGGAGGGGCTGCGTGTGCATTGGGGGCGTGCGGAAGCACTAATAGTTATGATTATTGATTGCCGCTGGGGGCAACTGGGGGCTCAGGCGCAGGTGGAGCGGGAGCGGGAGTGGGAGGCGCCGGCGGTTCGGTGACCTTCGCGTGAACAGCGCTTAGAAAATGCCGATGACGATGCGGGAAATGCAACAGTTTGCAACGGGCCAGTGTGGGAAACTGCGACAGTGCGCCCTGGCTACGAAGAACGCTCGATATACATTCACGAGTTGAAATGTTCCATGCTAAAATTAAAAGCAAACAAATGTTTTATAAAAGGGCTTACTACTTCTAATAAAAAGTTAGAAATTGATAGAACAAGATTATAAAAGAGTATGAGAAAATTCAAATAATGTTGCAAGCAAAAGTTTATATTTCTTATAATAATTTAATAGTAATATTATTTAAATTAATAGAATTTTTTGACAACAATTTAATTCAACAGATTTAAATGATAATAATAAATTAGATAGTTACAATTTGTGCTGAAAAGTAAAATACTAAAAAATAAAATATAAAATATAATATATTGCGAAGTAGAGTTTTCTTTAATTTGAAATAAATTAAACTTTTTTTATTAGGGAAAAATGATAGTAAACTAATAATAAAATATTAATAACTAAGAAATTTACAATTTGCACAAGTTGAAAGATTTGTATAAATTTGATAAGCATTTGAATAGAAAAGTGCAGCAAAGAGAAAGTGAACAATTGAATGGAAGTAGGCCGAAATGTAGATCGCGAAATAAGGAAAGCAATAATAATTGGGATTAGTTGAGCACATTATTATTATTATTGTTGGCTAATTTGGCACTCCGCTCGTTCCGTTGCAGGCTTGTCCGCTGAACCCCGCGCCGGAGCTGCAGTCGGAGCAGGAGTTCTCGCAGCGGTTCGCGCACGTCATCCGCGGCGTGATCGACTTCGCGGGCATGATACCCGGCTTCCAGCTGCTGACGCAGGACGACAAGTTCACGCTGCTGAAGGCGGGCCTCTTCGATGCGCTGTTCGTGCGCCTGATCTGCATGTTCGACTCCTCGATCAACTCGATCATCTGCCTGAACGGGCAGGTGATGCGCCGCGACGCGATCCAGAACGGCGCCAACGCCCGCTTCCTGGTCGATTCGACGTTCAACTTTGCGGAGCGCATGAACTCGATGAATCTGACGGACGCCGAGATCGGTCTGTTCTGCGCGATCGTACTGATCACGCCCGATCGGCCCGGCCTGCGCAATCTCGAGCTGATCGAGAAGATGTACAGCCGTCTGAAGGGCTGCCTGCAGTGCATCGTCTCCCAGAATCGGCCCGATCAGCCCGACTTTCTCGCCAAGCTGCTCGACACGATGCCCGATCTGCGCACCCTGAGCACCCTGCACACCGAGAAGCTGGTCGTGTTCCGCACCGAGCACAAGGAGCTGCTGCGCCAGCAGATGTGGAGCATGGAGGAGGGCGACGCGGCCAGCAAGAGTCCCGCCGCCAGCTGGGACGCCATGGACGTGGAGGCGGCCAAGAGCCCGCTGGGCTCCGTCTCCAGCACCGAGTCCGCTGACTTGGACTACGGCGCGCCCAGCAGCACCCAGCTGCAGCAGCAGCAGCAGCAGCAACAGCAGCAGCAGCAACAGCAGCAGCAGAAACAGCAGCAGCAGCAGCAGCCGTCCGCTTTGGCCAGCTCGGCGCCGCTGCTGGCGGCCACGCTCTCCGGCGGCTGTCCGCTGCGCAATCGCGCCAACTCCGGCTCCAGCGGCGACTCCGGCGCCGCCGACATGGACATCGTCGGCTCGCACGCGCACCTGACCCAGAACGGTCTGACAATCACGCCCATCGTGCGCCACCCCCAGCAGCAGCAGCAGCAACAGCAGCAACAGCAGCAGCAACAGCAGCAGCAACAGCAGCAGCAGCAGCAGCAACAGCAGCAGCAGCAGGTGAGCCACCATCAGCAGCACCCGCAGCTGCACCATCACCTGACCGCGGGCGCCACGCGCTACCGCAAGCTGGACTCGCCCACCGACTCGGGCATCGAGTCCGGCAACGAGAAGAACGAGTGCAAGGCGGTCAGCTCCGGCGGCAGCAGCAGCTGCTCGAGTCCGCGCTCGAGCGTCGACGACGCGCTCGACTGCAGCGACGCCGCGCAGTCGGCGGCCGCCTCGGCGGTCGCCCAGCTGAGCGTCTCCGTGTCGCCGGTCCGCTCGCCGCAGCCGTCGAGCAGCGCCAACCTGAAGCGCCAGATTGTCGAGGACATGCCCGTGCTGAAGCGCGTGCTGCAGGCGCCGCCGCTGTACGACACCAACTCGCTGATGGACGAGGCCTACAAGCCGCACAAGAAGTTCCGCGCGCTGCGGCACCGCGAGTTCGAGTCCGCCGAGGCGGACGCCAGCAGCTCGACGAGCATGCCGGCGCACAGTCCGCGCCAGAGTCCCACGCCCCACAACGCGCACGCGCACGGCCACGCCCACGTCAGCGTGGTGCAGACGCCCCCGCCAGCAGCAGCGGCCAGCAACATCAGCAGCAACAGCAGCAGCAACAACAGCAGCAGCAACAGCAACAACAACAGCCAGCTGCACATGCATCTCACGCGCAGCAGCCCCAACCAGCAGCAGCAGCAGCAGCAGCTGGGCTCCATGGCCAGCACGCACTCGGTTCTGGCCAAGTCGCTGATGGCCGAGCCGCGGATGACGCCCGAGCAGATGAAGCGCTCGGACATAATACAGAACTATTTGATGCGCGAGCCGGCGACGGCGGCCAGCAGCACAACGGGCGGCGGTCGCAGTCCGAGCAGCCACTGCCCCTCGCCCTCCACCAGCTCGCCGCCGCCGCCGCCGGCGCAGCACCAGCACCAGCAGCAGCACCAGCAGCAGCAGCAACACTTGCAGCAGCAGCAACATTTGCAGGCGCGCTGGGCCACCAACAGCTGCCAGCAGCGGCAGCAGTCCGTCTCGCCGCACAGCAACGGCAGCAGCTCCAGCTCCAGCTCCAGCTCCTCCTCCAGCTCCTCCTCCAGCAACAGCAGCAGCAGCAGCAGCTGCCAGTATTTCCAGTCGCCGCACTCCACCAGCAGCAGCGGCAGCGGCAGCGGCAACTCGGCCACCTCCTCGACGGCCACCTCCACCTGCATCGTGGCGGCGCCGCCGCGCGCCTCGCCCCTCATCGAGCTCCAGGTGGACATTGCCGATCCGGCGCAGCCGCTCAATCTCTCCAAGAAGTCGCCGACGCCGCCGCCGAGCAAGCTGCACGCGCTCGTCGCCGCTGCCAATGCGGTGCAGCGTTATCCGACACTGTCCGCCGACGTGACCGTCACGGCGGCCGGCGGCGCAGCCGTCTCGGCAGCCACGCCCAGCGGCACGCCGCCCCCCAGCAGCAGCAGCGGCAGCAGCAGCGGCGGCGGAGCCAGCGGCGCCGGCAACAACAACAACACGCCCAGCGTGCCGGCCGTGCACAAGGTCATGCTGGAGGCGTAAGCGCTTCCACAGCTGAGAGAGACTGACGCGCGGGGGCGTGGCAACAACTTTCCTTAACAGCCTGCAGCAGCCGCGCCCCGCCCACCGCAAGGGGGCGCAGAGAACGTAATTTGTTGCGCCAACAACAAAACAAAACAAAAAACCCAAAAAGAAAGCCAGCGAAAAAAAAATGAAATTTATGAAAAAGTAAAAATTTAATTAAATTATTTTAACTTTAAAGAAATTCACAAACAAAATATAAAAAAAAACAAAAATAAATGAAAAACAAAAACAATGAGCAAGTGTACAAAGTTTCAAAATGCATGCAATTTAAATATTTAAACTACAAGTTATTAATTAAAACGCTAAACAAAAAAGTTAAAGAGTAACAAACAAAACAAAACAAAACAAAAAAAACAACCAATTTGAACGCAGCTGCGTCGAGGTATTAAAAACGTGGGCAAGGCAACAATGCATATAAACCATATATATTTTTAGCAGTTACAAATGCAACAACAATAACGACAGACAAGAGAAATTATGTCGCCAAATGTTTTTTTTTTTTTTTTTTTTTTTTTTGTATTGTAATAATTGTAGCTGTAGTTGTAATTTATAACTCTATCCAATTCTCTTTGATTTCCGAAACGTCTTTCAATTGTTTTTTTAGTTTTAAGCACTTGTTGTACATACTATTAATATAATATTTACATTTTAATTATATACTATTATTAATTTAATTACTATTTGTAGGCAAGCAAAGCGTTCAACTACTTGCTTTTTAAATGTTTTTTGAAAAAACTGCAAATTGAAACAAAATTTTTTTGTCTAATTCTTTGAAAGCCCCAGAAGAATATAAGAAAATGGTGTGAACTTTTTTTTTGCGATCTCCGTTAACAAAAGCTGTTTTTACCATGAGAACATGCGAGAGAAATTCAAACTACACTTAAGTTAAAAATTCAGTTTTTATGAATTACAAAAGTATAAGATCATAAGCGTTTAACTTTATTGTTTTCTAATTTTAAAAATAAATCTTAAAAAAAAATTACAAAAAAAACCCAACAAAAAAATACATATACTTATACATATATGAAAAATGAAATCAAACAAAAATGCTTAAGAGTTTTAGCAGCAAAAACCCAACGTTAAAAATATTTGTTGTGTACATAGTTAAATGTTACATTAAACGTAAACCAACGTATTTAAAATATGATATATGCTTACACAATTCAATGTTTAATTGGCGTCAAAATACAAAAGAAAACAACAACAACAACAACAACTTAGCGGCTGACAAAAGCTCAGCAAAAAAATACAAAAAAGAGAAAGAAAAAAAACAAGAATTATAATGATATAATATTATTTAAAAGTAAAATATACACTTGCGGTAGCAAAAAACTATTACATTAATTCTACATATTATAATTATGCAGTACTATTATGATTATTCTAATTCTTATGATTAATTAATTACTATTTCTTGTGGTAAGCAACAAAAATCAACAAAAAAAACAAAGAAAAAAAAAACACCGGCGCAGAAATTTGTATGTCAAATCAATAAAAGAAAATTGTTTAAAAAAATATAAAAACAAAATTCTTCAGTTCTTTTTATTTCATTTGAAATTTTGGTTTTTCAGTTTCAGTTTCAGTTTCAGTTACAGATGCGATCGATTTTCTTAATTTCAACGAAGTTTTCATTTTTTAAACTACCGCTTTGAATACTACTCGTAATTATTTTTCAATTTTTGCATATTGTATTGTAAGTATGTACTTATATATCTATATCAGATTGAAAAGAAGCAAAAAGAAAAAAACATTGTTTGAAATTTCACTTGAAGAGATTGACAATTGAATACAATAAGCATAAAATTATGAAATCTAAAATACATACATATACATACATATAATAAATATATTCTTTTAAAATTTATGCAAGTATGCTGGCAAACTGAAGCATCGTCAAATATTATGAGCGGAGAAGAAGGTTATAACAAAAACCATAAATAAAATATCACACTTCAATAATAATATAATATATATATATACAGATATATATATATATATATATATACATACATACATATATGTACATACAGATGTATGTCACAATTTTTTTTTCGTGTGAGTAAAATTGTCCGTAAATTTTAGCAAACAAGTAAAGAGAAAAAAATAAAAAACCAAAAAAAAATATTGTATTAAAACTGAATATTTTATGGAAAAAAACACACACACACGCACACACTGTGTAGTGCTGCAGCAGTCAGCCTGTGTGTGTCTATCGATAGGGATAGGGTATTTGAAGAGAAAGCAGGAAGCAGCGACAACTGAAACAATGAAATTGCGACAATTAAGCGTATAATTACCAAAACGTAAATGTTAAACATAAATAGCAGCTAACATAACTGAGCTGAACTCCAACTAAGCAGGCGTATATAATATATACATATTATATGAGGAACGATACTTGGCAGAACGAGTATATAGTATATGTACATACATGCATAGTACATATATTTTCATCAGTCACACAAATTTATGTGAATTGAGCCAATAACAGTTTTTAAAGACAAAAACGAGCAAAGCAAATGCGACGCTTCGAACAGGTATATTAATAGAGATGTATCTGGGAAACCGAGAGAAAGAAACTCCACTCAAAAGAACGAAATTTGTATTTGTGAAATAAAATAATAATGCAGTTTGTTTTAAAACCAGAATGGAATATGTGAATAAAATATGAAAATAAGTATTTAAAATATATCAACAGAAATTACAAAAAAAAAAAAAAAAAAAAAACACCAAGAATCGTTTGTTTCATTTCGATGGCGACTCTCAAGCATATATATTATACATTTATTTCAGAATGTGTCATATTCTCTGTACATTAATGGGGCTTCTGACGCCTCCTCCTCTTCGTTGGTCGTTGGCGATAATTTTCAATGTCGCCGCCTGTATGTGCTTTGGAATTTTGCCCGTGACCTTGAGCGATAAGTGTCGCGAAATGAATTTGGCGAAATAATCAAATAAGCGCTGTCGCGCCCAAGCGAACGAACGCTGGGCGAGCGTGAGTGCCTCGTGTAGATAACAGGCACTCAGATAGCGCCAGGCCCGGCTGGATAGCGGCATGGGGGGGGGGGGCGTGAGTGGGCGCCCCACAGTCAACGAAATCATTTTCTTTCTGCAATATATTCTAAATTTAAATAACTAGCATACCGAGATCGCCGATGAGAGAGCGAGAGAGAGGTGAATTCTCACTCGAATTGGTTGCTTTCAAAGTCAATGTCAGAGCTGAGGCAGACCGAGATGGAGGTAAATGCAGAGGGAGACACAGGCATAGATAAGGACGCCGCAGACGCAAGCAGCGCAGCCAATTAACAAGTCGTGCAATGCGGCGTATGAGTAATCTATGAAAATGTACCAGCAGGCAATAGATCCAAATCGATAGCCCAAAAATCGATACTAAACAGATGTTAGCTAAACGGAATCAAAAACCATATTCATAATTTTAAGCTATCAATTTGCAGAATAAGAGAGAAAAATTCAGATCAACTTAGAGAGAAGAATTATAAAGGTTTAAAATAGAGAGAGGCTTCTATGCTTGACAGCTCTGATAGAAGGATAAATATGTGCACTTAAAAACATGCTACTATTGAAACCATGAGAATCGCATAGAAAGGTGATATGCATACGAAAAGCACATTCAATAAAAGGATCAAAGAATGCGAATACAATTGTGTGACTGATGCACTTTGGACCCAGCTACAGGGTATCTTCAAGTCAGACACTAACGACTGCACCATACTTGTTTCATTTAAAATTTCCTGCGATATATAGTACTCATCTTGGTCGATTCTTATATATGTATGTATTTTTTTGCGTATTTCACCTTGAAATCAAACGAGCCTCAAATAAATTAATACACACAACGCGCGCAAATTCCACGACAACAAATAAAAAAAATACAAATACAACAACAACAACAAGAACAACAACAACATATTATACAATACGCTTGTGTGTATGTATTTAGAAACAAGAACAAATACCCGGGAAAAAACAAAATTTCAAGGTTAACTGATTAGACGAAATTAGCAAAGTTCTAGCAGATGATTGAACGAGCCAACAGCGCGAGCTGGGAGCTGGGCGCAGGGAGCAGGGAGCGCTGGCCGGGGAGCGGGTGATGAGAGCACGCGCTAAATAAAAGGCCCACGCAACGCGTTTGCGTACGGTGCGTGTGCGTAGCTCGGCAGAGCCGAAGCCGGAACCCGAGGCAGGCCGAAGCGAAGCCCGTCGAACTCACGCACACGCACGTCGCGCCTTACCCCCCGCCGCCCGCCTCCCGCCCCCGCCCCCTGCTCCAGCCTGCAGCTTTGGAGTGCCACGGCAGAACAGTAAATGGCCGGGCACATAATCTGCGTTTTATTATTTACTTTTCTTTGAGGTTTTTAATTTTTTATGACCAAAATATATTTTCAGCTACTGGCCAAGTTTTAATTATTTTTGTTCACACTTTGGCGGAGCTTATAAATATTTGATTTATCCTGCAAATTGAAGGAAATTGGTGTTAGCCGCTGAGAAAGTTCTAGATGAATAAAATATTCATTTCTATTTAATTATAGTAATTGGAATCTTTCTAATCTGTTTAATTCTATTACTTGGTCTATAGCGCAAAAAAAGTTTTAAGTTTAATTAAATATTAAATTAAATAAATCCGGAAGGTTCTATATTTAACCAAAGTTGTTTCTACTCGATAAAGCCAAGCAACAAATTGAATAGCTAAGAATTTAGTCAAAATAATGCAGTAAAATATTCATTGTTCAAATGAATCAAAGCTATATTTACAATTCGGCCAAAAAGGCTGAAAACAAAATTGTGCAAAGCAGCAACAAAGTACAATAAAGAGTAAATTGGACTATAAACAAAAAAGATTTACGTTTGTGGAATAAGGTAAATATAATAATAAAATGATATGCATATACACGTGCAAGACAACAATACAAAACACACAAATACAAACAAATACAAAACAAAATGCGCTTGACATTGAACTTGAACTGCAGTGCAGTCGATGACGATGACGATGACAGCGGCGACGGCGACGGCGACGACGACGGCGACGACGACGACGACGTCAGCGGGAGCAGAGCTGATAGCAGAGTGAACAACAGCAACAGCAGCTGTTATTGTTGTTATTGGTGCTCTGCTGTCGGCGCCGTTGATGAGGCAGCTGCTCCGATGAGCAACTAAAATGGTAAATATGTGAGAAAGCAATCACAACAACAGAAACAACAACAACAACAACGATCTCCAGGAGAATTGCGTGTAAACAGTAATTGAGTTTACAAACGGCCCCAAGAAAACCGCTGAGTGCTCTCTCCAGTTGCTGGACTAGCAGATACCACGTACTAGTTATTACTAAATATATTCAATATAAATATAAACTTTGTCGATAGATATTTTTCATACCTAAATTTGTGCCCCAGGAGATATTGCTGTAAAAATATGTATCCCTGATCGCAATTACACTTGTCTGATCGACAAATTTAATTATAAAGCACTTATTAGCAGCATTATGAAAATACGCGAAAATTTCCATTACCATAGATCTTATATATTAAGCCCATTTCTTTTTTTGTATTAAGCTCCTTTGTGTGGTTAAAATCAGAAATACGTTTTAATTATTTATTTATTTTTTGTTGTTTAGCTTACATTTTTTGTTATCTTGATCTGTTGATAACAGAAGTATAGCACACACATATATATATATATATATATATATATATTTATATATATATATACATATATAAAATAACATTTCATTTTTTGTTAAAATAAAATAATTCGCATTTGATAAACGCAGTCTGGGGCCTTATAGTCCAAGATCATATAAAATGAGAAATAGAGAAATATACACGTCTGGGCTAAAAGTGATGATAAAGAAGATTTTTTGTTGTTCTGCGAAGCTCTTTGTTCATCATTGCTGCCGCCTGTTGCACCAACATTTGTTTTTAGCTACAGAGTGTGACATGAAACAATACATATTAAATAAAAAAAAATATATATATATTTCGTAAACTATATATTTAAATGCAATTTTAGTTACAGCTGCTGGTGACCTGGTATTCCTGGCGTATGATTAATTTTCGTCATAAAAATCTATTGCAAACCAAGTTGCAAAGAAAACTCTGAGTCACATTAGAATATATGTGAATGCATGTATATAGAACTATATACACAAATGAGCGGATGACCATGGCAAGGGATTTTTTTATTATAAGCTATTAGTCATTGGGGGCTTCATTGCACATTTTAAATGGGAATAACAATTAAGAATTAATGAAATAACATATGTATTGATAAGTAAATAGGGATTTCTTTTAAATTTCAAGATATATGCAAAGATCACTAGAGCGTTTTTTTCTTGTTAATAATCTCTGAGAGTTTTCTTGAAATAAATTTTGATTGCTCATCTGTGAGAGTATGAACTTTGACCGAGTGCTCAAATAGCTTTTCTAAATGTAGCAATAAATTTATATATAGTAAAGTTAACGTAGCCCTAACCCTTTATTGGCCCCAGAGGAGAGGCTAATAAACGGCCAACATGTCGTCAGTTTGATGAGGCGTAAAACGGAATAGAAGATGGGAGATGATGGACTGAACGCGAAATGAACGGCGCCCAAGAGAAAAACTCACGTTGGATTAGGCGAATCGAAAAATACACTTGCCAAGCGCTTGAAAATAAAACAGGTAAGTTTTTCAAATTAATTCTTTTTTTATGCGTTAGATAAGTTCGAAAAAATTCGTGCAAAAAAGATATTATATTTAAGATATCTCTAACAGCAGCTGAAAAGTATTATTAAAAAACTCCTCTTAGCAAAACGAACATATAATTATATTGAACAGTAAAAAAAAGTGTTTTCCTTTTCTGACAATAAACATTTTCGTAAGCTCGCAATATAACGGTTAGGCTTTATTATTAGGCTATCATCTCAATTTTCCATTGTTGACAATGCGAAATTCAAATGCATAATTTGTGCCGGGTAAGAAAGAAATAAATTCATAGAACATACAAAAAATGCCAAAAAGAATTGAGAGAATATTAAAAGCCGTGTCAAATCCAAACAATTCGTGTCAAAGGAGAACTCGGTGTATTGAAAGAAATACAATACAGAAAGTTGCAGATTTGCGTATAGCTTGAGCATACTATAACTTAAGGTTTTACGACTCTCCCTTAGAGTGTTGGCAAGTCGGGGGTCGGTCTTGCGCCTGAAAATATGCTAAGGGGTATTTGGGGGTGTGCTGGCATTGGCAGCTACCAAGGTCACATTGACAAGTGTTGCACGCGCCTGCGATTGACAAAATGGCGCTTGTGTGGGCAGCAGGCTGTGGGGTGGCTTTTGGGGAAACGGTGGGGGGGGGGGTTTCGATGCGTGTGCTCTGCGTTTGGCACTTGCCGCTTGTATTGCTCTCGTTGTTGTTTGCGTTTACCTTCTTCCTTTTGCTTTTCACTTGATTACTGACACGCGCCTGCCACACACGCAAATACGCACACACAAACAGGCAGCCCCCACCACCCCCCTCCCACACACACACACACACGCACACTGATGTCGCAAAGTCTGAGTCTGTTTATTTTGCGTGAAGAGGCGCCAGAGCGATTTTTGGTTTCAACTGATTTATTTGGAGAAATTTCTCGATTCGTTTGTTTTCTTTGTCAACAGGCAGAATATGCAAAATCTGGATTAGAATGTCTTTCGATGTCGCATCAATATAAATCTGGTGCGGATATTGCGCTGCTGCGACCCAAAATCTCCGATATAAATAAATAAAGAGTGTGTATATTGAAGAGATATCTGGTAGATACGTTGAAACTTTAAGTGTTTACATTTGCACTATATGTATATATATATGTGTGTACATATGTTTGTCCAATCTGCAAGACGCAACATCCACTTTAGGCCGTGGCCAAGTTGCCAACAAGTAGCACAAATTTCGCAGTTCAACAAATCTCCTTCAGAAAGGTCAAAAGCGCGTCGCAGCAGCATCCCGGGCGGGACGAGGGGGCGCGGTGGTGACGAGGGTGACGACTACGCGTGTGTTGTATTGAAATGTCCTTGACAATAACATTGGATGCCTTCAACCGACGCCGGCCTGGGTCGGCGCGTGCGAAGCTACCTTATCCAGAGTATCGTCGGCGTGGGAGTACTTGCCTGATTGCGGCGCTACACGTGGCACACATTCGGGAATATGTGCCCGCTCCAGCTTATGTTTTTTTCTTTCTCTTTCTTCTTTTGGCTGCACAATTCCCGCATATGAAGTTTCATGCCTGGCAGACTTTTTGGCTAATTGAGTTTTGGCAAGTGAACAAACCACCAGCGGCGGTTAAATCAACTTACTAATTTTACAATGATCATACAAATATAGGTGCAGCAGCAAATATACATACATATATATATATATATATATCTATATATACATACGTATGTATATACGGCGCCAAGGCAAACAACCGCACAAAATACACCCGCGCTAACCCCACAAGCCAATAACCTAGAGCCATTTTGCTATTTACACAATTACAATAAAAAAATATTTACCCTGTCCACGCCCCAACCCAGCCAGAATCATCCCCCAACAGACAAAAGCCAAATTGGAGCGAAACGAAATTGCGTCGAAAATGTTTTTTGGCGCACATTTGGCGCCCTGGTTGGGGTGGGGGGGGGGCAGGTGGGGGCGAGATGGGTGGTGGGGGCGGGTAGAAAACTTTACCAAAATTGTATTGTGTTTCGCCCCAAACTGCTGCAGGTTTGCCAAAGCTTTGCACCAACCCCCAAAATGTCGCTGCTGCTTCTTCTCCCTTTATTTTGGTTAGCATTCAAGGTCAAAGTTGAGAGCTGGCCGTAAACACAAAAGCACAGACTAACAAAACATAGACCGACATTTTGAATACCCCTTACAGCAATAATTGGCTAACTGTGAAATAGCTAAACATGGCATTAAATCTAAACGGTAAAAATATATATTTTAAGAATTTTGAAATTTTATTTCATTTTTATTTTCTTCCAATATTATATGCAAATTACAATAGTCAAGCCACCCCTTTTAATAGGGTGTACATTTGTGTGTACAAACAAAAGCTCCGTGCGCCGAATCCGCCGGCGTTGGCTTTATTAGCCTGTGGAGCCCGAGCACCACAAAAATTTCAGAAACCATCCCAAACACTCAGCACAATCCACACGATAACTTTTTAATTCAAATTTTTGTATTTGTCGTTCTTTTCTTTTTCTTTTTTTTGCTGTCACTCGACCCAAATCAAAACAGTGCTCAACAACAATTTCAAAGGTCGACATTTTGTTTAATTGTCTAATTAAAATCGGGAATATTTTACAGCCAGAACCATTTTGAGTGCTGGAACTGACGCGGGATCTGCTCAAAGTTTCAATAGCTTGACAGTGGGTTATCCTCAAGGAAAGTCCTAAATCTAACCTAATCAAGCCTGGCACTCCGTCAGACTTTAGAAACAATTTTCGACCAATAAAACAAAGTAAAATTAATCGTGGACATGCTTTATTAACTTTCTTTACTACAAAATAATCCAATACTATTTTTGAATAATTATTTCCTACTTTATGTATTTGGTTTATTTACATTCTTTTATTCTATTATTGTTATCAACTTTTATCTTTGTTTAGGTTAAGTGATGTACAAATAGTATGTAGTATATAGGATAATTATTTTTATTTTTAGCTAGTCCGGGTCCTGCTTTGGCAAATCTCTATATACCAGCAGAGAGAACATATAACATGTGTTATATTTCTACGCTTAACTGTGTTTTTTGTTGTTTAAAATTGGAATTCGTAGAAACAAGAAAGTTGTACACACAAAAAAAATGTGCTATAGTAGTCCGATTTTGCTAGGATTTTGCTGATATGTGAGAAACATAGCGACGCTCTCAATGGCCGAGTTCGGTAACGATATCTTAAAATAAACAAAATGGATTTTTCTATAACAACTTAATTTTCAAACGATAGTTCCTGCTGCAGCTATAAGCTATAGTGGTCCGATCCGTCCGACTCTTACAGACGAACTGCCTGCGGATGCTAGAAAACAGACGGACAATGCTATATATATGCTGCTCAAGTCTCCTTTTGAAAGCTTCCCAACAAAATCGAATACCCTCTGCAAGGCTAAAGCAAACCTAATTTTTAATTACCGCAGACTGTGCTGCGTGGTCGCTTACTTC
Organism: Drosophila robusta; assembly: GCA_035043565.1. Lineage (NCBI taxonomy): Eukaryota > Metazoa > Arthropoda > Insecta > Diptera > Drosophilidae > Drosophila > Drosophila robusta. The sequence continues at coordinate 2,486,304 of JAWNMW010000572.1, forward strand.
GCACCTGGCTAAAGGCGCTCCTCAAGTAAAACCGTAATTGTCTGACGAGTGGATGCTTAAAAGTTAGCACGAGCTGCGTGCTCGTGTCACGATGCGCGTGCAGCTCCACTGCAAGAGCAGAAGAAGAAGCAGCACGGGAGCTGGCATCGATTTCGTGGCTGCTGCTGGAAATGCTGACGAGAGCGTCGAGTGCTTTAAATACATCTTAAGCACATTTCAAGGACCATTCTAGGCTGTGGTGGGCGTGGCCGTGGCCGCAGTCGAGTATTCAAATCTTGAGTTTCAACAAAGTCAGCAAATGTGGCAGCAACTGTGGGGGATACTGTGGCAGCGACTGCGGCAGCGACTGTGGCAGCGACTGCGGCAGCGACTGTGGCAGCGACTGCGGCAGCGACTGCGGCAGACACAGATGCATCGCAGCAGCTGGCCGCTTGCCATTTGCAAGTGCGCTCTGGCATTGAGTCTACGCATTGTTGCCTATGAAAATGGAGCAGAAAACTTTATGGGACTGCCGGCGATCGATTGTGGCACATTGAGAAAATATTGTTTCATAATCCGTCAGTCATATCGATCGTTGCGATATGTTAAGTAAATCAAATTACGCATGAAATGTAAGTTTTTATTATAAACAGAAAACGAACTTGCAACGATCGTTCAACGAAGGCCGGGAATTACGTTTCATAAATATTTAAATATGCTCTCGATATTTATACGAATCGAGGGCTCCGATTACGCGCGTCGATCGCGTCGAGAACAAATGCTGATGAAGGCATTGAGAATCAACATTCTGACTGCGGAGGCGTCTGATTGTTTACCATTCCCGCCCCCGCAAATCGGGCACACGATGAGCGCAATTTTAAATACTGTCAAGGTTGACTTTAGTACGAAATGCCCGTGGAAACAAGTGGGAACGCTCCGATTTTGCTCTACTTCTCGCCGGTTCCTACGATGCGAACATTTTAAATAAACTAGATCGGATAGACTCGTCACATATTGTTGCAAAATATTTATTTACCCTTATTTAAACATCAACAGGGTATTCAAATCGCAGCACAAACACAACATTAAGTTTGCACTAACGTTTATGCCCGTTCTAACAATATTTGCTCGTGGATATAGCCAAGTTCTCATTTGATAGTCAAGGGTCCTTGGCTCGCACAACTTTTATGGTATCCATGTGCGTGCCCCGGGACAGTGGCAACCAACTGTTGCCATCGATAAATATCTTTGAGATGACGGCGACAGTCGACGGGCGGCTCGTAGGTGGCTCGGCGAAATTGCGGCGCCGCCTGTCTCCAGTCGCCGCCTGTCAAGGACATCGCTCGCATTACGGTCCCCGACGAAATGCGCATAAAATTTTGTTAGCCGGAGGCCTCTTTTCTTCGCCTCCTATTACCCTCGTTCACGCAGCGAAAGGAGTTTATTGGGCCTCTGCCACGTCCGGCTTCCTGTCCGTACGAATGCCAGTTGGCGTACTGGCAATTCGGAATGTATACTCGTGCATACCTGCGCCAGATAAAATGTTACGATTTTTTGGCCACATCCACTGGGGGCGTGGCCATTCGATAATACCGATATATCTCGCTCAGTTTTAAAACTAGATAGGTACACTTTTTTCAGGAAGATTACTGAAGACCTTCTCTGAAGCACTCACAACAATTGTTTTGATATCCTGGTGGCGTGACAAATTGATGAAATCTATATATCTATATATATCGCGAAAATCCATATCTTTCACAATTTTATAGCTAGAGTCTCTAAATATGAAAAATGTATATATACACATAAATAAATAAAAGAACAAAGATATTTAAGAGTGTTTTCAACTGTTTTAAGCTATTCTTATACCCTAAACGAGTATAGCGCAGTCGGCTACACCCGACCGCAACGTGCTGATTTGTTCTTTTTTTTTAGCTGAATGTTTGAACGCGTTTAGCATTGCAAACTATGGCAAACATTTTGCGCGACTTCAATGTCAGCGGGCTCTTCGCGAATTGATCGATTCAGGAAGTGCTGCTCAATATGCCAAACTTTTGCCGGTCGAGCGGTGCATAAAATGAATAACTTTTCGATTCAGCTATTGATCAGCACTTGATGTCTGGATGTGAGTGGTGCGAAGCGTGCGAAAGGGGTGGGTAACTGTGGATCAGCGAAATGTTTAACTGTATTCAGTTCGACAGGAAGCAGCCACGAGAATCGAGTTTAATGTATGCTTCAAATGCCAGCCATGAAAATAGCCGAATTTTATGAATATCTTTGCATTTACATTTTTCATTTCGAGCTGCGGACAGCCTTGGGTCTGCATCTGGGGTTGAATTTGGGTAAATTAAAGGAGGAACGTTGCCAGCGGATGAAACTCAAGTGGGGAGCAACGAGAAAGGTGGAAAGAACAATGCAGCAAGAATTCATTTAAATCAAAGAGGTATCTTTTTTTTTGTCGGTGAAGTAAGTAAAATAAAGAAATAAGTTACATATTATAAATATAGATAGCTGCAAATATACCATAAAAAACAAATTTCAACAATGTAGCAAGAATTCTTTTAAATCGAAAAGGTATTTTTTTATTGTTGGTGAGTAGGTAAAATAAACACATAAATATAAAATATTATAAATATAAATTTAGCTGAAAATATACCATAAATACATGAATTTTAACAATGTAGCAAGAATTCTTTTAAATCGAAAAGGTATTTTTTTATTGTTGGTGAGTAGGTAAAATAAACACATAAATATAAAATATTATAAATATAAATTTAGCTGAAAATATACCATAAATACATAAATTTTAACAATGTAGCAAGAATTCTTTTAAATCGAAAAGGTATTTTTTTATTGTTGGTGAGTAGGTAAAATAAACACATAAATTTAAAATATTATAAATATAAATTTAGCTCAAAATATACCATAAATACATGAATTTTAACAATGCAAGAATTCTTTTAAATCAAAAAGGAGTTTTTTATTGCTAAATATATATAAAATATAATAAAAATAAATAACTGTAAGTATACCATAAAAACACAAATCTAATCAATTTTAAGAACTCTCACTATTATTAAAATAATGTTGAAGCTTTCTTGGACGAAAGCTGAACCGAACGATAGATGTTAATGATAATAACTTATTTTTACTGACAGCTCCTACTGCCACATCTAATCCTAACCGTATTTAGAAACTTCCCTTTCCCTCTTCCTTTGCTATCTATTCTGCCCCAATTCATGCATGAAATCTGCAATCAAATGTAAATAGAAAGCTCATAAGCTCTATTTTATGGGCATATAAAGCAGAGCTTTACAAAATTCAGGCCAACTCGCAGGATGTCGACAGTTTATGCGTTACTTTATACAATGGGCTGGGTTCATGTTTTTATTTTTTGGCATAAAATGGTGCCAAGGATGCGGCGCGTTAAAGAACCCGTCACGTATACGCCGCATACGCCAGCAATTATGTATTATGTACACATATATACATATATACATATATACATATATGAATGGGGGCTGCTCTGGGGGTTGCACAAAGTTCCATAAAGTTAACCAAAATAAGCCGAAGGTTATGTTATGATAATACGCGGCAACGGCAGAAAACGCGACCCGGTACGCAATTCAATCAGTTGCCGGGCCTATTCAGAACCTAGCCCGGCTTATGTTTATGTTTTGGCTCATAAACTACGAGTCGACCTAATGACAGGCAAATGAATACCTGTGGACCTGGGCGTATGCCCCATCAATCAGCATATACCATAAACTCTTTGATCCAACCTGCGTCCCCTCTTTCCTTTCCTGCCCACCTGCCTTCCTGCTCACACACACACACACACACACACACACACACACACACACACACACACACACACACACACACACACACACACACACACACACACACACACTTTTACATTTATTTCAAGGCCGTACTTATCCTGCTTCAACAGCCGCTGATTAACCAAATAAAATACTTTGTGGGCTGTGTCTTTGGGCTGCGTGCTTAGCTTGGCCAACTGCGTCATAGTCAACAAAACAAAAAAGTCTAATTAAATTCACTATGCCGACTAGTTGATACCCTGGCAAACATGGTTTTATTATTAACAAGAAATAAAAAACAGCCGGCAGAGCAAATTTCGGCAACAAGTCTAAAACTATCTTCTACATTATATTTATAAATGCATAATATTATATATACGCTTAATCGAGCTAAATCTGCTGGTATAAATGTCGTATAAAAAATTAAAGAAAACATGCCCAGCGACTATATTGATAAACTGATAGCATGTAATTAGTATTTAGCGTAGGCGTTCACAATGTTTACCAGCAGTTATTATTGTTGTTGTTGTTGTTTTGCTGTCATTATGCTGTTTTACAAAAAATTCGTGGAACGCAATTTACGGCTGTGTGTCTTAAAGCTGAAAATTGAGACATACTCTTTGACCTGCCCCGATAATTAGAGCGCAAAATAAGGATAATAATACACCGAATTGTTAAAGAGAAATCCAAAAAAGAAATCCCATAGAAAGGTAAAAAGAAATTGAACTCTAACTCCTAATTTGTTGAAATTTTTTGTCAAGATTTTAATTAAATAATTAAATGTTAAAGACCTTTGTGATTATTATATATCAGTATAAGATTAGATAGATATTTACTACATTTGTCATTAAAATGATAAAATTTGCTTAAAAATTGAATTTGCTTGTTAAACTTAATTTCCAATTTTAGGCTTCAAGCTGCCAATTGAGACACACCCTTTAAACGGGGCTAGACAATTAAAGCGTAAAAGAAGGATATTAATGCACAATTAAAAAAAAAGTAATAAGAACTTAAAATATAGACACTAATTTAATAAGTATTTTTGTTGAGATTTTCATTAAATATTTTAAATGTGATTACGACCTTTAATAGGATTGTTATATATCAGCTATCAGATTAAATAGATAAATATTTACTTCAACTGTCATTACACTGAATAAATTTGCTAAAAACTTTAAACTTAATGCGCGTAATAACAAAGCTTTTCACTTTTTGTTGGCAATACTTATTACCAGCATTAAGCTGTAACAACTGCGATGACAACAACAAGCTCTAAGCGCCAGCAATTTGTGCCAACAGCAACAACAACAGCAACAACAACAGCAATGACAACAATAGTCGCAATCATAGAAAAATATCAAGTGGGGGCCACTGTGCGACCCAATTTTGAAATTCACTTTCTTTGCTTTTGATATAGCAGAGTTTCTCTCCTTTATGTCTTGCAGTTCAGTCAACTCGCCTAAGTTCATTTTTGGGGATCTCTCTCTAATAATTAAATGCTCAAAATCAAATAATTGAGACTCGTGCGTTTTTTGTTGGGCATCGCTGAGTGCAGCTCAATCATTTCCATATGGGAGACAAAAAGTGGGGGGAAATAAACAAAATAAGCAAGAAACACTTTCCACACACTCACACACACACACGCAGACTTTTCGTTGACCCAGAAAGCAAGCTGAAAACCCGTTTTAGTCGCTGACGGGTTAAAGAAATGCAACAAAACTACAAGAAAGTAAGACTGAAAAAAACTTTAAAATTTAAAATAAATGGAGTACACTTTCGCTTATGAAAACGAAAGTCAACGGACTTTTGCAACAACAGAAACAACAGCAACAACCAACAAAGCGCCAAAGAAATGCGTCGCGTCGGTGAAATGGCGGAGAAATTTGTCAGTCTAATGGGGGCCAAAACAAAGTAGGCTGTGCAACGGGGCAAAGCAACATTAAAAAAGAGACAATGAACACAAAAATACACAATACAATACACAGGCATTAACAACAACAACAATAACAACAGAAAAATGCAAAATACGCGCACAAAACGCGCAAAGTTCAAAGCTGCAAACGGCCAAAGTCGCGCGCGCGTTTCCAACGCGACACTGAGGCGTTTTTATGTACGCCCCTGAAAATCGCAGCGAGCACGCGACTTTTTGCAAGTGACCCAATTCCAATACATACCGCAAACATTGAAAATGAAATAAAAAATTAAAAAAAAACAACAAGAAAAAAAAACAATATGAGCAGCCGGCCTGACGACTAGCAGCAGGCAACAATAAATTATTTGGAGGTTCCAACATTCAATCTGCCATTTTTAGTTTAGGTTTATGTAAAAAACAAACAGAAATAAAAATAAAAATAAAAAACAAATACAACGAAAATAAAATAATAATAAGACCAACTGAGCTGAACTGAACGCCTTTTGTTTTGAGGCGGCGACAACATCGGACAACCTTTAGCCAAGGCAATGTTTAAATAAATACAACAACAATACGATTTCTGTATTACTTTTAATGTCAAGCACACCCATTGCAATTTGCTTTAGGCGCTAAATAGGCTTTAAAAATAAACATAAAAATTCTTGAGTCACACAGCATTATCTAATCTGTACAAATATGATCTCAGTTTTGTATGGGAAATATTTGATTTTATGTTTTGTTTGGCTTAGATTTGGCTATACGAATGGGGGCTGAGCCCGAGGTTGAGCTGTATTACAATTGTGGTTTAGGAATGAGGTGGTGGGGTAGGGGGTGTAGGATGACAAAAAGTTATAATATTCAATATTAATTAAAACTAGATTATTTTAAGAACGAGTTTTTAAATATGTTACACAATCCTAAAAATGTGTTTTAAATTATAAAATTTTAAAACATAAATAAAACAATTAATAAAGTATGTTATTGATTATTTAATTATTTAATAATTTATTTCACATTGAATAAATAATAAATTAAATAAAAATTAAATAGTTTTTAATTCGTACAAACCAATTTTAAAGTTTTGCAAAACTATAAAATTTAAATTCAGAATGAACTTTGAAGTATCATCAGTAAAAATCATCTGCGAAATTATAATCAAATATGTATAAATTTCTTTAATCTACTGTTGTATTAAATGATTAATTTAAATGATTTTCTTATTATTTTCTTAAATTATGCGTGCATATTAATTGCCAGCCTCACGTGAGTTGGGCAAACCGAAACGATGTCAATAACCCAGGTATGGCACTTAAAATGTGCGGCTGTGTTTGGTACACAAATGTTTTGTACATGTTTTTTTTATAAATAAGTATATATGTATGTGCATATACTACATATAAAAGCCGTACAAAATTTCACTTGGCTGGCTGCGACGGCGCAGCTGCCGACAGCGAAAGTGAAACTCGAAGAGGTTTTTGAACTCAACAAGTGGACGCGTCCGACGGCAGCTGGACTAGTGTTCGGGGTGTATACGGCTAGGGGGTACTAATGCAGACAGGGAGGGGGGCGGGCGGGGGGAAGGGGGCCATCCACAGCCACGACGACAGCAACTGGCCTCGACGCCACGAGTATCTGGAGCGGAACCAAAGACAGCGGCAACAAATTGTTTAATTTTACTTTCTTTTCCACATGCAGCTGAAGCAAATCGAGAGTCTGCGGCGTCGGCTGGCGCTGGGCCTCGGAGTTGGAGTTGGCTTAAATGTCAATGAACCAAAAATTGACAACGTCGAAAGGAAAGCGCCGGCGTGTAACCCAATTAAACTGCAAACGTGAAGTGCGCACTCGGCCAACAGTCAAAATACTGGGCCTGCACATGGATTTCGAGTTGATCGCTTTGGTTTTTAGTTTTCAATTTTCGGAATTTATTTTGGCTAGTCGCTGATTTGGCGCCAATTTATGCGCTCGGCGTGCACGACAACCAAAAAGCCTCGCCACTGAAATATGCCAAAAAAAGGTCAGAGACAATTAGCAAGTGGCGTTTTTTTGTTTTTGTTTTTGTTTTTTTGTTGTAGTTTTGTGTGTGTGTGCTGCTGCTGCAAACACCCGCAACTGCCGCTGCCTCCACGTCGGCGCCGTCATGTGCTCTGCTCCAGTGCCATGAGCCAAGCTCAATGTTGCAGTAGCTGCTCGGCGAGCGCAAAGTGTAGCAACAACAATCGCAGCTCTGTACAGTAAACACTACGGCAGCAACAACGGCGGCAGAGGAGGCCGACGACGTACAAATAACCTCATAATTGCCGCCGAGGGTCTTTGCAATGAATTATGCGAATTAACCTCAAACATTGAAACGTTTTTTTTTTCATGAACAAGCAACAAAATTTTGACAAGTTTAATAAACTTTTAATCACGAGCAATTCCCATTTATAAAATATTGATAGCTGGCTGGCACACGGCAGTGAAATAATTAAATATTGATAATAAAATAAACTAAACCAATTCAATTGAGTCAAAAGTTCCTTGCAAAATTCTAATTAAGTCTAATTAACATTCATCAAGACTTTAGCTTGATATTTAGGGGCTATGCCAAGCAATTAAACTTTTTTCCTTTGCAGCGCTAGATAGTTTTCGATAGGGTTAAATTTATTTTATGGACACCTCGCTAAAGTTCAATGCCCCAAGCAACTGTTTTAAGTTTAAATTACATGAAATGCGCCACAAGCCAAAAAAAATCAACGTGAATTATCCAAAGCCATCATCACAATTCCATGTGCCAAATCGCTGCCAACCCTCCCCCTCCCCCCAATCCCTTCCCCACCTTGCACTGAGCTCGTGCCGCGCATGCGCAACCGATCCGCAGCGGCAGAGAGAAACGGGTAAGCGAGAAGCGGGCAAACGGTTAAGCACATTTGAAATGAAATTGAAAGCAAAAGCGAAAGTGTATTGCTTGTTTTATTTTTATTTTATTATTGTTGTTATTTTGTTTTTTTTTTTGTTTTTTTCTTGCTACTTTGCTTTTGTACTGCCAACAATTCTTCAAATTTCTTTTGCTGTTCAATTTCGTTTGTCAACGTTTTCACTTTTCACTCTAATAGTTTTTTGTTTGTTTGTTGCTTCCCATTCATTTCATTTCCATTTCATTTCTGGCCAGAAGTTCGGGCCAAAAGACGTCTTTGGCGATTCTCTGGCCAACATTACATATTCAACGTTCACATCTCATTAGATAATTACAAAAGGCAGCCCGACGAAAGCTCCACACAAGTTTATAATGAGAGTGAAATTTGGGCATTAAGTTGACCTAGTTTAGGTAACATAAAAGTGTGATAAATTATATGCAAATACAAAAATAATAAACAAAAGAACAGTTATTATTATTTGATTCATGTTTGCCATAGTATCTAGTGAAAACTGTAACAAGTTATGAGAGAGAAAGATATGAGAATATTGTAAAATTTCTCAACACATCAACTTCATTTTAAAGTATTTGTTCCTTAGACAGTTATTTAGTATTGAGCAAAATATAATAATTGGGGGCTACAAATGCATTTAATAACTTGTTGCCAATGCCTTTACAAAATTCTGAAGCACTTAAATTGAGCCAACACTAAAAAAAATGACGCCCATAAATTTCTATATTTTAAGAATTGTATGAGAAAATCGGTGTTTGGGGTAAAACTTTCTAAATATAATGATATATTTATTTTTATTTTATTTAGAAAATACAATCATCATATCGACCACATGATGTGATAAGTAAATTTTAATAAATAAATAAAAATAAAACATAATAAATAAAATTGTTTGAAATATTTCTAAGTTTCAGAGTATTTTAAATTTTAAGGCAACTGTTTAAAATCTGCATAATTTGGTTCTTTATGTGCAAGATTAAAGTTGAGTTGAATGCGCGAAATATAATCTGAAACTATACTCTAGTTGAAGTCACACAACTTATGTGGAATTGTGCTCATGTGTGTATTAAGTGTTATCCCCTCAGAAAACTATACACAAAGCATTGCACCTTGTGAGGCGACTTTCACTGCCGACGCTGCTGACCCAGAAACTCCAATGACACATCAACCTGGCCAAGTGAAGCGTTTAAAAACTGTTTTATGCAAGCGCATAAAAAATGCAACTGGTGTTGCCGCCGCAGAACCAGTGTCAGGAGGCGACTCTGGAGCGCTGATCGCACGCAAAACAAAACACAAAACAACAAAAAAAACAAAAACAAAATATAAAGGGCCTATAAAAACTGCAGACGTTACGGAAATAAAGACGTCGACATCCTGTTGCCCCTCGCTTGCCCCTCGCTGGCAGGCCCGACTGTTTGCAGCCGGCGACTTTCTTAATGGGCCGCGCTGTGGCCCTCAAGGCTCCGGGCTCAGGGCCTGGGACCCAAGGCTTAAAGCGCGCTGGTTCAGTCGGTCAGACCCAGTAAAAATATTAAAGATGACATTAATTTTTGCGACAGCCAACTGGCTCGTCTCAACTGTTAACTGTCTGTTAACTGTTTTAATGCCGTGTAATTCACGTTGGGGAACCCGCAGCGACCGGCAGCATCTGTTTAGGGCCTTGAGCTGCAGTTGCCACACCGCAAAGTCCGAAACCTCAAACGGCTCGAATAGACGATTTTCGGCGCTTTCGTTTATTTTTTATTTTTTCTTTCTTTTTTTTTTGTACACACCCCGAAAAGAAATATCTGCTGATCTACAACACTTTTCCCATTAAAAGCAATTCAATGTACGCCACGATAAATACAAATTTCAAATTGAGACATAGACAAAAACGACCGAAGACCACGAAAGTTCAACACTTTCTTTTTGCCAGTTGAAGTTCAACTCTTGCTTTTTTCTGTTTAGTTTTTTTTTTTTTTTTTTTTTGGTAGGTGGGCATCAATTGCCCTACTCGAAAAACTATAGCGCCGAAGCGAACCTAACTGAGCTGAAACGTTTAATAACTAATCGGAAAAAGAAAGTGAAAAGTGTGGCAACAACAACAGGAGCTGAGAATCCAGTTGGTATTTTCTTCTTGTTTTGTTTTATGTTTTTTTTGGGGAGTGAGGGGGATTTTAAAGAAAGTGGTGCACAAAAAGATGACAATAATCATTATGATAATCATAATGCATTGGCAACGGGTCCACGCGGGTGTCATTGCTCCCAATTGGATTTGGGCGGGTTTGTTGAACCCAATTTTGAATTATTTTCACCGCAAACGAAACGAACCTCGAGTGAAGCCCTCGGCGAGCGGCAAAAGTGAGAGTTGAGCTCCAAGAGCAAAAGATTTGAATGCTGTTTGCCTATTGAGGTCACGATGAAGTGAAGTTGAAGTTGGAGTTGGAGTTGGGCCTCGATGATCGTTATCGAGCACACACACATACACACATATACATATATTTATAACTATGATATTTTCTATAAAAAAATAGAAAAAACAAAAAAAAAACAGTTTTCAGCGATTTTGGCCGTGACGCATGCGCCGCACAACTTTCTTTGGGCGCTGCTTCTGAAAGAGGTCACTGAACGAAAGCAGACACTGGCTCTGGCCATAATGCAAAACCGAAGAAGTGATAGGCCATATCAAATGTCAACTGGCCAGTGAAGCGTTCGCATCGGCAACAGCTGCACCAAACTTGTCTCCTTTTTTTTGGCAGATGTGTGGCATCTTCATGAGCTACAAGTGCCACCAGGAGCAGCAAGGAATGCGAGCTTCGCTGGACGACAAGCGACAAGTTTAAGGTACCGTTAGAGTTCACGTCCCGGTCAGCTTAACACAGATTCTTATGAAAACATCACAGAATATATGCTCACATTTATGTACATATGAAAATAATGGAAAATTAAACTTTAATTTTCATTTTGTATAAAAATAATTAAGTTTAGTGCTTCCTTCGTATGGCAGCATTTCAAATTTTGATAGGATTTCATTTTTAGATGAGAAATTAAAAATTAAAAATACCTTCTTCTACGCTTTTGCTTCATATTTATGTTAACAAAGTCAGATGTGTGTTAGGAGTAAGAAATATATATGTATTCCGTTTTAATTTAATTTAATTTAAAATTATTCTTTTTTTTGACATTTTAGAGATATTATTGTAACTAGAGCTAAAAGTGAAGAAATTATTAAATTCGAAACTATTTAAAAAAAAGTTTTGCCAAATTGGGTATATGCCACGTACAAAGATATTTCATTATAATCGGCATATTCCAGATATTCACCACTGCCAGATTCAGAGTTCGGCAGTCATTTTTTGACATCTATGTATCTTAAAAAAAATCTTGCAAATGATATACTCTTTATATTCTGTGAGAATATCAATGCTTATCAATTTTTTTTTAGCTGTGCACTGTTTTTATCGTGACTTTTACCTTATAGTGCATACATATAACCGCACGTAATTGGTTTAACAATTAAAGATAATAAAAATAAATTTAAATGCAAAAAAAATTACAGACAACTTCTAAGCAATTTTAATATAATACATGTTATAACATGTATTGTGTATATTAAATGCATTATTTACGTGTAATGACCATAAACACAAATACATATTTATGTATATATAAACCGCAGAGCTTACAAATTTTATTTAAAAAATAAAATTATATTAGCTGTCTCTAAAGTCTGTGCAAAGTACTCGATGCAGCTGAGCGAATTATTCTTTAATATAACATAAATTTCGTAGCTTGTATAATTATTGGCCACACATAAAAATGTTAACGAAGAATTTAACTGAATATTTTTACCGAAATTAAAATCGAAATTATTAAAGGAAATAGTTGATTTTTTGTTGGGCAGTTCCATACTTTAATTAATTTTGGATAAGCAAACAGATATTTTTTTCAATTAAATCCCTATATTAAAAAGTTGTTTGTTGAAGCAACAAATGAAATCACGATCTGGGAAAGTAAATAGAACTGGGCGCACAGCTTAGAGAAATCTGAATGACAAAAAAATAGCGATAACACTACCGGGGCTTAACCTTTTTACGGAAATATAAAATTCTCAAAAACTCACACCTAATAAAATTAAAATAAGCTGACACAAACAAAACTGACATTGAATTCTTAACTGTAGAATAACCCTAAAACAATTACATAGTACAAAAGAAAAAAAACAACCGACTATTAAAATTTCAATGTCAGCCCATGACAACAAATGGGCCCTCAGAGTATTGGAGCAAAGGTCAGGGTGAGCCAACGGTGTGACATATTTCCATTTCATTCAAAAGGGGCCTAGAATAATCTTTGTTAAATAATTACAAAAAAAGCGCTGACAACGACAGTGGAAATGAGCAGGGGTTAGGGGTGGAAAAGGGTGGAGGGGGGGGGGTTGGTTTAGAATAGGCGTGTTGCGTTTTGGGACGCATTGAAGCCCAGCGTTGGCCCAATCAATGACCACATGCCTAGCTGTACACTATTTTAATTGTGTTAAGACTCGCATTTCAGGGGACCCCCTCCCCGCCCCACCCCTCCCCTTCCGGTGGCGAAGCGCCCACGGGTCATTCACGCTGGCCGCGAGTGCCGAGTACGAGTCTCAGCAGTTTCGAGTGCGTCATCAACGTCGCAATTGTCTCGACCACGACCAGCGGACATTGGTCATTGGCCGAGCCCCGGGCCCAAAGTCTGCCCCCGCCCCCTGCTAAGAGACCTTAGCTGGCATTTCGCTGAACTTGAAACGTCGTCATGCAACGAAAGCGTGAAAACTGAAAATTGTGCGCTATATTTTTTAATTTTGTTTCTTTTTTTTTATTATTATTATTCGTAGTTCTGTTTACATTTTAGCTGGGGCCTGGTTCCAGGAAACGCCACAACGACACCGCAAACCCGTCGATGTTGGCACATTCGCGGGTGGGAAACGGGCAACGGGGAAACGGGGTTTGGGGACCGGGCTAGGGCTGGATTGAATAATTGCTGAAACCTTGAAATTGGCACAAGCAACTGCACTGAACTTAACAAACGCTGACAACCAATTACATAAAGATAATTATGGAAATCGTTTGCGCTTTATGTGACAAACAAAAATTCTTGCTTATCGAGCACAATACTGCAAGACGTCGAGTCAGGAAAGAAATAAAACATGTAAGAACGTTGCAGCCGGGCGTATCCGACGGCGCAATACTCGTCACAGCTTCAAACAGACGCAAACGTCCTTTTTTTTTAGAAAAATATCGATTCCCGCCCTGCGATATATAGATTTGATCGCCCCCAGTGGGCGTAGCCAAGAAATTTGTGTGCGATATATAGAAGAGGTCAGCAGTAATCTGTCTGAAAAAGTTGTATGCATCTAGCATTAAAGCTGAGTTAGATATATTGATTTTAGCTGATTGCCACGCCCCCAGATAATATGAGTGTGAAGCCTCTAGCGAGCAGAAACCCAATATACTCTAGTCGCAACATGAATGAAAAACACATTTTTGAAATTTGACAACATATTTCGGAGAACTATGCATGAATTTTGGGTTCAACTAGAAGCTACGAATACATGGATATTATCGCGATGTGAAGCGTGAGAAATCTCTGCTCGTTACGCGCTGCGGTTAAAGTGGGTCTCTAGATTGTAATTTCACTAGAATTCGCTAAAGCTAAGAGAGGGGCAACCACAGGCCAGCTGTGGAGCTAGTTCAGGCAAGGGGGAGCGCAAATGGAAATCGAAAGCTAAGACGTAATACGTATATACCATAAACCAGGCCCAAGTGAGTATATTTCGCATTAGCTAACAGCTAACGTGGCTACTTGCGTTCAAAAAAAGGTCATGACCTAACCGTGTATATATTTCTATTTCCAGGAACCGCGTTAAAGGTCAGCAATGAATTATCTATGCGACGGCGAAACATTTTAGCCAGTTACAAATTCATCAATTTAATGCGAATGACAAAACAACATTTAAAAGCAAAGTAGTCCTAATCGTCAGCGAAAAGTCGTGGGCGAGCGGAAGTGAGAAAAGCCAAGACATTGACCTCAAACGGGGCCTGCGAACGATGACCCACGGTACATGCGAGCTGGCGAGAGTACGGAACTGTGGCTAAGCGATCCCGGGGGCTGTGGGATGGGCAAGATTAATGGCGGCAGCGAGTTGAACGAACCCACGGAGCGGAAACGCCTACGCAGCCGTTGGACCGGGCAACAATCGGGCCTAGGATTACATAATGGCAGTAAGGCAACAATATGGCGTCTTCGATGGCATTTTGGGACTGGGAGCCCGGGGCTTGGGCCCTGTTGTGCCAGCCCGCGCAAGTTGGCCAACGTTGCGCAAGGGTGCCAAATGACAACCGGAAGTTAACCTTGAAGTTTCGCAAGCGCTGACAGGGCAAACAAAAACCAAAGCCCCAAATCGAAAGCCGAAAAACAACAACAATAACAGAGCGCAAAGCTCCAACTGCGCATCAAGCCGAGCATCCGAGCCAATGCCCCGGACAGGCGGAGGTCCCCTCCCAGCCACCCTGCCCAAAACAAAAACAACGCAGCCCCCGCATCGAATTATTCCAACCCACACCAGATGCCCCGGACACGTGTTGGAAGTGAGGCAGCTGGCGTGCGCGGGTGCTCCGGAGATGCCAGGGGTAGGCGTTTGCCTGCCGGAAGCTTTCGCATTTTGTTGCTGGAACCGGAAGCTGGCAAAGTCAGAGACAAAATGCGCCCCACCGCCCACCCCCGAAATACATTACAAGGGTGACTTTCTGCTTGGCAGAAAACACGGAGACGCCAGCAAATTATTGGAGCACTGGAGCGGGCCAGGCATAAGTTCAGGGCAAACACTTGACATTGAATCGATAATAAGTTGAAATGTTCAAAGAACAACACTTGCAAAGTGTGCCCAGCTCTGCTTGGCGATAGCTGCTTGAGCAAGAAAGGATTTTGTAACTGATAATCCCCAGCTCCAGGAATTGTGAATTTGCCTGACGTAACAGTTACACGTGAACTTTGCTTATACAATAAATATAGGAAACCTTTAAATTACAAAAATTATATAAATGTTCAGCGTCATATTTGAGAAGCATCTAGCTTGATTTTCTTACAGGTTTTAAACCCTTTGCTAAGTTTTAAATTTTCTTATACGGCTACAATAAATATAGGAAACCTTTAAATTACAAAAATTATATAAATGCTCAGCGTAATATTTGAGAAGCATCTAACTTGATTTTCTTACAGTTTTCTTATACGGCTACAATAAATATAGGAAACCTTTAAATTACAAAAATTATATAGATGCTCAGCGTCATATTTGAGAAGCATCTAACATGATTTTCTTACAGGTTTTAAACCCTTTGCTAAGTTTTAAAATTATAAAAATTTTCAAATAATTTATTTTGTTTGTTTGACAAAATTCAAAATGATTAATTAATTATATTTATTTGTTTATTATAGTATATTATTATATTTATTATTTGTTACTACTGCTTAGATATAAATTATATTGCTATCTATTTATAATAGTTATAAAATTTAATATTATAGAAATGTAAGCACCTTATATTTTTGGAGATAATTTTAAGAATGGTAATACCTCATGCTAAGCCTTATTATAAACCTCAAGCTAAATCTCATAATAAACCTCATGATAAACCTCATGCTAAGCTTTATGCTAAACCCTTTGCTTTTGTGCTCAACCTCATGCTTAACGTCATGCTAAACATAATGATAAGCCTCATGCTAAACGTTATGGTAAAGATCATGTTAAACCTACTGCTAATCCTTATGGTAACCTCCTGCTAAACCTTATACTTCACCTCAACTTCATGCTAAGACTCATGATAAACCTCTTGCTAAAGCTTAACATAAACCTTAAAATTTTGCCAAATCTGATGGTAAACCTCATGATAACCTCTTGCTAAGACTTATGTTCAACCTCATGCTAAACCTCATGATAAACCTCTTGCTAAAGCTTAACCTTACAATTATGCCAAATCTGATGGTAAACCTCCTGCTAAGACTCATGCTAAACCTCATGCTAAACCTCATAATAAACCAAATGCCAAGCCTCACGCCAAATGTTAAACATGGTCAAGGTTTTCAAGGAATTGTGTATTTGCTTTGCGTGATGTAGGAACTTTCCAGGACGTCAGTAAACAAACTAACAGAGCACCATAACAAGGACAACTGGATGGACGGGCTGGGTGCTCGGGGTGGCCATAAATAGCGGCGCTTCATAAACAAGCCCTAAATTGTGGCCTAAACTGTGACCTACGCTGCACGCAGTTGATTAGCCGAGCTGCCGCCGGGCACCAGGGAGAATATTCTCGTACATTCCCAGCGACATGTACGGCATTTTTAACGCCGCGCAAACGAGCTTCGAACTTCATTCACAAAAGTGCGCCACATAAATTGTTGGGGCTTGTTCCCCCAGCGCCAAGGGCCGCACAGGACTGGAAGGCATTTTTACGAGGCGGCTAACAAATTGCGCGTTAAGCAAGCCGGATGGAGATCGCGGATCGGGGAGCGGGGCCTTGTGTGTGTGCAACGTGTGGCAAGTAACTTTCCACAAAGGCAAATGCCAGCCGCACGCCAAGAAGTAGGCTACAGAAAAGCCCGCGCCTTTTTTACGCACGTGGAGAGCGGCTTTTGGCTCCGCAGGTTTTACGCATTTCCTGGAAAATGCTCAAATTATTTAGAATGCAAATTGAATTTGCGTGGCGCGAGTGTTAGGCTCATTAGGGTTGGCTGCCCAGGGGCGGGCAGCGGAGGGGGCGTCGGGGGCGTCGGGGGCGGCCAAGTGATAGCGGCAACAATAGAGATGACGCACTTGGGTTTGGTAATGTAACAGGCGCCAAACTGAAATGCGCAACAGAAAGCAGCGAGCTTTGGGCCGGCACGGCGAGCTTTCGTGCGTGGCCTTGTCGGAGAAGGCGCAAAGCTCGGCGAGCTTCACGGGCAAAGTTGAAGCGCGTGCAATGCCAAGGCAAAAGTTCGGCCAGTGTCACAGAAGTACAGTCAACCTGGGCGTTGGGCAAAGCTTGCGGCAGAGAGCAGCACACTCCCCTATTGGAGGGGCCGCAGTGGAAGCTCAGCGAGAGAGAGCGAGAGAGAGTGCGGCGAGCTTTCAGGGGTACTAAGCCGCAAGGCTTTGCCAAATGCCGTTATTATTTAGCGTCAATCAACGTTAAATGCCCTTCAACTTTGGGGCGCGAGCGAGACAGCAAGCAGCGGCGAGCAGGCGAAAATTTCCATAGCCGTAGAGGCGTGGAGCCAGGGAGCGTAGGCGCACGCATTCAAGGACTCGGCCACTACGGAGGCCCCGGCAAGGTTAACGTAAAAGCTCGGCACGAAAGAGACAGCACGCGTGGCGGCAGCGGAGGTGGAAAGCTGCCACCTCGTGATGCCTTGGCAACGGTGAAGTTCAAGGTTAAAGCCGAAGGATTTCTCGCTTTGACATTGCCAGCGCCCCCACGCTCCCCCTCCCGCCCCATGCTGCCCGCGCTCACACCAGCGTGCCGCCCACACGTGCCCATTGAGCGTGACTGAGAAGTGGGGGCCTTCCCTCTCTTTCTCCACTTGTATTCTTTGCATACTTAGCGGCGCATGGAGCTGCTTATTGTTCGACTGGACCTGGTCCTTTCTCTCTGCTACACCTGCAGCCCGTCAGCCTTGAGCCTTGAGCCTCAATATGGCACATGCCTTGTGTCACTGTCCCCCGCCCCCTCCGCCGCCCCGCCGCCGCCGTACACGGGTCGACTGTTGATTACATTGCGGCGCGTGACTTTGATTTGATTTTTAAATGATTCTTTTAGCTGCTTTGCCATCGCTTCTCCCTCTCTTTCTTGCGCTCTCTCTCTCGCTCGCCCGCATGGAATCGGAGGCTGGCAGCCCACGCACAGGATTGCCGCACGGCATTTTCGTTAAAGGTCAACAAAAGGACGATACTTTGAGGTGGCTTATTATCACCAAGTCAAGACACCGACAAAGTTGCATTCAGCCACGTGTCGTCGTTGAAGTTTGTTTTATTAACTTATCTGCCACTGGGACGGGAGGAGCAGTCCACCACCGAGTAGCTGACAGGTTTATGAGATTTTCAGCTCATCGAAAAAAAACAGCAAAGGATGTGCACAAATCGAACTTTATTTGGGGTTACATCAACGTTTTTTCTATTCACTTTGCCTTTTTATCTCACTAAAGTACAATGTTTTATTAAATTTAAATTTAGTTTTCTTAATAAATGTGTTATGCATAAAATTCGATTCATGTCGATTACAAAGGAAAATGGCAAAGAACAACTTTTAAATGCTATTATGTGACTAATTGTGTTAGCTAACAATCATGTTAGAAGGTTATCATATTAACAGCCAATTAGCCATGTTCCTGATCAGCTTAATATCCGCTTTAACAAAGCGGAAACAGGATTGCTGCGATTTTAATTGGCACTTGGAAAAAAGATTAGAAATAAATGGTAAATAAAAATTAATGAATATAAAAATAAGAAAATGACAAAAATATTTATTTTTATATATTTATTTAACATTCGATAAGAATATATAATTTAAGTGTTGACAGCTAATTATGAAAAAGTCACTTTAAATAATAAATAATATTAACAGCTTGTAAGCTAACCTCAAATATGAAAGAATTATTGATATATGGAGTATAGAATTTACAATTTAGTAGCACACCAAAACTGCCTAATTTATTGTACAACTTTTAAATACACAAATGGAAGTTTTGCTTGAACACATTATGTATTCTATTTAAGAAAGCATTCGTAGGCAAATTGCCTTATTTAAAGGAAATCTTTATTTCCGATATTATTTCTATAGACTTTAAGTAAAGAAAAAAGAATGTGCATTCTACCAATTCAGATTTGGTTTTTTTTTTAATTTTTGGCTCATGTTGGATTATTTTTTTAGCATTTGGTTTTCTCGTGTATTTTTGGGCACAACTTTGACGCCAGTAAACTTGAAGCAAACTCGAGATGCAATTGGAAGCAAATGCATTGCCTAAGTTCGGGCACATCAATAAGCCTGGACAGGACGCTATAAATAGCCGGTCATGGAGCAGAGACTCCAAGGACATCATAAGCAAGCGGCCGGCCGGCCGGCCACATCAAATATTATTATAAGGCCAAAGGAGCCGTGCGGGGACTTGGCGCACACACACAAACACACACGCATATAGCTAAAGAGACTACGGGCACGTTCACGGCCAGGGTCAGTACGTCAGTGCGGCAGCGGGGGGCAGGGCTCGAGGTGGCATGCAACAAGGCCAACGGTGGCAGCTCGGGTGCAATGGCAACCCTTGCACTTGAACTTGCGCACGCGGCAGTTGCATGTGCCCCATTGAGTGGCGCTAATGCCAGCGCTGCTGGGTGGGTTTTTGACCTTCAGCATGAGCTTTTCACGCCGAGCTTATTTTTAGCAGGCAACGTGCGAGCGAGACAGCCGCATTGAGGCGTTCATTCGCCGCTGCATTCGAAAGGTCATTCGTTGAGCTCTGCGCGGGGTTTTGCCCAGCGCCGTTCAAGGTCATTGCTGCAGTCGCAACTGTTGGCGCAACGGCGGCAACAACATGCACAGTAATTACCTAACCCAAACCCTTGACGCAAGGGTTGCCTAACCATTAAAGCGGGCTAGTTGCATTGACATTGACGCAAATTGTTGAGGGTCAAGTGCACGGTCGTGGCTGTAATAGGAGTGAATCAAATTAGTTGGGCAACCGCCCCACCCACTCACCACACACACACGCACACCCTGTAAAAGGTCTAGTGTGTCAACAAAGCTTCAATTGCGAATTAATTGGGTTCACTGAAATATGCATGCCCATGGTTTTATTTCGTACCATAAATCTTTGTATTTGAATAACAACAAAATATATAAACTTGTTCATATAATCCCAGCCGTTCCAGAACAATGATCAAACTTTGCACATTCGCCGACGTTTAATCATCGCGTTAATGCAACAGCGCAAAATAAATCAACAGCGCACAAAAGTCAACACAACTGATTTTTCTACCCTTGGATAGGGAGAGGGTATCATCAGTTGGTTACAAAATGTGCGCCATTTTCGGGGATAAACTTCATCTCTTTATCTCTTGATCAGAAAAATGCTGGCAATGGCTATTTTCTCTATATAAATCGTTCATTGTCAAAAGGAGCTCGAGTTAACGCGGAAGCTTTTTGGCCCATTCTGTAACAAACTTGAAACATATACCTTTTGCACGCATCAAATGTTCGGAAACAGGGAAATTAGTTTTATAATATCTTATTTTCGCTTAGGTTTTTCTTTTTGTTTATTAGCCAATTCGTATTAGGCAATGCTTTAATAAATCAGGAAATCAAAGTTGAATCTTAAACAATGACAAATTTGTTAACCATTGGAATTGTTTTGTTAGCAAAATTGATATGAAATTATTATTTAATAAAATTTCATAAAATAGTATTAATTATTAGTATTAAAATAGTATTTGGAATAATAATTATTAAAAAAATAATAACTTAGTTTTGACTCCCAGTTCTTGAGTTTTTTTAAGGGCATGGAAATTTTTATTTGTTTTTAGGTAAAACCAGAAGAATGCATTGTACTACTGTATTGTATGATGAAATTTTATGATGAAATTATGATCAAAATCAAAATTATAATTTAGCTTCCCTAACTCCCTAACGTGCTTTCCCCTTATTGTTTTTAATAAACTGCGATTTTTGAGTCTTTTTTTTAATTTCATGAAATTTAATTTAACTTAATTTCCCTGAAATTTATATTTATTGTTATTCAAATTCGGGAGAATGAATTGCTATTTATAATTTGATGGAATGTTATTATAAAATTGTTATTTCATACAAATATAAAATTTTAATTTTAGGAAAATAAATGTTGAATGACCTTTGACTACATTTAATGTCGTTTTATTTTTAAATTTCAATTTACTTAGCAAAAGTGATTTAAGTAAAAATTGCACTGGTTTGAATATAGATTATTAATTAAATATTGAATATTTAATTAAATTGATTTATTTATTGGTATTGTTTAAAAAGTTAACTACGCCAAATTAAACATAAGGCAAGGCTTTCGATAATAATCAGCTGGCAATTGTCTATAATATGAATACGTGTGCAAGGGTATTAAGTCTTTGACATGGCGCTTTTGTTAATATACGAGAGTGTACGACTCCAGAGCGCCATTGTACGTCAGTGGGCATAATATATGCATATATGTCTATATATACATGTACAAGTAAGTATGTATGTGTATATGTACTTATTTAATATCAAATGATATGCAGCGCACAATTAAAAATGTTGACGCGCGTGGCAGGCTATAGACGGGCCGACGAACGACGGACGGACGGACCGACGGACGGACCGACGGACCAACGGACGGACCGATCAGGCGGCTGTGCATTGTACTTACTTTAGGGGTTTCGAGGGGTCGACGGCGACGGCGACGCCTGACGCATACAAAGCAGCATAGCCAGCAGAATGTCGGAAAGAAGTGCTTACACGACCTAATTAAGCGGTCAATATACGGTTCAAGGGTGCAGAGAAGCCCGGGTCCTTGTGCGCTTTATGCATTAGGCGCATTATGCAGACCGCAGACCGCGCTGGAGTGTGGGGTGTGTGTGTGTGTGTGTGTGGGGGGGGGGGGGGCAGGAAATGCGTTTAATCATTGGTTCAGTCACTCAATTCAAGGCGATGCAAATACAAAAGGCAAAGGCTACAGCAAAACTCAAGTGGCAGGCACAAAGAGATGGAATTGGAAGTGGAAGTGGAATCGGCATCTCAATCTGGGAAACTCACAACTCTGCAGCTCCACTGACTCTGTCTGCAGTCGTCGAAGGCGACAAAGTTCAGGGTCTGCAGCTGGCCCGGGATTTGATCTTTCTTTTGTCCGCTGAGTTCTGCAAAAGGAAGCAGCTAATAAGTGCAGCCAAAGACAAAAGACAAAAGCCGAACACTGATGCCGGAAATATGTTGGCGATGCGACCCGGCGACGATCTCTGTCTCGACTCCGGTCAATCAAGTTGTCCTTGGCTGCCTCGGCCGATGATGAGTTTGTGTGGTCAGCTGGCTTTGTGTGGGCTCACCGGATGCTTAACCATAAAAGATGCTTTTGATTTGTAAGTATTACGGGGAGGTCAACATCAAGTGACATCAACATTTTTGGTGCATCAGCGAAAATCGCTTTTATGCGGAGTATGTTGAAAAGCGTTTGGTCCGATGCGCGATAATTCAATCAAATCTATATATCTGCCACAGTTTTAAAACTAGATAGACCAGAAAGATTGCAATTGACAAACAAATCAAATTCTCCTGACATGTTATAAAAAACATATTTTTTTTATTTTGGCAAATAAAATCATTTTCCCTTACTTGATTTGAAGAATTGAATGGAGAATTGCAAATAAATATTTTTAATCGATTGTGATTATCACATTTAGTATATGAAACAAGCATTAAAACAAATTCTGCGGAGTTCAAATTGTTGTCGAAAATCATGGCAAAATTTACCAAAATTAAAAATGTAAAGTTCTCAAATTGATAGAGCTCATATTTTAAATTCTCAAATGTCTAAACGGAACCGATTTTCATGATTGATGTTTGATTTGCCATCTAGTTTGTTTCTGCATTTAAAACATATGCATTATTGAAAATACAATATGAATTCTTTGGTAATAAAAAAAAATGATGTACCATTTTTTTAAAAAAATATTGTCTAAATTTAGATTTACAAATTTAAGTTATTAAACGATTGTGGATTAATGAATTAGTATATAAACGCAACGTTAAAACAGATTAACAAAAATGTGGACATATAAAGCTCTCCGTTCTAAAGCTTCTATAAAACTGAACCGATTCTGATTCTGAAGTTGAAGTATATGCATAACCGTTCTAGATAGTTTATCTATGTTAACTGCTTATTTTATTATTTATTTTATTTATTTATTTATATAGTTAGATATATTAGACATTAGTTCAGATATGTGCCTTTCCTTAAAATTAAATACTAGGTTTCCCTAGGCGGAAAGTTAAATTCTTGTCAACTCGTTAAAATAAAACTAAAATATACGTATAATCGTATATAATTTGTGAATAGTGCCTTTAAAAAATTGAAGTATGACTCAGTCTGAAAACTTTGGACCCCACCCTCCCCAACAAGCATAATCTTCGGTCTCCCCTCACTGAACTCAGGTTCTTTTTCGCTGTCTGTTTTTATGCGCTAGCCTTGACATAAATATTCGTGTACTTAAAAAAGAGAGAGAAAAAAAACAGGCCTGCAGAGGCTTCTTCTGCATTTCTGGGTGTGATTTACGGCGACTCCTTTATGAATTATGCAAAACGTTTGCCGGTTATTTAATTTCTTATGCCGGGCACGTTGCCCACAGAATCCCAGGGTATATAATTCGGCCAATTATCGTTGGGCATAGCGAGATCTTTGTGTCTGGCAATGCACCACATGGCGGCCCAGTGACAATCTTAATCGGAATGTGGGCGTAATCGTAGGGCAAAAAAAATAAAAAGCCGCAATGTCAGGCCTCGACGAGGCAATGAACCCATTTGCAGAGCCTATAAATAGACATAGAATTATGGAGAAACAAAGACAGCGATGTAAATCTGCCAGAGCCACGTTGGTGTCCATTAACAGTTGCCGGGGTCCCGAGTACCGAGTACCGGGTACCGAGGTCCGAGGCCCGAGTCCCGAGTTCCCGGAGTGAGCTATTGTTTATTATTGCGTCTACTTGTATATTTGTTATACTTGGCGCAATTTCGATCCCTTATCGGACACTTTCCAGGTCGCTGTTTATGAGAACCGCAGCAGCAGCAGCAGCAACAACAACAAGCGAGAGTTGTCAACGCATGTTTACAGTTTACAAAAGCGAACAAACGGCGAGTTTGTTGATCTTGATCTGCGCCGGGGGCTGCGAACAGGAAATGAGCTGAAACGTGAGCCGCCTTGGGGCCAACAGCAATAAACGTCTGAGTCACTGTTGCGACCGCAGAGACCACCATCGCGGCGACAGGAGCCCCAGAAGAGCCCCACAGTGCCCCACAGATCGGCTCAGGGTCAGGGGCCGCGACGGCAGCCAAACATTATGATGGCTACATTTTTGTTTTGTTTTTTTTTTTTTTTGGGGCCAGGCGGCACAACAAACTTACAGCAGCTTATATATTTTCCACGCTCGAAATTGGGTCAAGTTTTGGTTGGCAAGCGAAACTCGGCGACGACGGCTCCTCTGCCACGGAGCCGATGAATTGAAGTCAAGGTGTCGGCGTCAACGACGAGATAGCTGGTAGTGAAGGTTTTTCCGCGCTACGCTCGACTCTGTGGGCTATTTAGAGCGTCAGCGTCAATATTTGGATCTGGGCGTCGCCAAACAGTCGAAACAATTTCAACGCCGCGGACTGACCTTAGCTAACTTATACTATTTAGTTTGCCGAAGGCGAAGCAATCCACAAAGAGTCAAGAGCCAAACTCAGCTCGGCTGAACTCGGCGGAGCTGATCTTTGGGTTGGGCTTTGAACTTGAACAGCTTGAACAGCAAGCACAAGTTCCGACGGACGGACAAAGACACAAATAGACGTGCAAACAAATTGGAAAAGCAAAGCGAATGTTAGCAGCACTTACAAGTTTTTGACGCTCGCCCGCATATGGTTAGTGCCGCAGATACGGATACATTGACACAGGCACAGATACAGATACAGATATACGGCTGCGAAATCACGGTCCACGTATCGAAACCAGTTTTCCTTCGCACACTCATTCATAATCGTGCTAGTATTGGATGCATGAAACACCGTTAGACGTGAATAAACTATATCCACTTCCGATATACGAATATAACAAACAAAAAACAACTAATAAATGATAAAAGAAAAAACAACAACAACAACTGCACAAAGCCACAGCCCTCGCTGGTTTGTTTATCTTGTCGATTCCGTTTTAATTTGCAACGCCCAATGACATCGTCCGATCTGCTCGGCGTAGACCTCAGTGTGGGGCCAGCACATCGTTGACTTCCTCAAGAAATTAATCAAAAATTCATAGCGAAAATCAAGCATAAGAAAACCTAATGAATTGCCCGCTGCTAATCAATGCTGATGACTGATCATTGAATGTGGATCGATAGCGCAGCGATAACAGTAAATATTTATAAACCTCAAATGTGACATGCAACCACTTAAACATTTAGCCATGGCCACTTTTAGATAGACTTGATATACGAGCAGCATCTCGAAGATATATGAAAACGTTGAAAAACGTATCGTATAATTAATTTAAATTGTATTTTGTTTTATTTGTGATTATACTGTTATTGTGATTTGTATAACTCAACTTATTATCATTGTTATAATATATTTTTATAATTTAAAGTCTGTTAGAATTTGATTAATTTGTGCAAGTTATACAGGCGGCTTTTAACATAGATAGTTATTATTATTAATATAATAATAATAATTATTAGTATTATTATTATTATTATTTTAATTACACTAGCCTGGTTATCATACTTATCTTCGAGTAAACTAGTCCTATTGTCCCGCTACTTAGACAGAGAAGGATATATTTAACAAATTCAACGGAACTCTCTATCTGTATAATCTATAAAAGTTACCTTCTTTATAAACATCGACAGATCTCAATTGCAATTCTTCAAAAGTTTCGATGTGTTCGACAATTATTAAGCAGCTAGAAACTGGGTCTGCGACCAAGTATATATTCCAATCGATTCAAAATATGCACATAAATATTATATATAAGAACATATACAGTGTATATACGACATTACCATAAATCCCAAACATTTAAATGGCAAAATACTACATACATAATTCTCTCCTGAGCCAGTTTTCAGAAGCTTCGCACGTCCGCGCACCTTTCGACGATCTGTCTGGCACAGTATAGGAGTGTAGCGCACACACACACACACACACAGATACACATGCATGGGTCATGCATATGTATATATGCCTAACGACTGACAAATGTCTGTCTCTATAACAACAGCTTTAGTAGTCGTATAGCCTTGATCTTGGCAATATGATAACCCTAACCTTGAGCAACGTTTTGTATTTGATTTTTGTTGTTGGCTCTTTGAATTTGTCTCTGTGTGTATTTTGTTGCTGCTCTTGTATGTGTGTGTGTATATTTTAATGCCTTTTTACTTTGGTCTCGTCGCGTTTATTAGAATTTGCTTTAAAAAAAAATAAAAAAAAATTTAGCATATACTTTGGCCCGTCTGCGTTTTCAATTAAGCTGCCCGCCACGCCCTCCCCCGCCGCCGCCCATCAATTGGCCAGCCAACTAGCGCCCGCTAATCAGTTGAAGATGCTGACGAAGCGACAGACGAAGGCGGACAGCTGACTGCGTCAGGGCATCGAGATAAGAGCAACTTGCATTCGGCGTTGACTTCCGCTTCGCGGCGGCTTTGGGAACTGCCAGCTGAAAACCGAAAACTAGTCGAACGTCCGATCTGTCCAAGTTCAGCTCATTAATTAAAAGCACGAGCCCCCACGGTTGATTTTTATACTATATGCATTTGTATGTATTTATGTATTCGATTTGATTCGTTTTTCGTTTTCTGCTCTTTTTTTTGTAGTTGTTTTTGCTATTGTTTTTTTAATGAGCGTCAGCAGCGACGACGCGACTTTAGTTGCTGTCGTTTATGATAAATCAGCCCCGTGCTCTAATGGTCTTCACGGGGTCTTTTCAGGGCGGTTCGACAATGGGCTGAGCTCAAGTTCAAACGAATAGTTCTTGAAACAAATGCGTTAAATGTTTTCAATTTGGTTTTAATGGGCATTCGTATTGGCTGTCGCGCAGAAAGGGCATTTGGAAATCGTGGCTTGAGGCAGCTTTTCACCGCGCGTCCTTGACCATAAACCTGAATATTGTTTTGTTTCGTTGTTTTTTTTTTTGTTTTCTTTTGTATTATTATTTTTGAGTTCTGTTTTCATTTAAAAGCTGTTTTTGTGCGCAATTCGTCTGCTGACTTTTTATTTGCGAAATTATCGCTTATTATTCAGTGCGGCATTTGCGGAGTTTAATTTGTTAATTAGATAAATAGAAATTTTATTTATGTGCTCTGAGGTGCGGCTACTTTTACCAGCCTCCCCCCCCCTCCCCTTAAGCTTAACCTTGAATGTTCAAAAGGCAAAGGCAAATATATTTTTGGCGATTTTTTTTTTATTTTTGCTTTGCTTGCGCCGGGCAAAAGTAAATCAAGATGGCCATAAAATATGCCCCGAAAAAGCGTTAAAATTCTAAATAAACAATGCGAAAAAGCTCGGCGACAAAAGCAAAACAAATGCAAAGTTCGAGTACATTTCAAAAAAAAAAAAGAATATACATATTAAAAATTCCATTGCTTGATTCAAATTCTGATTGTGATTTCAATGCACTTTTTGTTGTTGTTTTGAACGGCAATCGCTGCTGCAGCAAAGCGAGGGAGATCGAGTAAAAGAGAGAGCGAGAGAGAGAGAGAGAGAGTGTTAAAAAGCAGCAACAAAAAGTCCAGACAATAACAAAACAAAGCGACGCGTCCTTGAAATCGCGCACAGGGCCGCTAAACTCGAGCGGCGACGCAAATAACTCACAACAACGCCAGCGCAGACTGACCGAAAGGGCAGGGGTGGGGGAGAGGGAGAGTGAGAGTGCCGAGCCAAAGACAGAGCGCGGAGAGCTGCCTGACGTATGACGGCGAGTGAGTAACTGTCGCTAAACGCACAACAATGCAGCGAATGACGGCGACATCGCAAAATGCACGCCCAAAAATAAATAAATAAATATATAAATTATATAAATATGTGTACACATAGTCAAATGTATTTTCAATTGAATTGCCTAAACATACCAACAGAATGCTCGAATAATTCCAAATTGTAAGCTCGAATAATTCCAAATTAAGCTCGATTGGAAAATACCCAGGACGAAAATAGCCTTAAGACTAATCTTAAACATTAAATATTCATATTTAGATAATTTACTATTATTTAAACATTAAATATTCATGTTTAAATTATTTATTATTATTTAATAGGTTAGATATTTTTGTCGTCACTCACATTGTAATACCCTTTATTGCACGTTTCATGGCCACAGGGTATGCATATGTATATAATAAATTGTTTTTGAAATGCTGACCCAAGGTACTGGCCCTGTTTGTATGTATTTAAGAAGGCAACGTTTTATAATCCACGTATACACTTGTAATATAAAATGCTGACTCTGCGAATTGAACCCGTCGGGGAAATTATAAAGTGCCTGACACCGGGTTGTATTTATAAATATATATTTTGTGCAATTTCGCAATTCAGGGCTACAACCGCAGAAAAATAAGCTAAGATATAATATTGAAATTGAAATGAAACATAAGAATAATTCCCTTCTTATTAAATGTATCTCGAAAATAAAGCATATTAAGTTTTTTTTTGTTACTTTACAGGGCATGCCAAAGTCGCGCACATCTGTAGACATTGCTGCACTTGATATTGCATTTTTATATTGTTGCGATTTAATTTCAATTTGGGCTACGCTTGCGTGCAAAGTGCAAGGAATTACGAATGTATCGGGTTCAAGGACTGCTGCCCGAAGGGGAGTGCTGCGAAAAGAAAGCATTTATTGTGTGCCACGTAATTGGGGCGTCTCCACGATCGACGAACTTGTCCCTTGCCCAGCACTTTGGCCCGGGGCCAACTTTTATTGGAGTCCGCCCGTGGGTCGATAATTTGCCGCTCCATTTAAATCGAGATGAATGCAGTGTCTTACGTTTCTGGATACATCGTAAATCAAAATGCGCATTTCAGTTATTGACTATTCGAAAAAAAATTTATGTTCCAAATCGCACGTTTTGTGGTTTTTCATGCTCGTAGACGCGTCGACTTTTTGATTTACAGATCGTTAAAATATAATGAACATTTCCACAAATATCGACACGTGTGCGTCTCGAATTGATTAATTCAATAGATGTACATATGTTTGTATATATATTCGTAATATTTGTTATTGTTGCTAGGCGAGAACGAGTTGATGTTTTTTTTTTTTTTTTGGAGTAGGTCTTGGCGCACGCCGGCTGAGTCGAAACCCGAAACTAGCAACAACAACATCAACAAGTGGAAACGATCTCGTCGGGCGGCCCCCAAGTACCCTGTAAATAGCATTAAAAAAATTTGCTTGGTCTATTCAGAGAAGAACGATAAAAGATTTAACAGATATTATGTGATTGCAATTTTTGATAATTTTTATATTTTGAATATTCTTCTGAATTGTCATAGTTTTGCAGTAGCTTGTTAACCCATTTAGCTGCTTACAGGGTATGCAAACGGGAATGGCGCGAAACGCACTTAATTCGAAAAAAAAAACAAAATATATATATATAAATATATATGTTTATTTATGTGTTTGTTGTGTATGTGTGTATGGCAGTAGCAACAACAACACCAAAAATAACAAACAGCAATATTAATAAACAATAATTGTTCAAGGTCAAGATGCGAATTTTGCTTAGAACAAAACAAATGTGAAATAACAATAACAAAAACAAAAACAAGTTGGCAATATTTAACGAGAATTTGATCACTTTTGTGACACCCTGTACTCAATGCTGATCATGTTTCCTAATTTATTTAATTAATAGCTTTTATTTGGTTGAACACTTCAACTGTTTAGCTATATCTTCTTCTATTATTACTTAAATATTTAAACAATAATCTGAGTGTCAACAGCGGAGCAAAGAAAATAAGAACTATCCTGAATGCCTAAACGTAAGTACGTTGAGTGAAGGGTATTAGAACAACAGGTTAATGGCGTGTGTTAACTCTGGGGCTATTAGGAGAAACTGGAAGGGGGCCTGGCAAAAAATTTAAGTAGGTTTGTGTAGGTTCCATATATTTGTTTGCAGGTGGAAATATTATGAAATTAAACGAGCTACAAGTGTGAAATTTTAAATGTACATTAAACAGTTAATAGGAAATGCAATTAACTAACTAGCAAATACGTTGCTAAAAAAACTCAATGGACCCATTATAATG
Organism: Drosophila robusta; assembly: GCA_035043565.1. Lineage (NCBI taxonomy): Eukaryota > Metazoa > Arthropoda > Insecta > Diptera > Drosophilidae > Drosophila > Drosophila robusta. The sequence goes on from JAWNMW010000572.1 coordinate 2,516,959, forward strand.
CATTGAAGAAATGCCATATTAAATGTATTTACACATATACAATACAAAGGAAAACGTCTACAGTAGACAGTCATGATCAAAGGAAAAAGAGAAATGAAAAAAATAAGAATTTGATTTCGAGTAAAGATCATACGAAATCTATTCAACTGTAAAGCTGACATCAATTTGTGCTAATCCTATTGAAAGTGATGTCACTGGATTCATTTGATTTCGCTGTTGTCAGCGCTTAGAAGCCGCTCTATTCCGAAAAACTGCGCACTTTATACAACTTTGTATTTTATTTATTCAAAACAACAAACTATTTTTGAAAAACTTTGAAAAATCTATACATACACATATGCATATAGCAACTATAAATATATGTATTTGTTCTTTCAACTGGGCAATACGAGTATATGTACTCGTTTCAGTACGAGCATATTATGGATTTACGATCAAATTTTGGCATTTGCTTTGTTGCCTGGCGCGTTATTTGATCGCCAACCAGAAACGTCGAAGCGACAGAGGCAGAGGCGGAGGCAGCGACAGAGGCAGCGACAGAAGCGAAGCCGAAGTCGAAGGCAGCGGCCCAAGGTCAGCGTCTTCTCTGCCGCTCTTCTGCTCTGCTCGCGTGTATAATTAAGTGCGAAATAAATTAATTTCAGTAGAACTTTTTAGCATGCGCTGCCCATATTTAGTCGCATTTAGGCAATTGAATGGACATCTTACAAATATGAATATTTATGCGATTGGCCTTCTACTGCCCCCTCAGCGACTATGGGCGTTAAAGTTGTGACAGTTATTTGTAGTGGAAAGTGAAACTAGTTAATGCCAAGAAACTAATTTCAACCATATTTAAAGGGGTGATGAATGGGTTGTTTAAATATGAATACTCATTTTTCTCTTTAAATTAATATAGCAATTTGCACCTCACTTTCCCGATAAAAACTCACAGGACAGCAGCATTAAATTTACTTTTGGTGCAAATCTAAGGAAACAACTGTCCCTATTTTTTTTAATTAAAACAAAAATCTTTAGTTTATTGTTGTTAAAATATTTAACAATGCTAAACAAATATTTATTTTATTGGTGATCCTGCCAATTATACTAAGAGCACCTTAGTCAACCTGTGATTCTAATGTAAGCAGTGGCGTAGGAGTAGGGGTTTTGACAGTGAAACCCCCTTCTAAATATATACTTGAAAGTTTGTATATATGTATGTATATCCTTATACTTAATCAAAAAAAAAAAAGAAAAAAATCCTGCCTGCGCCACTGACTGTAAGTATTACTAACGAACAAACTACCCTATCCTGAAAAGCAATAATACATTATTTTATTTTATTTATTTTATTTTACTACTCTCTCAAAAAACAAAACTGGACAAAGCAATATCAATGGATAACAAAGAGCTTATAGATAAAATCAAGCCGACGAGCTGTCTACCCTTTGGTAGTTTTTAGACTTTTGAAACGTAGAGTTCTAAAGCAATTATACAGAGTATCGCAATGGCTACGGATAATGATCATATTGAAGAGGACAATATGGCTGGCAAATAAAAATACCTCAAACATTTATTTAAATTTATTAATCTTTATGTCAAATATTACAAGGAAGATGCCTTTGCTAAGGATACCATTTGGGGTGGTACGGCTTCAATAGAATTTCTTCCCCAAAATTTGTTTAAATTCTGCTATTCCCCGCTTACCATTCAAAGCCGAAGTTTTTTCATAATGTATTCCATCTTTGTCTTAAATAACTGTTTAAAATAGAAAATTGAGCATGTAAAAATAAACATAAAAAATATGCATATATCTGTCTGTTTTCATATTCTAATTATGCTGATTTGAATCATCAGCGCGTCGAGCAAAAGCGAAAATGAAACCGAAACTGACTGCCGCAGCGTGTGGAATGCAACAAGCTGCTGGCAATGGGAAAGGAGGCGAGTGGCACAGCTGTGAAAGTTGCGGCCTGTGAAAGTGAAAATGGAAATGTTGCGCCGTCGCCGTTACCGCCGCCTAGCATGAAAACCCACTGACATCAATTGGGTCTCTTGCTATTCGAGGCGAAAGGGGGAGGGGACTGGTGATGATGGGGGCGGGAGGGGCGCATAAAATGTGAGAGCGATGCGACGGCGCAGAAAATCGACAAGCAAATTGCAAATAAGAAATATATATACTATCATTTAATAACTGTTGCGAATATCTGGAGACTGGCGTCGCTGTTTGTCTCAGCAATTAAATTAGTTATAACAAAAATTATATTTATTTTTGCATTTATTGCCATAACAAACACAATGCCTGTGTGACCTTGACAAAAAAATCATAATAATATATTATCAAATGAAATGTGAGTCAGTAAATGTTAAAAATGAATTAACAACTGGTTTTGCTTAGCTAAGTAATAATTATAAATTATATTATTCAATTTAAACAAGATGCAAATTTGGAATCAACAAAAGAAAAAGTAACACCAACTGATCAAATTTTTGTTATTTGGAACATTTAACTATCAGCATAAATAACATTTTTAATTCAAGTCAACTTATTCTTATTTATTTACTTTTTTCAATTACAATAAAAATCTTTTTATGTTGATAACAAATTTGGTCACCTTTGCAGTTAATAAACAACATTTTCATTGTAAAATATTTTTAAAAGTTTGAAATATTTATTGATCAAATTTCCGGCTATCGATAATAAATACTATATTCATAAAAATGTATTATGCATGTTTTGAAATTTTCTATTTAATTTGTTAAGCTTGGCATTTTGAATTACTATGAAATGAGTCATATAAATATACATATGTACATATTAATTGATATAAATATATATATTTATTGCTGCAACAGCTGCAGCAATTTTGGGTCATTATAACGTTCACGCCGCAACCAGGTGCCGCTGACGCAGCCAAACTCCATTTGCATGCGCCAAAGGGGTGTGAGTGCACTCGGAGCCGGCATGCAGCAATAGGCGAGTGTGATAAAAGCCACCGGCTGTAGCCGCCAAAACTAGCTGAAGAGCGAGCGAGAGAGAGGGAGAGAGAGAGAGCCACCAGCGAAGAGTAGAGCAATTTGTGCATGAAAAAGCTTTCAACGGAAGAGCGACACAAAGAGTACACAGCAAAAGCTCTTCAGCGTGCGCGCTGTGGTGAATATAAGAAATTTGAATTCTGAGTGCTTAACAAAAACAGTTAAAGTGCTGCAACAGTATTTAAATTGAAACGCCCTTTAAAATGTTAGTAATAAATTTGTTGCGGACAAATATAAATAGAGCTATGCAATTCTTAAGTTTGATAAAAACCCCATGAAATTAAAACTAGAACAAACTATTTTAATATTTGAGCGATCAATATGTCTATAATACAGGAGGGTCTCTTGCACTCAAGCCCTTTTTTTGTTATTTTTTATTAACTGTACCGCTTTGTGCTCGTCGTTAAACAACGCCGGCGGCGACGGTGACGTTGACGTCGACAGCGGGTGCAAACTCGACCTTGACCGTGAAATTTAAATTTAGAAGCTACGGCCGGCTACGACGTAAAAAAATGCAAAAAGCTTTTGGCTTTCTTTGTGGCAGTGCAAATGTACATATTAATATGCAGGCATATACATACATATGTATGTACATATACTTACGTATGTACATATATGTATATGAATATAGGGGATGTCTCTAAGCGTATGTGAGTTATTGTAATTGCAATGAAGGGGCGTCAGGCCACAGGTATTCCCTGCCCACCAAGAAAATCACGCCAAATACCAATATATATTTATATATCTGTATGTAAATGTGTGGATCTGTTTATATCTACTAATGCAATTTGAATGTCTCATGTGCGCACCGCATGTGCCTTTGAAATATTTGTGAAATTCGAATTTTATTTTTATCAGCAGCAGACGCCAGACGATTTAATTGAAATTTGAACTTGCTTGCAATTATGCAAATAGTCTAAGAATACGATAAACATAAACAAAAATTGAGAACATACATTAGTCAGCTTTTAAGGATATCAAATTAATTAGCTACCTAATATAAAGCTTATGGATTCAAATTAATTATATGCTTTACCAACCTATGACAAGAGTATTGAGCATTATTTATGCAACATTTCAGTAGGTGTTAAATAAATTATAATATGATAACTTTTATCAAGAAATACTAAACTTTTCTTGAAAAAAATTGATAAAAATAATTCAATCATCGACTCAATTCAAAAGCTATCAAGATTTCCCGCGCATCTTTTACAGTGTGCCCATTGTTCAGCAAATATAAAAATAATAACATATTAAGCGAACAAAGCGGACATGCGTTGCAGATGGTATGCTTTTACCAGTAATAAAGTACACAGTTATATATATATAATACAATATATGGAAACGTGGATATGAAAAAAACTTAATTATGTCGCCAAAAAAAAAATTCTCACTTGCCAAAAAATGAATCGTTCAGCCACCACATTTTTGTGAGAAGTAAATCGAACCCTATCGATAATTACAAATTGTTGCACCCGAGTGCCGGATTTGTAATTCGGTCTGTCTGCTTCAATTCGTGGTATTAGTTTTAATCGGCCAATTGTCACTCAATAAAATCGAGCTGGCAACTTTTATGTATTGATTTTGCAAAGTTGAACGTGTGAGAAAAGCAGATAATTTTTATCGCTCGTGCTGGAAACGGCAACACAATTAACGCGCACGTGGGACGCTAACGTATTGAGAGATTTATATTGTGAAATCTAAACGTATTAGATTTCATGTTAAAATGCTAGAGGAAACGTTCAGCGAATACTTTCTGTGCAATTTCAACGATGCAGTGCAGCTAGACGGTAAGCGGAGAATACAGTAACAAATGCCAATAAGTATTTATCGACTTCACTGCAGACTTGCCGGCCGATGAGCGGCTGCGAAAACTTTGGACGAGCCCGGAGCTGTGGACGGTGGACGAGCTGCAGACGATTCTCAAGTGCTGGCTGGACGACCCACAGCAGCCGAAGGACGATGCGGAGGCAACACAATTGCTAAACGATTTTCTGCAATTGATTTTTGCCTTTGTGCAAAACAATTTCACCGGACCCTTTGACCAGCTGGCAGCCTGCACAGAAATGCTGACAAGCCTCAGCCTGGATCCGTATGCTGCCCAGGAGCAGCTAAAGTCCAGCGGCGAGGAGCTCAATCCCAATGTGAAGTCGGCACAGTTGTTGCTTATAGCTAAGCAAATGCTGGCAGCTTTAATTGCCGCTCAGCCCACATCGAAGGTTGGTTTCTCCTGGAATGCATCCTAATCCCTGCTAATCCCTGAATGCCCCACAGCTGCTTACCTGGTGGCGTCTGCGGCTGGTCTGCCTGCAGCAGCACGTGCTCGACGATCTGGCCAGCGCTCTCTACGAGGAATTCAAGCTGGCAGCTGAGGAGCTGCGTCCCCACCTAGCCGCCTTTGGCCAAAAGGAGCTGCAGGCGCTGCTGCTGCTCGAGCTGGCCAATGGCTACTTGCAGTTCCATCGTTCCGATTTGTCCAGCCAGACGCTCGCTGAGCTGGGCGAGCACCTGCAGGTGACCCTCGAAGTGGAGGGTCTGCTGGGCGTGCGCACCAAGTTCCAGCAAAAACCGCTGCCCCAACTCTGCCTGAAGGTGGCGCAGCAATCCACCGACACGGCCCTGCCCCCGGCCAAGTTGACCAACGCGCAGACAACGCTGCCCCAGCTGCTGCTCCTCGAGGATGATACGCGCCTGGAGCGCATACGCTTCACAGAGCCAAAGGACAACGAGGTGATGACCCTGCCCAGCGTGCTGCAGGCGCTGGTGCTGGCCAAGGTGTAAGTACACATCGTGTGCTATATAGTACTATAGTTTCTATAAACAGCACCCATCACACAAAAATCCAACCCCATTAATATTATCATATGTATGTATATATTATTGCAGTTACGTCTGTCCGTTTGTCTACTTGGTCGCATCGATTTCACTTTATGGATAGCCTTTCTAAATTCTCCCAAAACAAAACAAGACTACTCTAGTCGGGCGTGCCCATCTGTGGCCAACTTCTCAGGCCAAGTTCTCCCCTTTCCGCCTTAAGTGAATTTACCAAATTTGGTGTCTTAATGTACTCTATTTGTTTATAATAGAGGAATATTTATTACTGCGTAGATTTCCTCAAATATAAAGTGGATTGAAGATTGCTGCTTTATATATGTTGATTGATTCCAATCCCCTCCAAGTCGTGCAGGGTGCTTCACTAGCGCCCCAGGGCGTGGACAACATCCACAAGAGTGACAGTGTTGCGCTTCTGGTTCTCAGTGTGGGCGACAACGTCACGGATGACGTTTAGCAAGTACGCCTTGAGCACGGCACGGGTTGCTTCATAGGTCAAGTTAGAGATACGCTTGACTCGGGCACGCCGGGCCAAACGCCGGATGTCCGCCTTGGTAATACCCTGGATGGTATCGCGCAGCATCTTACGCTTGGCACCTCCGCTGCCCAATCCTTTACCTTGCTTGCCGCGTGCAACCATTTTTCTGTTTCAAGTAATTTCAGAGCAATGACAAATGACAACCCTTTGCCCAGAGCTCTCGTAATACGAAACACAAACACAAACAAAAACACAAACCTATTCAGTGTCCCTTTGCCCCCAAGAGTACTGGGAACATGAAGAACCGGAGTTCGCTCTTTATAATTATTACAATTATAAAAGGTCTCCGAGACATGCTCTAAACACAAAAAAAAATAATCAAACTTCAAGTCTAGCTCTTATAGATCGACGCGTTCATACAGACAGATAATATCGACTCAGCTGCCCCAGAATAAATATTCTTTATAGGGTCGGAGGTGCGTCCTTCTGCCTGTTGCATACATTTCCACAAAGCCATCATACCCTTTTTGCCCATTTTCAATGGGTTCTGCGTATAAGAAGTGCACCCTATTTTAAGAGTTAGCTAAAAAGAGTGGAAAACGTTATTAATTACTATTGTTATTTTGAAAGAAGCGTGACTGAAATTTTTCTGCTCGATCTTTACGAATACTGCCAAATTTGATGACTAGCTCTAAAATTGTGGGACTTTGTTGATTTTCGCGGTTTGCCCAAGGTATATAGAATTGAACTACTTGCCACACCCCCAGTGGGCGTAGCTTAAACCATTTTTTGTGATTTTTAGAGGAGGTCTTCAGTAATCCATCTGATTTTTATACATCCAGCTTCGAAACTGAGGGAGATAAATAAATTTAGAGTAGAATAGACAGATATACAAAAAACGTTTGTGCTAACTTTTGGAAGAGGTCCGTAATCGATATGAAAAAATTGTATCTAGCTACCGAGGAAGATATATGAATTTTATGAAACAGCCACGCCCCTCGTGAATGAGGCCAAAAAATCTTAACAGTTTATCTGACGCGGATATGCACGAGAATATATATCAAATTTCAAGTCCTCAGCTGCAACAGCGGCGAATAGAATTGCGTTCGTACGAACGGAGAGCAGGACGGACATTGTCCAACCCAATATACTCTTTTCATTTCGTGAAGGATCTTAGGAATCAAGTTTGCACAGAGTAGAGCAGGGGGGAGAACAAGTCTTGAGTGAATAATTCAGAGTCGAGCGTTCTGTCTCTTTCTAATCCTTTTGAAATGCACTTTTGCAGCAAGCAGCTGAAGCGCTCGCAGCCCAAGGATCGCCTGGCGGACGAGGAGCTGGAGCCGTACACGCAGACGCTGCTCTATCAGGAGCACGGGCCGCTCCAGGTGCGGCAGGCGGCGCTGCTGCTGAACTGCCGGCAGGAGTCGGGCCAGAGGCGCACCGTGGAGCGCAGCTGGAAGCAGTGCGAGGAGTGCGTCAAGCTGCTGGACAACGTCGAGAGGCACCCGCTGCGGGCACGGCTCTCGTACGGCTTCGCCGCCTGCCTGCAGCCCAAGTGGCAGGTGCAGCTGCAGCTGGTCGAGCTGCTGCGCTCGCTGGGCATGACAAAGACGGCGCTGGACGTCTGCCTGCAGATCCAGGCCTGGCCGCAGGTCATCGAGTGCTATACGAGCCTGGAGCTGCGCCACAAGGCCGCTGAGATTATACGCCAGGAGCTGGCCAAGCAGCCCACCGTGCTCCTGCACTGCCTGCTGGGCGACGCCGTCGACGATCCGCACTGCTACGAGCAGGCCTGGCTCCACTCCAAACAGACCAGCGGCAAGGCGCAGGCCTATTGGGGCAACTACTTCTACAGGCGCGCCGACTACGCCCAGGCCATCGGGCACTACGAGCTGTCGCTGGAGATCAACGCGCTGCAGGAGTCGATCCTGCTGCGCTGCGGCTACTGTGCCATCCAGCTGGAGCGCTGGGAGTCGGCGGTCAAGTGGCATCTCGCCTACACGCACCTGGAGCCGAATGGCTTCGAGTCGTGGAACAATCTGGCCAAGGCCCTCATCAAGCTGGGCGACAAGCAGCGGGCACATCGGCTGCTCGGGGAGGCGCTCAAGTGCAACTACAGCAACTGGAAGGTCTGGGAGAACTATATGCTGGTCTCGGTGGACACCGGGCACTGGGAGGACGCGATGCGTGCGTACCAGCGCCTGGGCGAGCTCCGCCAGCACTTCCTCGACGAGGAGGTGCTCACGCGCATCGTCTACGGCATTGCCCGGCAAATGCAGTCGGACTGCCCATCCGAGGCCATGTCCAGCTCGCTGCAACGCCGCATCACCCAGCTGCTGGGCCAGCAGTGTGTGCAGCACGGCAACGAGCCGATGGTCTGGGAGCTGGCCGCTCTGGTCGCGGCGACGCCGCTCAAAAAGTCCGAACGCCTGGTCAAATCCTATCGCGCCTACACGGCCAAGCAGGCCAGCTGGGAGACGAAGTCGGCGCACGCCAAGAAGGCGCTCGGCCTCTGCCTGGAGGTCGCCGAGCTCGCGGTGGCCGCCATCAAGGAGCATGCGGCCGACGAGAGCGAGGCCATGATTACCTCGCAGCTCAACTCGAGCCGTCTGGCGGCCACCTCCTGCCTGAACGCGCTCAAGCGCGCCAGTCTGGTGGAGGTGCCGCGGGAGCAGGCGGATCAAATGCAGCAGCTGGAACAGCAGCTCACGGAGCTCACCCGCATCGTGCAGCAGCGCATGGAACGCACCTAGTTGCATCTCTCCTTGTACATAATGTAGGCTCTTTATTAAAGCATTTGTATAATATCTAATCTAAAGCTAAAGTGTGTTCAACTTTGTGGTGATGAGGACGCGCACGCTCTGGTCGAAGGCGCCGGCAACGGCCAGGCCGAGCTTGTCCGGGTGCCAGTCGAAGCTGTGCACCGGCTGGGAGCTGAGCGTCACCGCGCTGACCATATGCAGCTTGCCGGGGACGCCCTCCTTGCTGCCGTCCGCATCCTCGATGAAGCGTCGGTCGGGATACTCGTATTGCCAGAGACGTATGGAGCCGGTGCCGCCGCCGGTCAGGAAGACGTCACGATTCTGGGGCACATGGCGCACCGTCCAGACAGTGGCCTTGGGGCCACTAATGACGCCATTGGTGCCCACGCTGCGGCCGGCATTGCGCTCCTCCACGCAGCAGAAGCCCTTGGTCGGGTGCTGTGTGCGCATGTCGTAGACGAGGAGCCCGCCCTCCAGCGTGGTCACCGCCAGCTTGTTCATGGGTATGTCGCGACGATCGAATTCCAGTCCGCAGATGCCGTTCTTAATGGTCGCCTCCCAGCGCACGGCCAGCGCACGCAAATCGAACAGCTTCAGATCGCCGTTGTCGTAGCCGGCGGCAACGATGCGCTCATCCGCATTGAAGGTATTGCCGAAGGCGACGGCCCAGCAGTCGCGCCGCAGATCGCTGCGGTTGATGCCGTCGCCCATTTGCGCCGGCGGCGATATGTCCACAACGGGCTCCTGGCCCTGGCGTATGTCCCACACCTTGACGGAGCCATCGCGACTCCCGGTCACGATTTCCGGTGCGCCGCAATCCAGCTGGGTGCCGCCAATGGCATCGATGCAGTTGATGATGCCGCTGTGCGCCTTCACATTGTACACGGCCAGCTCCGGATGCTCCAGGTCGCTGCGAGCGTTAGCCTTAGGTTAACATAATGTTTATTGGACTAATTGTTGGGGTACTCACAGCACCTGGAGCCGTCCCTCGAAGTCGCCAATGGCCAGGTGGCGATTGCGCAGCGAGGAGGCGCCGAAGGTGCCGCACTTGAACGCTGCCTTCTTCTCCACCGACTTCAGTTTCTCCAGCTTGGCCTCGTTCAGCTCGTAGATGTCCAGAATCCCGTGGCTGTTCGGCTTCGAGCCAAGCACCACAAACTTGGCCGATAACGGTATCCACTTCGTATCGTAGACCGTGTAATTAACGGCTTCGTGCAAATGCTCGATTAGCTGAGGCTTGTCCATGTTGAGCCGGCTTTATTCTGGCACATACAAATCTGTCTGTTAATGTTGAATATTCAATGGGAATTCAAAAGCAAATTGTTTGAAACGTTGCCATGGCTCCTTTGATGACATGTTGTCGGAAATTATTCGATAGGTGAGCCTGCAATTTCACCATCAAGTATCGATATCACAAGCGATAGTAAAAGCAAACTCCAAACCCATGCGCACACGAGGGGATACCCTGTTTAAAGACAATGTAAATTCTTATATATAAGTATTGTCTAGTGTCTTTGCTCTGTACGTGTATGAAATACATGTATACATGCTGCACATGTGCTCAGATATTATGCCTACAATTCTTTGATTGAAACCGATTGTATTCTTTAATACTATTAGAAAAATTTCGTCAGTTTGGAACAAAAAAATAGATTGAACCATAAGCCAAAAATGAGGACAAACTATTTTTGTTGTGATCAAAACGAGGTAAATATGTATGCTTTCATTTGACAACGCAATTATACCCTGATCTTGTCGATTTTTAATAGGGTATGAGAACTACCGATAGCTTGTGTTGTGTTATCGAACGTGACTTGATGCCGTAACAAAGCGAAGTAAATGAATTAAGCGTTGAATTTCTAAAAGAAAGTTAGAAATATTGGGTAAGATGCTGCGCGCAGGCTGTCAATTGCTCAATCCGTCAATTGTGGCGGCTGCCAAAACGGGCAGCAACAACTTTGCATTGGAGTTTGTGCGCTGGCGACGCAAGCCGCGCTGGTTGCCGGTGGCCAAAAGCAAAGTGTTCCGCGTGCCCGAGCGAAAGAAGCAGTCGGAGGAGGAGCGCGCGGAGCTGATGCGCCTGCACAATCACTACAAGTAAGCCAACGCAAATAAATACAGCAATGCTCACTCAATGATAAATTGATTGTTCACTAGAACCCAGCTGCGCTCTGTGCGCCAGTACCTGCGGATTGAGGTGGTGCGACATGAGGAAACGTCGACGGCGGATCACATAGTCCTGACGCCCGAGCAGGAGGAGGCTGCGTTCCAGCGCTGCCTGGACGAGAACGCCGCTTGGAATGCACAGATTGCCAGCGAGCGCGACGTGCGTCTGGCCAAGGAGCGTGAGGCGAAGGTCGCCTACGTCCAGGAGCGTCTCGACGCGGGCAAACTGCGCGCCGAGGAGCGGCGTGAACGGGCCGACGAGCGCATACGCCACGAGATCGAGCAGTCCAAGACGTTCGTCACGCGCGACCAACTGGATGCGGCCATCGAGACGGCACTGGCCAATCCCGTGGATCACAACTATGCCATCGATCTGGGCGGCAACATTTACAGGGGGCGTGGCACCCAGCCGCTAAATAACTAAGTCTAAACGTTTGTTCTTATATTAAAACAAAAAAGAGTACTTTTACTCGCAATCAATGCAGTTAAATAACTTAGACTTAGGCGGCCTATTTACAAAATTATTGTACGCTCCTAAACTACAGCTAAAATTAAAACTAAAAAAAAAAGTATGGTCCGCGCCCTAGTCCGGTGCTATGTGGCTGCCGGATTCGTGGTTGTCGTGGATATTGTGGATGCCGTGGACATTGGTTGCCTTACGGCTGCCTCCTGCTGCTCAAAGAGATGCACCCAGTCGGGCGTAGCCTTCAGCTTGGCCTGGATCGGGCCGAGATTGATCATGTTGCCGCTGCGCTGCTCCCGATTGCTATTGATGGACATGATCTCCTGCAACGGGCGGAAAACACAAAATGAGACTCAAATTTAAAAGCGAACGTGAATTTGGACGTGCCTGTAGAAAACCCGACTCGAGTCCCATGTCCAAATCGAAACGCGTGTCGCCCAGCAGCAATTTAACGCGACCCGAACGATAGCGCAATATCTTCCCAATTTGACCCTCCTCCAATTGTGCCAACAGACTGGGCTTGGGCGCACCGCTTCCCGCAGCTGTCGGCATTGGACTATTCGGCTGCTCCATCTTGCCATCCACTGCTGTTGGCGGCTCGGGGGCTGCTGGCGCATCGTCAATCTCGTCTGCCACACAGGGCAGCACGTTGGGCAGCTGCATGACGAACAGCTGCGACTGTGGCGCATCGAGGAAGGCGCCAATGCTGCGCGGATAACGGCCGTATTGTGCGGGCGGCTCCTCCACGCCAGCCACGTGCAAGCTCTGCAGATGCTGGGCCACGGCTTCTGCTGCAAGAAAAGCACTTTACATTTGTTGTCTACTTTGCTAATGAGACCTTTACGTACCCGGTTCATCTGCTGGTTGTTTGGTCTTGGCGCCTCCTTCCTGTTTTACGTTGAGTTTCTCTGTGTGCCAGAGTCCTGGATGGAGAATTGTATTTGTATACAGTTATTTCTTGTGCAGCTGCACTCACCTTCGGTTAGCATCACCGGTTTGAAGGCCAATTCAGTCTTATCGAGCTCCGTGTCGTTATCACTGGCGGATTCGCCGTCGTCGCTGTCCTCGTTGCCCATCAGATCCATTACGCGCTGCTGCTCCTGCGATTTATCATCCTTGCGCTCGTTGCGCTTGCGTGTTATGGCGACCTCATCGCCGGCACGGGCATAGCTCGAGCCGCCGCTGGAGGACTTGCGCAAGTGTACGGCGCCCGCTCCCTCCGAGAAAACGCCGGTGGTTTGGATGAGCGTCGAGTTGCCGTTGCCAGCGCCACGTCCCCGTGTTGCTCCAGCTGCGCCACGTGCGCCACGTCGACCACCACGCGGCTGCGTAAAGTCCTTGGACGTCTTAACATTACTGTGCAAAGGAACAGCTGGATTAGTGAGGATCTTTGACCAGCTGCCTGCAAGCTACTCACGTATTCTTGTTGCGCACGGCGTTCAAGTTGGGCGCAAACACCTTCTTAGCGGCCGCCGCGGCACCGCGCCCGCCCAGCGTCAAGTCCCGCGCTGGCGTCAGGCGCGACATGCCATTGGACATGTTGGCGAGGGGCGCGATTGCGGGTGCCGTCGTTGCATTGTTGCTGCCTGCGGCGGCTGGCTGCGCTGTTGACACTTTTTTGGCTGGCATCGATGACGGCCGCTTGGCACTGTCGCTGGCCATGCGCGGCCAAGGGAGTCAACTTTAATAAATCTTGTTTATCTTGTTTATTAACAAGAATTCTATGAGCTCGGTTTGGACAGCGAATTGAGGTTATTAGCGAGTGTTGTAAAATTCGCCGCACACGCACATGCCGATAAATGAGCTTTGACTATCGATGAAAGTATCGTATGTGCGATATAAGTGTTGCTGTACAACAACAATGGTTCGGCTGTGCTAGTACTAGAGTTGGGCATCTTAGTTCAATTCAAAGAATATTTTTAGTTATTAAACGGTATTGTTAAGCTATATATTTGATCATGCATTTACTAAATAATTTTTATTACCCTTATTTATTGTTGTAAACGTAAAGGACAATGATTGTGATGGCACTCAAAGGACCGAAACGAATAATAAGAGGAATATAGCGAATAATGAACTATAATTTATGCAGTAGGTCGTTCCTTCCGCTGAGTGGTTCAATCGAACTGTGCAGAACGATTCGATTCATTTCAAGCTTGTACCACAAGCTGTGCGGCATTTGTTGAAATACAATAACTGCTAGTTTGTAAATTATTAATGGTGTTATTTGTTCTTTATCGAATGTGAAATGTGTCGCGTTGAGTTATTGAATAAAGTCGTGGAGGCACGCGCCTTTAAATAAATGATTGTGTTTACGGGTTGAGATGCCGATCAGCTGTGTGCTTAAATAAGTGGGCTACAAATATCGATAAACATGTTGTAGCTACAATCGCGTTCGCGACCGACGCGGCAGTTTAACTTATTGTGGTTATTATAAAATTATTCGAGTTATTATATCAGTGAATACAATGAAATCGGCTGTGTGTTTGCTTTAAAATTGCAATGTTGTGTTCCTGTAATTCGAGCTGCAAATTACCAATTCATCTGAGCCGCAGTTGCGTGCCGAGTGCTGATCAATCAGCTGTACTCATTCTAATAGTAAGTAAATCTAATTATACCTCACTTTACACACCCTGTAAAAAAAAACATTGTGAAAATGAAAAGATCGTTTGCAATATGGAATATGAGTTTGTATAAGAGTTTAAGTTAATTCCTTTTAAGACCCATCATGAATAAAGTCAGTATAATAGTTATATAGGAACACAACCGGTTCGTGCCCGGAATTACAATATTTTTTTAAACCTAAACCGAACTTTGAATTGGACTAGTTGCTAAAAACTTTAGCCGAACCTAAAACCAGAACAGAACCGTTTTCCTTTTTTTAAAGATCGGTTCTATTTAGAAGAATAACCAGCCATAAATATGTGGCATTGGTTCGAACCGCGAACCGAATCTACATTTTTTTGTGGGTTCACCAATGCGAACGTGTGTCAGGGTACTTAAAATCTAAGTACAGGGTATTTTGTAGTCGAATATTCTTAAATTTAGAATTTGTGACTCATACCAAATAATGATTTTGACCTGTGTTTTAATAATATGCCTTAAATGTAATCATTAAAAATCAAGGTAAATATGTATAGATGATCCGAAATGGATAATTATAGACCTATAGCTCCTATTGGAACAACCGGACAAAGATGAGTGAACAATCTTTTGTGGTTAGATACAGTTATTTTATGCAGGCTTTTGGATGAGGAGTTAAGGATGTCGTGTGCTTGCTTTTATTTTTTCGAACAATGAACCGCTAGAGTCTTGTTCAAAATTGAGTTCGGGGCCTTTCTGCTTTCATTTTGAACCTGATTCTTATTAACAAGAATTATTGTTTGTAGTATAGAGGCATTAACGTTGACCATTTCTGCAATTTTTCTTTGGGCATGATCGTTTTTAAAGTGGTTAATAACCATATATATATACCCGCCGAGCATGCAACTATAAAACTATATTTCAATTTAAACACTGTCAGCCATAAATTAAGAGTGTGTTTAAGGAAAGAGTATATACGCTGCGCGCCACTTTGTAATGCAAGGGTATTTGTTCTTCGACACTCCGATTTTAACTAATATGTTTTGTTGTCACGTCGATATTAAAACATATGTCCGATCATAGTTCAAGTTTACCATTTGCACTCGTTGATTTCGCATACACCATCAATTATTTCAAAGCGTTAATGGGCTGAACTCTTTGATTTTACGACTTCATTTTGCCACCTTACCAATAATGAATGTCACCATTATTCGACTTGAGAGAATATTGAGAAACGTGCATTTAATTGATGAACAATTCGATGAATCCACAATCATTAAAACTACGTTTTTAATTGAATTTATTACGTTTATTAAATGAAAAGATTGTTGCCCCCTTGGTTAACAGTGTATTTCACGCTTTAAAGAGAAACAGCGCGTCTTTTGCTGTTCGAGCAGAGCGCACTGAAATGTTATGAAATTGTTTCCACCAAATTATCAGTAATTCTGATATACATTTGTTCTACTTAAATTACAACGAGTAAAAATCATGAGTGATAAGCGTCGTCGCGGCGGGGTCGCTCAATTGTAAATGCTAACGCGAATTTCATAAGTTCGTGCGGTCAGTATTTCGGAACAACTTGCGGCCGACGGACGTGAACGCAGCAATAGAGAGAAACAGAAACAAAAACAAAAAAATATAACATGGATCCAGCTACAGAGCAAGCAGCGGAAGCTACCACAACGAACTGTGATTCCGACTATATAGAAAAAGCTTTGGCACGCGCCTACAAAAGCGAAAGCTTGCGTGTGGAAAGTTTTCACAGCGAGGCGATTACCCAACGAGGCGAAAACTTTTGTAGCGTCATCTATCGGCTAAAAGTGGCATATCGCAAAAGCGAAAAGGCGCCGTTAGAGCACGGCAAATATATATTGAAGGATCTGCTGCCCATTGTCGCCGAGGTGGGCTCCAATGAGAAGCTCATGTTCGAACAGATACTGCCCGCCATGGCCCAGATCTTGGAGAAGGCGCCGCTGGGGGAGCGAAAACTGAGCGCTGAGTAAGTGAACTCTTGACCCAGCCCAAAAATTTAAACTAATTGAAGCACATTCTTAGTTGCCTGTTCGCGGAACGCGGTCCAGCTAAGGAGATCTACTTGCTGGAGGATCTGGGCGCACTCGGTTATGGCACATTTAACCGCCAAAACGGTTTGGCCTTCGAGGACGCCCGCATTTGTGTGTACAAATTGGCCCAGTTCCATGCCGCCTCTATGATGCTGATCCATGAGCAGCCCCAGCTGGTGGCGCAACTGTCGCCCTCCCATTATGCCGACGGTATCAGTGATGCCTTTGCCCAAGTCATCGTTGTCGATGGCTTGGCCTATGGAGCGGATGTGGTGGCCAAAATGCCGGGCATGGCTGAAATTGCAGCAAAAATGCAGGCTCAACGGCCAGAGGATATATCGAATCGCATTCGTGCCGTGGTCACGGCCCAAAACAGCGCTATTTCGGTGATAACACACGGCGATCTCTGGGTTAATAATATTATGATCAATACGGATGACAAAAAGGCGATTATTGTGAGCATTGAGAATTGTAAGAAAATCATTTTTGAATTTCAACTAACGCTTTTCTCGATTTTAGGTGGATTTCCAAAACTGCTTCGTTGGCAGCCCGGCAATCGATCTGCAATTTTTGTTCTACACCAGCCTGCAGTTGGACGTGCTGTTGCATCAGCGGGATCAGTTGCTGCAGCATTATTACCAAAGCCTCTGCCAGACGCTAAACGCCCTTAACTATCCCGGCTCGATGCCCAGCTATGCGGAACTACTGGATGAAATGCAGCGTTGTCTCTTCTATGGCTACTATGCCGTCGTCTGTGAGCTGCCCATTTGCTGTGCCTCCAAAGAGGCCTCTGAGGATTTCACGGTGCACACGTTTGTGGACTCGGAGGCCATACGGGATAAGCGACAGATGCTCTTTAGCAGTGAACGTGTGCTGAGTACTTTGCGGGCCACCTTGGGCTACATTGAGCAGCAAGGCGTCATAGATACCCTGTAAATGGCTAACTACATGATTCCTGTTTTTTTTTTTTTGTAGAGGTATGTGGGACCCTCATCTCCACTTCGAAGTGGAGCCCACACGACAACAATTCGTATTTTGAATAGTATTTAAAGTGTGGAATATAATTCCACCTAAATGTGTTGCTTATATTTTAAAGTTTACTGTAAATATCCGACATTGGTAGAATTTTTCTATTTGCACTTGCAGAGGAATTCTAACTTAGACATAAAAGTGTAGACATATATAGCAAATATTTAATGTAGCTGCAGGGGTATAAACATAAATGAATAAATATAGACTTGTAAATTAAGCTGTAAGCGGATTTCTTGGCATGTGCCGCTTAAACCTAAGGAGATGGGGGCTAGGGCTACCCTCTGTTTAGGTAGCTTCTGATATTGCTATGACAGCTACACAACTTGCATTACTCAAGTGTTGTTTCTGGTGTTTATAAATAAATTTCGTGTCTGCCAAAGTTTCTGGCCAAGATTTACGAGTAAGTGCTGGCAATTGAATGCGTTAGTGTGTGTGTGTGTGTGTGTGTGATGCATGTGCCTGGCTTGGCTGCATAGAGTGCGATAAAGCTGGCATCGCCTGTCCCCAGCCCCCGACCCCGCCCCGCCCCCGCCCCCGCCCCGGTGAGGTGCAAAATATGCAAATCGCTTTGCAGTTATTCTTAGAAAGTTGTCAGTTTCCAACTGGAGCTGAGCCAAGCGTGCGATGGCGCAGCGTGGCAAGCAGACCAAAATGCACTTGACACCCTGCAACTTGTAAGTTGTAAGTGTTTAAAAAGCAATTTATTGTTTTGCCCAAACGTGAGCACCCGAACCCACTCCAATTATTCACTAGACTGGGGTATGCCTCAGCAAGTCGCCTAGCCGAGTATCAGTTTCTTGGCGTCTGTGGATATTCTGTTCTGTTACTTATATGCATATTATGTGGCCTTATGTGATCAGGCAATGTTACGTTTGTGAATTCCTTGCCGTGCAGGAAATGCACTGAACCCAACCGCTCAGCTAGTCAACCCAATCTATAGGCAATTCGAGCCGGTCCCCTTTCTCACGCTCTCTCTCCCTCCCTCTCTCTCGCTCTCTGCACGGGCAATAAGCTGACTTGTCTCTCTTGCTTTGAACTGCAACGGAAGCTGCAGCCAAACCCCAAGCACCAAGTTTGATTTTCTCGTTTCTTTTTATACCCTGAACGCATTGAAAATGGGTAAAACGGGTATATTGGTTTTGTGCAAATGTATGTAACACGCCGAATTATGCATCTTTGACACCAATAAGTATATATATTCTTGGTCAGCATCACTAGCCGAACTACAAGAGCAACAGAGCTGAAGTTTGGTTTTTAAACTTTGTGTATACCATCGAAGATCAAGTCTATTTTAAATTATTATTATCAATAATTATCGATTTTTTGATCCGGCTAGTGTCACCAGATTTGATTTTATATGTTCTCATAAAGCAAACGGAACAAACTCATCCCCAATATGAAAATAGAACGCAATTCAAGTAGAACATAGTCTCGCTTTGGCTTCAACATAGATTCGAATGCTCTCTTTGAGTTCGGGAAATCTCAAAACTTAGTTTGGTTTGGTTATTCAGGAATTTAGTTGCCAGTCGCAGTGCTCGCAGCTGGGTTCAGGGTATATCTCCCAGTCGGCCACTGCCGGCCAGAACAATCTTAGTCGCTTTTTTGGCTGCTGCATCTCGCACTGCAGTCGGATTGGAATGGAAATATACAAATCAAAGACACGTAGCCCTGCGCTGGCTGGCGACTGGTGACTGGTCTCCGCTGCTTGAAGGCATTAATTGCATTCTGCAGCATCACATTGCACTTTCAATTAGTTGCAAATGCCTCAGCTCCGACCCGCATAGCCGTCGGCAAAGTAACAGGAAACGGAAGTTAAGTGCTGAGGCGAGGCGTTAAGTAAAATCAACCCCAACTCGCTCGCCGCCTGAGACGGGCGAGATGAAAGCAACAAAGCAACATCCCAGCCATGACATTGGAGAATTATGCATTAATTGAAGGGTGCCGTCGACTTTGGTGTCCGGGCTTTGGGGTATGGGTGGGGCTGGTGGTTTTGACTTTCGCATAGGTGCAACTTTGACAGCGAGTAGATCTGTTTTGGCAGTTCCTTTGCACGGCAGAAAGTTGACCCGTGTTTGTGTCTGGAGCTTCAGTTGATGCGCCTTAAACTCAATTCACCCCCCCTGGAAATTTGCATGCACTTTGCTGCCGGGCATTTTGGGTTCTTCCAATGTAAACATTAACGGACAGTCGACTGCCCAGTCCCAGCCCCATGTCTGCTGCATTTCAAAATAGATTTATGGCTTTCTTTCGTCCTTGCACTTAGATGGGGTTGGCTGTCTGTTGGCCTTTGCCGCACACGCATTTGTTTGTTTTCAATGTTAATTAAGGCTTACGATTACCAAAATTGGCCCAAGGGGCTTGCCTTATATGCTATCAATTTAAATATGTGGAGCTCTCCCACCTGAGATCAACCAAGACAAGCTACCCCGGGCAATTGAAAGGGTGTTGCAAAACTAAAGTTTTACTGTAAAATCTTTTTATTCGCTAATCACAGAAACCCAACGTTTTTTCAATTAGCTAACACCCATTGAGAGAGAGGGAGAGAGAGAAAAAGATTGTCTCGACTTAAGTAAGCCAAATACATAACAGGACACACAATTAAAGGCAATAAATTTGCGCATGAGACCATAAATCAAAGTCCGATCATAATCGCAAAGCGCAAAACGAAACAAAACCAAACAAATAAACGGGGGAAAAAGTGGCAGCGAAAAGTTTACTTCCGTTTCTGCATATATATGTATATGTATGTATGAGAGCCAACCCCGTATCGAAGGACCCCGCTGACCACAGAAAGCGCCGGCTTTGGGCTCGCTTCGTTTATTAATTGTCCAACTGTCTCCAATCATAATTAATGAACTTTGGGCACATCCTACAAGCGTCACATATCCTCCAGTCTGTCCGGAATTCAAATAAAACTAAAATATATGTATGTCTAAACACAAATGTATTTTGGCACACCATAAATCTTTCGTTTGGCAAATCTGTTCAGGGTTTTGCTTTCGTTTCAATTAGACACATTAAAGGATTTTCTGGGATATTCTCAATTGTTTTATGAGCTTTAAGTATGTAAGAAATATAGTTAGTTTAACAAAAGTTTATTTACATTTTTACTAGATTACACTTATCTAATTATTTAAAGCAAAAACACCTAATTATCTTTTAACACGATAGTAGATTGGCTCCAGGCCTAAAAAGTAACTAAAAAGTACAATAAACAATGGTACAAAATTCTTTTTAAAGTTCACACATTATATATATTAAATTAAAACATATTAAATATATTACGAAAAACTCATTATTATTTGGAAAAAAGGAAATTTGAGATATATAAAGATAAATTGGAATCACAAAATACGCATATGATAAAAATATAATACAAAAACGTAAAATGTAAAAAGTTTCCGGTGTACTTACATTTTAGATTCCTTGGGCTGAGCTGTACTTGCCGTTTTCTGGTTTTCTTTTTTCCATTCCATCACCAGTCGAAGCTAACGACTTTCAATAAATAATTTTTAGCCAAACAATGAGGCAAGGATTTCACAAAAGAACCCACAGAATTTGCATATGAATGCCGGGTATCTTACGTTCCCCCCTTCCCAGCCAATTGGTTGTGAAAAATTGGACAGCCATAGGAAACAGCAAGCACACATGATTACCATTTGAGAGTCGAGGGTTGGGCGGTTGGGGGTTGGGGGTTGTGGGGTGTTCGACTAGCC
The DNA here is from genome assembly GCA_035043565.1 of Drosophila robusta. Lineage (NCBI taxonomy): Eukaryota > Metazoa > Arthropoda > Insecta > Diptera > Drosophilidae > Drosophila > Drosophila robusta. Next base: position 2,538,066 of record JAWNMW010000572.1, read on the forward strand.
CTTTCACTCTGCTAATGACTAATGATGCCACAATTTATCTCGGATGATTTGTAAGCAAGTGTTAATGTTTTTTAATTTACGTTACGTCTCTTGCACTTCGCAACAGGCCCCTCTCGCTCCCCTCCCCCTTCCCCCGCACCCTCGCACATGTGTGCATAATTACTTAAAATGGAACACGATGTGTGGAAAAGCGCCTTTGTCATCATTTTCAAATTATTTAAATTCTACCAACTGACTTACTGACAACGCTGATAAATGAGCTAGTGACGCCACCACCCACCTCAATCCCCCCTCTCTGCCCCCTCTCGCTACTGGTAAACACTTCTGGCATTGCAGCTGAATGAAAAATTAACGCAATTTTCTTGTTTGCTTTTAAGCTTGGAAAGCTTCTAAAAAACCAAGTGGTTGTATCATAAGAACTTGGCTGATAATTATGTGGGATTTGCATGTGTAATTTTCCGCATGAACGCCTGCTGCTGCAGAGTCATTGGGATAAATATACGGGAGCATAACTAACTGTAAATGGGTGGGCAATAGAACTTCGTGCTTTGTAGAGAACTAAATGTATTTAAATAATTTGTATAAGTATTGGAGCGAATTATCTTTCACATTGAACTGAATGAATGAAATGATCTGAATAGTATGAGTCAGTGGGGGGCTCAAAATAGTATATACTTGGAAGTTTGTGCAAACATATTTAAAAAAAATAATTAAATATATTTATTCAAAAAACCTCCCACAAAATCCTGCTATAAGTACTACATGAAAATAAGTAGGCTACGCTTGAATTTATGAGTGAAGAGCGAATCTTGGTAAAGGTATATCAATCTAGAGTACATCGGCGGTATATCTTTCTTTCTTATTGCATCCCTGTTCCATCTAAGGATCCCTGGCGTATGTGCTGCGATTTGCATTTATCGCCACTGTGAACTCAATGTAAAATGGCCTCAACTACGCAAATAAATCTAATGCAATTACCTTAAAAGCGCCAGCCATAAAAACATATTCCGTTTACGGATTTATATGCGCTGGTTGCATTTTACACAAATTTTTATGACATTTACGCGCTGTAATAAAAACTAAACAAATCCTCCATTTTTATTCCAAATGCTAATGGCGCCGGCGTCAGCCTCGGCTGATTGATGAATTGCCTGGCTGCTTGTTAGATTTTAACAGCTTACAATTGGGATGACAGAGGGGGTGGTGGTGGGGTGGGGTGGGGTGGGGGCTGTTGTAACGACAGCTTTTATGTGGCCCGCAGACATGGGCCAAAAACTAATTACCTCTCCTGGACCTGGGTCTGTGCTCGTCAGCGTTTTACGGCGTCCGCTTTATAGACAAGGCCATAGACGCTGCGGTTTGGCACTTGCCGATATGCATGTGCATGTACATAAACATATTTTTAATGGCATTTTGCATACGATTCCAGTTTGGCGCTCCCTGCTGCACTGCATCGATAAAAAGACGACCCTTTTAACGCCATTTACGAGACGCGTCCACAGACCGGGCGGCAAATTTGGCGCATAAAAACGCATCGTCGCCACTATAAAAGTGTCTTGAGGTTTTCGGTGAAAATGTGTAACAAATATAAATGTTATTCATAGTGCAGTGCCAGTCCAGCGTTAGCCCAGACGTTGTGTTAGCCAATAATTCAGAATGTGTGAAAAGGTTTTTGACACTTGTGGGCGGCACTGCAGAATTTATGACATGCCAGTTATAGTTTTTATTATCACTTGTTAAGAGGAGCATGAGCTTCCTTCCTTCTTCGTAGGCCCTATAGCTTATATTCGTTGGATCACAAGAAGATGGTGCTGTATATTGCCAGAATATAAATATTGTTCATACATCATCTTGAATAAATATATTTATTACAATTATTATTATGTTGCTTTTTTCGTAGACTATGCTTTCTTCTCGAGTCCCATTTCTTATATTTATTGGATCATAAGAGGACTGCGCTTTATTCTCTATTTCTGTCTCTATATATATATATATATATTGTTCACACATAAACTTGAATGAAGCTCTTTATAATAATTATTGTTTTTAATTTTACTTGTTAAGAGGAGGATGAGCTTGTGTATTGCGAAGTAGATCTTTCTTTCTTCACGTATCAGATCATAAGACGATGTTGCTTATACCTTAACTGGAATGCACATATTTATAATAATTATTATTAAATAGAAAATATTAAATTCTCTTATGCATCTACATAGCTATTATATATGCATAGAGCAAATTCAAATTTGTTGAAAGTGTTTAAATCTTTTAAACGAATGCAATTAATTTCTGATTACGATTATTTATTGATATTTCGTACAATGCATCTCAACATTATTTGACTAAATATCTGCTCCATTTCGGTGTACTGTTATCAAGAAACGCAGTGAAAACGCCTTGGACGTCGAATTTGAATTAATTTCGAAAGCCTACGTTTTGGGGCCTCTGTTTGACCAATGTGGAATTAGTTGGCTAATTAGTGCTGCTTGTTGTGCTGATAACCTTCGATGGGCATATCATTGTCCTGCCAGTTGTAATCGGATGTAAACTCTTGGCCAGTAGCCGGCTCATAAGAATCAAACTGTTTAACATTATTATCGGCCTCGTTGTCCACGAGAGTCTCCGTCTGTTGTGGATCTGCGGCCAGGAATTGCGGACCCACAGCGACGGTTGGCACGGCACGGCCCTTACCCTTGGGGGACAGCAGCTGGGTCTTCAGCAATTGCAATTGCTGCAGTTGCTGATTGATGGTTGGCTTCTTCCACTCGTACAATTTGGGCAGAGTGAAGAGCAGTACGAAAGCTAAAAACGGTGCTGGCTAATTGGCGGTGATCCATTTATGATTGCGGCTAAATGAACTTACCCAGTACCAGAATAGTCATTCCATTGACATAGTCGCCCACAATGTTGATGCCGCACAGCAGCATGAGGAGCTTCAGTGAATCAAGCAGATCCTCGACCAGGAATAGTGAGCGCAAGCGCAACAGTATTGGATTCAATTTAAGGACCACAAAGTGAGCCAGTTGCTCGGCGGCTTCCTTGGAAATGGTCACATCCATGTTCAGAAAGCGTTGCAGAGGATGATCCACGGCCTTGCTCTTGCGCAGCTTTCGCATGGCCCACACATAGCAGGTGTACCAAATGCATGTCGAAAGTATTATCGCCCCAGCCACGCTTACCACGCTGATAACCGGATTGGCCGCTATGTCCAGGAGCAGCGTCAATATGAAGCTAAAGATTAGCGCCGTCTTGCGCCAGTTGTGCCAAAGCAGCAGCTCCTGGCACGCCTTCACTGAGCCGACAATATTCTCTTCCATGCGCTCATTTGAATCCATATTTTTACCCTGTTTAAATGTAATTTACGTTAATATTTAGATCTGTTTAGACAGCAGTGTCAGTCAATATATTCACATCTGCTGAGCCAACTGGGTTTCTTTTTTCAAATGTGCTGAAATGTTGACTACGCTCGTATGACAAATCTAAATAGGCGTAAATTCTAGTATTCATTCGATTTTTGATATTCGTACACAGAGTGAAAAGAGTATATTGGGTTCGTCCGTTCGTCTGTCCGTATGAACGCAACTTTTTTTTTCCACCACTATCCAAATTTTGAATATATCGTGTATAGATAAGATAAAGATAAAGTGTTAAGTGTTATATAAAAACTAATAATTAAGACCTTTATTGAGTCTTTTTAAGAATTAATTTGTGAAGCGCAAAATGTTTTCAAAATATATGAGCGCCAATATTAGAGCTTAATTTAAGAATAAGACTTTGTTTGGATTTTTAAGGCAACTCTTTGGTTGTTTTCTGAAAATATGTTTGTCCATAAATAATAATATCCTAACAACGTTACACACAAATTCCCGAATCTAACAAAGTTGGGCTGGAATACAATTGGAAGTTGGCAGGACCATGTGTTGCCAGGTGCTGTCAGCTGCCAAAAAAAAACCAGACTTTTTTTTAAGCAACATTATATTTGTTTTCTATCGACATTGATGTGGACAAAGGGGGTAATGTAGTTAAACGCGAACACGCTCTGTTGTCTGTGGTCCCCTGTGGGCTGAAATTGTGTCTATTTTGCATAAATTGGAATTTGTAATATGTTTATGTTAGAACTGATTGATTTTTCTGATAAGCCCATATGAAATAATATAAATGTATTTGCATAGGTGCATAATTGCTTGCCGCAGTTTGTGCAGCCGGCGCACAGCTTCTGCTCTTTTGATCTGTTGCGCCAACAAGTGTCAAGTTTTACACTCTGGGTCTCAAGGATTTCGACAAACACTCAGTAGTGGCGAGGTGTCACCGTCAATGGGTCACTGAAAGCCCTCAGCCTTCTGTGGCCCCATCGAGTGCCATTTGCCAATTGATTTGTCAAAGGAATTACGCTGATATTTTGGGCAAATAATACAAATCATTGGCGTTAAAATGACATCAAGTGGTTGACAACCACCCTCAAAATTATAATAAAAAAAATGTAGATTACTTGCCTGAAAGATGACGTATTCAGTACTTGAGCGCGGCCGAGTGAGAAAAATAAATAAAGGGCTTGTACTCCTCTTTCGAAGTTCAACCAAAATCTGAAGTTTTGCTGTAAAAGGTATTTGCAAAACATAGTGCTGGAAAGTGTTATGAAATCCATAGTGTTGAGATATTGCAGTTATTTAATTTTTTCATTTATTGACTACAAAAATTAGAGCAAGGGCCAGTTTAACACAGCATATTGAATAAGTAGGTCCAAATGTTCGACTAGTAGATACCCATTACCCTTGTCTAACTAATAACATGCATGCTAATACATGACGCTCTACATTTTTTGGTTTTGCAGATTGCCATAAAATTGAAGGCATACAAAATATTAAAAGATACCAAATTTTGAAGAGAATATATGCAATATTTTATGCTTGAAATTTACAAATTGTACTTTGATAATTAATGTTCTACATATACATTTTATATATTGGTCAAAGAATAATTTTTTTCAACTGTTATTTAAAAGTTTTACAATTTATAATTAAGTTGTAAATTTATATTTATAATGTATTTTGTAACTTTCTTTTTAATAAAAATTGGATGTTACAATTGTACTTGTACAAATATATTAACATATATACAAATATTTATATATGCTTTTAAACATCCGTTGATAATATGTATATAAAAACATTATTACAAATATGTGTGATTCTAAAGATATTTGCAGACAATTTTTATTTTTGAAATAAATAAAAGTTGTAAAATAATTGTTTTTATCTATTTTAAAATATAAACATTGCTGTTACCCTTTGTTCTGTACCAAATTTTTTTGTTATAGTTATGATGAAAATATTTTTATATAATCTATTTCAAAATTTATCTAGTTTGTTTGTACAGGGTACAAAAAGCATGCAGCCAAGTGTGCCGTGACAAGAAAATCAAATAAGAGAATGTCCTAGCACGCCAAAACATGCCAATACACACAGGCAAAATTGTGAACCATAAATTTAACTAATATACAACTGGCACTCGGGCCCAAACCACCCACAAAGTCGATAGGAATGTGCCACAATAATCAAGCCTAGAGTCGGGCCAAGTCGAATTACAGTTACAGTTAAGGTAACGCATGGCAATGGCCATAAAATGACACTGAGTGTCAGTTTCAATTAAACATGTTGACAGCTGTAAGGGCAGCATATCCAAATACTTCAACAACGGCAACAATGGGGCTCACATATATTCGTCTAGGAGCAAACACGGCCAGTATATACATGAATATATGCATGCTTGAGGGTTGCTCTGGCAATTTCGATTTTAATACAAGAAATTCCGAGCATTGTCTGGCCGTGTGGAGTGGGAATACCGATTCGCATAGAGAAGAACCACATTCACATGACAACTTTATCCCAGAGTTTCGCCCCAGTTCTTTTAAGCCGTAGCAGGCGTCTTACTATTTTTGGTATTTTGCTGAGACGTCTTTGATTTTCGACAGCCAATTGTAAGGAAACAGCAAAACTATTACAATTTAAGTAATTTTATGTGTTTTTGTAAATACTGTCCATGTATTTGCATTCGTTTATGTATTCCATGTTTTCTGTCGCCAAAAATGACCTCAAGTTGATTTTCTTGAGATTCTTCGCAAATTTTCTACCTTGTTTATGTGTCCGTTGTTCGGTTGTTGTTCAACCGCATTGACAACTTGTCAGAGCCTATATTATATCCTCGTGCGGCCGGCAGCAGGAGCAGCAGCTGCAGCAGCATTGATGTCCTGTCTATGCTCTAAGGGATTTAGTTTAATTAAACTGCTGAACATGGTAAATACGAGTATTTTATGCCTTGCACACATGACTTTTGCATATTAATTTCCTGTAATATTGATTGAGTTTTGCATAAATTTACAAATTATCAAAAATCCAAATCAAAATATGAAAAGAAGATGAGGATGCAGCCAGTCTATTTCCCGTTTACTTCCTAAATATTGGCACTCAGCCAAAAATCTTAAATCAAGTAACTGTTTTCTCTAAGCACCTTCAAGTCAGCCGAATCTCATTTAATTGCAGGCTAGCAAATACTCAAGAATTTTTCAGGCAGGCAATTCTTTTCCGTATTTGCAGTTGTTTTTCTTTTTCGTTTTGGCTACAAGGGAACTTGGCTCTTTTGTTTCGTCACGGACGAGTGGCAAAAAGCAATCACAGAGCAGTTCCAGCTCCCCCACACAAATATCTGGCACATTTTCTTTTTTGTGTTGTTGTTGTTGTTTTTTTTTGCGCATTTTCCCCGCTGTTGAGGGTCTTTTGTGTTATTGGTGAAATTAGAATTTCTCATTAAAATAAGTGTTGCCGCTGGACCCGGTTGACTTGAGACATTCCATTCGAGCAAGGTGCTCGGCCGTGGCAATGGACTTAAGTTCCACGTTTCTCTCCAACACGGTCACTCATTAGTTGCGCCTCAATTCGGGCTGACAGGCTCTCAGATTTGTGTGCTGTGTATTTGTATCTTTATTTTTGCTCCCCAATGTCGGCGCATTGTCCTGCCGCCTGACAGCTTGCCACTTGAGTTTTTTCTGGTGGGGAGCGTGTCCTTGCCGCTGCTGCTTTTTCAATTTTTAATGGGTTTTGTATCCAATTGCGTCGAGTCGCTTGCTAGTAATTAAAACTGCAACTCCTTTACTCTTTTTTTTTCATTTTTTCTAGTCATTATATCTTGGCTTCCTGGCTACGCAATCCTTTGGCTTCTGCGGTTTAATAGGCTTAAAAACTGAAACACTTTGCGTTAATGCACATAAACCCCATTTGCACTTTGATTGTTGAAGCAGCTGCTGATTTATCATACGAAGTTTTTTTCCATGCCTATTTAAGTTCAAGATGCCATCTCATTATTTGCGGATGGGTTTGCAAACCATTTAGCTTTTCTGTGGCCTTCGTTATTTCTGCAGCAATCCAATTTGTGGTTTTAAGACTCGCTTGGCAACCCTTTCCAAGCATTTTTCGGGGAGGTCTTGCTAGAATAGATTTTGCATTTTATTTAGTATACAATTTAGTAATATAATATTAAGTTATTGATCTTGGACCAATTATATATATTATTATTATATTATATATTATTATTTAATTACCAAAAAATAAAAAAAACAACTTGAAGAGCAACTTGTTATAAGAAGATTATCTTAACTGGCAGGCAATTTTTTCTCCAGCGTTGATATATTTTAATACATTAATTTTTACGTCTAATAATATTGTGTTTCTGGTGTCTTAAAGGTTAATTGCAATACGTGTGTGATTTGTTGGTTCAATATCATTTATATAATAAGTGAACATGTGAACTTTTAAAGGTAAGTAGGTGTAATTTATATACCAGTTTTATCCATTCGATGAAAAGCAAGCGGGTGCTTAGTTTTATATGTTCAGTTTGTTGCAACCTATTGCAACCAATTGTATATAGATCGAAAGATAAGTCTCTAAGGGCGCGGGAAGTTCGTTTATAACGCTGAACTTTAGTTTGCCCTGCGCCTCAACTTTTGCCCATATTGGTCATTCAATTGCGCGCCCCAATCCCAGCCCGGGCTTGGCCACATTGTTGCAAGTGTGGCAAACTTTTGGCATGGCTTTTGGCTCATATGAGTGCTGCTTGTTGCGGCCCGGCTACATTGTTGCTGCCGCCAAACGGGCTGTGAGCTGTAGGCAAAACTTTGGGTTTTAACTTTTGCTTGTTTCATTCAAGTGGCGGCTGCTGCTCCATGTAAAATGTTTACAAACAAAACTTTATGCAAAAACCCACAAAAACGCAGCGGGAAACTGTTGCAGTTGCAGCTTCAGTTGCAGCTGAAGTTTCAGTTGTTGTTTCTGCTCTGTTCTGTTATTGTTTTGTGGTTGCGGCTACTTTACATTGAGTAGCTGCTGGGTTACATATGCTCCTGACAACTTCGATTCCCCAGCAGAGCTGAGCTGCCCGCCTAATCATATACATACATAAAATACAATTTTGTTGTGCAATTTTTGTTTTTAATTAATTCTGTATTATTTTCTTCTCCTTTTTTTTCGTTGTTATTGTTGTTTTTGCTTGGAACGTGCTTCGCATTCGCGTGGCGTCTGTTTAACGTCTTAACTGGCCAAGTCTGGACTGGTCTCTGGGGCGTTTCCAGCTTCTGTTTAGGGTTTTCTTTTATACCCTCAACCTTTTAAGTTTGGGGAAAACGGCTATATTAGTCATTGTACTGGTATATTCAATCAAATACCAAAAATTATTGGCTTGTTAAGAATGGTAAATAAATTGCAGCTTTATAAGAAATAACTCCCTTGAGCAACTCCTTTATTCTTTTAGACTATAACTCGGATAAATGAAGTCCGATCTTGAAAAGCTATATCCTTTTCAACTCGTAGAATTATGTAGAATCGAATAAAATAACAAATTTTTGATTTCAGAATCGACCCAATTTTAGCACAAATTGTGAAATTTGTAATAATTTTTGCAAAATTTTGTCAAAATTTAGAATGGAAGATTTTGAATGGCAGTTGATATAAATAATCCGTACGAGTCTAAAAAGTATATCATTCGCAGACATTATTTTACCGAGATATGCGGCTTTTATTTTGGTAAATGACTACATCTTGGCCATAAGTAGTCCGATCTCGGAAAGGTATATCTTTTTGATTTTAACAATTTTATCACTTTCGTTGATTGACATCAAAAACTATTTAGTTCAGAACTTTTGCAATTTCGGTAAAGATTCCAATGTGATTGTGAGCATTTTATATTCGGTTAATATCCACTCCAGGACATGTTCGTTTGTCAATCAGGGTATTTTGTAGTCGAGCCCCTCGGCCATAGCACTCTACTTGTTGTTGTGTGCACCGCTGCATTTGTTTATACTAAGTTTTTTTTCTTTGGCCATTTTTTGTTGTTTGCTGTGCACTGTAATTAGCCCCGCCTGCCCCTGCCCCTGCCCCTGCCCCTGCCCCATCGGCCCCTGCCAGTGGCAGTGACTGTGGACAAGACAGCTGCTGTCTGTTGTCTGTTGGCCAAAATTGCTCTGCATAAAAAGTTTAACTTGACATTTTTAGCAACAGTTTGTAATTTGGTCGTCGCGTTTGGCGTAACCCTTTCGAGATATTTGCTAATTTTTTCCCTTATACTTACATTTTACTTGCAGACTGCTTAATTGCATTACCAAAGACCCGCCCGTTGCTGTTTTGCATTTAGATTTAATTTCCCGAATTGTTGACAGCGTTCAAGAGAAAAGCCAACAGGAAACATCTGCAAGGTAAGTCCAAATGCACTTTAAGTTACAAGATTCTGAATTTGCCCTTTCTTTAACAGCTTTAAAGCTAACTCCTCAACTAAACAAACTTTTTTTTTAAATATACTTGAGTCAGTTCTTAAAAATTGTTTTTAATAAATTGACTTCGAAATTAAAAAATCATAAAAATGCTTTGAAATTGTTGTCGGCCTGAAAAATATATACAAATTATGCATAAATGTTTATCGTCCAGTTGCATTTTTATGGCTCAACCCTCAGACTTGGCTCACGGTTTCAAATTAAAACGCTTAACCTAAAAGCATGCTCCATATTTTACGATCTTTTGGACATTTTATGAACGTCGCGTTGCTTAACCCTCAATCCGCAGTCCGCAACCCTTCCCACCCCGTTTTGGCACCCGCCATAACTTAATTATCCATATAGAATCCTTCAGTTTTATTGCGCCTTAGCCTGCAGCAGGCCGCTCTTTTAATTATGATGAGTACTTGGTGGGTAACTGTTGGGTTCGCTCCTCCAGCTGTCATATTTTTCTTTTATCTAAATTGGCAGATCTTCACGGGCTTTGATCATTAAAACGACATCAATTCGAGCCTGGCAAATGTTTTATTGTTTATTATCGTCGCTGGCGCTTTACATTTCTACAGTTTTATGTCCAGCAGCTGTACATCATCATAAGTTTATTGTGCGTGCCGTTAATTTTGGAAGCCTGCGGGACCGAAATTATGTTTAAAATGTGAATGAGCCCCCGTTCGACATATTTTACACACTAGCATGCCATACCCTTGCTCTTGGGCCCAAAATGCGTTTGTCTTTGCGGTTAGGCGCCGCACTTCCCGGTCACTGGGCATTTGTCATTGTTTTGTTGGGGGCGTCCCAAAGGGCTGCCACACAGGCCGCTATTGCAAGCAGCGACGCATCGCTGCGGTTGCATTTTGGGGCAGGTGGGTTATCGTTGCCGGCGTCTCTTTGAAGTAATCGCCACCGACGTTGCCTTAAGGCTAAGCCTCATTTGTGGTCAAATTGTGTGCTCTGCGTCAGCTGAAAGTCGATTATGTCAATATTGTGCCATGGCTAATGGCTAATGGACAATGCGTAATGGGTGTGTACCGGTAGTGAGTGTTTGTGATAAGGATTTGTGTAAGTTGCGGCCGCTGCCTGCGTCTGATAGCCCCGGCTCATATGCTAATTAGTGCGCATTGCTTAAAGGACTTAAAGCCGAACAGTTTCGGGGAATTTAATGGCCCAAACTTGCTCATAAAATGCCCATATGGCAAACTTTTGCCACAGCTAAGCGAGAATCAGAGACGCCTCCGCAAACAACAACAACAACAACAACAGCGGCCAACGACCATAAACTAGCTGTAAAAACACATAAAAATCAAAGCATACATTTAGGAGTCGAATTACAAATGCTCCGCGCATCCGCATGTGTGCCAAAAGGGGTGGCTCAGGCTTTAGACACCGCCAACATAAAAAGGAGTAGCTGCATTTGCACATTAAAAACGCATAAAAATCGGGAATTGAATTGCCAAACAACAACAAGCGGCGCATAAAGTGGCCATGAAAATAAAAAAAAAAATAAGAGGAAAGGAATGAAAAGGAAATCTAAAAGTAAAATTGACATTCGGAAAAAACCAATTGAAGCAATCAATTAAAATTGATCAATGAAATTGAATCACGTGTTACAATTTTCTTGAGGAGTTGGCGTCGAGTTACATAGCGCAGTGGATTGTTAGATCGAAAGCAAATAAAACGTGTCATAAAAATCTAGGAAAATGGGAAGCACTTAAAATTGGTAACTACTGTGGGATATATATATATCTAACGTGATAATCAGATACAAATAAAAATGTGTACATACATATATGCCTTGTGGTAAAATGTATATCTATACACAAAATAGTTGATTTCTATGTTTGTATTCATATTTAAAATGCTGCGTTAAGAAAAAAATTCAAGTAGTTTTTAAAATTATATTTCATAATTAATATAAACAAAAGTTATTTAATATGCAGAGTAAAATGAAATATTTATTAATATTCTATATTATTCCTTTTCAATTTATTTCTAAATAATATAAGAAATTTACTAAAAAGAACATTTCAGAAAAAATATTTGCAGAAAAAATTTGATATTATCGCAAGTATTAGCGATAGTTTTTTAATAAATTTCAGTCCAAATTTAGCTTAGAAGGCAACGCATCAAATATCAGTCGCAAAAAAAAAATAAAAAATAAAGCAAATCAGAAAGAGTTCAGTGCTCCCGGTTAACCCCCTCGTCTTCATTTGCCCCCAACTCCGCGACATTCCGTGCTATCAGTTGGCAGGAGAGTGAGCTTTTATGCGCTTGCTAACAAAAGCGTGAAATTCAATGCGGACGAACACAAATTTACGACACTGCAAATTAAACTTGATTTTTATTTAAATAAATTGCATTTTATGCGCTCGGCTAGGATATGCGTCGACGTTGACGTCGTCCTCGGCGTCGTGTCGTAATAATAAGCAGGCAACGGCCATAATTTGCACCGGAATATGACGGGAGGATATGTGGCGGTGACTGGGCGACGGGCTGGCTGCTTTATGTATTTTTATTTATTACACGCAGCATTGCCAGGAAATGTTTGTTGATTTTCCGCAGCGCGCGCACAATAAAAATCGGGGCAGAAAAAAGCAAATTATTTTCTAGACGAACGCGCGTTTCTCAAATAAAAAAACCAGAAAAATTTCCGAATTGTACAGCAAGTTTTTTACAGAGCATGCACAGTGTATTCTGACTATGTCATGTCACGCTTTATAAGGCGTACGTATTCTCGAACCGGACTATGAGCTGAGTAGACTGTTATTACTTATTTAATTTTTTACAGCTACTTTAATACCTGCTTTTAATTAATTTTATTTTTGTTCATAATTAAAAAAAATTATGTCAAAGTCAACCGATTCGGATCACTATTAAAGCTCTTATACCAATATTGTATATAAACTGACCAAGGTCAAGGAGCTCTGACAAATTGGCAAATATTGATAAACATAAAATAGCTGCCAAAGAAAAAACAATTATTGGAATATGTAATTATAAGAATAACAAAGATACTTTATTACATGTTGTATGTGTTTATAGGTCAGCAAGGGTATTAAGCCTTCGGCAATGCGAAAATTAAATATATTTGTTTATTTTTTATATACGACCCCGTCGTCGCCGTCATTAAAAACGGAAATGTAATGCGTAATTTGTGCGCCGCGAAGTATGCAATACAGAATTTTTGAATGGAGCCAAGCGAAACGAATTGATAAGGGCTTAACAAAAGGTTCAATGGCTAACGGAGCTGTATCCTTCAATCACGATGAGCTGGTCTGACCGTCGAGTGCTGTTGAGCATGCCAGAATACTTGAAGTTTTCAGTTCGATTTTTTCTAGCGCTACCTATTGGGAGTATCAAATGCAAGCCATAGCCTTTATTTGCATCTTCCGCATTGTCTTACTCAATTGCGCGAACTTTGCAGTAATAGGGATTTTTGGTGTGTAACGTCATAACAAAGATGAGTCGCGCCTTTTCCTGCCGCTCGCCGATGGGCTCGAAATAAAAGCTTCTCAGCAAATGGGCCAAGACCAGCTTCATCATGACCATGGCATAACGCTGGCCCAGACAGCTGCGGGCGCCCGTCATGAACGGTATGAACGTGGAGGCTTCTATCTTTGGCTCCGCATCACGTGCCCAGCGCTGCGGCCTGAAAACCAGCGGCTCGGGAAAGAACTCCTTGCAGCGGCCCATGTACATGGGCGAGATGATCACATCGCAGCCCTTCGGTATAAAGTAATCATCTGAAAGCAGTGTGAAATTTAGCTGAAGTCCTGTCATGGTAAAGGCTTCTCTTACTGATTGTACAGTTGGCGGTAGCGCGACGCGCGGTTATGGGCGCTGAGGGATAGAGGCGCATGGACTCCTTGATGCACATTTCCAGGTAGTCCAGCTCACGCAACTGTTCCATGGTTATGGGTGCAGCTCTATTCCGGCCGCACACCTTCCAGATCTCCTCACGGCACTGCTGCTGATATGCCACATGCAACGTCATGTTGTACATGAAAAACTTGAGCGTGGTGGCCGTCAGATCGAAGCCACCAAAGATGATCGTGTCAACCTCCTCGCGTATGTCCTTCACCTGCAACGGCTGTCCGTCCGGTGTTTTGGCCAGCAGCAACGTGTCCAGAAAACTGAGCGTCCTGCGTTGGCCCGACTCTTTGTTCGCCGTTGTGCCGCAATTGCGATTGGCCAGATCGCAGCTGATCTGATCCAAACGCTCCGTGATAATGCCCTCCGTAAAGCCGTGCAGTATCTTAAGTACTTCCTTCTCGCGCGCCGCCAGCGGCGTAAACCGATAGATCAGCGAACTGCGGTACAGCAGGTTCTTCAGCCGGCAGTCGAATATGCGAATAGCTCTGAGAAAGCAATTGAAGTGAACCCGTTGAAAGGGGTGTAATGCTTTTGTGCCGCTGTATGTAACGGGCGGAAGGTGGCACCTCATCACCCCATCAAGTACATAAATTCCTGGGTCGATTTAGCCCTGTTCGTCTGTCTGTCTGGATGGGAGCTGAACTTTGACTTTTTAAGTTTTTGTATACCACACGCAGATAAATTTTATATTAAATTGTCGATAACCCTTATCTTATTCTAATTATTGGATACCATCCCCCACACGCCCCAAATATAGAAGAAACCCAATTCAATTGCTACAGACTTGGACTTTCTGTTTCTACATCAAATTAAGTGCTGAAAATCTCATAACGATGATTTGGTGTGTGTATGTATGTATGGCAAAGGATTGAAATGTATTTAAGGACAGGGTGGAAACCCCTCACTTGTTTACATTGTCCTACTCACGCTCTGACCGCATCGAAGTATTCTGACTTTTGACCCGACTGCGCGTTCACCGTCGCGCCCAGCGCCGTCTCGCAAATGGTGTCCAGCGTGTAGCAGCTGATGAGCTGAAAGAAGTCCACTGGCTGATTGGTGTCCGCCAGTGTGGCCAGTCTGGCGAGCAGGATGCGCGCCTGGCGCTCATATACGGCCACAAACTGCTTGATCATGCCGTAGTTGAAGGCCGGCGAGATCATCTTCCTGCGATGCGTCCATTTCGCCACGCCGCTGGTGAAGACGCCCTCGCACAGCCAGTTCTCGAACACACGATAGTCGGATGTCTTCTGCAGCAGCTGCTGGGCGCTGCACAGCGCCTGTATATCCTTGGGATTGCAGTCGACCACGTAGAGCTTCGTGCCCAGCCAGAGCTTGCCGCGATGATCCTTCAGATGGCAGTTGATCAGCTCGGCGGCGCGCTTAAACGGCCGCGGACCCACAATTCTGGCGAAGATGTGCAGATGACCGATGATCGGCAGCGACGGCGGACCCGGCCAATTCCAGGTCAGCCGATTGATTCTCGTCTGGTGCTGAATCGCGTACGCCAGATAGCCGAACAGCGCACAAAGCAGCAGCCAACTAAGCAGGGAGTCGAACATGATGCTGCCAGTTCCTCGATTTGACTGGCCTCAACTATCGGGCCATTTGCGAATTTAAGTGAGTCGCAGCCACCCGATTGGCTCTTAGCAAATCACAGCGCAACGTTTTTGCATACAGTTTCGATCAACTGGGCAAGAAGTGTTTTAGAGTATTTATTTAAATGCAATGCGTATTGCGCTTTACTAATGAACTGCGTAACTCGCATTGGCTTTCAGCGGGATAGATTCAAATCGCTCGATTAGTCAATGTCTCGCTGCGAAACCGAAATGACTCTTTTTTCCCGTCCGGCAGCGTTTAAGTACCCAGTCTGGATAGCTTGTCGATCATTTGTTTTGGATCTCCGCGAGCGCGACGATCAAATGTAAACAAATAATATGAACATATCAAGAATCGTTTGACTGAGAGCATAGCCTTGTGTGGGATACCCTACAAGATAAAAGATAGCTTTTCACTTTGTTCAGTTTCAGTTATGTAAATAATTAATAGATTTCTTACACCCATTTTCCTTTTTACTTGAATCTGAAATATCGCAACGCATTACAAACATATTTTTTGTCTCTATATCTGTAGCTTATATCAGATACCTTATCTTAAATTTTAGGCTCATACGCCACTGATAATATCCTTACCGATAGTGTATATTCCCATAAATTTGCATTGAGTGTACACAACAAAGTGCTTAATACGAGTTCCACTCAGCAAATAAATGAGTTCAATATTGTTATTGCGAAATTATAAATTTGATGAGTTATCACGCCCAATGCATACAAATTTAGCCCGAGCGAGTGAAATTGACAAACGGTCCACCAGATTCGCAAACATAGACTGTGTTCCGAACAGCACCCAGAAAGCTGAGAAAACTCAATTGGTTAATTTATAGATTCAGGCACTGAGCTAGTGGAACGAGTTGCCAATTATTTTTAAATATTGAATTTAATTTAATTTTTGATGTCATCAATTAGTTATTTATTTACATAACAATATTCACTGTCAATTCAATATTGACAAACTGTGATCAGTCTAAGTATCTGTATTGATACCCTGTATGATTAAGAGAAGATAGAATAGGGTAATTTTAGCCTTGATCTTAACTCCACTCATTCAATATAAAGAGTGTATGGCAATATGAATATCCCAAGAATTTGTAGTACCTCAGACCAAGATTAGGGTGATTTATGGTCGACCACTTTCTTAATTACCATACTTACTATATTTGCGCGATAATTTTAATGCGATGAATACGCATTTTTATAGAGTTGGGCACAGCTCCATTCATAGTGTAAATTAATGTGGGTTGCATCTGAGACAGGTTCTTTATCACTTCTCTTTCTAAGTACTTAACATGGCAAATAGATTTTGTTATGGCTTATATGGTCACAGCTCATAAACTTTTGAATTTTTTTTGGAAATCCCAGAAATCCCATTTGTCATATTGATATTTATTTGTACATCAAAGTTCAAGGTTAGAGTAACAGTGAGACATTTGTGCAAAAGCTCACACATTAATCTTTGCGCTTAGCTTAAGCTTTTCACCACACACATAATACAAAATTATTAGAACTGTTTCATGTTCACTATTTAACAAATTTCAAAAACATATGAAAGTGTTGCCCGAAATATCTGCAATTTGTAGAGCTGAAACTGACATTTCATTATCGTACTTCATTAAAGTTTTCGCACAGGTCGTAGCTCATTTATGGCAGATTTTTCATTTATCAAGAACAAACTTTTTTTTTTGTCATAATTAATAAATTAAGTATTTGCCATTTATTTGCACTTTTTATTAACAAAAAAAAGTTTTGCAGTGCTCTCCACTTACAATAAAAAAAGCAGACAGCCTGCATTTTATTTTATTGAATTGAAACAAGTGGATGTCGAATGTTGACTGAGAGGAAATTCATATATATATATATATTATATATATTTATATATGTCTGACCGGCAAATAATAATTTCAGCATACAATTTTATGAATACGCACACGTATTTATATAGTCGCAAATGATATGATATGATGATATCCATACAAGCGCATTAATTACAATTATTCATGTTTATTTGTGCGCTGTAACTTTTGTGTTAATTAGTGTAAATATATAGTCCTGCTCGTCCAGCTCGCTTTTCACAGCTCTTATTGTGGCTCTATTGATATGTAAATGTTAAAAAGCCTAAATGAATTGAATGACAGTTGCTCGAAATGTAAATCCACAAACAAGGACTCAATATCAAGGATCTAGACTTCGTAAATGCCATCAGCAGATTTATATATTATGGTCATGTGGTTGCATTAAACACATTTCATATTAAATATTGTATCTGTTTTAGGCATTAACACGTTAATTTGCTTATATTCAGCTCAATCGTAAGGCGACTTTGTCAGCAAGTGAGGCCCAACAAATGTTTGACATAAATTCCATTATCTAATGGATGCCAATAAACAGCGCATTCAAATAAACACACAGGCACACACACACACGCACACACACACACTTAGACAGAGACAATCGGATGTGGATACAGTTGTGCACCTGACAGGACCAAGGAACATTGTCTCACATTCAAAATTAAAAGTGATGCGAGAGTGGCAAGGCAATATAGAGGGAGGGGGATGGAGGGAGGCAGAGAAACGATGCAAACTAATTTGAATTTATGCTAAGATGTCGAGCTGCCTATTATAATGCCTAATATACGTATATAAGCGGGCATATCAGCATTGTCATAACATTTGTTAAATGAAAACATCATTTGGTTAAGTTGTAAAAAGGACCAAGTTCGAAACGGAGAATCCAAGCAAGTTTTTTTTAGTTTTAGATAGGCATTCGAATATATTTCCTTAATCCTTTGTTAAATTCAATTTTGCATACAACTGTTTAGAACAAAGTTCTATTGTAATAATTATTAAAGGTTTTATAATAGTATTATATTAAAATGCCAATTAATATATATTTGCTTGCTATATGTACTAAAATTAATATATATTTAATTAAATAATGAATTTTGAAAAACATAGTCGCAAGTAGATTAACCCTATGTCTGAAAGGTATTTCTCGAACGGTGCCAAATAATTGGCAGCCCTTTCTTGTTATTATTGTTGTCTGTGTGCATGTTGAACTCTGTAATTAAACTGCACATTATCAGGAGAGTCACACACACACATAGATATACTTAGATACGTATAACAAGGACTAACACAGGCACAGTCACCGCATAATTATGCAAGCCTTTCTATATGTGTATTTTGGACCCCGCCCAGCTGTCACTTTGAGTTTTGCCCATGTGCGTAAAATTAAATTTGGCCACATTTAATTATTGTTTATGCAAGACTTGTGGGCACCAATCCAAAATTTCAATATTATCAAGTTCGATAATTTGCCAAATACGCTGTTAAATAATGCAAGCAAACGGGACGCCTTAAAATAGCTAAACTAAATAGTAAATAGAAAAATTAAATTATAAACAAAGATTCTACTAAAATTAGAATCAAAGCCTAGCTAAGTTTAAAGGGTTACTTTCGACTTCACCCCAGCAATTTGGTTGCCAAGAAAGACGACCACAAGACTCGTTCCATGTCAACATTAATCGCATCGAATTTAATTTCACAATTAAATGCAAAGACGCGATGCGTTTAGCATAAATTAACAGCGTGGAAGTAGGCGCCGCGGGGTGCCTGAAACTGGCGGGGTAGGGTTAGCGGAGGTTGTCGCATCAAATAAGCCGCCTGGCAGCGCTTCCGTTTCCTGCCCACACCGGCCCCTCAGGTGCAGGTGTGGGTGGCAATTTTCCATTTGTGTATTTATTGCAGAATGTTATTTAATTGACGTCATCAACTAATGCATTTAAGTAAAAAGGAATTAAATGTCTTTAATTGTTCACTTTAATTAAATTAGCCAAGATATAAGCCGAAAGCAGCTTTAATGTCTTTAATAGCCGAAAGACAAGCATAAATTGGCCTTAAAAAGCTGTTAACATTTATCACGACCAGCTGCAACAGCAGATGATGCCGATTGCGATTAATTTCGGTTTCTGTCCAAAACCAGACAGAAGAATGTGCTGTGCTGTGCGTGTTTTTCCGTTCCACGTTTCTCTCGCGTTTCTCACTAGATTTGAGAAATTAGGTAAGTACCTGACCCTTAAACAATAAGCTGGCGTATAAATCATTTCAACAAATCAATAGCAAGATTTGAAACATATATAAATAAAGCTGAAAAAATATATATATTGGCAATATCATTTAATTAACAAATAGAACTAGTTTTCTATTAACATACGGACAGTGAGTGCAAAATGTTAACTGTTGGATTTAATTTCGTTTCTATTACAGTTGTGAACCAAGAAAAATAAGAATTATATTAATATTAACTGTAATAGTAATAATACTTATAACAAACAATTTAATTTAGCAAATAATAATGTAATTATAAATTAAATTAATAAATATACATGATAACATTTTAGTTGTTGGTATTGATAACTCTGTTAGAGCCGAATCAAAACTATGTGTTAATGGCTGGCCTATGGCCAAAAATACAAAATTTACCGGTTAAGTAACCACAGATATGCCACAAAACTTAATCAGCTTAATCTACACCGGAGGTTCATGCATTATAAAGTAAAAAATAATAATTTAAAATAATACTTTTTAGCCTCATGCTTCGCCGCACAGACAGCAATGAAGTTTTTTGTTTTTTGTTTTTGTTTTTAATTTTTTTATCTTTCTTCATTTTGGCGTCGACTTTGCCGTTAACCTTCGACGCGAAAATTGTTTTGTATGTACTTATTTTTTTCTTCGTTTTTTTTTTTCATTTTTTAGCTGGCAGCACAAAATGTTTAAAGGTGTTTTGCAGTTTAGTTGTTGTTTTCTTAACGTTTTGGCCAGGGCATTGCTGTGTTATGGGAGTACGGGTTTGTAATTGAAGGACGTCGGCGGCATTGGGAGGCGGCTCGAAGGCAAGCCAAGCAAATAAACGGCTGGAGATCTGTGGCAGCTTTTCAGAGTACAAATTACCAGTTTGCATAAGAGTAACAGCCCGGTTAGCTACCGTTAGTTAGTTAGAGCTGAGCATGCGACTCGGAGTCAATTTCGAGCCGCGATTGCAGTTGCAGTTGCAGTTCCAATCTCCACACTTGACTGCAATTTGCTGTCGTTGTGTCGCCGTTCTTGTTATTACCTTTAATTTACCTTTTCGGTGATTGTCGGCCACGGCTGCGCCGCGACAAGTCACGTTGAGCCGCGTTTAAGGCGCTTAACCCAACAACTGTCCGGTTATTTCACTTGGATTCTTGTTCTCTGCATGTTTGGCAATTGCGGCACTTACCGCTTGTCAGTCACTCATTCGCTGGAACTGGCAGGGTCAGACGGGTTTTTTTCCTTTTTTTTTGTTTTACAACTGGCCCAGGTAATGCATGTGTGTAATCATAAAACATTCAGCGGCTGTCGCTCAGTGACCTTTTACCTGTTGATAGGCGTCCAATGTGCAGCTGCCCGATGGTAACATTTTGAAACAACATTTCAAAATATTTACATTGCGTGTGCCTACGTGACCAAATGCACATATCCTGCCAAATCTCAACAGATATCTTAGGTGTAGACATCTTAAGTGTACATAACAAATGCTGAAATCCTACCTTGACATTAGAGATACATTTTATTATCTTGTCTTGCTCCTACAATTGCAACTACTGCGATTTATGCTGATTTTCAGTTGTTATTCGTTAGCTATTTTGCTATTCGTTTGCTTCACAAACCTCTTTGAATTTTTAATAACTTAAGATATATA
The DNA here is from genome assembly GCA_035043565.1 of Drosophila robusta. Lineage (NCBI taxonomy): Eukaryota > Metazoa > Arthropoda > Insecta > Diptera > Drosophilidae > Drosophila > Drosophila robusta. Next base: position 2,559,087 of record JAWNMW010000572.1, read on the forward strand.
TTTTTATTGTTATTTTATTAATTTATTTTATTAATATTCTTATTATTTTGATACTAAGATCCTATTTTATTATTTAATTTAAATTAGTAATTTATTTGTTTTTTTATTATTATTATCATAAATTACTAGCTTATTATTCTTATTATTTTGATACTAAGATCCTATTTTATTATTTAATTTAAATTAGTAATTTATGTGTTTTTTTATTATTATTATCCTAAATTACTAGCTTAAGATATATGTATATATATTTTCAACAACATTTTGGCGTTTATATATATATATATATATTGATATATTTGTACCACTGTGCACTTTGGCTGCGGCTCAGCCTGCACTTTGCCAATATCAGCGGCGGCCATTAGCCCGGACAGGTAATCGAACTCAAGAAACCAAATTTGTGGCGGCCCCATATGCATCGACAAAAACGATCACTTCTATATACACTAAATGTACTATATATATATACTTATATACTATATAGGTGCAATTTCCAAATAAAATACGATGGTATTTTTTGATTTGCTGAACAGCTGCTGCGGCGACTGCTCGCATCTAATTAACACAACACTGAGCGTCAAAAGTGTACGGATGGTGAGCAGCAGGTAAGCCGCTCTCCCCAGCTAAAGATCGCGCGATGCGAACGTTTTCTCGCTCTCGCTCTCTGTTGGCCGTCAGCTGTTTGGGCCATCTGGCTGGCCCGAGCTGAGCTGAGCTGAGCTGCGTCGAGCGGAGCGGTCGTTGTTTCAGTTCAGTTGAAAGCCGCCTCCGAGTTGGACGCGTCGGTCTGCGGTGGTGTGTGTTCAAAGATAGTCGCGTGTATTTGCTGCGGATCTACAGTTACATTTACTAACGTGCTGTGTGCGCTTGAATGCCAAATTTAATTGCCACTGTGCCACAACAACAACAACAACAACAACAGCAGCAGCAACGTTAACGGCAACTGGCGTTTAATTTGAAAACGTTTTCAAAAAATAACGCAAATCGTGGCTTTCGTTTTTCCAACTTTCATTTTTTTTTTTTGTTTTCTTGTTCACTCACAAGTTTTCATTGAAAACAGTGTCGCTGTCAAAGTTGTGATATATCCACAAACCACAAAAAAAGGTGCTAAAAATTGAGAGTTACAACAGCAAACGAACAACAAATATTGAGTTGAAACTATTCCAAAATGGCACTGATGGACACTGCCTGGCGCTGCCGCATCATGATCTTCGGCCTGTTCTCGCTGCTGCTGCTGGGCGATCTCTTTGGCTACGGGGGCTACACCGTGCGCGGCGTCAAATCGGATCATGCGGACGAGGTGGGCGTCCAGGGCGGGGGGCCGCCAACCGGACCCGCCGCCGCCGCTGGCAAGTTTCAGCAGAAGAATGCCGAAATCGACATAGGCGAAGGTGAGTGACATTTCCAATTCCCATTTGCGTTGCATTTCAATAAGCTGATTTTTTGTACCTTTTTTTTTGATTTTTGGTTTTTACGCAAATTTAAGCTTAACTCTCGTTTTGTTTTATTAATTTAGTTTTTTTCTTTCTGTTTTTTGGCATAAGCCACACCAATTTTTACACACTTGGCGCAGCGCATTGCAAAATAGCTGTCTCTTTTTTATTATGGAGCGCTTCATAAATTCAACTCTCTGTTGTTGTTTGTGTTGTCTTCTTTTATAAGTCGCGCTTTGTTTGGTCGTATCAAGGTCAATTTCGATTTATAAATGGAGGTGCCATGCTCTTTTTTAGTCGCTAGCTGACAGCACGTGTAAGCGAATAATTGATAAAAAGCGCTTTACCGGCTACCCGGAATCATAAAATAAATGAATTGAACATACACATAGTTTCTTATAACTCACAAAGCTAAACTTTTAAGTTTAGAGTTTGTATTACTAACAATTTGTTTAGCCATGTTTCGTCATTCGCGTTTAATGAGCCAGGTGTCTAGACATCTTCATAGACACTTAATTTTTGACATTTAACTGCCATGCTAAATGTTAGCTAAAACAATGCTCCGAATTTGAAGCCGACAGTCAAAAAGTTTCCATGCCAGTTACACACATAAAAGCAATTAGCTTTTTATTTACTGTCAAGATTTAGATTCCAAGTGTGATATTAAATGTAAGTTTTATTCTTATATTTTATACAATATATACAAAATTATAAAGTTCAGTTCAGTTGCTTTTTTATTTCTTAAACGGCATTTTCAACTTCTTTAAAATATTATTATTTAACACTTTACCGGACATTGAATACCCATGTTAAACAAATGTTTGAAGCATTCGTTTCAATATAAAAAAAACAGCTGAAAACATATTTGTAACCACTTTCCAATGACCAACAACGATTTGCATATTTTTATAGACACACAGGTATGAAAGTGACATAAGAGCCGCAAATGTTTTTTTTTTTTGCCTTTGTGGACATATGAGTGTGTTCAGAGCTTTGATTATGCAATGAATACAACGACTTGGGCCAGTCGATGGCATTAAGTGGAAACCTCAATGACAAGAAAAAGTTAATTTAATCAATCGAAAGTCAAAGTGCAGCTCTGGGCAGTTATACGCGTTTACGTTGGGCCTGGAGAATATATGAATAATTTTATAATATCAGGTCAATAAGCCCGGCAATTATCTAACAGATATTTTATTATTCTCTTGTTTAAATTCATGTTAATTGGCAAGAAGTTACATATACAATGGACATTAAACTGTCTCTTAGTTTAAATAAGTATAAACACGCGATTTTAGACCTTATAGCCTCTGCTACTACGGAGTCTAACCGGAATTTACACCAGGTCATTAACATGATCTCATCTCTGATCTGGTCTCGGCTGATTTGTATGTGCGCTTGGGTTTTTGTAGAGGTGAAAGTGGAAAATGCCAAGCAAATAAACTTCACGTAATAAAATCAGCGGCAGCGACAAGTTATTTTTTTCCTTTTTTGTTGTTTTTTCTTCTTGTTTTTTGTTTTTTTCTTGTTACTTGCCTTTGCATGAGGTGGAAATCTTTGTGGGAAACTGTAGCTCAACTTTCCCAACAGGCTGCATTGAGGGGCATTTCGCGATTTTTCGATAGCTCTTCATTAAGTTAAGTTAAAATTCAGATTCCGTGCACATTGTCTAGACAAAACTGCAGAGCAGTGCTGATTATGTCGAGTTATCAGGAAGTTGACAGAATGAACAATGACAACACTAAACAACATTAAGAAAACTTGACTGGAACTTGTACCATTTAATTTATTGAACTGATTTAAGCTAAGCGCGCTCTAAAAAACGCACGTATTTTTGAGAAATAATTGTAAATGCCGGCCGAAACCAGTTTCAATACGTAATCGAGCCAAGCGCCGTTTTATAAATGTTTAACTGGAAACTAGTTCTACGGAAATCGAGAGTGCCCTGAAATTAATTCTTCGCTCTTGCATAATATCGGTGTTAATGCTTTGTAAATGGTTGGTTAATAGCTTAACAGGGTCTACGCCTTACAGGTTTCATTCACTAAAAAGGCCCGCTTCGGACTTGTACACGAAAACTTCTCACAGTGTTTACGCTGCATTTGCCGTTTTTGGCATGGCCCGCACGTTTCTTGGCCAAGACGAGTGGCTGATAAATGCAGTGCGTGATAAACATGCAGAGCTTGCATTTCATTTGATTTTGAGCATTCCGAGGGCTAATCAACCCATTGTGCTGTACGTGCATTTTGACATAAAGTGCTTTAATGCCTGAATCAATTGCATTAAATCAGTCTTTAGAATGTTTTCGAAAATATATATTTATGCTGATTGATATATTAATTTAATTCAAATATTTTAAATGTCATGTCATCAGGGGATATCCGTTAGACATCAGGTTTAGCTTAAAATCGTTAATTATGCTTCGGTGCCTCCTCCAAATGAATAAACTTAAAATATTCATTGGGCGATAAATTAAAATAAAAACCGCAAATGCGACGCCACCCAAGCGATTTGCGTCACTTTCCACGGGTTCCAGCTAATGTTCGGGTCTGGGCACACTGGCCCACCACAACTCTTTTCCGCATACAAAGTTCAAGTGTTGTCTAGGGTATGCGATGTCAGTTGAGATTTTGTTGTATTCTTCTTAATTGCCAATAACTGGCAGCTGGTTCTAGACTTTAACTTAATATTTAAACAGCACCATAATTAATTAAACTAAACATCGGCCAAATGACTAAGCAAATATTTGCGTACATTTTCATATAGAAAAAAATCAAAGTTCAACGCACGTTTTGGCCTTGCCGGGGGCGAACAATCACCAGAGTGACCGTTCGCGTTGTTTAGAAGCAAAAGTGTGCAAATAATTTGCAACATCTGATACAACGAAACTCCATTCAAATATTTGAGTTGGCCAGCTTTTTGTTGGCAGCCAAACAACAATAAAAGTAAAATGTTTGCATTGTTTCTGAACTTTCAATACGCGTGCAATATATATAAATACTCTGTCTACAGTAGGTATTCTAATTTATTTAGACTCTGGAGTTGCAAAGTTGTTCAAGTCGCACTTGCGGTCTTTATTTATTTTAATGGGTATTTACCAGTTTGATATTTACTTAGTTGTTAAATTAATTGTTGAAATTGTTAAGCAAAAACAATTTGAAAGCTACAAATGCGCACTTATTGTTAAAATATTTATTAAAAATATTTCGAATTTATTATACACTTATACACTTATATTTTTCAAAATTAGTGAAATATATCTGAGTATACAGATTAATAGACCTAAACCTAAATCGCCATATTTTGGCCAATCAGCTTATTCGTTTGAAATACATTTTCTTTAGAAAGCTTTACAGAAACAGAAATTGAAATTTAGAGAAATTTTATTTTAGAGTTTAGTTAAATAGATTCAAAATCGGACCATTACATTTAAGTCATTAAAATTTTTGGAAGTGCATTCAATGTTCGGCATAACGAAGTGTTACTTGCTTTTCGTTTTACTTGTACCCAAAACACTGCTGAATTTCGATTCAGTGGCCTTGAGGTCTTTTTGCGCAGTTGCAGGCTATAATTAGAAAGCCGTCGAAATTGATGAGTAGCCAGTAAAAAATACTCAATAGTACCCAAAGTCGAAAGGCAAAACGAAATGCAATGCAAAATTGATTAACCTACGATTATTGATTCGAAACATTTTATATACATGTACAATTTGTAGAGCACGACTTTGATGAGTTCTCCGCAGCAGCTGCTCTGAAGCCGGGGGCCGCTGGCGTTGTGACCGGAGCGAATTTGAAGACCAAGTCGCAGCTCACCGATACCATCAAGGAGTCGTGTCTGCCCAAAATGCTGTGCGAACTGGCTGCCAAGCAAGAGTATCAGCTGAGCGAAAAGGAGCGAGAGTTGCTCAGATTGATAAGGTAAGTGCAAGTCGTGACTTTGGTTGATGTACCAAAACAAAGCCATATAAAGATCAGAGCTGGCGCGAGGTTGCCCAACTTTTAACTTAGCACTTGGCACTAGACCCCTTTTAAGTGTATATTTAAGTGCAAGCGACAACTAAAAACAAAAACATTTCATTTGCGGTTTTACTTGTTTGATATTTCACTTTTCCACTGCTGTTAATCTCTGGCCCGGCGGGACGTGCATTGAACTCGGGCACGCGCGTTGTGGTTACGACGGTTGGGAAAGATCTTTTTATACCCTTGCCAAGTGCTTATTAATTTTGTCACGAAACGTGTAACGCATATTAATATATTCAATACAATATTCGATTCGATGTCGCCGTATTTCTCTGTATGCTTCTAAACAAACAAGTCTCAGTTTTGTAGTTATTGTCAAAAACTTGGCAGAAGCTCGAATTTTTGCTGCAGGCAGCCATATTATATAGCTGCCATGGGAAATGATTGGTCAACAAATTTGTTTTTGCATAATAAACCATTTTGTTTTCACAAATATGCTAACAGAACACGTCACTCTGCTTCTAACTTGTGAACAAAATATCACCAACAAATATATTATATAGCCGCCAATAGAAATATTCTGTTAAAAGATATATAAAGTTCACTATATTCATTAATTTCTATATAGAATTTCTACATTCCTACCATGTGAGCAATAGAAACATTCTGTTAACAAATAGATGCATATGTAATATCTATATAGAATACGTAGTTCTCAACATCCCGAAAAGTGCGTGTCCTTCATTATGTTGAGATTAAACGAAAGCATCAAGGACTGGCCTTGTTTGAACCACATCCAATACAATAGGTGTTTATCTAAACGGGTCTGGCTGTAATCCGAATTCAGACCCACCGGCCGGGCACAACCTACCTCACATAGCCGACGCGTCGAGCACACTCCGTCGGTTTGTAACCTCGCACTTGAGCCGAAGGTGAGCGCAGCGACGTAAAAAACTGTTAAATTGACAAACTGACTGTACAGAATTGTTGTTGTATTTGGTTCTATTGAGCTGTCTGGCTGACTACAAGGTGTTTTAGGCAAGCTTAAACACAACACGACCCCAAAACAATATAAAAACCCTGAGATGTGTTGTGGCTTCCGACTCTGATTTTGTTTTTTGTTTTCGTTCTTGCAGATCTCCAACGATGCCCTGGATGATGAACATGCCGCCCAGCAAATGGTATTTTGCGGCTCACATGGGCGAGCTAATGCGCCATACGGTCGATAATCTGAGCGGTCCCATGGGCTGTGCCAATCTGTGGCCGAATTGTCCCATTAGCTCCAAGAAGCTAATGAAGCTGAGCTACAAGGTGCGCGTTTAGACGCCGGTTAATGTGATCACTACATATTCATTTAAGTATTAGATCTATAAAGCACACAAATATAAACACACACACATGCACACACACACTTACACTCACACACACACACACACCTATTGTACTATATGTTTTCAGTATCTAAGGCTCCTCCTGGCTTACAAAAAAAAATATTAAGACAAAGTGCCTACAGTTTTCCATAATGGAATCTGCGGCATGACTGATGTGACAATATTTGCAATTTGTAACTATCATCTATTAGCTGTAAGTGCTAAGTAGTCATTTAAGCGTGGCTAGTCTCTCAATTATATGTTAGTTTAAACATTATGCCTAATGTTAGTTTGACGTATAATTGTAAATAAATGCATATTGTTATTTAATATGAATCCTATATGCTGGCTTTCGACTTTTATTTTTATTTTTTTTTTATTACTAATGATAGTTTTAAGCACTATTTGAATTGCGCTCCGTCATCTTTGGGCCTTTAGCGCTGTAATCGCCCTTCGTCAGTAAGCTTGGACATGAAAAGGCAAATGCATTGGAAAATGTTTTTTAATTGTCTGTAAAGTGCCAGGAAATGTCGTTTTTAACAGCTGTGTAGATATTTTTAGAAATTGTAATACGGCTGGAAGGTCGTTTTACGAAAACTCGATACAACCTGTGATTAAAACCAAGTTTTGTAATGTGAACAAATCTCCAATCACGATAAACAGTGAGTTAACATTTTCAATTGATTTCATGCGATTCCCATAATGAGTTGCGTCGAAAACCTTTTAGTTGACTTCTGACTTCCTCATCATAATTATTATACTTGTGTGTTGATTTTGGACAAATATTTCACTTTTTTAGACACTGCTTTAAATTGAATCTGAATAATTGTTGCTTTTGGCAATACAATAGATGTAATTTGAAATAAAATCAGACGTTGTAAATATGCCAATTTAAATGCAGACATGCAGTATAAAAGTGAATTGAAAAGAGTCAAAAATGGCGCTCTTTATGTCATTAATATCGTAGAGTATTGCGTATGGCAAAAAGTACTTTCGATTTGACCACTTTGTTAAATGTATTAAATTATAATGTGAATATTAAATTATAATTTTCATACGAAATGTGTATTGGATGGAAGAAAGATTTGCTGAACGTCTCAACTGCATATATTTCGCATCCTCTTACTATCATAAAAAAAGGGCAATTTAAAAAAATGTGTATTAAAAATCTACCCTATGAACTTTTTATTTTGTATTTTATGCGTTCTGGGCTGGGCAACAGCAGCTAAATGCAGCTTGTTAATATATATATTTAATCTTTCCTGTGCGCTCAAAGTCTAATGATAGTGACTAAAGTTCGTAATGAATCTTCAAATATGCATGCCGAATTCCATTGCATACTTTTGGGCGCTAGGCAAAAAATACGTCGCATCGAAAGCGAAATCGCTTTATATGCAAATCATTCGGCGGAACGTTCGCTGACATTGCGCACCTCGAACGAAAAGGCACTAAAAACAAATACAATATTTGTGATCGCTGATTGCTTCATTGAACATGCTTGAGGCGTAAAAATGGCCACACACCAAATCAGAAGTATTTGAGCGAAATTGCGGGAATATGACAGAAATATTTATTGGCTAATTAACTGTTAGGCAATTGCAAAATGCTAGAAAGTAAACAACTCGATTATATGAGCAATTCTATTGAACTCAAAGGCATAAATCAGTCAGCGACATGTTTTTTTGTTCAACGTTCAAATGCTTTTTCGAATTTCGATGCGACACTTGTTAATGTCCAACAATTGATGCCACATTATATTTATATAGTATAATCATTATCACTTTGCATTTGGCAAGCGTTTCGATGGGATTTTTGCCGCTCAAATTGCAAAAGTCAAATCCAAAGGGGGGTAAAAACCAAAAAATCAAAAAAAAAAAATAAGACAAGACAAAACAATCACGAAATTGCGTTTTTGCCTTCATTGGATGGCTTAACAAAAACAATAAAAGTAAACAATTTGTAATATCAATGGAATTGGGTCAGTTTGCCAGTTGTTACGCTTGTTGCGTGCCAAAAGTGGAACCCGGCGCACTTTCATTGTTTCGTTCGGGCGCTCCGATTTTGGGATAGAGACCAGCACTTTAGTTTTTGGTCTGACGTTTGACAAGTTGTTTGTTGTTGTTTGTGTTGTTGCCGTTGTTGCCTTTGTCGCTCGTTGTGCAATGCCCGCCGAGCGCAGGCAAGTGCAGCTTTTGAACGGAGCGAATTCGTAACGTGACTTTCAACAGCAGTTGCTCGCACTCAAACTTCTATCAATTTGTCAGGTTGCCTAATATTTCCGCATTGCATTGCCAAAACAAAGGAAAGGCGAACGCGAACGCAGGCCGAAACACTCTCCCCAAACATCCCAGTTCCCCACTCAAATCCGGGCCTGCGAGCGAGCAATCAAAACGGCAACAAGTGCCACACAACTGGAAAAACACGAAAATTACGCGGCTCAGCAAAAGCAAAAAGAAAAACAAAAAAAGAATGCTTACAGCTGTCGAACCGATGATTTAATACCCTACTGAAATGGCCATGACAGCTATGTGCCAGTAAATTATTTTACAAATGTGGCCTTAACTTATATGATAATAAATAATGGTATCAGATTTTGTTTAAAACATAGACAAATTTATTTTTAAGTTCGGTTAATATATCAGTTATATGAAAAAATGTGTGTTATTTTATATTCAAATAATAAAACTGGTTAAAAGAATTGGTTTTAAAAATGTTCCTGTTTAACAAATAAATATTATTTATCTATCCATATATATTTGAACTATTAATATTTAATGCAAAGTTCAAAAATTGGTTAAGATTTCTGTGCTCTATTCAATTTGATCATTCTTGTTTCTAAATTTTACTATTTATATTCATCAATTCACCTTCACCTGATTATTAGCGTAGAAACATGCCTGCAAAAAGAAACCATGTACAATATATAAACAATATGTCAGTTATGTTTTAGCGCCTATATTATTCTATTCACATAATAAAATATTTATATGTATATATATATTTATATATTTATCCGATTTGATCATATTAGTTTACATATTATTTACAGCCTGAATTTGTATACACCAAGTTACCCTCTTGGCCTGGTTACAAATACATCAATTCACAAAATGCCTTTGTCCTATGGCAGGGTAACACAAAGCCGCTTTTCCAACCCACATTGAGGTACGTGCAAAAAAGTTGGCTGCAAATGTGAGCCAGGCTAAGAGTGGGAGCCGTCGAGCGGCAGCGTGCAGTAATTGCGGCTTAAGCCGCAAGTGTTAACAGGCGCCGTCTTGCGTAACCGGGCAACCGGGCTGATTGAATGACTGGCCAACTTGTCGGTCAAGTCGTGGCTAAAAGCCGATCGACCGACTGATCGAGCGACTGATTGAACCGGCATTGTGTCAGTTCTTATTATGGTCTGTTAATGGTCTCGATTCTCTTGCCAGTAACTGTAAGCACAGCTAGTCGACCGCCTGACCGAGCTGATTGTTAGACTTGGCGTCTTTATAAGCTGGGCAGCCATGATCGAATTTGGCCGCTGTTGTTTTCCTCGTTCTTGAACGCTCCGTTCATTTGTGCATTTAATAAATGAGCTTGTAATTGAAAGTCATATCGCACATCAATTACAATCGATAGACAAATTTGCGGTTGCTGAACAGGCGTGGACAGCGGCACGTGCTCCCAAGATCTGGCCACGCACTTGACAAATGGTTGGGTAAACAATTGCTAAAGCTAAATTATTAAAATTAACTGCGAACTGTGTTAAATGGCAAAATAAACAAAGTTCACCATAAAAACATTTGGCTGTAACAGTGTTGAAATGGGTCTTGTGGTGATAATAGTTTCGGCATTAGCTGTGGATTGGGCGTGTCTTTTAAGTGCATTTGTTCAGATAAAAATTCCTATACTCTAGTCAAAGAATTGTTCAATTATATAATATTATAATAACCTCTTAAACACAAGCTGTACTATTTTTGTTTAAAAACATAATTGTCATATGTACAAAGCCTTCCGATATTTGTCAAATATTAAGCAGCCACGTTTGACAACATGTTACAGTGACTGTCAAACTGTACAGTAATAAGTTCATTGAACTAAACTATATTTTTTATATAAATAGCTCCACAACATTGTTTGCAAATATCATTAGCAGGTTTGTAAAACCCTAATATTTTACAAGTGGCATGTGAAATGAAAACTATCCCTTGCTAGGGTATAATTTAACACGTATACCCAAATATATAAAAAATGTAAGTTATTTTACTATGTTTTTTTTTCGAACACCAAGCACATGAAAATTGCCAAAGCATTTAACAGCCGTTGTTGGGCTAGGTTTTAATGGGGTTGCTTCGGCTTAATGCGAAGCTCGCACCTCAGCGGAGCGCTTGGGCAGCTAACGGAAACGAGCGGGCTGGCGGACTGTGGCTTTAACAACCGCAGGTGAGGTAATTGATATGCAAAGCCAACACGCCAAAAGCCTTTACCAAAAGGAAATCACAAGTGCAAAAGTAACGGCTACTAACATGGAAAATTTCATAACTATTCATAATTGCGAGAGAAAGAGAGAGAGAGAGAGAGATACTGTTGATGGGGGGGCAACAGCTGAGCAGCAGCTTGTTTGTCTACTTCAAAAGGTGTTGGTGTGTTGGAGGCACACACTCACACACACACACACACAGGTACGCACACACTTGTAGGCTCGGCCTGCGCCCTCCACTTGACCATATTGCCTCACTTTCACTTGTCTTTGGCTTCTTTTGCTTCCGCACGAAACTTGGTCAAAATGCAAAGCAAACTTGGCCGCCAACTTTACACAGCGCAAAGAGAGTCGTTTTTGTGTTTTTTTTTGTTTCTTTTTGTGTGTTTTGTTTTTACACTTTAATTTTGTCATCCTCTCTCTCTGGTTTAGTTTTGTGTTTGCTGCGCTTTGGCGGCTCGAAGCGGCCCCAAGTCGCGTCAGTCACCGAAAGACTTTAAACGCACCAAGTTGCCCAGTTGGCTGCACGGCTCCTCTTTCGTTAGCCATGAATCTCCGTTACATTTGCACACTGTCGCTGCTGCCCACGGTGTACGTGCTGCTCGTGCTGCTGCTGGAGTATGTGGAGCAGGGCTTGGCCCAGAATCCGGATCCTTGTTCGAGCTGCCTGTGCAGCTCGTCGGCTTCCCGGTGATTGTCCTCTCCGTGCGCCTGTCGCAGTTCGCCAAGAAGCTGGCCTACTCCCTGAATCCAAGTAAGTTCGGCGCCAGCTGGCCCTTGGCTGGCTGTGAAAGTGCAACTGCCGCATTGGGGCATGATTCAGCTGTTGGGCATTTTAATTTCTTTTCATTCAGTGAAAGTCAAAACTTGTGCATAAATTAATAATTTGGCATTGTTCAAATCAGCTTGTGCGTGCTTCGTGCTGCAAAAACGAAAGGAAAACCCAGACTAAACTCACAAAGGAAATTAATTCATTTGACGCATAAAGGCTATTGTCTAACATATAAAACAGTAATAGGTTCTTTGAGAGCCTGACATTTTAATCCATTCTTTCTGTGCTCACCTTAATTGCAAGTGTTTTTTTTTACATTTTTTTTAAGATTATAAGATTTTTTATCTAATATATAAACAGTATTGGGTTCTTCGCCATCTATATTTTCTGTGCTTAATTTTTTTGCAAGTGTTTTAAGTGTTTCGTTAATTATTCGCCAAATACAGTAAAAACAGCATTGGTAAAGAAATAAAATAAAATAAAATAATAAATAAAAAATATATAAATAATAAAATATAATGCAGCAAATAATTCAAAATACTTCAAATCAAAATAAAAAATGCGAAGAAAAGTTTCAAATAAAAAATAAAATCAAATTACCCCCGTAACATATTAAACTTATTACTTGCTGAAATAAGCGCTATAATAACATAATAAAAACCCGCCTTGCCCGAGTCTTACAGCATTAGTTGACAAAACCCAAGGCAACCAGCGGAGTTGGGCATCTCATCATGGTAGGAGCTCGCCATGAGGTAAACGCACTCAATTGCGCCGCATCGCTCAAAACCAGACCCCGATGACGGGGGAGGGGGGGGGGGGCAGTTAGCGGCGGCTCGTCGTGCACGTCCACTTAACCAAGCTAAATGGGGTCAAGGCTGTTGAGGCGACAACTGAAGCCAAGTTGTTGGCCGGAATATTTTACAATCAGCCGTGTGGCTAGTTGTTAGTTGAACTGTTGCCAATGTTTTATTTATTTCTTTTATTCAGCTTCTTCTTCTTTTTTTTGGGTAATACCACTGACAAGCAATCATGAGTGGTAACAAGGGAAATACCAAAGCTACCCACGTTGAACGCTGCAAACTGATGCAATCAGCCGTAGTCGAAGACGCAGGGTAACTCTGGCATTCTCATCTGCCGGCGCTTTGACTAATTTGGCGTTTTATAAGCAAACAGCCAACAACAGCTAACTGCCAACTGCGAACTACAGCCATAAAACTTCCCCCTTTGCCGCTCTTCCAGATACGTACCGTTCGCGCAGCAGACGCGACGCCGCCCACCCGCTGGCCCTCGACGCCGAGCTGGCCCAGAAGGAGATACTCCGCGAGTTCGGGACGCAGGCTTGCATACTCGAGGAGCCGTGTCGCGTGCACGCCGCACGTTCCGGCAGTCAGCGCCGGCCGGGCAACGACGGCAAGGCTGCGCCACATGCGCCCTGGTCGGAGGTCTTGAGGTAGGTCAAAGTATTGCTTCGGAACGTGCAAATGCCCGCAAAAGGGATAGTGTATTTTGGTAATGGTGCTTCGAATGCATGCCGAAGCTGGTCTGCAGCCAAATTAGTATTTTTGTATATAACTTACTATTGCTCTATTAAAACATATTTAAATTATAGGTTTTTTAATAGGTCTCTCCATTATAAAAGCAGATAATACAATCTTTCTTATAATAACTATTTGTAAAATGTTTATCTAATGCCAAAGTAATTTATTATGTTTATGTGCTAACAGTACTATCCACTAATGTTAAAATTACTCAGCAAAAAGGGAAAATATGTAACAGGCTAATTGTTGCTGACAAAAGAACAGAACAGCGATATTATTGCTATAAACGTTGATTTTTTTGTAACCAAATTCCCCTTTTAAGTTAGTTTAAATTGCCACCTTTGAATTCCTATTGATTTATATGGCATAGAGCATCTGAGTGTCGGCATTGTGTAAGCCAATTTAGTTTTCTTAGTTATTTCTTGTTGAAGTGGAACGCTGACTTTATGGCTTCCCAACTGGCAACTGACAGACAGTAACAACTTGAACTTTTCTTATCTACCTCTCTCTCTCTCACGCACTCTCTTCGTCCCTTGTTCTCATTCGTCGCATTTGAACATCTCAGATTGCATTCGTTATTGCTACGTTGCAATTTGGCGCTGCTGTTGTTGTCATTTGGCAAATGAATGGCTTGTTTTTAGCTGAAAATGTTTTCCAATCAATTTTTATTATTTCTCGGTGTTTTTTTTTGTTGTTGTCCCCCCTCCAAGCAGCTGAGCCATTGTCATTGCCAATGCTAACTCATCTGCGCATAACTTAATGTCTTCTCTCTGTCTGTCTGCAGTTAGATCCACGTAGTTGTTACTCCCAAAGCTTAAATGTGCATGTCATTGCATTGCCATTGGCTTTGGATTTCAATTTGTAAGTTTACATAAATTCGTCGAGTTCCTGATGAGTTAGTTGCCCTTGCATTCGCCATTGTCATGGTAATGCAATGCACAGGGAAATTATTCTTTTCCGCACTGGCTGCCATTTCCTTACCCTCTTCTGGATCTTCGCCATGCGCTTTAAACACGCGTCGTTCTGCTGTGATTCATAATTAATTCCTCTTTTCCATTTATTGAAGTTTGGACAATGAAGGAGCCCTTAAAGTTTTTGCCTGGCTGGCCACAGATATTGAATATCTTCTGATTTCTGCAGCTGGACAACTATTTGAAATATTTAATGCTTATTTATTTTGGGCAAACAAAAGATGGTTTAAACCTTAAACAAAAGCTTTTTGCATGGTAATCTATGGCATACGTGTCGTATGCGCAACATTTGGCATTCATAGTTTTGGCCATTGTTGTAAATTTCATTTAATATTGTGTCATATCGCACTCGCCTCAGCCCAAATGTGCTGCACATGCATCTGACATTTTCGCACTTAACATGCAAAATTTTCAACACTCAAAGTTTCTTTTGCCCCCCGTTGGTCTCTGACCAGGCCCGGACCCGGGCCCGGGCCCGGACCCGGACCGGAGCCAAGTGCTGGCCCCCAACGTGTCAAGAGCAAATATTCAAAATTATTTTTGAAATGTGCTCAACGTCTGTCGTTCGTCGCTTTGTCCGCTCTGCTTCCTTCACCTTCCATCTCCTTCCCCCCTCCCCCTCCCCCTCCCCGTCTCTGTTTGTTGTTTGTTTAGTTTTCGTTGCGCTGCAAATGTAATTGGCATTAGAAGTTTTGTACGTTTGCCCACGACGTGTTTTGTAATAATAAAATATGATTAAAGTTTTTGATTAAATTTATGCAAGCACACAGTGGGGAGCGGTTCCAGTTCAGCTCAGTTCGCTCCAGCTCAGCTCCAGCCTTGGTCAGTTGTATTTTTGATGCTGTTGCACCTTTTTATCGCCCAGCACTCTCTCCCTCTCTCGCTCTCGCTCTCTCATTGGCTGGGGGCCACTGCAGATGTGTTTGTTACTGAGTTGATTAAATTATCCCACTGCAGACGTGCGAAATTTGAAGCATGTGTGCGTCTGGGCAAAGGTGTAAATTGGGTTGCTTACCGCAGCCTAATCAGCAACAAATTAAATGAACGAGATGGTCTTAAGGCTATATTTTATATTTGTATACATATTTATATCTATATTTATATTTTTCAAATATAGCCAACATATCTATTATATAATTTTGATGTAAGCTCTCAGAAATTCAAAAGTATTCAAATTAAAATTAAATAAAAGTTAATCGTTGTAAGCGAGCTTATCTCTAAATGTAAAGAAGATTAAATGTTTTATAAACTTTGGGCATTTGTTAAAATCTTTCTATATTTGTATTATATGTATAGTTACTCATTAATTACTTTAAATGTGAAATAATATTGGCTTAGACGCACTCACTAACCTAAAACCAGATTCACAATGCATTCCAAGTCTTTAACATGTCAGCGAATTCACCCGCCCAACCCAGGGTAATATCTTAAAATCTATAAAGCCTGCACCCCCCTTTTTTATTTTAATATGGCCCCAGTGCGGGACAAGAATCGGGTTTTGGAGCTGCACGGAAGGGGTGCCGGCTGCCTTGTGTATATTACCCGCTACTTATAAGTAATTATTTTTGTAATCCGCTTTCGTTGCCGACTATTGTTGCTGCTGCTGCTGCTGCTGCTGCTGATGATGATGATGATGATGATGATGATGACTGAACAACAACTCTTTGCATGCGCCCCACTCAACCACTCAGGAACTACAAAGTGCAATCAACCGGCGGCATGAAACAATGGTATCTGCTCTCGCTTTTTATCGGCGATGCTGTGCGGGATGTGCCGCTATGCAAGCACCTGGCCAAGCGGATGCCGTGTCCAGGCGCCGGACCACTGCCGCCGCCGCAGCCTCGCTAAGGACTGGTCGGCAATCCAATATGGGCGGGTTTTACTTCTTTCATTGCAGAGGACGCAGTTCCGGGGGCTCTGCATCATCTGCATCGCATCGTGTAGTCAGTCAATCGCATGGACATCTTTGTTACGTTCTTTCCAACTCCAACTCCGACTCGGACTCCAACTCCGACTCCAACTCCCACTCCGACTACGCCTCCGTCTATCTTCACTCTTCATCAATTCGTACAGTTAGTTGTTTTTAAGGGTTTTAATTTAAACAACAGACAGCATAGGCTTAGACTTTTTTAAGTATATGTATGAAGAATAAGCAAATAAATCAACAAAAATCAAATGGAAATTGTGTGTGCCTATGCCGTGTCATGCCTGCGCTTTTAAGAGCCCGCCACCCCCGCAGCTCCCGCCACCCCCGCAGCTCCCGCCACCCCCGCGGCTCCCGCTCGCCCCTGTCCAGTTTGAAGTTTCGTTCGCTCGGACAATGCATTTTCCGCCCCGCCTCCTGCGCCGCCCTCTTGTTAACCATTTGTCTGGTTGCAAACAAAAATTGATACGCCAAAAAGCATGCAACGGAAAAAATGGTTGCATACTTTGCAGCGCCGCTCGCAAATTGTTGACACAAGGCATTAAGCTGCAGACTTGTTGCAGATACCCTGCAATCGTGCAGAACGGCTACCATGTGCTATGCAGCGAATGATATTCAATATAGAGTATGTAGCTTGTTTGCTATAATATTTTAATTAGCATGCATAGCCTGTAAAAGTCGCTAAAGGGTATGTTGTGCTATAAAATAAATTAAATATTTGCTATAATAATGCATGTGAAGTTTTTTTGTTTATATATTCTTTAATTGTGTACTAATTTCTTGTGCATACCCTGTAATACTGCAGATAGGTTATAAGCTACAGCGGACTTCAATATTTTTTATACAGATTTTCAAGCTGCAATATATTTAAACGTGCGCATAAGTTTGGTGTATTTGTGATTACGTATTTGACGATTACAGAGTATTGCGTGGTCCATGCTTTATGGTTTGCATTTGCGACTTGTTTTTGTTTTGTGTAGCTCTTGTTTGTTTCGCTTCAAGTATTGCAACTACAGCTTTTGGTAAAATACACAGCCCTTACCCCAGCCGCAAGCCCCCAGCCCCCAGCCCCGCCAGGCAGCGCTCTGCTATTTATTAACTCGTTGCATATGTTCGCAGGCACTGTTGAGCGCCCCAGCGCGAGTGCTGTAAATAAAACGACCCGACAGCGACGCCGTGTAGACAACAGCAACAACAACGGGCGTCGCTCTGAGCTTTGGTGACGTTGACAACCCCGTTGTGTGCTGCCGCGCCAAAAAATATGCTGCACTTTTTTGCACTTTGCATTTCTGTGTGATTTGGCGCTGTGAAGTCGTCAGTCTGGCAAAACGTTCGTCCCATTTGGGAAAACGCGTTCGCGACAAAAACTGAAATTGTGTGCGGCAGGAGGGTTTTTTATTTTTATTTTTTGATTTGTTTTTTTCTGTTGAGGATGTCTCTGGTGTTTCTCGGTTTATCACATTTAATTTTTCAAACATATTCCCCGTTTGTCGCTAGATTTATGTGCCATTTCTTTTGCATATTTCATTTGCTTGGAATACTTGTTGATTTGTTGCTGCGCACAATGGCACCAGATTAAAGAACTTTCTACATTATTTACGAAGTATTTAATAAATATTTGAGGGCATTTAGGCGATAACAATTATTTACAGACTTACAACTAATGGGAACTGCCTCTCGACGGATATATCTGACACGCCAGACACTCAACCGCTGCCCAGATACACCTTGCGCCCATCGGGCCTGACGTAATACTCCGTGATGCCCTGGGAGTTGGTAACATAGATGTTCTTATCGTCCTCGTGCTTGGGCCTGCGCGTCGAGGTCGTCTGGTAGGCGCTGCTATATCGATTATCGCTGATATAGTTCGCATTGGGATAGTTGTACTCCGGGCTATAGCCGGGCCCGTCATTCGACTCGCCAAATCGCACGGTATTCCCGGGCAGGTATTCGCCGTAGTTCATGAAGCTCTGGCTGTGAATCTGATTCTGATGCTGGCTGCTTGTCTGATAGTCCGTCGATGCTTCCAGGCGATAGTGGGAGCTCGGCCTATGCTCGTCGCTCACCACCAGTCGCTGCTCCTTGCGGTCGCTGTACTCGTACTCGGGCGCATAGGTGGGCCGGTTCAGGATCTTGCCCCGGCGTATGTGGCGCTCGTAGTGATCGGGGAACAGGACTCGGGCGCCGCGTTGCGGTGGTGCCGCCTCCTCGTAGACGGCGTTTGGCGGTGCGTGTGGTGGCCGCTCTCCGGGTGCTCGCTCGCCGGGTATTCCCTGAATCGATCCTCCTCCTCCCTGGCGCGTTCCTCTCTAAGGCGCTCGTCAGCCTGCTCGAACTCCTCGTTGGTATCCTTGAACACGATTCGCTTGCCACGCCTCTTGGCGACGCCGTAATCCTCGTCGCCCAGTCCATTGGGCAGCACGGCCGTCCAGCCCTCGGCCAGTTGCAGTTTCTTGGCCTGGCGCTCACCTTCGCCCTGGTCCTGGGGAAATCTCAATTTACGCTGAGCCGCATCACGATTGAATTCGTAGATAACTTTGCGTTCGCTTTCGCGCTGGGCTTCCGGCGTGGCGTCCGGGAATCGCACAGCTCCGCTGTCCCCACTTTCAATGTTCTTGAAGTGCAGCACACGACCCTCGGCCTCAGGCCCACCCTCGTCGTGGTCTGCGGGAAATTGCAGCACACCTATCAGCTCGGTGTGCGCCCGAGCTGCCTCCGCCTCGTCGTCATCTTGAAACCTGACTGGCGTCTGGGTATCCAAGTCATCCTCCTCGTCACGAAAATCAACGGCCATCAAGCGGCCATTATCCGTCTGAATGCTGCGTTTAATTTCCGCTGGCAACAGACTCCGCCTCCTTCGGCGACGCCTCTGATACTCTACCCCGCCCAAGTAGTCGGACAGCACGCGGGTGAAGAAGCTGCCGATGCCGTCGGCGATGTCAGTGCTGGGCCTTTGGGTGGGTCGCGGCGTTGTCCGCGTCACCTGCCCCAGCCCCTGCCCCTGCCCCTGACCGCCGCCCGTCAGCGCCGAGAGTATGCTGAACAATGAGCCCCCGCCAGAGTCGCTTTGTTGCGCCACAGCTGGTTGCTCTTCCGGCTCGCTGAAGAACTTAAAAAAGCCGCCGCGATGATTGTTCAGATAGTGAATGATTTCCATCTGTGCCGGGGTAGAGCTTTTAGTAATCATTAAACACCCTTGATTGGTAAGCTCACCTCATTCTTGGGGCATCTCTCATAAGTCCGCACGCAGCTCCGCTCGCCGCCGCTGATGCCCAGCAGAGCGGCCCGTCCGTAAATGAGCGCCGGCGAGGCGGCTGGGAAGCCAGCGAGGAAACTGTTTGGATTGAAGTTCACAAAAAAGTATAGACAACATTTTGAATTGGCTTCGGCAAACGTAACCCTAATTCGAGTCTAATATTACACTTGGTTAACTTGATTATTGCTAAAGGAAATAAAATTAGACTTTATATATTTAGGATTGAAAACAATAAGTCCCCCGTTTCTTGTTGATAACTCTTGCATTGAACTAGCAAATATTGTAAGCACAATGCTCAGAACTAAAATATATTTATTTGTTTATTTATTTTTTTAATTTGAAAAAGGCAACGTTTGCATTTATTGATAAATTTTAAAACGTCTGTTTGGCAAAAATGACGTGGAGAGTTCAGTAAATGTTTTTATTACATAGGGCTGCAAATTGGGCCGCCGGGAAATTTTCTTTTTAAATATATTTTTTAGTCAATTTTCAATGTAAATTAAAAGAAATTCACATTTTTGTATAAATCCCTTAACTTAAAATTCACTTGAAAACTGAGGCCGATTTATAGACCTACACGGCTATATATTCAAAGCAAAAGAGAGCTAAATCAATCTAACCTGTTTAAATTTAGCTTTGCCCTGAGAGTTTACACAGCAAAAGCTAAGAAATTCCCGTTTCCTTTGGGTCTAATCCATTTCTTTAACGCATTCTACTATTTCTCCGATAAAACGTATTCAGAAAATTCGCTAGGACAACTGCTTTCGTTCCCATCTGTCTGAGTAGCCAACTAGCTGCCGTTAAGCCCAAAAGCGCATTGTCCTCCGCAACGTTGCCCAGCTGGCTCTTAGGCTGCTTATAAAACTTAATTGAGTAAATGCCAATTTGCAGCGAGGAGCCGGGCAATATCAATTTAGAGACGGGCTGGTTGAGCCACCCGGCCACCTTCTGGCCGTGTCTCAATCAGAGCGTGGCTCATTTCATAGAACAATCAATATGGCCGGGCCAGATCGGCCTGGTTGCATAATGAATGAAGTCTAATCCCAGTTAACGCTTGGAATTAAGCTAAGGGGCTGCCTTCGAGTTCGAGTTGGAGTTGGGCATGTAAATTTCATAATATTTACTCAGAAATGGAGGCCGTGCCACATTAGGCGGCAGCGGGGGCAGCTTCGGCTGCTACTTACTTGGTTATGGCCGGCGACGTAATGAAGCCCGGCAGTTGGCCACGTAACGTTTGACCGGCAATCATCTGGCAGAGCACCTTGGGCACACACTGCAAATCGTCGTTGCGTGCGATGTTCTCCAGGGCTCTAATGAGCTGTGTGTTGGGCGGCCGGGCGTGCTGCGCGCCCGGGCTGGGTGCGCCCGCAAAGGCGCCCAGGAGACTCCCCAATGGGCTGGGGGCGGAGGAGGAGGAGCCGCTGGATGCGCCGCCACCCAGCAGCAGATTCGTAAATTGTGGCGCATATTGTTGCGTCGAGGTGAGCAGCGATGCCAACGTGGCCAGGCCCCCACCCCCACCTCCAGCTCCAGCTCCGCCGCCCGCCGCCTGCTGCTGGTAGGGCGGCCGATAGACGGGACGATAGTTGAACTGCTGCTGCTGGGGCGGAATCTCCCCAATCTGGTACTCGTAGTAATTGTGCGCCGGTCGCTGCGGTCGCTGCGGTCGCTGAGGCAGCGGCTCGTACTGATACTGCGTGGGCTGGTATTCCGACGGGGGGTGGGGCGGGGGCGGGGGCGGGGCCTGGCTGTGGCTGTGGCTGGGGTAGCCGGGCGGTCGCTGCACATAATTGCCAAAGTTGTTTGCGTAGCTGGACGAGCCGGGCACGGGCCGGCTGCCGTCCTGGCGATGCTCCTCGCGGGTGCGCGACGGCTGCGCCACAAAGTTGGAGGTCTGCTGGGCGGCATAGCTGGGCGGCGGGTAATCGTGCGAATCGTACGAGATCTTGTGCGCTGTGGCCGCAGTGGGCGCCGGCGTCGGTGCCGGCGTCGGTGCCGGCGCCGGTGCCGGCCGGCGGTAGAGCGTCGAGGGGCTCTCGTCGAAGACGTAGCCGGGCCGCTTCAAGTAGATCTCATCGCCGGCAGCGGGACCGGGCTGGTGGCTGCCGACGAGCAGCGACGACTGCACCGTGTAGGCCTGATCCTCGGGCTGCTCCCGCTGCTGGTACTCTATGTAGCTGGGCGTGGCCGTCGGCGTGGGCGTATAGCGGTAGTTTTGCTGCGTAAACGGATCCAAATAGCTGACCACGGGCGTGGTCGGTATCTGGGTGCTGGCATAGCTGTGGAAGCGCGTCTCGTCGGGAAAGGTAAACTGCTTGTCCAGGGCCGACTGCTGGGGCTGGAGGGAGCTGGGCACCTGGTGCTTGTAGTTGGGCTCCAGGTAGCTGGGCGGATAGCGCTGAACGCCGCCGTGCATCACATCCGAGGGCGTGAATTCCAGCATCTGTGAGGGTCGAAATCCGCCGTTGGTCACCCGGGCGGCCGTCTGGGTGGGGTCAACGGGGGTCACCTCGCCCAGCGGCTCCGAGGGGAAAAAGTTTTTCAGCTTTGCGGAAATGTGTTTCTGCCTGCCAGGAAGTCTGATTATGTTTAGTTGCGATTTACGGGGTCGTGGGGGGAGCATTGAAATTTGCATAAATTAGGGTGGACGTCAACTCACTCGTCATTTCCGTCGCCATTTCTTATGCACGACACGTCGCCGACTAATGCGATAATTAGAAATGCAATTTTCCATAGCATACTTTGCGGCTGTTGTCGAAACTGCATGCTGCGCGTGTGTGTGCGCTTTGCAGGTGTCTGGGTGTGTGTGGGGGTGGGGGTGGGGGCCGTCTCGCAATTGGAAGTCCCCAGCCAACGTCGGCAATTCATAAGCGTAAGCCACTTTTCGCACGTCGCCTGCAATAATAACATAAAAACTTGCTGTCAGCTCTCTCGACTACAAACTGCAAAAGATTGCGAATTTCTCTAGAGTCCTCGCGGCGAATTTCTCGCTACATTTGCACATAAATTCATAGATTTAGCCCACTGCCGAAGAGGGGCGTGCAGCGCATTTGCATTCATATTAATGCAATTCTCACGTGCTCGTTGAGATCTCAACGTCGTCGACGACGACGACGAGTTGACATTTGTTTAATTCCATTTTTTATGATTGCGCCGCGTTTATGCAGCCGCACGCCGCGACTCGGCGCCGTAATCATCAGCTTTATTTCGACGATGACTACGCCGTATAATCATATCCATAATCTTTAGCTCTTTTGGGTGCGCGTCGCTGGCGGGGCTCTGTGTCTGGCCCTGGCCCTGGCCCTGGCCCTGCTCTGAGCCCCGTGCTAAATTATTCATATTATTGTGACGTTTTATTTGTCGCCGTTTGTTGCCACAGAGCGTCGACAGGCCTTAAAAGTTTAATACACACGTCTGACACGTCGACTGCTCTGGATTTTTATTCGCTAAGCTTTGTAGTTAGAACAGTTGTCTGGCCGCGGGTGCGAACAAGTATATAATCTCTTAAAAGGCATACGTCGAGTCGGTGTCCGATTTCCAGTTTCACTTTCTGTCTGTTTCTATACAAATACAAGTCCGTCGTTTTGTTGCAAGCGGATTTTGCATTAACAACTCTTTTGTTACTTTCAAATGACAATTAAGAGCATCCTTATGTTCCTAATATATCACCAAAATCTAATCAATATCGTACCAATAATAGGAACAATCTTTTAATTGAGTAGTTGTATTTAGAAAATTAATTTGATTTTAAATATATCATAACCAAACTTGGCAATTGTATTTCTCACAAATCTTAAATTAATAAACGGTCTTTTATATTTATTTAATATGTCCAAACTGAAGTGTGTTGTCTATTGTTTGTTTTGATTAAGATTTTTATGTGCGCCTGTAAAAATAAATTTTAGTTTCTGTTTCGGTTTATTACGACCAACATTTTTGGAACGAGTTAATATAATGCAGCCTTATAGTGGAAACAATCGGTCAGAAATAAAGTTTTCGTGTGCAAACTGTGAACTATAAAATATGGACAATTACCTCACATTTTCTATATGTCTATAAGGGTATTTAGTATTTTTTTTAAAGCGCCTAGTTGACGAAGGATTACGAATGGGATTTTACTAAGAATATTTTGCCTTTGTTAAGAAACTATGTATATGTATATATATATATATATCTCGCCTTAGACAATAATATTTCTTTCGGCTAAAATATCACCACATCCATAACCTAGTTTAAGCACGTGCGAACCGGAATGGCGGTCTTTAATTAATTCCTATTTGATTAATAAAATTTCACTATAATTGATTCACCTTTGTAATCATTTGTAAATCAGTGAAAGTAATTTCAAAACGGTCTTAGCCATCTTTTGCAGAATATCAACGCATTGTCAATCAACATAAATTCTATTGCTTTATTTATTAGCTGGACGTTATCTTAAGCCGAGCACTCATTATTCACACAACACTCATTGTGTATTTGACACTTTTTTTTTGCCACATTCGCCTATAAATTTCACCATAAATGTTGCTTTTGTTGTTCGATTTGCATTTAAATGAAGTCAAGGTTGTGTTGTGTTGCGCACGTTGAATTTAAAGCTCATCTTTCCGGAGAGATGACGCACAACAAAAATTTCGAAAATTTCGTAAAAGTTTTAAACTGGCTGGTGGCGCAGATGAAACAGCTGGAAAACCAGCTAAATTTATTATTTATGCTTGTCGTAATATGAAAACGACTATGCCAAATGTGTTGGTCGCATATAAAATTTAAATTCCCTGCAATTACACACACACACACACACAGAGAGAGGGAGAGAGAGGGAAAATGACTGACAGACTGACTCACTTGCCACAGCTCGCAGCTGCAGCTCGCAGCTGCAGCTGCAGCTGCAGCTGTAATTGCCCAAAATTTTATGGTCGACGGAGACGTCGCAACGGGCAAGTACTAGAAAATTGCATTTGCTGCCAACAGGCAACAGAGGGCGCTGCACTAAAACGAAGACCGGCTGCAGCGATGGCATTTACAACAAGAAACGGCAGCTAATTTCACATGGATGGGGCGCCCAGCTCCCGGCTCCTGTTCCTGCAGCAGGTGCTCGGATCACAAAATGCTTCGATTGTGTGTCGAGGCACGCACAAGTGCGGCAGAACATGCACCCAAATGCCGTAGGGTTGCCACCTGCCCCCAGAACAAGTGGCGGGCGACACGAAAGGACACTTTACGCTTGAGATGAGCTCCAATTTTGGGCCAAAGACGAACACGGACATCGACACGGAAACCAAAAAGCACCGTACGTGTCGTGCATTCTTTAGTGCTCCTGTCGCCCAAATCAGCTGGGCGTGGCCGGCGCGGGGGCGTCGCTGGCGAACTTAGTGCCAGCATAATCCACTCACACTGGGCCCGTTGGCTTTTATGGGCGACGCGTGCCGAGGTTCGATTTGGGGTTCAGCCGTCGACTGAGTCACTTATTTGTTTGTTTTCATTTTTGGCTCGTCGCTAATTTTTACGCAATGTTTAATGTTTTATTCACTTGCACAACTCGCCCAACTTTCTTTTCGTTTCTTTTCTTGGCTGGTTGAACTTAAAAATAGTCGGGTCGCAATCTGTTGTCACAATTGCCACGCTTTGTTTAACTCTCAATTGCGACACGCACACACACACACACACACTCGCACACACTCGCACACAATTGTTTGGCCGGCGCTGATTTTGCACACTTTCGGCTTTTAATTCCACTTACTGCACTTCTTGGTGTCTTTCGTCCGCTTTGTGAAGCAACTCAAAAAAAAAACCAAAAAAAAAAAAAGAAACTAGCAACAAAATCGAAACGAAATCTTTTTCTGTTTTCCCAACTGAATCTTGGACGCATGCGCCAGCGACGTCTTTCCGGCTTTGAGTGCGGCGTTCGTTTGACACGCGACGCCGGCGCTGAGCATGCGCCAAGCCAAGTCGGGTCTTTACCCACTCGCTGTTGGCCACTTCGCTGGCGAAAGATGCTCCAGCGAAGAGTGAAAACGTTGCCGAAACGATCAAGCTGAATCAGCTGCTTGTTAGAGAGTTGCCATGGAAGAAGCAGGAGAGAGAGAGAGAGAGAGCGATAAAGTTTAATTGAGTAATAACAAAACTAAGCAGATGAGGATGAACACAGCTTAAATTTCCAATCTGCCTTCACCCTGTTTGCAGAAAAGCATCTGTACAACATTTAAAACAGAGTTCAATTGAAAGCATGTCTAAAACTCAACTTTAACGCGACTAGAACAAATACTATGCGCAGGTGTGCAGAAATTCGCCAAACAAATTGAAAACAATGTACCTAAGCCTAAGTTTACACAATGCTCACATAGAAAAGCGAAAGGCTTTTTAGCTAAGCAACTATCAAAAAAACTTAAAGAAATCCCTCACCGGAATTTATGAAAATCGAATAGAAGGGCGGTTCTCGCTTATAAGAACAGAGTGAGTTTCAAGCTCCAAGTCTTTAGGATCGGCGTGGTTAGGTAGGTAAAACAAGTATGATATCCGAATGTTGTAGGCATCACTTGACTTTATGAGAATCGAGTAGAAAGGCGGATCTTCTTTATCACAATAGGAAGAGTTCCAAGCTAGTTAAACTTAAACTTATGATAATCGAATAGAAGTGCGGTTCAGGTCGATAAGAAAAGAATGCGTTTTATGCTCTGTTTATGTCGTCAGTCAAATATTTCTGCCATTTTCTATTTTTCTATTTTTTCTCCTCCACTTAATATAATACTGTTTTAGCAAGCTACCAAGCTTTAAAGAGAAATATATTTTTTAGCAAAATAACAATTAAATTCGCTTGATTTGATTGTAATCGCAGAAGGGACTGTTTCCGATTATAAACTTGTTTGCAACGTAAGGTTCGTTGGGAGATCTGATAGTTCAGAGTTCATTCAACCCAGCGTTGAGGGTAACTATTTCAATTAAATCACACAGTTGCATTACACGTTGATGAACCATTTGTTACACTTTTTTATAAGCTCGATAAATAGCCAGGCGAATTATTGTACAATACTCGAAACGAATCTGGGTGCCGCCAAGTCAGCTCGCCAGTCAAATGGCTTAATTATAATGAGCCAAGAGCCGCAGACGGCAACAAGCGAACAGCGGTAAGCAAATTAGTCGCTTAAGCAAAACGGCGTTCGGAGAGTGAAAGTTGAAACCCGGTGGAAGCCGAAAGAGCGGCCAAAGACAGAAGATGAAGACAACAAGACGATGGCATTTGGCTGCAGCAAAATTTAAGCGACATTGAGTAATTTTCTGGTCTAGTCAGAGACCCCGGGCCCCAGGTGGGTCCCCCCCACGCTGCTTTCTTTTCCCGTGGCCCGAAAGGCAACGTAATAATAATTTACACGTTTTATTTTATTGACTGAGGCTGGGTGAGGTAACCGGCCAGCAGTTGGCTCTTGGCCCGTTTTGGCGGTCACACTGAAAGCGAAACCGAAACCGAAATCTGAAGATTGTGGGTTGTGCCAGTAACGTCTTTCATGGGCTAACTCGCGCCGAGTTGTTGCCAATTTCGGATCTATGCCAATGTCTGTCATTCAACCAGCGAAATAATATTGTTTTTCGACAGCTTTTTGGTTTGTTTACCCGCCATTCGTCATTTGTTTTGGTCTTCTTTTGTCTCGTTTCGGGGAAATTACGCAAAGTCAAAGACGCGACTTTGGCTTCATATTGATCAATTATAGGCCATTAATACTGTATCCGCTTTTGAGTGCTTTATCCCGTGGGCGTGGCCGTCAACTTGCACCATTAAAAACTACATCTATACTAAAGCAAATCTTCTATTTATCGCTTTATTTTCAGAATTAAGCAGCAACATGCGCCTCCGAGACTTCCCGGAAGTCATTGTGGATGAGATACCGAAGCTGTACGAGAGTCACATCAAGGTGTTCATCACACATCTGTACGGCATGGAGGAGAAGGTCGAACGACTGCCCAAGAAGTTCTGCAGGATGTACACGACCCAGCCGCTGGCGAATCAACTGCTGCAGTATCTCCGCACCCGTGGGGCCACAATATCGATGCAGGACTTCCAAGTCATCAAGGAGGCGCAACCGTTTACGCTGCGGCTCAGCGACGGCAAGCGCCTGGAGCTGATGCTCTGCGCCGGCAACGAGCTGGGCAATAGCCTGATGCTGCTCATCCGGAAAATGCACGGAGGCCGATTGCTCTACTACTATTCGGCTGTGCAGCAGGACGAGCTCTGGCGGCTGATGGGCAATGCCACCTACCAGGAGTGGATTGCGCAGGGCACCGAGGTGCTCCTCTTGAATCTGAAGGCCGTCTATCGGCCGTTCAGCCATGTCGATTTCGAAGAGGTTGCCACGGCCATCGCCAAGTGTGCCAGCAGAGTGGGCGACATAACTGTGCTCGAGCTGCCCCTATTGGGCTACGAGTATCTCATCCGCAGACTAGCCCAGACGTTGACGCTCTATGGTCACATCAAGCTGGTGGGCGCATATTTGGATAGCTACAGCTGCCTGAGCTCAGATCTGGGCCGCTTTCAGCGGACCGGCTATATAGTTAGTGTCCACGCTGCGGCTGCCCACAGCGCTGAGTGCGATGTTCAGGCGATTCCGTATCCAATAGAAAACCTCAAGTGGTCACCTGTCCCGAGCCGCATAAATCTCATCCAGCTTTGCAGCCTGCTCCGTCCGCTGCACATCAACGGAATCGTCGCCTTCCACGCGGCGGGGAATGTGCCGCCAGTGCCGCAGTACTTAAAACGCTTTCGATTGCAGAGGTCGCCCATGCCAGAATCTCAGCTTATGGCCAGAGACGTGAGCCTTCCTCAAAACCAGAACCATCCGGAAGTGACAAGCTCACGTAGAAATCCTATTGTGTTTATAAAGCAAAGAAAACTCCACTTTGTGGAGTATGACGATGATGATGATTCTTAAACATTAATATTGCATTTAATGTCCAAAGTGCGCAAAGTAATTTTTTACATGTCTAATTTCATATTATTGAAGTTTAAGTATAAGTATTAGCGTATATAATTGTAAATTTTGAATTTTAATGTAAATCTTCTATTGGAATCTAATAAAGTACATCGATTATCCGCATTTTTATACACGTGATAAGAGATTTATTGGGTTTGGGTACTGTTTGCTTTGTGCTTCGTATGAACGTAATTTTCTTGGCGGTATTGTAGCTAGAGACTTAAAATTTAGAATACCTATCCGTAAAAACGCGCGTCAGATAAAATGTTCAGATATTCATTAACAGATTAATATTGACATATCTGCATTTGACATATCTTCCAAATTTTGAACTTCCATAACTTTGTCCAAACTGAACCGATTTTCAAGTTCGGTAACATTGTTTTCATGGTTTGTCCTCTAGATCGATTCTGCATTCCAAATATATTCATTATTGAAAATAAATTCTTATTGAATTTTTTGGGAAAGAAAGCATGAAAAAAATTTTTTTTTAAATTTAGAATCCGGAATTTTTATTTTTTATCGATTGTGGTTGTCACAATTAGTATAAAAACCAACATTAAAATCGAGTTTGGGGGTAAAATTTTTTGTCAAAAATCATGCAAAAATTTACAGAAATTTTGACATGACCCTCGGATCCATAGCTCCCATATTTTAAATTCTCATAACTTTTTCAAAATTTAACCGATTTTCACGTCCGAAGGACTTTTGTCCATGATTTATCCTCTACATTGATTCCGCATTTGAAATATGTGCATTATTGAAAATACATTTTTTTTGAATTTTTTGGGAAAAAAGCATTTATGTTAGATGGCATTTTGTTCATGATTTAAAATATATGCATTATTGAAAATAAATTCTTTGAATTTAAGAAAAAAAGCATGTTGCTTTTGGTCGAACACCCGGCCTCATGCCGAGGTCTAGAGCACACTCTTCCATGGGCTCGACACAGTTAGTAATATCATTGTAAATCTTGACGCAAGGCAAAACAGTCGAGCGACACTCGGTGCACATCACATGACGCTTATTCTTCGACACAGTCTTCTTCGCTTTATATGGAAAGTGGCACCTTGGCTTTGGCAATTTGGTATTCGCGACAGTTTTGGCTTTGCGCATCTTCTTGGCCAGCTCGCGTTTCTGTATACGAGTGGCAATTAGGTATTATTTTTTGCAACGTTTGAGGGAACTTACAGCATTTTTTTTATCGTGCAAGAAAAGGTCTTGGCACTCAACTGGAAACAGATAGAATCCGTTTTCGATACTAGGATTGTGGGTCAAGATGCCCATTTGTGTCAAACTACTTAATGATTGAAGAACGAAGTTCTTCACAGTTTCGAGCTTCCGACTGCGCCCCATTTGAACTATCACCTTTTCTATGACGGCCTCAGCAGGAATAAAGGCGGTATCTCCCTGCTGTAGATCTGCAATAGCTCTCAGCACATTGCGAGTGTAGGCTTGAGGTATCTTCGGATTCAATGTATCCATAATATCGAATATTTTTACGGCAATTTAGAAAAAATATTAAACTATTCAAAACTTTTATTCCTTCGTACAATTTATATTAGTTGTTTTATGCTAGAAACGTGTTGGGCAAGTGATACAGATTTAGTCTATGCTCCGGCAAGGGCAAAATCAGGCTGAATTTAAATCCATGGCCCACTGAGATTCATAGTTTTTTAAATACATTTTGGACTTGATGCATAGCTCCCATATTTTAAATGCCCATAGCTTCGTCAAAACTGAACCGATTTTCACGTCCGAAGGCATTTTGTTCATGATTTATCCTCTACATTGATTTCACATTTAAAATATGTGCATTATTGAAAATAAATTTTTTTTAATTTTTGGGGAAAAAAGCATGACCCCCTTACCAATTTTGGGAATTTTTTTTTTTAAATTGAGATTCCGGAATTTTTATTTTTTATCGATTGTGGTTGTCACAGTTAGTATAAAAACCAACATTAAAATCGATTCTGAGGGGGTCAAATTTTTTGTCAAAAATCATGCAAAAATTTACAAAAATTTTGACATGTAAAACCTTTGGATCCATTACTCCCATATTTAAAATGCCCCTAACTTGTCAAAACTGATCCGATTTTTATGTTTGATGGCACTGTTTTCATGGTTTGTTCCGAAGATTTTACATTCCAAATATATTAATTATTGAAAATTACATTTTTTGTTTTTCTTTTTAAATATCATGTACTTACTCATTTTCGAAAATTTTTTTTTCAAAATTTAGAAATGCAACTTTATATTTTTAATCGATTGTGATTGTCACAATGATCATTAAAACAACAATATAACAGATTCTAAGTAGTTAACATCTTTCGTCAAAAAATCAACCAAAATTGATAAAAATGTTGACATTCACATTAGTTAGACAGAACTGAACCTTATTTTCACATTTGAATCTATATTTATTCAGCATTTAAAATATATGCACTAATGAAAAAACGATTTTTTTTTTAAATTTGTTAAAAAGCATGTTAAACTTTGCATTTGGTCGAACACCCGGCCTCATGCCGATAGTTTCGGCCAATCATTTGACTGCAAATGTAAATATGAATATGAATATGAATACCGAGTAGAAACCAGTTAATGCAGGGTCCAACTGGCGCATTTAATATTAACATCAGGTCTGGGTCCGTTTCATGTTTGCGCTCAGAAAGGTTGTTAAAATTATTATGGAATGCCTGTTGGCATCCAGGGTGCAGCCCCCACTCGGCGGGCCCAGTCCAGCTGGGTGGACAAATGACCACTTATCAACGTGTAATGAAATATGGCACATGTGTTGGCCATGTATGAAAGACATCCTTTTTGGCATCAGTCGCAGTAGTTGGCGCCTTTGTCCGGCTGTGGAAGCCTTTTGTCGTGCTCTGGCATGTTGTATGAATTATGTTGATGGCCAGGATGATGATACAGGAGCCAGTCTCTCTCTCTCTCTCTCTCTCTCTCTCTCTCTATGTGTGTGTCCTCTGCCTCATTTATTACATTTTGGCTTTTTGACAGATTGCTAAGCGTAGTAACCGTTTCCGCACTAATTTCCGTGTCCTGCAACTATTCCGACATCGTTGCCGTTATCCTTGCGCTCATGCTCATCATTATCATCATCATCGTCGT
This sequence comes from Drosophila robusta, assembly GCA_035043565.1. Classification (NCBI taxonomy): domain Eukaryota; kingdom Metazoa; phylum Arthropoda; class Insecta; order Diptera; family Drosophilidae; genus Drosophila; species Drosophila robusta. Next base: position 2,590,855 of record JAWNMW010000572.1, read on the forward strand.
CATCGTCTGGAGCATTAAAAGCCAAAAGCAAATTACTCATCACATCAACGGTCAGTTGCGCTCCGCTTTTTATGTATGCCATGCACAGGGATTTTAATAAATCGTTTTGTCCGAGTTGCTTCTCCCTTGGTCCTTGGCCTTTCACTCGTATCTGCTTTGGCTCCTTTGCGCTGTTTTTATTAGTTTGTCAATAAAGTGCCAAAAGACGTTGATTATGATCGCTGCTGTCCTTATCCCTTGCCCATTGCCTTATGAGTTTTGCTTATGACCTGCAGGCCGAGACCATTTTAGGCTTCAGCAGACATATAGGAGAATATAGCCTTTGCTTATTTCATCCTTTGCTATCATTTTCTGCAATCATTGGCTTCTGCAGAGACACTGAACAAAACTTAAAGTATCTTGGCTAAAATGTACACAGCTTTGAGGATTTTCCACTTTTTCGATGGTGAAATAGTTGTGGCAAAATATGTTGCATGCCCCTTGCCGTCGAGGCAGGAGTTGCGACGATGTAAGACAAGTTTCTTGCATTTACTTGCCAGGAGGGAGGGGGCGGGAATTGTTGCCCTCAGTGTGCACTTTGTAATGAATTTTTAATGCATTTTAGCTGGCAGTGCAGCACACCCAAAGTCTCTTCTTGGATGCCGCTTGCGGGTTTTATCCAGCGTGTAACGAAATTAATTTTTTTGCTACTTTACGCTGAAAGCCAATTAGACGGCATTACATACACTTTTATAACCCAAACACATGCGACCATAATTATGTTTGATTTATAATTGAATTACTTTTAAGTGGCTCTCAAGTTGGGCAAAGTGACATTTAATTGAAACATCATACTGAAAGCGTGTAGAATAAGAATATTTATTAAAATGAGGCAAATGAAAGTGTAGTTAAATTAGGTGTTAAATATGAACGAAATTGTAGAAAACCTAACGAAAATATATATAAAATTGCAAAACAATATATAATAAATTTAAAAAAAGAAAATGTAAATGTATATCTGAAGTTGAAAGAATTTAATTTAATTTTCTTCAATCTTACAGTTTTGTTGTGTTTTTCAATCACATCCGAATTTCTTTGGAGTATCCTTTGAAACGACTCAAATTGGTTTTGCTTAAGCTCTTAAATTTAACCGTATTTTCTGGCTTCAAAAACCGCAGGCAGTTAATTAACTTTAATTTACGGAAAATGGCAACGCACAAATGTCGCCGGTTCCTATAATTTTAATAATTGGAATTGGGCGGCGGGAGGGTCGATTGTATCGCTGTTGCAATTGTTGTTGCCTTTTGCGGTTAAGTTTGGCGCCTGGCATGGGGGCTAATAAAATTGCCAATGTATGACAATGGCAGCCCCAATCGAATCGCCCGCCTCGCCTGTTGCTGCTGGCAGGCAGGTGTTGAACCAAAAAGTAATTATCATAAACTAGTCGCACCCTGGGGTGGGGGCTGCCTATTGATTAGTTTAGCTTAAAATTTAATTGAAAACTTGTAAGTGTTCAGCGTGCGGCTTTTGCTTGAACGTTCGCATGACCCGACCCGAACAGCCGGACAAAGAGCTGTAAATGCGACACGCGCTGACGTTCAAATGTCAAATTAGACTCTGCAGTTGGTAAGCGATAGCCAGTCGACTGTGTCGGCATACGTTCGGATTTGGAAAACGCAATTCAAATTAAATATGCCAGCAATTGGCCGGACCCGCTTTGATTGACAGCCGCATGCTGCACGGCCTGATTGAAGGCGGAAGCGGATGTGTCATATCAGGGCGCAGGTTGCCATTATAATAGCCAGGCCAGGCACAACAGCTCCGTCGTCATTAACATCGCCTGCCTAAGCCGTTAATAACATATCATTTTTGTGGCACGCTGGCCCGCATCCGTGCCGCGTATCCTGTTACCGTGCCGCGTGCTCCAGTGCAGCAATTATGAGCATTTAATCCGCGACCACAAAAACTACAAATTGGCTTTAGGCATAATTCGGTGGTTAAGTGGCCAATCGCACTCGCACCACCGCCCAAAGCCCTGAAACGAGGGTTGCAAATCCACACTCGAATTTTAAATTATGAGTGTCAATCATGATGCGGCCAATAGTCCTTGCACTCGTTCGACAAGTGAAAAGGGTGTATTGGGTTTGTGCTGTCGGTCTCACGTATTGAAGGCGTCTTTAAATTTGGATTATATATTTCTGTATACCTGCGTCAGATAATGTTGCCAAATCTATCAAATCTATATATCTTTGGGGGGGCGCGTAAACGCGAAAATCAATCCATATCCCCCAAAATTTTAGACCTAGTCACCAAATTTTAGGCGAAAATTGTCGGCCACGCCCAAACGCGTCCCACAAATAACATATATAAACCAATATATAGCAAAAATTGCTTTACTGTTTCACGACTGTTTTAAGCTATACTCTGAACGAGTATTGTAGCCGGTTACAACCGACTGCAACGTTCGTACTTAAGTATTCAAACATGCAATTTGTCGTTAAGTTTCCATATCGAGTGAAAATTAACATTTAAAAACAATCCAATCCCTTAGGAATAAACAAATGCGGTAATTGCTGTGAAAAAGTATCATTGACTTCAGTAAAACCCGCCAGTTTTGGCGGCACTTCGGCTAAAATGATCGTACAATGATCGCGGACTAAGAAAATAGCTGCATACTTTTCGGGATGATTTTAAGCGACAGTCCCAAAAGTATGTAAATATGGTTGTAATAATATCTAGTACTGACAGCTAGAGGGCGACACTTTAAAAATAAACCAAAAAACCAAGTAGTTCATTGTCTTTTTTAAACTTCATTTTAACTTAATGTTTGCGATTAACGGAATCGGTGTTTGCCATAATATTAATTGGTGAATTGAAGGTGTAGTTCAGGGGCGCAGTCGGAAGGCCGTAAGAACATCTCTCGACTAGTTGATGTGTTTCCTGTAGTTCGTTAGTGGCTTCGCCTATGGTTATATCTGGATTGCGCTCGCCATGGACTCGACACAGTTGGTAATATCATTGTAAATCTTGACGCAAGGCAAAACAGTCGAGCGACACTCGGTGCACATCACATGACGCTTATTCTTCGACACAGTCTTCTTCGCTTTATATGGAAAGTCGCACCTTGGCTTTGGCAATTTGGTATTCGCGACAGTTTTGGCTTTGCGCATCTTCTTGGCCAGCCTGCGTTTCTGTATACGAGTGGCAATTAGGTATTATTTGTTGCAACGTTTGAGGGAACTTACAGCATTTTTTTTATCGTGCAAGAAAATGTCTTGGGAGTCAACTGGGAACAGATAGAATCCGTTTTCAATACTAGGATTGTGGGTCAAGATGCCCATTTGTGTCAAACTACTTAATGATTGAAGAACGAAGTTCTTCACAGTTTCGAGCTTCCGACTGCGCCCCATTTGAACTATCACCTTTTCTATGACGGCCTCAGCAGGAATAAAGGCGGTATCTCCCTGCTGTAGATCTGCAATAGCTCTCAGCACATTGCGAGTGTAGGCTTGAGGTATCTTCGGATTCAATGTATCCATAATATCGAATATTTTTACGGCAATTTAGAAAAAATATTAAACTATTCAAAACTTTTATTCCTTCGTACAATTTATATTAGTTGTTTTTGGCTTGAAACGTGTTGAGCAAGTGATACAGATTTAGTCTATGCTCCGGCAAGGGCAAAATCAGCCTGAATTTAAATCCATGGCCCACTGAGATTCATAGTTTTTTAAATACATTTTGGACTTGATGCATACCTCCCATATTTCAAATGCCCATAACTTTGTCAAAATGTAACCGATTTTCATGTTTGGTAGCATTTTGTTCATGGTTTATCTTCTAAATCGATTCTGCATTTAAAATATATGCATTATTGAAAATAAATTTTTTTTTGAATTTTTTGGGAAAAAAGCATGTACCCCCCCTTACTCATTTTGGAAAAAAATTTTTTTAAAAATTTAGAATTCGGAATTTTTATTTTATATCGATTGTGGCCGTCACAAATAGTATAAAAACCAACATTAAAATCGATTCTGAATGGGTCAAATTTTTTGTCAAAAATCATGCAAAAATTTACACAAATTTTGACATGTAAAACCCTCGGATCCATAGCTCCCATATTTCAAAGGCCCATAACTTTGTCAAAACTGATCCGATTTTTATGTTTGATGGCATTGTTTCCATGGTTTGTTCCGAAGATTTTGCATTCGAAATATATTTATTATTGAAAATTACATTTTTGGTTTTTTTTTTTAAATATCATGTACTTACTCGTTTTCAAACAATTTTTTTTCAAAGTTTAGAAATGCAAGTTTTATTTTTAATCGATTGTGATTGTCACAATGATCATAAAAACAACAATATAACAGATTCTAAGTAGTTAACATCTTTCGTCAAAAAATCAACCAAAATTGATAAAAATGTTGACATTCACATTAGAGAGACAGAACTGAACCTTATTTTCATATTTGAATCTATATTTACTCAGCATTTAAAATATATGCACTAATGAGAAAACGATTTCTTTTAAATTTGTTAAAAAGCATGTTAAACTTTGCATTTGGTCGAACACCCGGCCTCATGCCGATAGTTTCGGCAAATCATTTGACTGCAAATGCAAATATGAATATGAATATGAATACCGAGTAGAAACCAGTTAATGCAGGGTCCAACTGGCGCATTTAATATTAACATCAGGTCTGGGTCCGTTTCATGTTTGCGCTCAGAAAGGTTGTTAAAATTATTATGGAAGTATTCAAACATCCAATTTGCCGTTAAGTTTCCATATCGAGTGAAAATTAACATTTAAAAACAATCCAATCCCTTAGGAATAAACAAATGCGGGAACTGCTGTGAAAAAGTATCATTGACTTCAGTAAAACCCGCCAGTTTTGGCGGCACTTCGGCTAAAATGATCGTACAGTGATCACGGACAAAGATAATAGCTGCATACTTTTCGGGATGATTTTAAGCGACAACCCCAAAAGTGTAAATATGGTTGTAATAATATCTAGTACTGACAGCTAGAGGGCGACACTTTAAAAATAAACCAAAAAACCAAGTAGTTCATTGTCTTATTTTAAACTTCATTTCAACTTAATGTTTGCGATTAACGGAATCGGTGTTTGCCATAATATTAATTGGTGAATTGAAGGTGTAGTTCAGGGGCGCAGTCGGAGCGCCGTAAGCACATTCCCGGGCTAGTTGACGATGTGTTTCCTGTAGTTCGTTAGTGGCTTCACCCATGGTTATATCTGGATTGCGTTGGTCGAGGTCTAGAGCACACTCTTCCATGGGCTTGACACAGTTAGTAATATCATTGTTAATCTTGACGCAAGGCAAAACAGTCGAGCGACACTCGGTGCACATCACATGACGCTTATTCTTCGACACAGTCTTCTTCGCTTTATATGGAAAGTCGCACCTTGGCTTTGGCAATTTGGTATTCGCGACAGTTTTGGCTTTGCGCATCTTCTTGGCCAGCCTGCGTTTCTGTATACGAGTGGCAATTAGGTATTATTTTTTGCAACGTTAGAGGGAACTTACAGAATTTTTCTTATCGTGCAAGAAAAGGTCTTGGCACTCAACTGGAAACAGATAGAATCCGTTTTCGATACTAGGATTGTGGGTCAAGATGCCCATTTGTGTCAAACTACTTAATGATTGAAGAACGAAGTTCTTCACAGTTTCGAGCTTCCGACTGCGCCCCATTTGAACTATCACCTTTTCTATGACGGCCTCAGCAGGAATAAAGGCGGTATCTCCCTGCTGTAGATCTGCAATAGCTCTCAGCACATTGCGAGTGTAGGCTTGAGGTATCTTCGGATTCAATGTATCCATAATATCGAATATTTTTACGGCAATTTAGAAAAAAATATTAAACTATTCAAAACTTTTATTCCTTCGTACAATTTATATTAGTTGTTCTTTGCTTGAAACGTGTTAAGCAAGTGATACAGATTTAGTCTATGCTCAGGCAAGGGCAAAATCAGCCTGATTTTAAATCCATGGCCCACTGAGATCCATAATTTTTTAAATACATTTTGGACTTGATGCATACCTCCCATATTTCAAATGCCCATAACTTTGTCAAAATGTAACCGATTTTCATGTTTGGTAGCATTTTGTTCATGGTTTATCTTCTAAATCGATTCTGCATTTAAAATATATGCATTATTGAAAATAAATTTTTTTTGAATTTTTTGGGAAAAAAGCATGTACCCCCCCTTACCAATTTTGGAAATTTTTTTTTTAAATTTAGAATCCGGAATTTTTATTTTTTATCGATTGTGGTTGTCACAATTAGTATAAAAACCAACATTAAAATCGATTCTGAGGGGGTCAAATTTTTTGTCAAAAATCATTCAAAAATTTACAAAAATTTTGACATGTAAAACCTTTGGATCCATTACTCCCATATTTAAAATGCCCTAACTTGTCAAAACTGATCCGATTTTCATGTTTGATGGCATTGTTTCCATGGTTTGTTCCTAGATTTTGCATTCCAAATATATTTATTATTGAAAATTACATTTTTGGTTTTTTTTTTTAAATATCATGTACTTACTCGTTTTCAAACAATTTTTTTTCAAAGTTTAGAAATGCAAGTTTATATTTTTAATCGATTGTGATTGTCACAATGATCATAAAAACAACAATATAACAGATTCTAAGTAGTTAACATCTCTCGTCAAAAAATCAACCAAAATTGATAAAAATGTTGACATTCACATTAGAGAGACAGAACTGAACCTTATTTTCACATTTGAATCTATATTTATGTCAGCATTTAAAATATATGCACTAATGAACAAAACGATTTATTTTTTAAATTTGTTAAAAAGCATGTTAAACTTTGCATTTGGTCGAACACCCGGCCTCATGCCGATAGTTTCGGCCAATCATTTGACTGCAAATGCAAATATGAATATGAATATGAATACCGAGTAGAAACCAGTTAATGCAGGGTCCAACTGGCGCATTTAATATTAACATCAGGTCTGGGTCCGTTTCATGTTTGCGCTCAGAAAGGTTGTTAAAATTATTATGGAAGTATTCAAACATGCAATTTGTCGTTAAGTTTCCATATCGAGTGAAAATTAACATTTAAAAACAATCCAATCCCTTAGGAATAAACAAATGCGGTAATTGCTGTGAAAAAGTATCATTGACTTCAGTAAAACCCGCCAGTTTTGGCGGCACTTCGGCTAAAATGATCGTACAATGATCGCGGACTAAGAAAATAGCTGCATACTTTTCGGGATGATTTTAAGCGACAGTCCCAAAAGTATGTAAATATGGTTGTAATAATATCTAGTACTGACAGCTAGAGGGCGACACTTTAAAAATAAACCAAAAAACCAAGTAGTTCATTGTCTTTTTTAAACTTCATTTTAACTTAATGTTTGCGATTAACGGAATCGGTGTTTGCCATAATATTAATTGGTGAATTGAAGGTGTAGTTCAGGGGCGCAGTCGGAAGGCCGTAAGAACATCTCCCGACTAGTTACGATGTGTTTCCTGTAGTTCGTTAGTGGCTTCGCCTATGGTTATATCTGGATTGCGCTCGCCATGGACTCGACACAGTTGGTAATATCATTGTAAATCTTGACGCAAGGCAAAACAGTCGAGCGACACTCGGTGCACATCACATGACGCTTATTCTTCGACACAGTCTTCTTCGCTTTATATGGAAAGTCGCACCTTGGCTTTGGCAATTTGGTATTCGCGACAGTTTTGGCTTTGCGCATCTTCTTGGCCAGCCTGCGTTTCTGTATACGAGTGGCAATTAGGTATTATTTGTTGCAACGTTAGAGGGAACTTACAGCATTTTTTTTATCGTGCAAGAAAATGTCTTGGGAGTCAACTGGGAACAGATAGAATCCGTTTTCAATACTAGGATTGTGGGTCAAGATGCCCATTTGTGTCAAACTACTTAATGATTGAAGAACGAAGTTCTTCACAGTTTCGAGCTTCCGACTGCGCCCCATTTGAACTATCACCTTTTCTATGACGGCCTCAGCAGGAATAAAGGCGGTATCTCCCTGCTGTAGATCTGCAATAGCTCTCAGCACATTGCGAGTGTAGGCTTGAGGTATCTTCGGATTCAATGTATCCATAATATCGAATATTTTTACGGCAATTTAGAAAAATTATTAAACTATTCAAAACTTCTATTCCTTCGTACAATTTATATTAGTTGTTGTGTGCTGGAAACGTGTTGAGCAAGTGATACAGATTTAGTCTATGCTCAGGCAAGGGCAAAATCAGGCTGATTTTAAGTCCATGGCCCACTGAGATTCATAGTTTTTTAATTACATTTTGGACTTGATGCACTAAAAAATTCATACTACAACAATATTTTTAATACATTTTCTAATTTTCAATGAAAAACGCTTTTTATGGTTTTGAAATTTTTATTTCTTTTTCATATATTTTTTGTTGTGCGTTTGTTTTTATAATTCTTCTTACATATATTTATGCGTATTTATTTCATTTACATATATACTTTCGTCTTATGAACATATTCATGAGATCATAGTGATATTATATATATCTTTATGTAAATATATATATATATTTATATATATATATATATATATATTAAAATATTACAGCATAAGATAAAATGTACAAGTTATATGTCGTGTTCGCTTGTGCTTTACACCAAGAAAAATACATATTGAAATATGCATATCTATGAATACAAATTGAATAAAAAAAAAACGTGGACTTAATGCTAAACATAATTGAAATTATTTAAGTTCGAATATGTGTTCATCGCAGCTTTCAATTACAAAAGTTGGCAGCGCTTTTTTAACACACATTTTCACTGTTTTGGCACCAACAATCTATACAAAATGGCATTTAATTTTTGCGCTATATACAAATTACGAATTACTTAATTTTAAGTCGGAAGTCGCATGGGTAAAAATAAACAAATTTTCGCTATGTGATTTATTTTGTTTTTGTTACTTGCTTTTCTGCCTTGTTTCAGTTTATGGCAACCAAAAATCTTGTTGACTTCTGGGCGCGCGGCCACAAAACTTTACCGAGATCATTGTGAAAACTAATTAGAATGAACCAGCGCAAAGTTTTGCACTACCGACAAAAGATAACTTTGCCGGCAAATGTCAAATTTGCGTTCAGTTCATTTTAGAAAAATTTACAAAAATTTTCATTGAGTTTTTTGTTTTTGTTTTTTTTTGGGTGTGTGGAATAGTTGTTTACAAATTATGGGTATGTATAAAAAATACGTATGAAAAAATCATAATAAACAAATTTGCTCTACTTTTGCTGCTTGCTGCTTTTATATTAACTAGTGTTGTATGTGGGCATCTCTCTCTTTCTGTTTTTTTTTTTGATTTTTGTTTTTTTATGAAATGAATAACTCTTAAGCTATCAAAAAATATTGCGCTACTTACAGGCATTTAACATATGATTTACAATACATGTACTTAGATGCAATGATATTTTTGAATTGTTGTCAAATGACAAGCAAGAAAACTTTACACAAAATACTTAAGACTATAAATATGTAAACTAAAACGCTTGGCGATCGTAAACCTAAACTTTTACATAATTATCTCTAATTTACATATTTCTCATCGCGTTTAATGCAAGTACAAAATTGTTGATGTAAATGATAAAAAAAAAATCCATGAGATCAATGCGATTTTTGGGAATAGTTTTTTTGTAATATTCTTTTTTTTGTGTTTTTGTTGCTTGTTTGTTGTTGTTTGTTTGTTTTTTTTTAATTCCTTACTATTTTTCACTGTTCGATTAGCATTGAAACGTCAAGAAATTTGGCAAAAAGGTCTTGAAATTTGCCCAAAACACACAAAAATTTGATTTGCTGCGTGTTGACTTTTGACTTTGGCTAGCTGTGGAGATCAATTGAGTGGCGCCCTTGCTGTTCTATTAATTTCCAGTTTAGAGATCATTCAACGCTTGGCTTTGAGAGTTAACCAAAGGTAAACTTGAAAATGTACCGTGGAGTTTTGGAAAATTTCAATAGACATTTTGCGCAAATTTCTTGTGCATTGTGCTTACAACTAAATTGTGAGACCAATTTGAAGAATGAACAAAAAGAAATCCTCATGAAAACGGTGCTTATCAACTACCAAATTTAACTAAAAAAAAAAGAACATGTGTGCACAATTATAATAAACCATAGACAAAATCATCACAAAAATGGCATATATACTATATACAAATATTTTTCTTTTTTTTTGTGTGGGATTTTTTCTCTGATTTTCATTTATAACAATTAAAGCTAAATATTTTTTATTTTGAATTATTATTGTTTAAAATTGTAACTACTTTGAAGCAACATTTAAGTATGTTGTGTTATTGCTATTAATAATTAAGATATATTTTTTGTAATTTTAATTACAAAGCGAAGACATTGAAAATTTGTTGTTTGACAATCAAAAATATACAATTAAAATATTGAAAATATTTTGGAAGCAAAAAATTTGTTTCTTTTTTCTTAAAGTTTTAAGTAGAGTTTGTTTTTTTGTTTTTTAAGTATAATGAAATGCAAAGCTAAATGCAAAATAGCAAGAAAAAACAAAACTCAAACATTGAATTGCTGGGAGACCGGCTTATATAAGTATCTCAAAAATGGCAGTTTTCAGTTTTACTTTAATTTTAGTTATAGTTTTTATGTGGTATATTAAGTTTTAAAAGAGTTTACAAAAATATCGCTCGAGTTTTAATATTTTTTCCGTTTTTTTTTGTTATATCGAAAAAGCGTTTCCCAAAAATATGTACTAAATGCTTACACTCGTATATTAATGTTAGCAAAAATATTTGTTTTTATCCATTTGTCGCTTATCGCTTTTAGTCTTTAGCCAGTCTAGAGTTTGCAATTGAGCAGTTTGAATTGTTGTTGCCTGTTTTCGTTTCTTAGAGGATAGTCTATCGTTTGAGAGAGAAATATGAATACGAATACGAATACGAAATACAAATACATATACATTTATATTGTTCTTGTGTCCCGTCAACCTCCTTAACTTTATACACATATAAGGTTCGATATTATGCAGTTCAGTGTAGATTTGATGACTGTATTGAGCATGTACTTATAAATATACAAATATATATATAGGCAATAAATGGGATTACAATGAGTAGCTGATTTCACTATGGATCGTTAAGTATATATTTATATATCGTTCTTATTGTTGTTGTTGCTGTTGCTGTTTGGCACTCATCGCGCTGCAAAAAAGCCACAGCCCATGGCAAGCACAAAAACGGTGACAACTGTCGGCCAAGTGAAGCTCTGCTGTTTCTGAAAGCACAACCAAAACAAAACAAACAAATATCTTGAGTATAATTTGGTCATAAACAATTTCTAAAAAAAAAAATCATCCAAAGATTCAAATACTATATTAATAGTAGACTCCCTAGGGTCGTATAAATATGGAGAACCCCACAAAGTCACGTGCCCTCTGTTAGTTTGACCACAATCGCAACCCCACACCTCACACACACACACACACACACGCACACACAAATGCCCATTCGTAAATCAAGCAAAACCAGAGACCGGAACACATGTCAGTGACCCAAATATGTGGTCAATGGCTGGTCAATAACCAGCGTAATTATGTTGCTCCGCTCTGACTATTATTTCACAATTTCGTTTATCACATTCAATGGATATATAATAAGAATTTATGCCATTTATTTGTAGAGCATTCACGGTCGAATGGCTATTGTGTGGCGCACGTGTAAGCCACCCTGGTCTGGGTCAAATTTATTATGCAAATTATTATTATTATTATATTACTAAATAGAATTCTATTGCGTTTGTTAAATGAATTGAAAGCTCTTTGGCACATGTGCCACAATTTGGACATTGATATACTAAATAAAAATACTACACTATCGCCTCTTTGTGGAGAACCATGCCACTATTGAGCACTCGAGACTGCAAAAGTTCTCACGATCTCATTAAAGCGCGCCCGGCGATAACGCGAAGCGGGCAAAGCTCGCAGCTTCTTAAGGGGGCCCGGAGCCGACCGACTGATAAGCGCCTCACTTTTCAGGCAATGGACAGAAATATGACAACAATGAAAAGACACAGCAACAAAAGCGGAAATTTAAATTAAAAATAAAACAGAAAACGGGATCAAGGGGGAGGGGGAGGGGGGGCTATGAGTGTGAAGTCTGTGTCATGCGATTGGGTTTCTTGAAGGTTACATTTCTTTTAATTGCGCAGGCAAATAACTGAAATGAAGTAAAATAAACTAAACTAAATAAAAAAGTGCGCCCCGTTTTGTCACAATGCACACTGAAGTACTTATAGACGTGTATACTATATTTTTATACATATATATATATATACATATATATACTTATACTATATACAGCTGACAAAGGCTGACTCTTTGACTGACTAAACTAGTGGTAACGACACTTGCCTCGATTAACATAAAGCAGCGATGTGTGCAAGGGACAAGAGCGGGAGGCAGCGTGGGGAATGAGGGGGCCTTGGGGGGGGGGGCTGAGTAGTGGAGCAGCGGCAGCGGCAGCGCTGCGCAATTAATTTTTATCACACTTTTAGCATGTGCAAAGTTTTTTTTTCTTATAGAACATTTGAAATATGCACGAGTCTTGTGGCTGCAACTTCGACGCCGACGCCGACGCCGACGCCGACTCCGCCTCCTTGTGGCAATTTGTCATTGCCTGGCACTATTTTTAGACGCATCTTTTTGCTAGTTGGGCTTTGAAAAATGCCAGCACGTGTCGAATGGGGCTGCCAGCAGATGCGCCAAGTTAATGAACTCGTATATCTAATTTGAGTCCAAATCTGAATCGGAATCGCTAGCTTACCTTCCCCTTGTCCGTTCGCTCGCGATGCTGGCTGTAGCTGCTTTCGTTGGCATTGCCGCCGCTGCTGCCGCCGCCGCCGCCTCCGCCGCCGCCGCCGCCTCCGCCGCCGCCGCCTCCGCATGTGTTCTGATTGTTGGCGCTGCCGGCGCTGCTTGTCTTCTTCTTGCGCGGCGGTATGCGTCCACTGAACTCCTGCAGCCGTTCGCGTCCAGCCGTGAAATTGTCGAAGCGATCGTCAAACTCATCCCAGCTGGTCTCATGATCGCTCTGGTACTCGCGCTCATCCTCGCCCGTTGAGGTCAGGCGCTTGCTGCGCACGACAGCGAGAGGGAGAGATAACATAATTTTCATAAGTTGTGTGCTGTTATCAGTGTATGCATGATTAAGCAAATAAAAGGTTGTATGATTAATTTGCCACAATTTTTGTTTATTTTTATTATACTCGTTTTTAAAGTGCAAGGATTCAGACAGCTTGCAGATAAGCCACTTGGGGGCGTGGCAGATCGTTAAAATTTGGCAGCAAGTTTTCTAATGATTTTAAACTACACAAAAATCGATCAATAAAAAATTAAATATTTTAAATAAATTATGAACGAGTATGGCGCAGTCGGTTACACCCGACTGCTACACTCCCACTTGTTATTAATTGAATTTGCGTTGTACATGAAAAATATATATAAACATATACAGTGCACATATAAATAAACTGTACAGATTACGGGTATTTAAAAATACTATAAATTGTGGGATTCGATTTTTGCCATGTTGCTGAGAACAGGAAGTTAGGAAAGTCTCTTTGCTCATCTAGAACGCTGATTGAATTTTAATGTATCTTATTATGTGGAAATGCCTGACGTACGACCGAATATAATCTCTGTAAATATTTCTGATAGCAGGGTTTGGCACCCTTGTTCCACTTTATATAAATACGAGGGCTTATCGCGCGCGCGAGAAAGATGAATGAATTGGGAATAATATTTGGATTGGGCTAGGTCGGAGTACTCACCGTCTGGCTGCGTCGGATTGGCTGCGCTGCAGACGCATCTTGGGACCGGCTGGCGCCAGTGGTGTGGATGCCATCGATGGGCCGTGACCGTGGCGGCCGAAAGACGCCGTCGATGCGGCCGCCGAGGTGGAGGTGGAGGCGTTCGCGGTGTTCGGCGTGGGTGGCGGCGTGTATGTGGCGTAGTAGGCGCCAGCCGGCAGGGGGTGGCCATAGGAGGCCGGATGGTGCTGGAGCAAGTGCGAGGCCTGCGGATAGCTGTGGCTGTAGTGCATCGGTGGCGCCGACTGCGGCGCCGGCGGTTGCGGTGGCATCGGCTGTGGCGTTGACGGCGCCGGATATGGCTGCCGGAAGAAGTTCAGCTCATCGCCGGCGGCGAAGCTGACGCTGGTGCGCGGCGTACGGGGCGGCACATAAACGCCGTGGGCAAAGAACACATCGCCGCCCGTATAGCTGGGCGACTGGGCCATCGAGCAGGAGGGACTGGGCGGCGGCGGGTACTGGAAGATCTGCGGGGCTGCAAGAGAAGGCGAAAAATGAACTGAATGAAAAAAAAAAGAAGAAAAATGAATATAAATAAAATGACCATTAAGCAGCGTCAGCAACAATAACAATATCACTTTAATACTACGCACACAAAGGTGTCGACGCCCCCCGACTCCGGACAATGCAAGGAAGTGTCTAAGGTCGCCATTGGCCATTGTGCGGCGCGAGTGGCAACTGCAACTGCAACGCGAACTGGGCACTTAGCGGCGCGGCCGGGCCGTAAAAGCAATTTTAATTGTCCTCTCTATATGCCAATCATAAAGGCGATCATAAAATCAACAAGTAGCCCACCTTGCCAGCGGCTTCTTTTGTGCTGGGCATAAAATGTATCTTAAAAGTTAAAAATATCTTCCAATGCGGTTCACTTCGGTTTATCTGGCTATTGGGCAACCACTAGAGCTGTGTGTTAACCAGGGCTGCACACTGCATTTGCAGCGAACCGGTTCGAACACTATTATTCTATTCTTTTTCAATTTTGAACCGAACTAGTTTGTGAAAAGACAGCCGAACCTGAACCCGAGCCAAGCCATAATTTAAAAAAATTGATTGATTCATATTTTTGTAATTTAAGAATACTTTTCGTTTCTTAGAATTTTGCACTTAATTTTGAGCTTTGCGCCGGAACAAATTATGAAAGACAAAGTAAGGGCGACGGAACGCGAACCAAATCATATTTATTATAAAATGGTTAATTTATTTTCCATTTAAAAAAATGTTTGTTGCTTAGAATTTGACGCTTAAGAAAAATAGTTTCAATCCATTTTGAGTTGCGCTTGTGAACAAATTAGACAAGATAAAACAAGGCCGCCAAATTCAGGTATCTAAATGCGAAAAACCAGGTGACATATAAAATCTGGATGTGTTTGCAGCCCTGGTATAAACATCACTTATGTATGCACAGCCAGTAGCTGCAGCCGATATATGTGTACATAATGCCAGTTCATATTGATGTTAGCTTTTATTCTTCTCTTTTTGCCATTTCATGCAAATGGAGAACAGAAAAGCGTTGATAGCTAAGCTTTCAAAGTTGGCAAGCTGATCTGATCACTTGATATGCGCATAAATTTGATGTTGTTGTTGCTGTTGTTGTTGCTGCTTGGTAGTTTGTCAGCTGGGCGAACATTTTCATATGATTTCTTAATGTTTATTTACTTAAAAAGCAATTTAACAGCGACAGATGATTGATTGTAATGCAAAATTTATACAAATCACTCGACTGGCCGAAACGATAATGTCTCAAGCGGCTAATTGCCCCTAGGGCCAACTCAGAGGCGGTCAGCAAACGCGGCTGGCAGTTGAAAATGGCTTGCGATGCAGATAGATAGATGCAGATACGGCCAGCGGCATGCTCAAATAATGTCATTCAACGTCAACCTGCAGGCCACTAATTTGCAATTGACCCAATAGCCTTGAACTCGAATAACGTATACGTGGCGCACCGAAGCGAAGCGAATCGACTCGAGTGGTTTACAGCTGTTGCAGTTGCTGTTGCAGTTGCAGCAAAATCTGCGCTTAATTGCAGGCAACTGCACAGCGCCACTCCTTGTGTATCTTACAGATACATTATGCCATTTGAAACTAGTTTGCGTCGGCTGGCGGGCAGGCTGGCGGGCGAGGCGGGCGGGCTGGCAGCTGCCTGAAGCTCCACACAGCTCCACGGCTCACGTGCGCTGAACGCTCGCGCCGCGCGACGCGTCGCATTTAACCTTGAAAATCCGCCAGTCCAACTCGGCCGAAGCCAGCCGAGTCCAAGTCAGGCATCATTACACGGCTGGTACTTGTATCTTGCGGGCTGTCGCATTTGCCATTGCCTAGCTGCTGGCCAGCTTATATAACTAGCCCAGCTGAGCTCCGAAGCCCATGCTGGTGCCTTTATGATGAGGCGCATTGCAAATGTTACTACTAATTGCAAATTGTGTGGAAAATTATTTGCCAAGTGTTAAAATTGCATTTGCATATGAGTATGTGGGCACAAGTGTGCGTGTGCCTGTGTGTGTGTGTGCCTGTGTGTGTGTGTACAAGGTGTCGTGCCGGGTGATGAGCTCGAACTGGCCGAAACTGTTATCGATAGTAAACAATTGATAGATGATCGATATCTATTTAAATCCTCAACTTGGAGAAATTTTATTTCAAATAGTTTTAAAACACAAATTGGCAAGTGTATACTAAATCTTAAGAGAAATATATAATCATAAGATAAGTTTACACTAAAGATTGCCCTAAATATCTTATTTATAACAGATATTGTATTTGATCAAGTTTTTTGAATTACGTTTTAAAATACATATTGAGAAATCTATAATAATTCTTAAAAGAGAGAGAAATATGAATATTTAATTAACTCGGATATATTGTATTTTATACGGTTATTCGCATTATGTTTATGTAACTTTATGTAACTTATGTTTATGTAACTTTACTTAACATTATGTAACTCGCATATATCGTACTTATTAAAATTCATTATATGTATATACATTTATATAGAATCACGACTCGGGAGCACAGTTGGAAATCACTTTTTGTTCCATCTCTAGCGTTTAGGACGTTTATGGCACCTTAACAATTTTTATGATCGCATCTTGGTGCGGGCGCTGCTGCAATTGTTGCAGTTACAGCAAGTAGTTATTGTTGTTGCTGTTGTTGTTTCTGGCTGGTGACGAAACGTGACCAATTGTTGGCAATTTTTCTGCATTTGTTTAGACGAATACCAGTATTTTTATGGCCGACAATATGGCAAATGCTTAATTGAATTGCGATTTTTGCTAGGGAATTGCGGGCGTGTGGGGCCAGGTGGGAGGGGGAGGGGGGGGGTGTGTTAGGTAAGGGGAGAGGTGCATTTGTCGCATCTGTGCGCCGCCTCAGAACAACAATTATGTGTGTAATTTACTTTAATTTTTCATACTCGCCGTTCTGCCGCCGATTGTTGCAATGTTGCAACAATTGTTAAGGCCGCAGCGGCAGCGGCAGCAGCCGCAACAACAGCAGCAGCTGACAAACATCAATCAGGCGAACAACAATAAGCACAAAGCCAAGTTAAACTAAGCAGAACGTTAAAAGCTCAAGAACAATTTACACGCGGCCCGAGGAAAAACCGACCAGGCTGGCGGAAAAACGTGAAAAATGTTGTGCGCTCTGTCCGTGTGTGTGAGTGTGTGTGTGTGTGTTACGCTTAGTTTGCCACAAAAGAACAAAACGTTTGACAACGTTCCAATGCATTTTATATACCCTTACAAAAAAAAGCATTTGCGAAGCATTCTGAAATTGATTGGCGCATTTTTCTATTTTATATTTTCTGCTGATCATTTTTCCGATTCAAATACTATTTGTCGTCGAAACATTTGTAAAATCTTTTGTTTTACTAAGTGAACAAACGCAAGTTTTATTATTATTAAATTTGTTTAACTAATATTTCTTTTGGCAAGGGTATCCGAACTTCGTCAGAGCGAATTTAACTTGGTTTTTCTTGTTTAGCTGTGCAGTTTCGCAGTTGATTACATGTCAGCCCGGAGTCGAGACCGTCAGAGCCGCTGCAGCAGCATATGCTGCTCATGGTGGCCTTGAAGTGTTTGAAAAAAAAATAGAAAAAAACTAGCAGCAGCAACTGCAGCAACAACAACATTAGCTTAATGCGAGTATGAATATCAGACAACAACTGCGTCGCACCGCAGAAATCGAAATTGAAACGAGTTTCAATGGATCTGGCAGCGCTAAGTTGGTCACTGGAACTGAAGCCCCGATCGCCGATCGAGTGCTTTATGTGTGCCAGTTAATAGCTTAATGCTAAAACAAATAAAACTTTGCAATTCTTCGGCGCGAAACTCGAAATTGTGCTTGAGAAATTTGGAAATGTTTCTTCGACTTTTTCTAAATTGCATTAAAAGCAGGCAGCTGCGTTAACTCTCGTTTGACATTTATTGATGATGTCGAGAGACTGCAACAACAACAACGGCAACACATGACAACTTCAAATTGACAGCACAAAGGAATAACTGTGGTATCCAAAAGGGGCAGCTTGTTGCATTGCTTAATCCCAAAAACAAATAAACAAGTAAAATTCCAAAAAAATGTCAAAAATTGGCATTACAAAATGTTATCCGCTGGCCCGTCCCCGTCCCCGCCTCCGCCTCCGCCCCCACCCCCCCGGTTGTGTCACACCTGACGCCCACACACGAAACGTGGAATCGAATTCGGCATTTTAAGGCGATTTGTTGCCTGTCACGAGGCGACGAGCTACAAATTTGTTCGCTTTAATTAGGCGAGGCTGCAACTGTATTTTATTTAATTTTGATTTTTATTTTTTGTCGTTTCATGGCCAAAGCGTTAACGGTAGAATTTGTAAGGCCCCCATCCCAAAGCGCGAATTCCCCAAGTGACTAATTGACGCTTCTTTGTGGCTGAAATGCAGGAAGTTTTACGGATTGTGAAATACTTAAAAAGAAATCGCAGTCGACAAACTTTAAGCCAAGTTGTCAACAAGATTCTTGTCTATACATATATGACAAAATGCTCTAGACCATTTTGGTAATAACATTTTTTTTAAATGAAATATATATATATATATACGAGGCGAGACAGCGAACAATTCAAAGTTGAATGTCAATCAGCAGGTGTTGCCCGATCGATCGATTGCCATATCCAACTGTTAATTACCAATTTTGGTAGCGTTAATTAGCCATTTGTGTAATGTGCCATACCGTTATAAGACGTCAGAACATTTTTGTGTCGCTTTTCTGTTCGAATTTGGTAGCTGCTCAAAATGCGGAAATCATCGCGAGGTTCTCGATGAAAGCGTGAGTGTGATTCACGGCCAGGAGAAAGTTCTTTTCAAAGATGCTTTTTTTGCTCGATTAGAAGTAAAAGTTGGATGATGCATGCAGTGCGGAGTATATCCCTTAGGTCAATTGATGAAATTGGCCATTGGAATGTTCTGGAGAAAAGTGCGCTGAAAGAGCTGCGACTTATTTGATTTGATTTATTTTTTGTTCTTCATACTTTTCAAGAACAACTGCTAATGCCTGCTGAACCATAATTATATCTAATGAATTAAGAACGCGCAACGAGCGAGGTCAGTTTCAGCCACATATGTTTATGTAGTCGACCCGTCCAGATCGTGTGTCTAATGAGGCTGATGAGGCATCTTTTCAACTGGCCAAGCCTGAGCGTGCGAACAGCCTCATAAAAAACCAAATGTTGATAAATGCAAAAAAACAAACAATTTTTTAAACTGTGCAATTTTCGCGTTTCTTACTGTTGCCTTTTTTATAATTTTTTTAAAATTTTCATTTATGTATTTGCAAGGTTAGACACCCGGGGCAGCGGCAGTTAGTATGTGCGTGCCTCGAGACGCGTGCCCCATGAGGCAAGCCGATTCGAACGGTTTTTTTGTTTTTGTTTTGCAAATTGAGCCCAGTTTGTGGACCACGCAACACGCAATCGTGTGCGTTGTATAATTATCATTTAGTTTAGTTTGATTTAATTGCACAATTAATTAAACGGCGATTTTGCAGTGCAATGAATGAAATACTTTGCGTACGGAATGCCCTTTGTTCGTCCCAATGGAATGAGGCAGTTTCTAAGCTGAGGGCCGACCAGAAGCGAAAACCCGCCAACAAGCTGATTGGCAACACAATTGCCTGGCATATCAAACAAATGTCTGAAAATAGCTCAAACACTTATCACAGACGAGACACTGAGTTGGTCGAGGCGTCCGATAACGACGGCAAGATACCCTAGAACAAGTGCTAACTCGATGGCTGATACACCCCAATATACCCCGCTGTGCAGCTGTTTGTGCAGGGTGTTCAGCGGTCGTGTACGAACAAAAATGCATGCTCAATATTTTATAAACGACAGACAAATGCAATTTTTCAATTTCTCGAGCTACGCGACGACACAGCTTAAGGGGCTATAAAATATAGTCAAGTCAAGCCAAAGACGAACGGATCTCCAAACACGCACAGGATGGCCAAAAGCCAACGAGTTTTATTTTCCTTTTCTTTTCTTTTTGTGTAAAAAGCTGACGCAGAAAAGTGCTGTCGTGTGAAAAGCGGAAAAATGTCTTTGCATAGTTATTTGGTTATTCGAAAGAGCTGATGCCAGTGGAAACTTAGGCACTGCAGCGCCAACGAACCGATTTCAAATATGTACTGAACACATCTGTTTGGCTTTTGGGCTAATAAATTATTTGGCTTTAAAAGAAAGGCGAAACTTTAAGTTTATACATATTTTGCATATTATTATTAATGCATAGTATGTTAAGTTGCCTTTAGAAGATTATCGAAATTCTCGACATGTTCTCGGATCGCTGCTGTGCGCAAAACTGATTCATGGGACACGTAATTTGAGAATCAACAAGCTGTAGTTGCATAATCAGCTATCAACTTCTTCAATAAACAATCGAATGCGATTAGCGAATGTGCAAACAAAATGCTAACAACAATTAACGGCGCACATGAAACCGAAAGGGGTGGGGGGGGGGGAGGCTAGGCGGATGGGGGGCAACCCTTGGACACGCCACCGTCGAGTGGTCGCCGCCGCGAGCGGATGACGCAGCGAAGACAGCGCGTCTGGCAGAGTCGATAACTTTTGCTGCTGTTGTTGTTGTTGCTGCTGTTGTTGCTGCTGCTGCTGCTGCTCTTCATTTGCAATTTCGTTTCATTTATTAATATTTTTTTGCTGTGGCTGTTGTTGCTGGTGGCGCATAAAACGTGCATTTTGCCATTTTGCGGCTACAGTTTTTTAATTATTTTAATTGCGTTTCATCTGATCGAATGCTGCCCAGCGCTTTGCTGTAAAATTCATTTATTGTTTAATTGTAAATTTGTTGTTTCTTTCTTTTTTATTATTTGTATTTGCGTTGTTAATTGCAGCATGTGCTGACAGCGGCAGCTGGGGGCGAGCTTTACGAGCGGCTAAATGCTCCAGCTAAGTTGTTATTAATCATAATACGCGCGCGCGCGTGTGTGTGTGTGTGTGTGTGCGTGTGTGTGTGTCTCCATTTGTAAATCAGTGCGATGATAGGCCAGTTGTCTTGTGCCGAGCACAACTGCTCCATGGGGGCATTAAAGTTGAGTCGGTGGCACCTGCGGACGCCGGCGCTCGTTGCCAATTATAACAAGTAGCTGTAGAGTCTGGCGGCATATCCTGTTCTTAGTTTTGCCCGCTTTTGATACATATCCTTTTCCACTTTGCCTGGAGCGCCTGCCGGGCGCGTTTCTTTGTCTGGCGCTCAAGCGCCGGCTGTCTAGGCTCAATTTCATAACAAAAACTTGAGCACGTTTCTACCACATAGACAAACACGGGCGCCCAGCAATGCTTCAATGCAAACAATTTAGCACGGCCTCAGACGTGTGAGACTTAATCAAAAGCCAACTAGACACACTGCGAGAATCGGGCCCGAACGGGCCAGACAGCCAGCCACTTGGATACCTACTACTACTTAGTGTTAGAGGCTATAGATAGCCCGCTCCCGCTCCCACTCCACTCCAGCTCCCCCTCCCACTCCCACTCCCAGTGTCAAGTTTATGCACCTACCTAACTCTGATTCATGGCGCTTCTTCTTCGCTCTCTGCTTTACTTATTAAGCAAAGTGCCTGGCGGCCATTTAAACTTGAAATGCGAAAAGTTCATTGCGCTGAATGGTGTGAATAATAAACAAAACCTGGCTGCTTTAAGAGTTTATAGTTTATAAATTGCAAAGAAAAAAACGAAATACCCTTGCTTGCCCAATAATAATAATAATTTTTAAGCAATTTATTTGTTTATAGAACTACTTTCAATTTGAGCTAATACGTTTATTTAAGCACATGTCTCGATTTTTGTCTATTATTATTATATATTAAAATAGAGAAAGTAATGCAATCGTAAAATCTAGCCCGAATGTGCAGCACAGCTGTGTTGCAGCCATAATGCCAAAAATATGGCATAAAGCGTAAAGAACTAAAGGAAAATATTTCCTTATTTCCTTATATTTCCCAGAAGAAGAAGCCGAAGAAGCTGCTGCCTTGGCACAGCTCACCAGCTGCGCTGATAGATTTTTCAGCCATGAAAATGTTTACTGGCCGCATAAAATCAAGGGTCGGGCGGGGGGTGGGGGTTGGCACCGCAGGCAACATCCGCAGTGGAAATGCAATCCTCAAATTGAATGAAGCAATTAATGAAGCAACTGCAGCAGCGACAAACAACATTTTGGATTTGCATAAAACAGCGGCAAATAAATTCACGGCCAATGTAAAACCAAATCACAAACAACAACAACAACAACAACGACGACAACAACAACGGCAAGAACAAACAATGCATAAAACTGAGCTGAGCTGAGCATTGGCAGCCGCAACTCAAAGCCATGGCTAAAACGTGTGTGTGTGTGTGTGTGTGTGTGCGTGTGTGCGTGTATATGAAGCAGAGACTGGCCTGGCAACAGGGCAGAGTAAATTTGCATTTGTTCAGCCGCAAAGTGGAAAAAAAAGAATATGTAAATGGCGATGATGACGTTGATGACGTTGATGACGCTGATGATGATGATGAAGCCCACAATTCTCTGTGTAGGCTGTACAAAAATGAGTGAGCTGAGATAATGAGCAGCGGTCTCTCTCCATCTCCCTCGCGCTCCCTCTCGCTAACTCTCGCTCTCTCTCTCCCGTTCTTGTCTGCGCACAATCCTGGCCAGGCGTCAGCTGTTGCCAGGTCAGCAACAGCGGCGGCAGCCAAGAACAGGAACAGGAAGAGGAACGCCAAAAGGTCGCCATGTTTGCCGCCATTTTTTTATGTGCGGCGCTTCGCTGATTTCCGCCAGCGACTCGGCGAAGTTGCTGAGCAAAACAAAATGGTGGAAAATGTCAAGAGCGACAGCGCTGCCAACAGCGACAGCGACGTCGGCAGCGGCGGCGGCAGAAAAACAACGCCTAGCAGCAACAGCTGTTGGCAACAGCCACAAGGAGCCGTCGAATGACGCGAATGGCCAGGCCAAAAGGGAGCAGCCAAAACGGCGTCGCTGCTGCCAACCCCCCGACTGGGGGCCGTGGGGCCGCACTGTCATTGCACCTTTTGTTAGGGCCCGTGCGCGGCGCTCAGGGGTGGGTTTTCGGAGCCGCTTAAGCAACTTAGGCGCACAGCCGCCCAGCAGCAGCACAAAAGGCGCCCAAACGCCGCTGTTGACGAACTTGGGGCTTAAAGCGCCCGGGGTGGGGGTGGGGCTGGCACTGGCTTTCATATGCACACTCACACACACACACACATATATATATATATATATATATTTTAGGCTTTGGGGGTTGGTAGTTTGCGTTGATGACTAAGCGCGCTCCAACTCTGAGCTGGGTGGGGCGGGGTTGGGTTGTTGCCTCGTTGAAGATGCTGCGGCAAAAAAGTGTATGAAGCGGGTAAGCACGTTGCAGGCGGGTGTAACCGATTGCTTGATACCATAATCTGTCTGACATTTAGCTAACTAACTGTCCAACTGAGCCAGCTATATCGATTTAAGCGCACTGCCACGCCCACAGAGGACGCAGTCAAAAAATCTTAACACTTCACCTGACGCGGACATGCACGAGTATATATTCCAAATATCCAGTCTGTATCTTTAAAAGCGCCGACCAAAAAAGCGTTCATACGGCCTAATATGCTCTGTTCAGCTCGAGCACGAGTAGGAAAAAGCGATGTGTGCAAAAGGGTTTGTCAGCCAGCTAAACGTATAACGATATAGGGTTAGGCCGAGTCGAGTTTGGACTGGTGTTGTCAAGTGCCCAAAGGATTGTTCGCTAGTTCAGATGTGTTACTATTAGATAAATTATGCACTTGAGTGGCGGCTTAGCCCGGCAAGAGCGAGGGCGAGCTAAATGGACTTGGATGAGCTGTGGGGGCCCGCATGCGAATGGGAAGTCAATTGAGTGGCGAAAAAGAACCGCTTGAAATGCCATTAAATAACGGCTCGAGAGATTAACGAGAATGCAATCATATCGAAAAGCGAGTTGCGTCATTGCACTTCAATTATTTGTGAGCCAAGTGTAGAGCGAAAGAAAACGCAAGTGCCCGGACAGCTCGATCAAAAACTCGTAAGCCAACTCGGATTGCAACACGCAGACGGACGGACGGACGGACGGGCCCCAGTGGACCAAAGAAACAGGCCTCCTAACGGACCCCCGACCAGGGCAATTAGGCAAACGGGTGGCGACTGCCAACGCGTCTTGGACAGGCCAACAAGTTTCGGTTTCGCTGCTATAATAAATTTATAAAATATATGAATATGTGTGCATATACTACATTGTGGCTAACATGTACTTAGTATGACTCACGTCCCGATTGGGGTCTGTTAGGTAGGGAGCTCTAGGGTTTTGCTGAGCTCAGCCATAAACAATAATAAGCGAGAGGCGGAGAACGTACGTCACAGCTGACGCTGCTGACGGTTGCAAAAATAAAAAAAAAACGCAATTCCAAAAATATGAAAAAAAAATAAATTAACGAGAAGAAAAATGGAAAATTGTTTTCAGCGCTATTCTCAATGTCCGGCTGACCGCAGCTGACAATCGACGACAAGGGGCCGGGTCCATTACGCAAATGCCGAGACAGACCGCAGAAATCGACGTGGAATACGTTGACCGCAGTCAAAGGCTACTTAAACTACCGTTAAGTTAAACACTTTGTAAATAGCCGAAACTAGAGGTGGGAGCTGCCGCCCGGGCCCCGGCCAGAGCCTAAGGTCAAATGGCGTTTAATAATTTGGGTTAGTGGCCCGCAACTGGCCGCGGCTAGAAACGTGCACACCGCAGACAAAACAGATACATATCTAATAGATACACAATTCGAATAAGACATTCGACTGCAATCGACGGCCGAGTCTGGAGCTGTTTTGGCGCGTGCCAATTAAACGTGCCGAGCTCTTTTTTATGGCCACTCAGGCAGCCACAGCAACTTTTGGCCAGCACACGCCCACCTTTTGGCCGTTGCGCTCGAAAATATCGCATGACGGGGCATGCAGCAGAAATACGCCTTGTGTTTGTATTTGTGTTTGTGTTGTGGCCTGCTGCCACTTCGAAATCAGCTCGAACCGCATTTCGTTAAATTGGTAATAGAACTGACTTATCGCGCCTGCTTAGGCGTAATCAGAGGCGTGCCATTTTTTATGCGCTGCCAATATTTCACAGTTGAATCATATATTCGTATAGATATAGAGGCAACTTCTGTGTCAACAAAGAACTCAAAGTGTTCCAAGATATTTAAATACAAATATTTTAATCGTATATAGAAAACCTAGTATACTAAGGTATTTCAATAAAAATATTTTAACCATATATGGGGCGAACTTCTGTGCTTATAAAAAAAACCACTATCGATGTTCAGGAATCCAACGGATTAAATCATATGAAAAACATTTTGAAGTACTTGAATACAAAATGAGGGTATGACAAATTGTTAGCATATTTTTGTAATTCAATTTGGATAATTTGTGCCTTTTAAAGTTTAAAACGGGCCCATTTCTATTGGCGGCACTTTTTACAGAAGTGGTTACAAAGTCGCTTCCTTCGACTTTATTCGCCCCACGCTGAACTGGACGGTAATTCGATGCCCTGTTATTGTTGGTGCTGTTATTCTTCTCTTTTTTTATTTTTTTGGCTTACTGGCTTGCGGCTGGCTGATAAGCGGGCTGAATGTGCTGACCATACGCAAAGCAGAATCGCGAGCGCAGCTAACAAACAACAACAACAAGACCAAAATGTCTTGGAATGAGTCAACAGCCTTGAAAGTTGAAACCGACAAGGGAAATTCAGTCAAGTGGGCAGCAACCTGGCTAATTGGGGCCCTAAAAACTGACCCATTTAGGGTAGTTGCAATGGGGATCGGGGGCTCGTGCAACTGAATGCTATGTGGGGGCCAAAGCTTACCTGTTGTGTTCGCGTTGTAATTGTTGTAGCGCTGATGCTGCTGGTACCACTCGCAGATGGCGATGAGGACCTGGTCCGTTTGCATCGGCAGTGGAGACTGCATCGGCGTCTGCGTGGCCGAGGTGGTTGTGTTCGGTGACTGCGAGGCGACGCTGCTGGCGCCGTCCGATGCGCCCGACGAGGAGGAGGCGCCCGATGATGATGATGATGATGATGATGATGATGATGCGCCCGACGAGGAGGAGGAGACGCCCGAGGTGCCCGATGAGCTCGCGGCAATGTCATCGGGGCCGGCCTCGGGCACATAAAAGGGCACGGCCATTGTGTGTGTGTGTGTGTGAGTGTGTGTGTGTGGGTGGGTGGGTGTGTGTGGATATTTGTTATTCGGGCTAGGCTGAAAGTTTGCTGGGTGGCTTTTCGTTGTTTGATTTTCGGTTTGGGACTTTTGTCCTTTTCTAGCTGTGCTGTTCGTATTGTTTTTTTTTTTTTGCTGTCTCTCGGTGACACTTTTCAGGGCGTGCACTCAATTAATTTTGTATTTCTTGTGCAATATTTTAAACATTAAAAATTGCAGCATTTTTAAGTGTTCAACTCGGTTAAATGTTTTGCAGCACAAGCACTCAAAGTATTTTTTTTGCTCATTCGATGTTTTTAGTGATCTTTACTTGGTATTTTTTATATGTGTATATTTTTTTATTTTTTGTTATTTGTTGTATTATTTGTTTATTTATTTTTTAACTGGGCAGTTCTTGACTTTGTTTTTCAATTGTTTCGCATTTTTCATAAAAGCTCACGCAAATTATTTAAAAACACAAAAAAAATCTCAAGTCGTGTTGAAAGAACACACGAAGCACTTAGAACGTGTCGCAAACTCAAACTGCGCTTCGGTTTCCACTTTGCATGGTTTGAGGAGAAAACACGTCTTACTCGCTTCGCGGCTGAACTGAACTAATACGGCGCTGTGCAGCGCAATGCCAGTATCTGCAAGATACGCGCGTTTAAAAAACGAGTAAAATTAAGAGAGCACCGCATCGAGCATGGGACCAAAAAAGGGAGAGACTCCGCCGCAGCCGCTGCCGCTGCCGCAGCCGCAGCCGCGTCGCTGCCATCGTCCCGCAGTGCGGCTGCCTAGGCTTATGCTTATGCACATGCACATCGCTGCAGGTAGTGTGCAAGTAGTATGTGCATGTAGTTGCTGCTCCGGGGACGCAGCGGGGCACCAAGCGTCGGTGCCGACGTCGCCGTCGCCGTCGCCGTCAACGCCAACGCCAGCAACACTGCTCATACAATACAAAGAACGATGTAAAAAACAACAACACAGCAAACCAGTGTGAACGCTGCGCTCTTCACAATGCGAGAGAGCAGCATAGACACGCCGTGTCTCCCTGAGCGCGCTCTGTGTACGTGTGTGTGAGTGCGAGGCAGCGAACAGATCTTGTTGAGTCGATATGTGTGCAGCTCAGCAACAACAAACAGCGCTGCGGCAGAGCAGCGAACGTCGAAGCAAAACAAAAAGTGCGATTGCAGTGCCTGTGTCTTTGTTGTTGGCGTTTTGAGATGGAGCAACAAGAAGGAAAAAACGAAAAAACGAAAATAAAAAAAATAAAAATAAAAAAATAAAGAGCGCTAGCGGAGGGCTCGCTCTTAGCCACAAATGAGGTCGAGCTGACGCGACTGTCAGATACTATGCATATCCAATACACAATTTTATGTGTATGCACATATACGAATACGGAAGTGTGTGTGCATGCATGCAGGTACATTTGACTTTTTTCAATCATTGCTAAAATCTTATTGACCCAAAGAATTCGTTGAACTTGTTGACAAGATTGGCAACAGCATAGGCCTATCATACGACAAGTACAGGGTATAAGAAATCAGGTTGCGGGCAGCCGAGGGAGCTAAATTTACGCGCCAAAAAACGTAGCAGACAAAAGCTCCGCAGCTGGGCCTGAAAAAGGTAGTAGAAATTTAGAAAAGGTAGTTGGTAGCTTAGATACTGTATTTTTGCTCGTACATATTAAATACCCCAATCAATTGGATTTTTAAATTGCAATTATATATTTGGGTGATGTGTGTGATATATTTTCATATATCGTGAAGCTAAGCTAAGCTCTCAAGGCGCAGCGTGCAAGTGTGCAAGGTCCCAAACATGCGATAACGATAAGAGACACACACACACTTACACACACACACACACACACACACACACACACACGAAATAAAACCTATGGCGTGACGCAAGGATTATCCAAGATGATGAAATTCAAAAAAATATGAACATGAATGCGCATGCAGCAAACGAAGAGGTTCAAAGAGGACTAGAAGAGAAGAGGGGGCAGCTCAGAAAAAGAGGCACGGCGTTTCTGATTTGTGCTCTGCCTCCTTCTTCATTTTTTTTTGTTTTTTTTTTGTGGCATTGAGTATATTATTCTTATTACTCAATGTTTTTGTTTTTGCCTTAGTTTGATTTGGTTTTTTCTCTTGGTTTTTGCTGGCTTTATCACAAAGCTTTTTCATTAGGGATTCCAATTACTTGACTACGATTCTCGGCGGCGGGGCTGGCGGAACTGGTGTTACATATAGTCTGGGCCGGTCTGCTGTTGCAGCTGCCTGTTGATTTCCTTTGTTTTTGCCATAAAACTGATTAAGCGTAATGTGAGAGCATACGGTCGCCAATTGCCTCAGAGATTTCGGATTGTATCCCCCCAAATTTGTGTTATTCTCATTTAAAGTGCATACAGAGTATGTTGGGGAAGTATGTAATAAGTAAAATAACATAACTAGTTCTATAACAGATTTATATAACAAATACAAATTAAAAATACAAATAAAGTCGCACAGTAAGAGTGCGCGACTCACAGATACCCTGTACGCAGCTTCAAAATACCGTTCGAACTTTGCACAATAAACAAAAATGCAATTTTAAATAACCGCAGACTAGGACTTGAATATATTTAATGTAGTGCATTTTACTTTTGAACTCTCAGAAAATAACATATGATAAATTAATGCCTAAATCAGTTCTTCTCAACGTCCATATCAGGCTCTTTAGTTTCTTCTGCCTGTTACATAAATTTGCACAACACCAGAATACCCCACTTGCCCAGTTTCAGTTTTAAACTCAAACCATAATCGAAGTTATGCCACATTTTTAGAACAAAGAACACAAAGAACAAATATAAGAAAGCTTAAATATTATTATTTATTTAAAGACTAAACAAAATTAGTAAGCGGAGATTTTACTTTTACGTTGCCAAACTAACGTAAGACATTCAAATGTCGCACGCACATATGTACGTACATAACTGTTCAATTCTTGTTCACACCATGCGACCGATCTTGGTAAATTTTAAGGTATTAATAATGGTTTTACGTCATGAACACTCAGAAGATATCTAAAAATAGAAATATTCTTAATCTGACTTATTATTGGAAATATATTTATTTTACAATCCCTCCCAAAAAAGTGTTGCCTACATCACTGGACTCTACTATATTAGAAAGTACGCACAAGTAAATATTTATATATGAATGAATATCGATATTTATCGATTCCGTGAATAGTTATTGCTAATTGACATGCGGATATGGCTAAATCGATGTATATTTAGCATACTGGCTCGGAGGTGTCTCCTTCTGCCTATTTGATACATTCGGATAAAACCATAACCTTTGACCCATTTTCATGAGTGCAGGCAATTTTGAATTTGGGATTGATGAATGCAATTATGTTAATATCGCTTTTTACACTACAGATTTGACATAACAACTAGTTGTATCATATTTAATGGATCACCTTATCAAGAAACGAGAACGCTGTTAAATAATAACCAAAATTATTGTCAAAAACAAATTGAAATCACTTTAAAAGCTCGCATAAAAAACGCCAAGCAAATAAAATAATAAAAACATATATGTACGTATAAGCGATGTATACAAATTAAAAGAGTTCTCCGTTGACATTTCTGGGTCAGCGACCCAAACAGCTAAACGAGCCAGCAGCCGCAGCAAACAGAGTAACGGAGTGTGGGGGAGGGGGCAGGGGGGGGGTGGAGGCGGGGTTGTAGTACGCGGAGTAGTGTCCAGTGCCCAACCCATGTTTATGGGCAGTTGCTGTTGTTGTTTTTATTGAATATGATTATGTGGCACGCTGCAAAAGCGAGCGTAAATTATTTATTACACAATTCCGCAACAGCAGCAGCAGCAACAACAATAATGGCAGCAACAACAACAATGCAAACAAATAAATTTCTGCATTTGGCGGCTGCCACGCAAAATGTGACGAAAACGCCGCCGCCCGCTTCAATAAAAATAAATAATAATTCATATTTACTATAAGTAGCAGCAGCAACAACAACCAATTAGGCATTGCTGCAAAAGCCTGCAGCAGCGCGAAAGGGGGGGGGGGGGGCGGTGGGTGGGGCAGGGTATGACAAAGATGCGAGCTGAGCTGCCTGTTCGACACAAATTACCGTTAAATTAAGCGCTCGCCGTCAGTCACTTAACCAGCGAGAGCGCGAGAGGGAGAGAGGGAGAGCGCGCGAGAGGGAGAGAGGGATAGTAAGGGTGCGGGCTCAGCTCAAGCTGCGCAAATGTGGCAGCTAAGCCCAAGTTATTGGGGCAGTACTACTGAATGATCTGAGGGTCGGTTTGTTACCATAAAGCATACAAATGAAAATAAATATTATTTTTGAAGTTACACTTTCTATGGCCTCCCAACAGCCCCCCCCCCTTCCCGCCCCCTTGATGACCTGCTCTTGATAAGCGCAGCGGCAACAGTTGCCCTCTCCCAAGCCAATTGCAGCAGCGAACTCAAATGAAGCGAGCGGCAAGAGTTGCCGTCGAACTCGGTGGGTTCTGCCTAGGGCAAGGGGCCAAGGGGCCAAGGGACCAAGGGCTGGGGGCTGGGGCCAGCCCAGCTAGCTAGGCAGCAAGTCAGCCAACATGGAGAGCCAGCAGCACGCGACCACAGCGTCACATGTGCCGCAATCTTGCACAGCCCGGCCCCCAATGCTGCTGCCCCCCCCCCACCTCTCCCCCGGCCAGCCCCTCTCAGCCCGCGCAGAGCAGGCAATGGCAAAGCAGCTGCGAAAACGCCAAGAACGTTGACTTTGTGGAAAGCGCAAAAGAAGTCAGAAATAACAAGTCGGAACTTTGCATTCGGGTGTAACCGACTGCGCGCTACTCGTTCACAGTACAACAGCTGAAAAATGACTTAGCCACTTTTGCTGATATTTAAAAGAGGTCAATAATCTGTCTGACAAACTGTATGTATATAGCTGTAAAACTGAGAGATATAAGGATTTTATCAATTTTTATCTTTACAGAAGAACATCATTAATCTGTGTGAACAATTTTATAAAATTTATATATATCTAATTTTTAAATTAAGGGATTTATGTAAAATAAATAGGTTTGCCACGCCCCCGTGGACGTATGAAAAAAACTTTTCGCGTATCTTTAGAGGAGTTCATCAGTAATTTCATCTAATAAGAGCTCTAAAATAAAATTTAAAGAAAACCTTAACACTTTATCCGGCACGGATATGCACGAGTATATATTCCTAATTTCAGGTCTCTAACTTCAAAAGCGGCGAGCAAAATTGCCTTCAAACGAAGCCAATATGCTCTGTTCACTTTGCGAACGAGTGTAAAAACACAGACGAAAGAGAAAAGGCATAAGACGATGATGATGATGTTGAAGATGATGATGAAATGAGATGGAGTGGAAAGCAGGGGACGCCGAGGTTTATGCAACTTGATGCTGTATATTCTTAGAGGGCGGGGTGCGAGGGGGAGGGGAGGGGTGGGGTTTAGGGGCAACCGCAGTCTGCACACAGCTGTGTACTGGACCGTTGACAATTGGCAATACTGGATGGGCCTGAGCCGGGGCTGCCACACCTTTTGACTTTGATTTTTAGCCATGAGCAGCGAAAGATTCAATCGAGCCCAGAAGCCGCAGCGACAAAAGCTTCTGTCAACCCTCGCCCCGCCGGCACTGCCCTGCCACAACAACGGCACAGAGCACGGAGCACAACACATCACAGAATCCGCATCCACATCCACATCCACATCCCATCCACATCAACTGGGTCACTGACCTATCAAGTGCAAGACCTATTGAGCAGCACGCCAGGCAGCTGGGAGAGAGCCCAGAGAGCTGGCGAGAGGGTTGCCTCTGTTGTGCGGCTGTGGCAAATGTGGCAGCAAATGCTGCCGAGGGGCAGCGCCACAGAAAAACTCAGGAAAAACACTGAAAAAATTCTCCTCTCTGATACATAAAAACGAAAGCGCAGGCGAACAAAAAATTAAAATAAACGAAGGGGGCGACCGCCGTTGCGGCGCGGAGTTTGGCCCAGCGAAAAGTGTTGCCAGGCGAGTCAAGGGCTCGGCGGTGTGGCCAGGGGGGAGGAGGCCCACCCCCCACCCCCCGGTAAGGGGCGCATGTGGCATGTGGAGGCGTATGGGCGCACACTTTAGGTGTCAAAGCGTGCGAATGCGGAGGGGCCAGCGAACAGCTCAAAATTTTAATGTATGCGCGTGTGTGTGTGTGTGTGTGTGTGTCGAGAATAAATGTGGCAATTTTATTTACATTTGCCCAGCGCCTTTTGAGCTGCGCAGGTTGCCCAATGCTGCGAGGGTCAGGTCACATCAAAAGTAGGCCCCTGAATTGGGGTAATTTTTTCATTTCTCACAAACTTGGCAACAACCTGGCCAAGGGGTCGCTCCAAAGTAGTTGGCTTTTGTAGTCGCTGAGCTTTTCGACGCTACTTTGACCAAGTACAAAATGGGGGGAAACACAATGCAAAGGGTTTATCAGTAAAAGACGTATTTAAGGTAAATGCAAATAGGAACTTGGGGGAACGAGAAATAGCTGCAAACGGAACTCACTTATTATATGCTTAAATTTGATGGGTTGACTTCCTAGGGTATATGTATATATTGTACTCTATCTATAATATATTGCACATATGTATTTTAAATAGTTAAATAATATACTCTAAAATTAAAAATAACTGATTATCTACTCCAAGTTAAATTAGCCAAAATCTGAGTCTATGATATTTCGAAAAAGCAATAACAAAATGTTCTGCATTCAAAGATCGATGGCTTCGTCGAGACTTGATCGCTTTAAAGACCTGAAATCCACATGGTCTTAGGGCAACGACTGTCCGCCCCTCCCCCCGGCCCCCGCCCCACCCCCCGCTCACCACGCGTGGTGTAGCAAATCAGACGTAACATTGAAACAGTAGCCGGACAAGCAGCCGCCAAGTCAAAAGTAACAAAATGTCATGATTTACAATAAGAAATCATATATCTCGTCGCAGTTGGTTTTGCTTTTTTTATCTGGTTTCAAAAAACAACAAACCTGAGCTGACAATGAGCGCCTAAAGGGTTTCGAGCTGGATTCCCCCCCGCCCCGCGATCCGCAAACTACACGCAACGCACACAAATACAAACACAAATACAAATACAAACAGACCAACAGATGGACGGACGGACAATCGAATGAAAAAAACTATGTTACAAAGGCAGAGAAAAGAAAACATTAAAATGGAAAAAAACAAACTGACAAACTGAAGAAACTGGCAACGAAACTGGGCAACTGCCAAGAACGGAGTGCGGCGGAGGAGCGGGCGCGGGCGCGGGGTCCGGGTCCGGGTCGGGGTACGGGGTACGGGGAACGGGACGTGCGTTTATTTTGTGTAAGACAGGTAGCGCGTCGCCGCTCGGCCCGGCCATTGTCTGCCGCCGTCCGCCTCGGAGCGGGCTCGGAGCGGGCTCGGAGCTGGCACTGGCACTGAAAAGTGCGCAGTTAAAAAATCGGTCGCCAGAGAAACCCACAGACAGAAAAAGATCAACATAATCGATGATGTGGTTGTAGTTGTTGTTGCCGCTCCGCTCCGCTCAGCTCGCTCTGCTCGCCCTGCCGTAAATGTGTTAAAAAACGCGCAGCGAGATTAAATGAGCATAAAATACAGCGCAGCAAACGTCGAACCGCGTGTAGCGAAAAAGAGTCGAACCAAACCGAGTCAAACCAACGAAAAGACAACAACAAAAAGTATCTTTAAGATGCCAGACACGAAACACGTCGTCGGCTGGCGTTCATCAGCGGCGACCCTGCTGACTGCCTGACAGACTGCCCACAGTTGCGCACAGGCCGAGGCCCAGTCCCAGTCCCGGTCCCGGTCCCGGTCCCGGTCCCAGGCCCAGATCCAGTCCCACTTGAATAGCCCGGCCTGCCCTCGAGCCTTTCGCCAATAAAATATGCATGCTGAGCCCGGCTTGAGGCCTGCGGCAATCGCTGCCGAGGGGGACGGCGGGCTGAGCGGGCCGCCCGGCACAATCAGCGAGGAGAACTTCATAAAGTGAAAATGTGTAGCATATATTTTGACGATACTTCGCATTGGCTCGGCCTCAAAGGCACGCCCGATGCCCTGCGATCGGCTGGAGGAAAGAACTCGGCTCGCAAAAATCTGCCTAATATTGATAGTTTTTTTTTTGGCTTAAACCATGCGACCTTTTAGTTTTTCAAGCAGCGCACACAACTGCAGTCTCTTTCTACACTCGTTCTCGAAGTGAAGTGGGTATATTGGCTTTGCGTTCGTCTTTCCATTTGAACGCTGTTTTTGTGGGCGCTATTGCAGCTAGAGACTTGAAATTTGCAATATATAGCCGAGCCTGTCCACGTTTGATAAAGTGCTTCGATTTTTTGGCTGTGCCCATTGGGGGCGTGGCAATTCGATGAAATCAGTATATCTCCCTAAGTTTTGAAACCAGATGCAATCAATTCATTTCAGACAGATCCCACAAAAAATATATATATAGTTCTGGGGGCGGGTAAACCGCGGATATCCGTATCTCCCACGGATATCTCGGATAATCTTCAAAAAAGGAAACAAAAATACAATCACAATGGCAATTAAGACCGTTTTCGACTGTGAAGGAGCATGGCGCAGTCGGGTGCACCCGACTGCAACGTTCCTACTCGTTTTTATTTCCTTTTTTTTGTGTTCCAGAGAAACAGACAAAAGCTCATCAAAAATTATGCCCCGCAGGCAAATGATGGCATGAAGAATACAACACCAACGACCCGGCCAGGCACCGGCCGGGCCAGAAATTATACGCAATCGCAGGCAGCGAGGCAGCTTCTGTGCAGCAGCCAAAAAGGCAGAAAACGAAAGCCACATTGGGGGACAGGGCACATCCTCCGCGGCTGCGCAGCGTCCGTCCGGCGCAACTGGCCGGGCTGGCTAACAAATTACGCTCGGCCCGGCCATAAAACATTTGTGTTAGCCCAAGAGCTGGGCCGGCTGCGTATCACGATCGCCTGGGCAGGCGTGGCAGGGGCGAGACTCGGGCACACGCGTGGACCTGGACAGTGGGTACAGCTGGGGGCAGGGAGCAGGGAGCTGGGATCCGGTACCCGGTACCCGGTACCCAGTACCCACTATACCCGGTACCTGGGACCAGGCCAGCTAGTTCTCGATCTTGACTGCTGCATCAACGCCTCAAACTGCGGGCTGCGACTGGCTGGCAAAGTTTTAATCATGCGTTCGTGTTCGCCAAGTTTTAGGTTTGTTTTCTCTCTTTTGGTTTTTAGCCAACTTATGCTACATCTTCTTCTTCTCACTCTTGCTGTTGTTGTAGGCTGTTGCCGTGCTTTTTATAATGATTGCATTTATCATTTATTCTGCGCGTCAACCAAATTATATGCCTGAGCTTGCCCAAGAGGGGCTGCTGCGCGGGGCCGCCGCAGCAAACCCATATTTAAGTGGTTCGATCGATTTGGGCCAAGTGTTGGGCTTCCACATGGGCCGCATTGATTTCGGGTTGCCAACTTGCCTGGCATTTCCGATCGGCGCACATGTTCGTATATATTTAGAACACCTATGCACAGCTTAGCGGCCATTTCGCTTTAACGGCCAAAAAGTTAACAGACCCACAAATCACACTTTGCACGCAAATTCTGCTATAATTAACTCCAAATAAACTAAATACAGTTAATAAAGGCACTAGAAAAATAATACCATTAGATGTACAAATTAATATATTATAACGTATTGTCG
Organism: Drosophila robusta; assembly: GCA_035043565.1. Classification (NCBI taxonomy): domain Eukaryota; kingdom Metazoa; phylum Arthropoda; class Insecta; order Diptera; family Drosophilidae; genus Drosophila; species Drosophila robusta. The sequence goes on from JAWNMW010000572.1 coordinate 2,627,180, forward strand.
CTGGAGAAAAATCTCTAGCACTTTGAACACACATTGGACAATTTTGTTAACTAAACTTCTTAATTCATTCGTTAACATTTTGCTTGTTTGCACTTAAACTTCCTTTTACACTAATTTTTAATAACACGCAAAAGTTGACATTTTTCTTCTTTTGCAAGAATTAATTTGATTTAACATGATTTTCAATATGCAAAAATTCTTTTATGTATTTTGTTTTGGTCTATGAATTTGTTATATTTTCATCCGTCTCAAAATACATTAGAATCATCACCAAAATAGAGAAAACAATTTTCCAAAATTATGAACAAAATAATTCAAGCGATCGTAGTGATAAAGTCCTAAATTTTGTTTATATTAGTCTTACTTTTTTTTTAAATATTTGTATTCTTTAAAAGATAATTAATTAATTCTCCGCTTTTTTCGTTCTGGAAGCAATCTGCTATGTTCCCATATAGCCGATATCTTTGTTGACACGATCTTTTTTCACACGATTTTTCTTTGTTGGGAATGTATCTGTCGTGTAAAAAGAGAATGATATATATATATCTTTATTTTTTATTTGTTCATACAAATGTTTTCGTGTGCCAATCTAGGCCGCTAACCGGTGTATTTAGAATATAAGCATCAATATTGAGACGCACTCAAATTAGAGTTGAGAGTTTGAATTTGAATATATGTAACAAAAGCTGATAGCTCGGGATTGTGCCCATGCCCATTTGACCCAGAGATACAGGGAGTTAGCCAAGCGCAGCGTTTGCTCCAGAGTCGCCGTCGGCTATTTCTTAGAGCGGCCGCCTGTGCTTTGATCCCAGAATCGAGTCGCCAGTCTTTGAGCTCGACATTTACTGGAGCATGGAGCTGGACATGGGGCGGCATTGAGTTTCGCTTTCGTTGCAAAGATTTCGCAAGAAACGGCGCGGAGAGAGAGAGCGAGAGAGAGGGGGCAATCAGGCCGCTTGATGAGTTGAGAAGCGCGCTGATAAGACGCAACGTGCGGTGGCAGCTGGCGCAGCCGCCCAGCTGGATGCCCGGCCAGTGGCCAGTGGCCAGTGGCAGGAGGAGCCGCCGCAGCAGCAAGTGGACCGACTCACACCTCGGCCAGTTTGTCAGCAATTACAGTAATTCCAATTAATACGCAGCAGTCGTCGCCCCTGCCCCCGCCCCATCCACCCGCCCGCCTTCAGCGCCAGCCCTGTTTTGTACCGTACTCGGCAGGCACTTATTTTTTCTAATTTGTGGCGCGTGTTGCATGCCACAAATCTCAAACTCAACGAGCCTCTGCTCTGCTGAGTGAGTGTGCTGTACTGTGTATCTCTACCTACACACACACGCACACACACACACACACACACACACACAAATTAGCATGAAAGCGTAAAATGTATCTGCGAGATACGAGAGGCAACGGCACGCCACTGACACGGCACAAAACGCAAAATTATTATATCTAGATGCTCTGCCAGCTGAAATGATAAATCTAAGCAAATGCCCCCGCCTCAGGTGCCGGGCAGGGGCTGGCTGGAACCAGTAGCAGGTTGGGTGTAGGCTGCAGCAAGTTGAGATTCGGGGCTACAATTATAAATCGCAAAGAGTGCGGAGCCGTGGAGCTGTAGTTGGCGCTGCTGGCACATGGAGCTGGTAATTGCCCTCGGGGGAAATCAACGAGCTGCAGCAACAGTAACTGGCGCAGCAGTTGCTGCAGCGGAAGCTGCAACAGGCATTCTATATAACTTTTACTATACAATTCTAATAACTGCAGGCGCTTTTTCGTATCTTTGGCTAAAAAGGAAGCCTCCGCAGATACATTTCGATTATGGCAGCGCAGCAAACAACAAACTCGGCTCTCGCTCAGTTTGTTTTTGTTGTTGTTGTTGTTGTTGCTGTTTTTGCTTTGTTTTGAGTGATAAATGCAGTTGCAGTGCGGATTCAGTCACTCTGGCCGTGGCCCAGCACCATTTGTATCTGTATCTGTGGCCGTAGCTGTATTTGTATCTGCAAGCAGGCATCTGTTGCTGCTGCTGCTGCTGCTGCTGCTGCTGCTGCTGGAGAAACCCCTATAATTAGTGTTTAAAAATTGCTTTTCCGGGTTTTATTTCTTATTAATTGATGTTGTTGTTGTTGCTGGCGAATGCAAATGTTGACTGTCTATTTGCTGCGTACTTTAAGTACGCAGCCACTGCTTGGCATCTGTAAAGATATGATAAATAGCCTGACATTGCTGATAAAACTATATAGCGAGAAAATGAAACAGTTAATAATTTTTTGTATTTTTTGTTTGACAAATTCTGAAACGATGTTTGTATATTTATAAATAATAAGCATAAAAATATAAAAAATAAAAATATATAGCAAAAGTTGTATACGAATACTTGACTAATTTTAAACAAATTAAACCAACTGCGTTAGAGGTTTGCCTACAAGTACATTATAGTATTCATATTAAAGCTAAGCAGAGAACATAGTATATATTTTTTTAATTAGTTTATTGTTTTGCAAGGTCTCGCTGCTTGTAAAATTATTTTAAAATTAATCACAAAATGTGAAACAGAAAATTAGATGTTTTTGTGTAAAGTATAAAACTAAGCATGGGAATTACGATCTATGTTTGTGTTGGCCTGAAATATCATAGGATATATTATATATAAAATTATATTTTGCTATGAAAAATCTGATTATCTGACGAATTCCAACTCTTTCAACTCCCAGATGCATCATTCAGTACGGCAAAATGCAAGTACCCTGCGAAAGAGTATAATCGGTAGCTGGTTAAGTGGACTGATGGAGCCTCTTACAAATGTTAAAGGCAATATGACAAGCATTATTTAAATGATATGCATTATAGAAATTAAGTCGCCATCGGTTTAACAGCTTTACGTGAATAATTATGCAGCTGATTTGCATGGAACTCCATGAACATGTTATGCCCGTAACTCGCGACTGAGTGCAATCATAGAACTCTGGCTGAATTAACATTGCGGAGAACATAGTCGGTATTTATAAACCTGGACGGAGTACGCGACATGCATTTAGTGTTTCATAAATGGCAAAAGCCGTGTGTGCGTGTGTGTGTGTGTGTGTGTGCGAGTAGCGGCTGTCGGATGCGAGTAGCTCGCGCATAGCGTGAGCTGCGGCGATTGTATCTGTGAGATACATTCGCGCGATAAGGCGAGCGAGCGAGCGGAACGCGCGCGACTCGCTGCCACATTGTTGATTAAAAATAAATTGTCAACTTTGACAGTGAAGCGGCAGTTTTATTTATAAACTAAATGGGTGCGCAATGGAATTTTGCTCAACCGGCTAAGGGAGCCGCTGGAGCTAAACTCGCTCTGCGTATCTGGAAATTGGCATTTTTATTTTTGGCTCCTTAGCTGCGTTGGCAGACATCGGGGAGACTTTGCCTGCGGCCACGGATATGCCGCTGCTCTTGGCACGCGTTACGGCCCGCCTGCCGGCCTGCCTGCCGGCCTGCCTGCCAGCTTGTTTATTCTTGGCCGCTGACATCAGGCGGCCGTGCAGCTAACGGAATGTCTAACGCATGCGGGGACCGCCCAGGCGCCGCACCTGCACTGTCTTTCATTAAAATGCAGCGATTAACACTTTTTGCCGTCTCTTTTCTTAGCCCCCGCCCCCCGTGAAAGAGCCCCCACTAAGGGACCCAAGTCGCTTCCGCTGCGGCACGCGTTGCCCGCGGACTTCTAAGCAGGCTTTGGTTGACAATTGCATTGATTGTGCTTTTTATTGCTCGGCTCATTAGAATAGAATAGCAGCCAGATTCACACAAGAAGCGGCCTAATGGGCTGCTTCTGCCCGCGATCATTTATCAACGCCTGATTGGGTTTGCCGTAAGCCCGAACATGACGTGGCAAAATCGAAATTTATATACGTATATATGTATATATAAAAAGAAAGGGAAAGATGCAACGAAATTTGTCAACCAGCTACCCAAAAAATGACACAACACAAAATGTAAAATGCTTCGCAGCTCTCTACACTGAGAACTTTTTGTCGTTGACATGGCAGCTAATGAATCTTATCTGCCACCAAAGTAGGCTGCCTTATAAGGTGAGCGAGGGACTTCGAGGGACTGAAAGGCGCTTAATCCTCGCGATGATTTGACGCTTTCAGCGCGCAATTTGTATACTCGTACTTGGAACGAGTACAGCACCAATGGCACCTATAAGCCTTCAATAGTTATATAAAAAATCTACGGAAGAACTGGAACATTTAGAGGATCGCTAAGAATCCGCTAAGCTTCGATCATATTAAAATTTTGTTGAATATGTTATTCGATTTGCTTAAAAGTGGGAAAAGTTCTAGTTCATTTATCAATTAATGGACTACTCATTTAGCAAGCTTACATAATTCTCTTTTTACATGAGTTCCATTTACATGAATTTACACGAATTGATTTGATTTCAATTTTTTTTAAATTTTCTATGAATTCTATGAATTTCTTCTATTATCACCCCTTACAAATTTTACGTTTTAACTTGAACAATGGGAAATCGAGATAATCATAGAGAAATAATTTTACAAAATGATGAACAAAATAATTCAAATAATAATAATTCAAAATAATTCAAATAATTCGCTGTGATATTGCAGTCTTACGCAAACGTATCGGTATTGGTTTTATTTTAGTTTTTATAAATTAAGGTTATTTTAAATTTTTTTCAGCATGAAACATAAATTTTTATGTTGCTTCCAACTAAACACTATTTAAATGTTATTACTTTTAAGTGTCTTTTTAGGTGCAATTTACTATTTTTCCATATAGAGTGAAAACAGACGAAGGTCTATCTAGTTGTCTCTCTCTCTCTGTCACTCTCTCTCTCTTAACTCAATTCACGAATGAAATATTTTCCTTTCTCATGGCATACTAAATTTCAGCACCTCAAATCTAATAAGCTCAATAAATTCATCATCGTCAATTTATTGGTACTTACGGAACTTGAGATTTGTTCCCAGGCATGGAGAACGCAATTTATGTAGAATGTTTGTTAAGAGCATTTGGTGTAATATCAATTTTCCCAACACCTTCATGAATAAGATCAATAAACCAATCGCGCTGGTCAAACGAACCGATTGAAAACTCATCAAATGGAAATTATGCACGACGATTTGTGTATACGTAATGCCCGGCGTACACCTTGGCGACCGTTATTTGACTTTCCCAACATAAGTATAATAATCATAACTCGAATTGAAAATTATGTAGTACTTGACAGCACCCAGGCCAAGTGCCGGCAGCGGAGTCCGGTACCGAGTCTCGGGTCCCGTGTCCCCAAGGCCCCAAGGCCCCCAATAAGGGCAATCAAACACAAGACAGAGACGTGGCGTACGCAGCATAATAAACTAAATGGTAAACAAATATTGGTAAACAGAACGTAAAGAGGTTGGGGAAGAAGAGCTTTAGCTTTTTTGATTCTTTGTAAGGTGACAGACAAACAAATTGGAAGTGTGTGTGTGAGTGTGCGGAAGGGGGGCGAAATTGACAATCTGTCGGTATCCAAAATTTCAACTCTGTTTAACCAAGGGACACGCAAGTGCAGCGCGAATTGGGTCGGGCTACCTGTCCGGGTTCTGTCTGCCAGTTTCATATTTCAATAATTCTCCACTTTAATTTGTTTAATGCGCGCGCGTGGGCGTCAAACCTGGCATCAGGGGAAAGGGGGGTCGGGGGGTTAACGATAGATAGCCAGATAGTCATCGGGCTGCTTAATTGTCGTGACAAGTTGACAGTTCGCATGAAAGCCCGTCCATTGTTCCCGGCCAAGTTTGAGCAACTGTCTGTATTAAGTTTCGAGGCTCAGTCAGGCAGGCAGAAAAGTTTTCTTTCTTTGTTGGCCGTGCTTTTCTTTCATGCACTTCTGTTTACATTATTGCATACATATGCATTTATCTCACTTGACCCAATTCCCGGTGTGTCGCATGGCTTATTAAACGCGTGTAGTTCGACTACCGCCAAGAGCCAAACGCCGTCGCCGTTGCCGTTGCCACGGCCTGGGTGGCGAGCGCGGCTTCTAAAAACATCGATGATTCATTTGGTTACATTTCGCCAGTGGCTGGCAGCCACTTTGGCTGCCTGGTTCGAGCCATGCGAAAGCATGCAACTGGGCTCTATGCGTCAGACCTTAGCCATTTCAAGAACGCGAGGCGCTGGCTCGGCTCGGGCTCTGGCTCTGGCCACGTTGTATTAGCATCAGCGAGAAGTGACTAACTGAGCTTAGTTACGGCTAGATGCCTGTCATTTTTTGCTAGCCTCTTGTCAACGAAGTTTTGGCAAATGTCAAGTCGATAAGCAGGATAGGTCGAGAGTTCACTTATGCTCAACTGCACTTTTGTTTTCATAATTTTAACCGGCAGATCAGCTACCACGAATATGAAAAATTGATATCGAGTTGTCAGCAAAATACTCTAGATTGCAATATATGCTCAAACTCAAATTAATTTAATATGGAAGGCATTTATTGAACCCAAAATTAATCATTGAACATTAGAGCATATAATTGTTATTAGCAGTCCTCTTAAGATTAGTTTCGACTTTTAGACAAGTGGATATAGTGCTTGTCTTAGCCACAGCAGCCAGTGCATTTTAACCCTTTGTATGGCAGCTTCTCAAATTTTAATATGACTCTGTTTTTAGATGGGAAACTTACAACAAAAACATTTTTTTCTAAGCTTTGGCTTCATTTTTTAGTTTTAAAAAATGTATACCTATAAAATGTTCTGCATTTGTGAAAGTTAATAGAATTATAATTCGGTGTTGGTATTTATTTAAATGAACATTTTTAAAACACTTTTCAATCATCTTTCGAATGATGCCACTTTTGTTACATATTTCAATATTTCAAAAACGAAGAAATTTAACCGTTTAAAAAAGTTTTGTATTTAAGTACAAATATATTCCAGTTTAATAATAGCGTTAATGACAATACTTAAAATCATAATAATAATAATTTCTATTAAATATTTATGACATTCGAATAAAAATGTCTACTACAAACAAAGGCAGCTTGAATGTTATTTAATGCTTTTGTATTAACGAGAAAAAATTAAAAAATAAATAAAAACGTTGACAAAGGCGCAATGATTAATGTGCCACACACTCGCCAAGGGGACTGATAATGGCTTTTTAAATACGATTCTAATGCGCTAAAAGGGGGCAATCAAGCGTTGACAAAGAGAGGCGCGACAAGGTGAGAAAAAGTCGCCGATCACCGGGCCAAGGGGTTGGCCAGTTCTCTCTCTAAAAAAAACAACAACAACAACAACGGCCTATTGAATAGTAATTTGCATTTTATAGGCTTCTGTGCAAGGCACAAAAAAGTGCGCTCAATGATGACATTAGAGGACCCCGAGCCCGGCACGCCTCGAGGGTTTGCGATAAAAACGATTTATGCGTTTTTGATGATTGCAAAACTATGGAAATTATGTGATAAGATTGTCGCTGTTCGCCCCCTCCCCCTCCTCGCTAATACTATGCAAAGTACTCGTGATCGAAGACAACAGATCCGAGGATCCAGTTGCTGTCTTCTTATAAACAAAAAAAAGAAAAGAAAAAACAACTACAACATAAAAATGCAAAATCATTTGCCTGGCCCTTTGCACGTGCGGCGCCCGATAAATGCAAGTTCTTTGTGTAGTTCCCGATTGTTGTTGTTGTGCGATCATTTATGGGCAGAACAGAGAGTGTTTGTCTCCTGTCATCAGCCTCATCTACTTTATATTCATGTTGCGCATATTGTGCACAGGGGGGCCGGGAAGGGGCTGCGATGATTGGACAACATTTGCCGCGACTTTTGTCACGTTTAGTTAACGCTTGAGAAGGGTTTGCTCCTAACTAAGAATAAGGTGGAAGGGGTAAGGGAAAAGGGGGGTTACTTTGCAATCAGTTTTCATGAGGCTGCAACGGTCTTTTGACTTAACAAGCTTATTGGCTCTGTGTCATGAGTCAAGGCGAAAATTTTAAAGCGCAGCCGAATGTCACCAAAGAGTTTTCCATTGTGCGCCCTATTAGGCGAATGTACTTTGACGGTTCCAAGTCATTAAGTTTTTCCAAGCAAAGCGCTTGTCATACTGCCACCTATGAAATGGAGAGAAGAAGCAGACTGAACAAAGAGCCAGCATATATATATATATGTATATAAGTGACCGTTAATTTACTCGACGCATCGGCCGGTTCCTATAATCCGTTACGGCTGGCCGCCGTTTTACATTAATCCGCCAATTTGTTGTTTTTTTTTTTTCGTTACAAAAGGCCCAGACACAATGCCCATATCTGGCCGAGCCGACTGCCAAGTGACTGTAATTAACATTTTTCGCATTATAATTTGCCCTTTTTTCCGCTTTCCACCGAGTTCGCCAACTCGGCCGGGCTGAGCTGGCCTTTAATGTGCGCACATTTGCAGAAGATCTGAACGAGCGGGCGGTAAAGGGGAGGCGGATGTGGAGACAACCCGAGGTAGATAACAACAGCGACGGTGAAAACAATCAAATAAAAATCATAACAAAAATGTTTTTACATTTCATTTCCACTCGCGATGACTAACAACAAACGGCGCGAGTCTGCTGGGATATGCACAGACAGTGGCTGCAAAACGTACGTTTACAGCTGGGCACAAAGCGTGGGAACTGCGAACTTATCGAGATTATGCAACTAGCTAATAACAAGCCAGATTAGCCAAAACTAAAGGTACTAAAAGTATTCAAATCTTTGCCTTTGACATTCTAGTTTTTAGTTTCCGATGTACTTGGGGCTAGCAATTTAAATTATGATTAAGCTTTACTATATTGACTAATTCGGCCACTTATTTACTTCCCATTGGAGTCTCTATAATTTGGACAGTGCTTTCTTGCTTACCTCAAAATTTATATTTTGAAAGAAATTCTTATTAATTTATATAACAATAAAATGTGTTTGCAATGGTAAATTCAAATTTAACTGCAACATATAAAATCAACTCAACAACTTTAAAAATTATTATAAGCATTTAAGTCAAGTGCAGTGTGAATCGATTAAATAGTTCAAGTTTTATAAATTAATTAAAGCAGAAAAATAATATTTTTTTAACAATTGATGAAAAAAAAGGAAATGTTAATTAGGCAAATCTACAATTTTAAATATTTATATAATTTATATAATATGTTAAATAATAAAAGCTATATGGTCCCTTAGCATGTGTATTAAGAGTTTAACGCTGGGGTCAAAAAATGCTATAGTCTAAACGATATTGGATGTAAAAAGTAAAAAAGCAACATTTCAACAAAAGAAAATTTCAACTCTTTTCCAGAGCAATTAATTACTTAAAGCAGAAGTATATACATTTAACTTAAATGTAAATCAAGTAAAATTCAGTTTGTTTATTTAATTTGAGCCATTGTCAATTTTCTCAAATGTAATGATTTTATTTAATTATTATATTATATTTATTTGGATGTCATCGCAGAGCGGGGTCAAGAGTTCAGCCAGATTAGACCGCTGCAGTCGCGTCAACAAATTGTCAGTTCAGTGTATTTTGGGCCTCTCGTATTTTGGCTGCCTCTTATCGCCCAGGGATGCCTACTACAATCCCCAACAGCCGGAGCACTAGTGGAGCACACTGCTCCAGAATGTTTGCTGGGCCCGGCTGTGCGCGAATCCGGCGCTCTTCCCGGGCCCTGGTCAAGCCCAAGATCTACGAGCTCCTGCCGGCGCCCTATCACAACTGGGTGCGCCAACAGCGCTCGACGGGCAATGAGAGCCGGGTGCAGATGGAGCTGCCCTCGCAGCGGTTGCCCGCAGCTATATCCGGAGATCTGCACGGCACGGGCAACTGGTCCGCCGCCATGTCGCAGCTGCAGCCTTTCAGGCTAACAGACGGCAACGGACTCCGTGCGGGATTGGTGCTACGGCCAGCTGAGCTGGAACGTTGCGGCCAACAAACGGCGGACAGCCGAGCAGACGGACGAGAAACTCCCACAGCCGCTGACAGGCGACTCCCGCCACGAGAGAGCATTTCGGCCACTTGCTGGACGAATTGGAGCAGGCGCTGGCCACGCAAAGCCATCGCCTGATCTGCGCAGGGATCGCAACTTCCCCCACGATCTCAGCCAGCTGCGGATGGCGTCCGCATCCCAGCCGCAGCTGCTGCTGGAACTGCGCACAATGCTCCGCAGTAGCAATAGGGCGCAGATAGTCCTCATCACAGCCGTCGGAGCCATCAACGAGGAGCCCTTTTACCAGATGGACCCATTTCTGACCACACTCTTCAAGGGCAATAATCGCGCGACTTCTCGGCCACGATCGGTGATCACTTTAGCTTCACGGAGCTCTATAAAGCCTTGAACATAACCACACTCAGCCGCGGTTTCGCCAGGCGCCTGATCTTGCCCAGAGGCGGCACGAGCCAGGCTCTAAAAATGCGACTCCTGGTCATTGGCAGGCAGGCAAATGAGCTCAGCTGGGATGACCTGCCCACATATATTGGCAAGCAGTTGAGGTACGTCACGAGGATTAGAACCAGCAGCGGATGGGTTATTTAATGCCAGCTCCCCCTCCGCCGAATGCCTTTTTTGTAACGTAACGCAAGTCCATAAATAAAATTTAAGTCCACTATACCGTTGTCTATTTTTCCAAGCCCAAAAACCTTTAACGGCAAGTGACGCCAAATTTGGGTAATTACATGGGACAGACGGCCGGACAACTGCACCGCGCACCGTGCTCCGGCAGCGGCAACGGCGACGGCGGCGGCAACGGCACCGCATGGGACCCCGGCCCAACCACATGTATAAAATATTAATCAAAATCACAACAGAACAAGCACAAGCAGCCAGAACGTTGCAGTCGGGTGTACTCGGCTGCGCCATACTCGCTCATCGTATAATGACAATCAAATTGTGGCAGATATGGATCTTCCTTGGTTATCCGAATGCCAACAATATTCAAAATCCATCCAAAGGTCATCTGTAATCTGTCTAAAAAATTTTATAAAATTGATATCTATCTAATTTTAAAACTGAGGCAGCTTTATGGAATAGCTTGGATTGCCACGCCCACAACGGATGTATATTGAAAACATTTGATCATTAATTTATATAGATCCACTTTAACGAATCTCGAGTATATATTATAAATTTGAAGTCTGCACAAACCCAATATACTCTGGGTACTTCGCCAACGAGTGAAGAAACGAAGAATCAAAACAAAAATTAAAAAGCCAACAGCAACAACAAGAAAGCGCAGAGGGGAAAAAGCATTAGGAAGGTGTGGCGGCGGGGAGGGGTAAGGGGGGAGGGGGGCGACAGATGGACAGAACGACAGACAGCAAACGTTGCATGGATGCAAAGCACTTTATAAACCTAAAGAACGGCTCGAGGAGGGAACGGGCCCGGGCCCGGGCCCGGGTAGGGGCGCGGGAACGGGAACGGAGCACCTAAACTTGTTATACGCAATCGAATCGAAAATATGGGCGAAATAAAGCGACGCTCAGAGTCGGAGGTTTGGGGAGCGAAGGGGCGACGAAGTCGTCGACGGTTTGCGGCTGTAAATCTAGAACTAGTTTTATTTTATTTTTTTTTTTTGTATATATATATATGTGTATACAGTACATATATAAACATATAAGCGTACGTACGTATTTCTCCTCAGCCCAATGACGTGGTATAAAAGAAAATATTGGACACCTGCACGGTTTCGAATCGCAGCAATAGCAACAAATACAACAACGAGGCGTATGAGGGACAAGTGAAGCCCAAAAACCCGACAGATGGACGGCGGGAAGGGGGCGAGCGGTGCGAGCGGTTACGTGGGGCTCAGCGAGAGCGATAACTGAGGCGAAGAACAATAAGTTCAAGCCGAATCCTCAATACACTCAACGAACATAAATCACAAATCGCTGAGCGTTATATTCTATTAAGCGAACGAAAACTAGTTAGATCTTTATCTGATCCGTTTCGAGGCCGTGCAAAGTGTTTGAGCAAAGCGAAGTGCTCGGCGAGTGGCAGAGTAGCGTTCGAAAAACGTTGCAGGCGTGACGCGTCTTAGATTTTCGTCTAGGTACTCCACATGTAGCTGCGAAATTTTGCCTGTCCTGTGTATCTAAAGAATGAAAAGGCAACCGAGCGTAGAGCGTCGATGCCAAAGAAGAAGGACGAAAACTAATGGCCAGGCTTTTATTTCCAAGAAATTTAAAACTTTTACGAAAAACGAAAAAAATGGTGTTAGGGTGTAGACGCCGAACCGGAGCCACTTAAGAACACATGGTACACTGCTCGAGGATCTTTTGGGCAGTTTAGATAAATGTAGACAGCCAGCAGGTAGCTGGGTAAATGGGTAAATGGTAACTGGTACCGGGTAGCTCTGACCCTGTGTGCGTCTGGACAGCTCAGCGAATGCGACTCGGCATTATTTTGGGTTTATTGTTCGACGCTCTCAAAGGTTTCTCTCTTATTTATTTAATTTTTTTGGTTTTGGTTTTTTTCTTTTTTTTTTTTTTGCAGACAGAGGATGCGGACTAGACATTTTCGTATAATTTATGGGGCAGCATCTATAAAATCGACAAAAAGAGAAACTACGATTATGGAGCTCTGACGAGGCGTGCAAATTAAAAGCAGGCCGGCCAAATTGTTTCTGCAGAAAATTCAGCAACAAATATCGCATAAAAAATCTCTGTGAAGCGCCCAAAAAATGAATTGACAAAAGACTCGACTTCCATTTAAGGTAAATCAATTTAATGCGGTTCGCAGTCCAATTGTATTTGTCAGCTTAACTGGCCCAAAGCGGCCAATATGGCCATAAGGCGCTCAACTCAGCGCCTCCTCGTTCAGTTCTGTTTATGTATATATATATGCATATATATATAACTGTACACTCGAGAAGTTCAGTGATATAGAACTGCGAAATGAGAACTGCGAACTGAGAACTGAGAACTGTTGGCTGTCGGCACTCGAGACGCTGCCGTTGATTGCTGTTTGAACTTTCCGACGCAAGAACCCCCTTCCGCCCACGCCCCTGGCCCTGGCCCCCTCAGTCCAGTTCAGGCCGAGTGGCATTTATGCATAATTAATAAATTGCCTCGCATGCAAACGAAGACGGGGCGCAGATTGCAGCGATAAAAGTGGCTTGCAGCTCGCCTTATGACTAAAATTAAAATTATCCTTACACGTTATTGACAGCCACTGCAAAGGCAACAACAGCAACAACAACAGCAACAGTTGCGAATCGTTAAACAATCGAAACGTCCCGGGGAATGAGTCGGTCTCTGGAGAGCGCTGCTGATAGACGTCCCCGTCCAGAGAGTCTGACGGGGCCAAGAGCCAATGCCAGCACAGATCTTGAGAGGCGATAACGTATTGGTGCTTGAGGAAGTCAGTCAGAGCTCCAGTGCGCCGATGAGTGGGCTTAAAGACTAAGCAGATGAGTGGAGTGCTCCGCTGCCCGGACAGCTGAGAAGGCAGCGAGTGAAAAGGTTCAATAACTGCAAGACCGAATTTAATTGCAAAAAAAATCTACGCTCTAGATATATACATATATTATATACACGACTTTTGCTATTGGAAAACATACTCATTTCAACTTAAGCTCAGAGTAGGCAACTAATCAAATTAAGTGTGAATTAAATCAATTCACATAATTGAAATTGAAACAATAATTTAATAATATGCTTTAACTTAATTTTCGTTGTGTTCTGTCCGCTTTCGTTTGCGATCATTGATTTCACGATATTTTCTTACAATTAATATGACACGATTTTTTGATATATTTGATAAACTAAGCGGAACAATTTGCCATCGGGCATTAAATTCGCAAATATTTGTTATCTTAACGTAATAATTTGCACTACCAGACATACTAATTAATTAATATACTGGTTATAACATTATCAACATCATTTATTTGTGCTACATAATCCGCTGATCCTCATTGTTTATTTGCTTACAACTTTTATTTTATATATTAATTATTGTTATATTATGATATATAGATGAAGAAGTCATTTCAAACATATTAAAGCAAAACCTTAATACCTTAACCTTATGGCTTGGTCTTATCAGAACTCACATATATATTTTTATTATGATTTTTTTCTTATTATTTTAGTTATAATCTACCAACACAGCTTTTTGGTTGGATTTTAAGCCCTGATTTTCGTTATTCCAAGGCCTGAAATGTCCAACAATTAAATGCTATTATTTTTGCACAGATGAATAATAAACTGGGAATGGAATGGAAAATGTTAACTAAAAAGCGAAGGTTATATAAACAAATGTATAATAATTGTAACAATATACAAATTGTTTCAAATTCTTACGCCCGACTTAGTTGAAATTGTGCAATTAAAAAGCAGCGTTCATAATCTCATTATTGTATGCGCAGTGATTTTCAGTTGACCCAGAAACTACTACGGACACCTACCCCAACAAGGCCATTAAAAAGCGCCTAAACCACATGACCCACTTTCACAGCTCACAAAGTGCGAGCAGCTGCAGCAGGCAAGAAGCCTACTCTCGATGACACATTGTGAAATATTGAACAAAGTGGACAACCCTTGAGCGAGATATACAGAGAGTGGCCCGAGCCGGGCGCGTCACAGATGTCACATACATCACTCATACGACGCATGGGACAGTGAAAACAAAAGGCGAAACGGGGAACGCTTCCGCTTGGCGACCTGGGAGACAATATTCGAACGCCCACACAGAAACACACAAACACCCACACACACACACACACACGCGCCCACACTCACAGCCCTGTGGCTAACAAACAACAACTTGTGCAGCTGATTAACGCGACAAGGCCAACGCGCCGCATTTGGAGGCATGTTTCAAAATTCGAAGAACTCCAGACGGACGGAGGCACATTGCATATTTTGTAAGCGACCGCAGGAACTGATAAAATGCTTCATTGTTTTGCAACAATTAACAGCGTTCAACCCCCACAGAGAGCTTCTCACTCATAATGGATCATTCTTATGTGGGCGGCGTTACGTTCTCCAAAAATCCAAAAAAAAAAAAAAAGAAAAGAAATCCCAAAAAGTGTGTCAAATTTGGTTTATCGCTCGGCACGATTTGTGTGTCAGCTGCGATTTTGCGCAATGATTTTACAGAGAGTGCGGCATATTAATTTTTCATTAGGTTTTAATTAAAATTAACTTTACTTCTCGGGAACCGTTCAACTGCTAAACTAATTAAAGAGCCGTTTTATTGGCCTGCGGCAACTATAAATACCTGTTTCACGAATTGGCCATTTGGCAGCGTGCCCAATTTGCGAGTGTGGCGTCAACAAAATGTTGGACTGGGCTGTATGTTGTGGCCTATAAATTTAATGTTGCTCAAAAGTGTTTTAGATCATAGTTTAATACAAATTCAAGTTTATAAATATATTTCGCCTTTCATTTAATTTCATAATTTATGTTAACAATCAAATTTAAAGGATTTTTGGAGTCTGAAATCTTCCATGCTCGTTATTTATAGAATTTATTGTATGGGTGTTGATAGATTCATAGGCCCAATTGCAGTTTCTGCACTTTGCCATATGTCAAATTAAATTTTCTACATTAGTTTTCCCCACGCGCCGCACACACACAGCCACATTTATTTTTAAAGATTTTTCCAGTTCGTTTGTGTCGCTCACATGAATGGTTGGATCCCGCGAATTTTCTGCACACAGCTCAAATATATTGCAATATATTTTTCAATGAATTGGAGGTGTGAAATGTTTGCACTGCTGCCAAAGCATGCAACAGCGGGATGCGAATAGAAAAATTTAAAACAAGGCCAAATCGTTTAGTCGAGCGGAGATATCCACTAAATAAAACAATTTTATGAAAATACCATATAAAATTTGAATTTAAACATGATTAGTTTCGGAAATCAGCTATTACATTTATAATGAAACTTCGTTTTGGAACAGAACTTATGGCTTATTGCTATTGCATAGATCAAAATTAAGAATTCTGTTCCTTGTGTTTATTTGTAAATATTTTAAGATACCCGTTCGCCACACACTTTTCAGCGCAGGGTATAAATAAACAAAACGGCGTTCAAAGCGTAAAACGGGCGGGACAACGGGGCGGTTCTTTCGAAAAATATTGCTTAACACATTGGATCATGGGCGTTGTGAGGCAAACTTGTCCACTGTGCCGTGTGTGTTTGCACATTTTGCATTTGATTAAAATTTGTTCGCAAAAAACTGTAAACACAACGGTCAGGTTATACAGTAAAAATGTACGATTAAAATTTATTATAAAGTATGTTGCACTGAGCACCCCGGAAGCGTGTTTGATAATATAAAGTACTGTGGCAGCTATATTTTATAACAGCCATAATATTTAATAGTGCTTTTTGCAAATGCAATTACACAGAGAAACAGCAAGACTTATAATTAGGCTGGTAACCTTCAATCAGACGATATCATACATAATTCAAAGCGATATCGCAGAACTCGAGAAACCATTCCACAAAAATTGAGCCGCTTGATCGACTGCCCGTCGCGGCATATTTGTCAATATTTAATTCTCAACTGTGCTGCGGCGGCTCCGAGTGGACAACAGCTGAACCAGCTGAAAACGATACTCGTGCCAAGGATGTCAACTTCTTGGACAGCTCCGCATGGTGCGGCATAGCCCCAGATCATAAGCGTTGTGGCGTGGAGGGAACTGGATGTCAATTGCTTGGCTTTTTTTTTGGTCGATTTTATTTTTGATTTTTGTCTTTTTTGTCTTTTTATTTATTTTTTTTTGTTTGGCAAAGTGTAAACAAGTTGACCGATTGGCAGCCCACTCGGCCAGCAGCGTTTCAGGAATTTTATAGCTCTTTGTGTGCATTTCTGTTTATTATCAGCTGTGTTTTTACAGCTTCATTAAATCCGAGAAAAACATTAGCGAATAATTTCAATTAATTGCCACAAATCGATTGAGAAAGCCAAGGCGATTGCTGTTTTTTAAACTCGCACATTAAAGTCAATTCTCGCAACTGATAAAGTGTACAATTAATGTCACAAATAATTAAGATATCATAACAGATCCCTTGCTATACATATAGTACCAGCTCGTTAAAGTTTCAATCGAATTTAATAAAGAAATTTCAGTTCGCGTTCTGAGAGATTAAAATGGATTATTATATTAAATCGCTAACCGCAAAGCAATCGAGCTCATAATTTTGTCGATTCCTGAATAAAGACGCCACTGAACAGTCGAACTTCGCAGCCCGCAGCAAAAAGCAAAGAATGCAACAGTAACACAAGTTTCGCATTAAAAAACAGCAGAAGAAGCCGCAAATGCTGCAAAAATAAAGAAACGAACAAAACAAAATTGGGTTGCCGCCGTTCCCGTCGTGTAACCCAATGCTGATAGCGACCGAAGCCAAGCGCCCTGCGATGGATGAGTCATGTCGGACGGAGCCGTAGCCGGAGCCGGAGACGGCAACGGGGTCGCGGCTGGCTGATGGGCACGATCGTAGAGCTTAAATGTGTGAAGCTCGCAGTCCAAGAGATTGGCACAAAAACTAGTTCGTAATCGGGTGTAACCGACTATGCAATACTCGTGCCCAGTTTACGTAGTTGGAGATCATCAGAAATAAATAAAAAAAATTGTGGGAGATATACATACGATCAGAGCAGATCATTAGTAATCTGTCTAAGTTTGTATTTAGCTTTAAGCCTGAGCGAGATAAATCGATTTAAGCGAATAGTTACGCCTCCAGTGGGCAAAACTTTTGCACTATATCTGACGGCTTTATGCACGAGTATATCCATGTTCCAAATAACGTGCAAACCGAATATGCCCATTTAGCGGCGTGAACTTCGCATCAAACTGAAGAAAACAAAACGAAAAGGGCTCAGGGTCGGCGCAGTATGAGTTTTGTTGTGACTGCCAACTACCTGAACGCGGCCCACGGTTCGTTTTGGGTCGTCTGGGGTATTGGGGCTTGCAACAACTTGCTAATCATATCAAGCTTCAAATTGTTGATTATTTAACTGGCGAGATGGAGATCGCTGCGAGATATTTGCTGCTGTTGACTTTGCCTGGACTGAGGATGACTCACGGGCTGCAGGTACTAAAGCTGATCTGCTATAGATCTGGCCGGAGCTGGAGCTAAAGAGGCGGAGGCAGTCTGCCCGTTTGCTGATCTCTGTTTGGCTTCACTTTATTAGATGTTGAAGCCCATGGCTGGGCCAGGGCCCAGGCCCAGGTAGATTTATTGTATAAACAGCAAATGGGCAAATAAGCGCTGGCCAGGAAGACAAGCGCAACAACAACAGCAGCAAACAGCAACAACAACTGCAACAACAATTATTTATATTTTCGCTTATTTATGGGTTTCGGTTGGGGTTTGGTTCGCTCTCGGCTTGACCACTTGCCGCCCCAAAAACAAAATCGCATGGTGAGTCACCCTGTCGAACGGTGGCCCGACATGTGCGGAAACTGAACTCCTTTTCCAGCAGCACTTTGTTATTATTGTTATTATTATTATTTAAAAGACAACAACAAAAAGCTGATTGATTTTATAGGCGCGATAAGTTTAGTGTTGCCGCGACTTGGGGTCGGCCGTTTGCCTGGGTCGACTGTCTGAAGAGATGACTAATGTTTAGTGTGCTCGCAATGAATTTGTGATCTCTTTGTTATGAGCCATACCTATTGTTGTTGTCGTTGTTGTTGTTGTGTGTAAGGTGACGCGCTTAAAAAGCTAGTTATTAGCACTTATAATGTGTTGGCGTGTGTTTGAGGCGAGTGTCATTGACACCTGAGCCCGGGCCCGGACTCGGCCGCGATTTGTATGCCTAAGTAGCTGAATGGCTTGAAGCGGCTAATTGGTAATTAAACAGGCCCAACTTACGGCCAATATGCATAGGTCGAACGGCGAACTGCAGTGCTTTGGAGCTGGTTTTCTTAGCTGGTAAATATTTGCCTTTTGGTTCGCTGGATTTCCTAGAGACTCTTTTAGGTGCATTCGAATCGATTAAACGATTAAATGAAACATTGTGTGCCAGCCTAATGGCCGCCTTTAACAAAAATGAATTAATTAAACAAACAAATGGCAAATAGAAGCCATAAATAACGACCATAACTAATTGCTGACACAGTTAGCCAGACAAAGACATTAAAAGCCGTTGGCGTGGGCGCCGGCGCACAGTCCACCGCTGTCAGCAAATGCTCCGAACGTGGCTAAGAGTCGGTCAAAATCCAATTGGAGAATAACACCTGCAATGCAAATGTGGAGCGCGTGCTCGGCCAAATGTGCTGACCTGGCAAACAAAAGCGAAACTCATTTTTACAAAATTCATAGAAATAAAATTAGCCAGAAAGAAGAGTTCTTTTCGGGCTAGACGAAAGTGAAATACCCTGGCTGCCACGTTTAAATCTATTTATTTATTTCTTTATTTAGCGTAATTAAATTAGCTAAAATTAAATATTTATTGGCTGCTAGTTTTCTATACATATCCAATACTTTTGTTTTATTATTACTTATTATTTTTTATTATTATTTATTATTACTCAAAGAAGAGTTCTTTTCGTGTTAGACCTAAATTGAATAGTTTGGCTTCCATCTATATCTAATTTGTTCCTCATTGAGTGTAATTAAATTAACGAAAATTTAATATTTATTGTTTGCTAATTTCCATATAAATCCAAAACTTTTTTATTATTTAAATATTTGATAAACCCAACCAATGAAGAGTTCTTCCATGATTGTCTCTATCAAATTAACAAATTGATTTAATGTAATTAAATGAACTGAAATTGAATATTTATTGTTTACTAATTTCCATATATATGCAATACTCTTTTTTTTATTATTTAAGTATTTCATAAAAATAACTATAAAGCTGGGAGACAAGCTAACAAAAAACTTATATTGAGGCATAACAATATATAAAAGCAATAACAAATGGAAACCCAAATGGCTGGTATCGATATATTATACAACTCATGATCCGAATTTCCAGCTCTCGACAAGTGTATAAAGCCAAAACAAGAAGAGCAAAGCGCTGCGGGATGAGGTGGCTTTAACGTGGGCGCCCGCGACTTGATTTGGAATTTGGAGAATGAAAATGGAAATGAAAATGGGCAGCTGTCATTAGAGTTGAGGCCCATAAAAATCAGTTTAAGTGCAAACAAACAAATTTCCAGTAGCACTTCTCAGAGATAATTTCATAAATTTTCCAAAATGACGCGACTTTTATTTACGGGCAGTGCGCAGGCGCTCAGCCTCAAGTCTAGACATCCAGACTTGGAGTTGACTTGACTCGAGTTGAGAGTTGAGTTGAGTTGTTCGAGATGCTTTGATAAATTACAGACAGCTTTTTTCTGTTTTCTGTTTTTGTAAGAGCGATTTATGTGTGTGCAGGTAACAAGAGACGACAGTTGGCACGAGCCATAAATATCCATGCAGACGACGCCAAATCAGCTGCATCATCCACAACAACAACAGCAGCAGCAGCAACAATTACAACTTTTGAGGCCCCAACAACGCCCACTTTAAGCACCTATGTAGAAGCATGGAGCCCTCGTCACCTCTCAGCTGCACAATTAAAAAGTAGGCAGTGCCTGGACAAATAAGCCCAGGGCACGTTAAGAAAAAGTAGCTAAGATGTTGTATTCTTTTATTCACGAAGTGAAATGAGCATATCGGGTTTGGGCACTGTCTGTCTGGCTGTCCGTCCGTTTGACCGTCTGTCCGTATAGGCGCTGGAAGCTTAAAGCGACTTGCAACTTGGAATATGAACTCGAGTACGTCCGCATCAGATAGTGATTTTTTGACTACACCCACCAGGGGCGTGGCAAATCACAAAAATCTATATATCCCCCTCAGTTAACAATTTAAATCCCATATTTCAAACTCACATAACTTTGTCGAAACTGAACCGATTTTCATGATTGACGGCATTTTTTTCATGGTTTGTCCTCTAGATTGATTCTGCATTTCAAAAATATTTATTATTAAAAATAACATTTTTTGATTTTTTGAAAAATATCATGTACTCCCCCTTACTCATTTTCGAAAATTTTTTTTTTCAAAATTTAGAATTGCAAATTTATATTTTTAATCGATTGTGGTTGCCACAATTAGTATAAAAAACAACATTAAAACCCATTCTGAGGGGGTCAAATTTTTTGTCAAAAATCATGCCAAAATTTACAAAAATATTAACATGTAAAGCTCTTGGATCCATTGCTATCATATTTCAAATGCCCATAACTTTGTCGAAACTGAACCGATTTTCATGATTGATGGCATTTTTTTCATGGTTTGTCCTCTTGATCGATTCTGCATTTCAAATATATTCATTATTAAAAATACATTTTTTTTGGTTTTTTTGAAAAATATCATGTGCTCCTCCTTTACTCATTTTCGATGAAGTTTTTTTTTCAAAATTTAGAATTGAAGATTCTACAATTAGTATACACAAAACAGCATTAAAACTAACTCTTTTTGTCCAATCATACTCTTTTACTCATTTTCAAACATTTTGTATATGTACAAATAATGGCAGACTACATGGTTCGGTTGTTATGACACTGTGAACGAGTATTGCGCTGTCGGTTACACCCGAGTGCAACGTTCTTGCTCGTTTTTTTAAATTTTTTATTACGTTTTTATGTTTTCTCTTCTTTTAATTAAAAGGGTTACCAACTGTCTGACAAATCAGAAAACAAATCTAAACAAAATAAATGACTTTTACTCCAACACAGGTCGCAGACATAAGCTTTTTGGGCTTTTAGGGCTCAGAGGCTCTACGATTGAACAAGTCATGGCCAAAGCTTCGCTTTCGGGTCTGGGTTCTTGGCCAGTCTACAACCACAGCATACAGAACGAACTGAATGTGCAACAAGCAGTTGGCCTTAAAGATACTCAATATGGAGATACCCTTTAATTAGGTATAATTTAAAAAAAATTATTTTAAATTAAATGGAAAAGAATTTAGACTAATGTACAGTTGCGAAAAAATAAAAATTAGTGGTAATTCTACTAAATATTAAATTTATAGAAATATGTTTGCTTTAATAAACAATTATGCTTAAGTGATTAAGTTTGTTATTTTTCTTATTATCTTTTTTTAAATTTAAATTTCATTTTTTTAAAAGTTGCGTTAATTTTCTCTAGTCAACTATTTTATAGTATTCATAAAATTTCCTAAATACATTGAAAACGCTAAAAAATGGCAGAGTTTGTTTAATTTCTTAATTTTTAGAGTCTTCTACTTCATAAAAAATTATTCGTGAGTTCCTCAAACTTAAAAATGTAATAAAGACGCCTTTGCTTTTGAGGGTGGTGCTGTATACAAATTTTATTTATTTACTAATAGTGATCTCCTTTAGTAAATGGAGTACAACAACAATTTATTAAGCACTACATAGTGAGTAGCTTTTCTGACTAGCTTTTATTTTATTTGTACATTCTACTTAATTATAAAGATGATACTATAGTAAAGAAAGCCCATTTTGCAAAGAGTATTATCAACAACAGACAACAACAAAAGCTAAGAGTCATTTGGTGTTGCCTCTTTTAGGGCTGCTGCTGTCTGGGCGTATAGCAACAGCAACAACTACAATTATAACAACAGCAACAACAACAACAACTGTTGGGCGTCGAGACGAAAAAAACGCAGCGCGGCTTTGGCACGTGCGCAGCCAGTCGGCGTAGCCGCCCCCGCGACCCGCCCGCCCGCCCCCTTACAACTGGGCTGCAGCTCCAGCTCCAGCTTCAGCTTCGGCAATAGGTTCAGCAACAGCTTGGGGTCCAAGCCCCAGCGGCAGCAAGTTGAGTTCCATTTCAGGTTTCAGCTCTTGAAAAATGACGTACAATAGCGCGCTCTTTTTTACCTTTTTGTTTTTACTTTTATTTTTTTTTTTTTATTTTAGTTTTTAGTTTTTTACTCGTGGTCTAAAGGCCTGGTAAATCAACTTGTTTGTTGTCTGTGCCGAGTGGGGCTCAGGTGTTGGAGCTGGCCGTTTGGAGCTGGCTTTGGGATAGTTAGGTAGCCAACGTTTGATGACTCTGTTTTCAGTATCTGTTGTAATCGCCGTTTTGGGCTGGGGCTTGATTAATTTACGACATGGCCCGCCATAAGGTCAAAGTTTGCTGCTCGTACACACAAAGCGTTTAGCTTAGCTTTGGCTAATAGGTCAAGGCTCGCCTCGTAATTAAATCGTAGAGTGTCCAAGCTCAAGAATCTAAAGGCATTGTCTCTGAGCTTGGCCCGATCGTAAAAATGCCGCAGATTATCCACAAAGGCGCACAATTTCGAGTCGAGCTCTGTGTCTTCAGCCGCAACAATTTTCCCTCATTAGCCGCCACGCATGCGGAAAGTACAGTTAAATGGCAGTGGCCAACTGCAGATGCAGATGCAGATGCAGATGCTGATGCTGGCCAAGATCAACGATAAGGCCCAGACCTGGCGTCGCGTCGGCGTTGGCTTTGTGTGCCAAACGCCAGAAGGCTGGCCAAGCTGCTCGAGTTACAGCCGAGAGTCCGTAGTCTCCAGCCCGGCTGGGGCTCGGGCTCGGGCTCGGGCTCGGACTCGGGCTGTCAGCTTCTGTTTGGTGCATCCAATAAAAATGAAACCACATCATACTTCATGGCCGGAGCCTTCTGCGACTTGGCAATGCCAAAAGCATGGCAAATTTGAAATGTACAAGCACGAGATGGCTGCCCAGCTCTAAGTGGCTGCAACACCTGCTCTGGGGTCGTCTCTGGCGGATTGGCCGGCTGCTGTCAGAAGTGTGACGAGTTAGAAGCGAGTTTGTTGTTGGCCCGGCCAATTGGCTCTCGTTGGTACCCTAATCAAAACATTAAACCTTTGCGGCACATTTGGCATGGCTTTATTAACGATCGTAGCTGAGGCTAATAGGCCTAGCTGCTGGTAATGGACTTGGATTGCCCACAAAGAAAGCCCACAATAGTCATTAGCCGAACTCGCCACAAGATTGGGGCGACCAATTTACACTAATAGCCCTAAGAACTTAAAGGTGGCCATCGTTTGCATTCGCATCCCTCGCGACCTGAGCTCAAATTGGTTATTAGTACGGCCACATCAGGTGAGAAAATTAACGGTAAGTCTTAAGGCTTTTCGGGGATTAAGCTGAGAGGATCTCAGACCATTACCTCGTACGCCCATAATCCTACCAAAGCCTTGTGGCGAGACCCCAAACTGCAACTGCATAAATCCCCACAACATGGCAGGCGACGCGTTTCATAAATTAACTTTTTTACGCTAAACAGTAAATAAAAACTATTAAAAATAGACAGAAATAGGTAGTTGCTAGCCTAGAAGATGCCCTGTAACAACGTGTTTTGCCACACATATGTACAAAAAACTGATAAAATGTTGTGCGTACTTAAAGATCTTCAAAATAAATATATACACCCAATTCCCTCTTAACACGACAGATGCGGGTATAGAAAATAAGTAGATGGGTTCCAGACCTAGAAAAGCAACTTAAAACTATGATAAAATTATATTAAAAAACTGTTGTTGAATGTAACTTGAGAATTTAGTTTCTGCGCTTAAACATTTTAACTAATAAATTATAAATTATATTATAAAAAAATAAATATCAGAAAGTCATTTATATAAAAAAAGTAAAAATAGTATATCATTGTGAAAATTTCTAAATTTGTATTGTTCAGTATTATTGGAAATTATTTTTTTTATTATTATATCCTTTGTCCATTTTCGATAATTTTTAAACATCAATAACAACTAAACGTCTTTTCGATTCAATAAAATCCTCTTAAATCAAATTGGCGTAAAAAGAGGACTTTTTACGGCGTGTCCTTAAAATTCGTGAATCTTTATAATATAGCCCAAGGGCTGTCAAGCACTTGCACACACTTCTAAAACACTCTTCTCGCTCACTTAATGGCTATAGGGTATAAGAGCTCAGCAACAAAGGCAAAGCCTCAGACACTTGAAGCGTTGCTAAGCCCAAATATTAAACAAGATTTTTGACTACCAGTGTTAACACATTGTGGTTGTTCCCGTGGCCGTTACCCTGCACTCCGAGCAACAGCAACAACAACAGGCAGGCAGCACTACAATTTATGGCCCTTAGAACAGATTTTAGACACGACGACAGGCCCAGACACGCTCTGCTCGAGGGGGGACTCCGCGACGCATGTGCACGCAAACAGGCAGCAGCGGCAGCGGCAGCAGATGCAGAGGCAGGACAGGAACTGGTTACAGCTAGGGAAGTGCTACCGTCTTACACGCGTTAGTCCCCCCGCTCCCCGCTCCCCACTCCCCACTGCTGCTGCGTTTGTGTCGCGTTCTTGTCAACGTTGCCTCGCCTGGGCTCGTCTCTGCTCGCGTCTCGTCGCGTCTCGTCTCGACGGCCGCAGCGTAACCCATAATTTTAACACCAATAATAAAAGAAAACAGCAACAGCAACAACAACAACAACATCGACGCCAACGTGCAGGTGTGCATCAAGTCGCAGTAGCTGCTCCGTGTGTGCCTGTATCTTGATATCTTACAGATACAGATACAAAACGTAACGCTCTCGTCTCAACAACGGCAGCAGCAGCCGCAGCAGGCAGCGCACTTGGTCATAAATTTACGTTTCAAATTGTCTGCCCGAAAACTGGTTTTGCCCACCAAAAGACCAAAAGGTTTTCATTATATTAGAGGAGTTGCCTTTGCTGCAGCCTGCCCCCCATCCCCCAACCCCCCCATCCCCTTGTTGTTGCTGCAACGCAACTTTGGCAGCTTTTGCTGGCAGCTAACAGCAAACATCGCTGGATCTTCCTGCCACTACTGCAGACCATAATATTAATTGACCCAGACAATGACAGACGCCAACCCTTTGGATATCTTTTTGTTTTCAATAAACTAGAACCTACAATTTCGGTGTAATGTTACCCGGTCGTGTGAAAATCGAGCGTAATAATTCTTTTTAATATAAATTTGATTGTTATTAGGCAGCTCCTCATTTGTGATCAGACATTGCGTGCTTCGCCCGAGAGGAAGTGCCTTATTACGAGGGGAACAATTGCCGCGTTGGGATTATCAAGTATCGCTTACATCAGAGATTTGGCCATCATTATTATTTGGGGTGTCAAATGTGAATTGTTGTTGTTCCCGTTATACTACACTCATTTTCGATTAGTAACTAATTCTCTTTGAATTTATTCAACAGCAAAATACACAACATTCCGCTTATTTCCGGGCTAAGTTTTTTGTTTCGCTTTTTTTGCACTGACCCAATTTCGAAAATATTATGCACAGATCCTGTTGCCGCGCAAAAATTATATTAACTGTAAAATTCTGACAGGTCAGTTAGCTGATTTAAAAGCAGCTGCATGACAACAAGCCATAAAACCCCATAAAGGCCCATAAAAACGGCAGTCAGCGTCGGAGTCGGAGTCAGAGACAGAGGCAGACAGAAAGATTAATTATCGCATTAATTAGCTGACCTCAAAAAACGAAAGTTTCGCGAATTTAAATGCGCCAGACCATCATAAAATAAAAACGGGATACAGTCACAAAAAAAAAAAAATAAAATAAAAATAAAAATAAATAAAACAAAGCAAAACAAATGAAAGTGCTAACAGCCACACGCATAGACGGCGATAAGGGATTTTCATGAATTCAATTAAAATAAACTGCTTATCTGCTGATTCAACAGCCGATCCGCATGCGGACAAGGCCGCCTGAAAAACAGTTCTCAGCCGGGAGTCAGACTTCAGTACAAGTCTCGTAAATCAATTGAACAATCCACAGATTGTCGATAGTCCCGTAAAGAAAAAAAACAAAAATATTGACCAGCTGACACAGTTGTCTCGGGCCAAATAACAAAAGGGGTACGGGGGCGAACGAAAAAAAAAAAACAAACAATAAAAATGTCAAAATGCATGAGAATACGAACGAAATGCAAGCCAAAATCCTTAATTTGCTGAACACGGCGATCGGCGGCGATTGTGCAGTCAGTCGCATGGAACAGCACTTGGGTCACTTGGCCGGGGCTCCACTCGACTCGACTCCACCCCACTCCACCCCACTCCACTCCACTCTACTCGATACAGCCCGATTCGACGCGACTTGGCTCAGAAATCGCATTTTCGCGGCCCCGTGCGAGTGACAAAGAAACAGACCGAGGCGACAATGGGACCACGTCCAAGCACAAAAGTGCATTTTGCGGTTAAAGTTTGCACAAATGAATAAATTTTCCAATTGCGAATTGTGTGCCAGCAACAACAACAGCAACTTCAAAAGCTATGAACATGAACCAAACTTTGACAGCCAACTGCAAGTGTTAAAAAATCAAACGATTGTCTAAAAAAAAAACCTTTGCACACAAATAAAACGAGTAACAAAAACCGAAAACCGAAAAACTGGGCGTGTGCTCAACGCGTGCAGGCAAATTAGACAATTGCAACAATGTTTTTTTATTACTGCAAAAATAACAACAAAACGCACACACATCTACGTACATATCTAAATATATACAAACAAATATACAATTTCTGTTCAATGAGTCTATAAAAGGTAGCAAAAGCAACTGTTGTGCTGTACACTTTTGTATTTTTTATACTAATCATAAAGTTGTAAATAAATTGTATATTTGCTTTATGTAAAATTAAATTAAATATTAATATATAATAAAATAGTTTATTTATTTCTGGCTAGTTAAGAAAAACACAACTACGTATGTTGTTCTATATTAAAAGTTATCGGTGTTTACCACTAGTAAACTGTTAATCCGAAATTAACATAGATTTTTTAAATCGGATTTAAGAATTGCGTTGATAATCATGAATGCATCAAAATGTTGGAAAAATTTACATCAATATATCGATATATCGCTGTTTCAGATAAATTTGGAAATGTTGGATGAAAAAAAAACTGACAAACATACATATATACACAAAACAAAAACAAAC
Source organism: Drosophila robusta (assembly GCA_035043565.1). Taxonomy (NCBI): domain Eukaryota; kingdom Metazoa; phylum Arthropoda; class Insecta; order Diptera; family Drosophilidae; genus Drosophila; species Drosophila robusta. Next base: position 2,655,047 of record JAWNMW010000572.1, read on the forward strand.
AAAAACCAAACAAAAACATATTTTTATTTATTAATTCAAAGTAATACTTTTTAACACATTCATAATTTTTTTTGATTTTTTTTTAAATTCTGAAATGCTGCAAGGTTACACATTAGTAAAGAACTTAACACGAAAAATACGTGAAAAATTAAAGTGTCCACTTGGGCATACTCCAATGTTATAACTTAAGTGGGCCTATAAAAGCATTTCCATACAATAAATGTATGTATGCACATATGTATATATGCAAGCACTTTTGTGGCACCTGTCATCAGTTGCGATGATGTACGAGGATCAGATTTTCCAGCTGGACTAAACGCTGCAATATTTGCAATTAAAATAAATGATGTGATTGGAAGAAATAAAAATATGTCGTTTATTAAATGCATGTATGCAAGTACATAAAAATGCATTAATTCATAAATGTGCACGCTTTCGCAATGCTCCAGCCGTTTAGTTTAATATTAAAAACATGTTTAAAGTGGAAACTTACTTTGGCACGATTGGCACATTATTTGGCATTTGCTTTCGTTCAATTTCCTATTTTAATTTTGCAAGTGTCCGCGCATTTTGTTTGGCGTCTTTAAATTCACCAGACAGATTCGCAAGACGCCGATTTATTTATAAGAATCGATCGATGTGCATTGAAATATCGTAAAAGTGATTATCGAGCTAAAATTAAAAAACCTTGTTGACATCGATGAATCGAAAGGGGGCGCACCCTATCTTAACCTCCTCGCATTCATACGCACACACACAAGTGAGCAAGTCAAGTCTGTAGTATTTGAATTGCGTTTCTCTCATAAATGGGGCGAGTGAGGGCAGGTATCCAAAAGCCGAATATTCCCCAGCTGCGTCTGCTTTACAAGAGTATAATAAACTAAATTTGTAATAGTCTCAGATATATGCCAAAAGAAATAAGTCTTAAAATCGACTTTTATCGATATTAATAAAATGATGCAAGTTATCGAAAAAAAAAATGATAAGCACGTTCTGCGTATGGTATAAGACGGGGCTAAACCAATACTATATACCATATGTGATTGAGAGATGCTTCTTTCTGCCTATTCCACACATTTGCACAAAACCATTATACCCTTTTTAGCCATTTTCAATGGGTCCAGGGTATAAAAAGCGGATGATTCTTGAAATAGCTACACTAATCACAAGCGCACTTTTTGTTTATTACTGATTTGAAAAAGAATAAATAAATTAGCGACTAAATGCCCATACATGTGCATAACAATTCTATTAAAATTCAACTGAATTAGATATATTAATATTATGTAAAAGCACGTATGTGACCATAAAGCTGTAAATGCTAAGTAAATAATATTACTATATAACCTAGCTGATTTAAAAGAAGTGATATCTTCATTTAAGAGCACAATTTATTTGAGCTCCGGTCCAGTCGAAGAAGTATCAAGAAAGCGTAGATCTTGAAATCGACTTACATAGCTTAATCCACTTCAGTTTCAAGTTTTTTTTCAAAATAATAAATTGCACGCAGCCCAGGCCCCTTACCGAAAGGCATTTCAACGCTCAACTTGATGACTGCCAGGGCACCGACTAATGACACATAAATATTTAGCTGTGCCGGGCCCCAACCGGCCCCTGCGCCCCAATGCTAACTAAAAGGGTTTCATGCCTGCACAAAGGTTCGATCGTTGCTTTTTTTTCTTCGTTTTTTTTTTTTTGTCGTCTTCTGTTATCTGCCAGCTACTTGACTTACACACGCAGAACTCAAGAACCAGTTCGGCCGTTGAGTAATTACACAGCTCAGGATTGGGTCTTGGAGCTGGAGCTGGGCTAGAGCTGGGGGTTTCTCTCTCTCTCTCTCTCTCTGTGTGTGTGTGCTGGCTTTTTGGAACGAACCTTTTGTCGTGCGTTTGCGTCCGGTCCGTCGCACTGTCGCCGGGCAGCCGCTTAATTGCGTAAGGCAGGTGGCTGACAGAGAATAAAGCACCTACATAGAGAGGGGCGCAGACAAACCACTTTAAAGCTGTTCCCGTAGGTGATTAGTGCCGGCTTTGGGAGACGCTGACCCGCTCCGGCCGTACAGTAGCCGCCGCTCTTTCCATTATTGCCAAGTGTCAAATTAAGTGCTCACATGATTAATATTTGTGCCCTAGGCTGGGCCTCTTCTTCTACTTCTTCTTCTTCTTGTTCTGGCCATTGTTCCCAGTTTGCGGCTACTGTTCATTTGGCCATGCAATTTTGTCGCTGATTAACCGTGTCGCTTTGTTATTAACTTTTAATTATAAGCCCCTGAAATATTGTCTAGCTGACGCTGAACGCGCTATTGATGTATTTGGCATGCCAATGGACGCTCTTCAAGTTCAGTTTTTGCAGTTTTATGTCCTGCGACGATTCGTCAGGCTTCGGGGCAAACGGAAATTGCATTGCATAGCTGGCCAATGAGTCAGCCACTTCAAAGGCCGGCGAATTGGATGGCAAAGAAAGGGTATTAGCGTCGTAGCCAAGCAGGAATAAATAGCATGCTCGTGTGGACACATGTACTCAATTCCATATGCACTGCATGCACCCGGGTCAGCTAATTGCCAGCCCAGATCTCACCCGCTGTTCGTCCAGAGATGCAGAGCTCGGACCAACGCACTGCACTACAAAACATATGCCCAACTATCGGGCCTAAACGACAGGGGACAGTCCTTTCCCTTCCCTTTCCCTTCCCTTTCCTTTCCCTTGCCCTTGCCCTGCGCTCAAGTGGGTCCAGTTAAATTCCTCAACTGTGTCACGGACCAAGTCGTTGTCGCTGTTGTCTGGGATGGCGTCTCACGTGTCACATGCCAGAGGCAGAAGACGCTGCCTCGAGTGGATGACACATGCCTGTGTGGACTCTCGGGGATCGAAGTCGGAGTCGGAGTCGGAGTAGGAATCGGCGTCGGCGTCGGAGTCGGAGGTCTCGGGGCCAGGGCTGTTAAGTACGCTTAGAGCAGATTAACTTAACTGTGCATAAAATGCTAAAAACAAAAAAGGAATTTTTATGCGACCATAAAAATGCTCAAGTACGCCAGAACAACAAAAAAAAGAACGTTGCAGTCGGGCGTACCCGACGGCGTACTACTCGTTCATAGTTTAATAACAGCTTAAGATAGTCGAAAACTGTCATCATTATTATTATTTTGGAAACAAATTGTTAATAAAATTGTGGTTGTAGTCAAAAAACTGTCTGCCACATTTGAAATTTTTAGAGAAGTTCATGAGTAATTTCGTTGAGCAATTTCCATGTATTTAGCTTTAAAAGTGAGCAAAATAAATAGATTTTATTGAATTGCCACGCCCCCCAGTAGGCGTATACAAGAAATCTTAACAGTTTATCTGGTGTGGTTAAAGACGAGTATATATTCAAAGTTTCAGCACTCCAGCTGCAAAGGCGTCGAAATAAATTGCGTTCATACGGACAGACGGACATTGCACAAGCCCAATATGCCCCATTCACATCGTCGACGAGTGCAAAAACAACTGAAGAGAACTAAAATGAACGGAACAGAACCCGAACAAGTCGAAACTGAAGTGGCTGTCATTTGGCTACATTTCAGTGAGTGAAAATATTGTAGGAATGTGTTAAAAGTCATGCATAAAATTAGTTTCAACTTGGGTGACGCGCTCTGGACCCGGCTGCTGTGTTCCCCTTGCCCACTTTGATTTATTTGATTTTCAAAAGCGCACCAAACACTTGAGCAACACGTGCGTTCCTCGAAATTTTCTCGCCTGTTTGGCTTGCTGTTGTTGTTGTTGGCGTTTGCAGTTAAAAACCCATAAAAATTTGATGCATATGACATGTTGAAGTGTGTTGAACATATATTTATGAAATTGAATGCCTCAACTATTGAAAACTATAATAAAAAAAAACAAACCCAAAGGCCAACAGCCAGAGGCAAAGGTGGCAACGAATCCCAGCTACATAATTGCGAAAGGGTATCCGGCGTGTCTAACAGCTCTATTCAGTTGGGCCGTCACTTTTAATCGAATTTTACGCAGCACTGATCACCCCTATCTCAAGGCCCTATCGGTCCCATCCAAAGTATCGCTTACGCACCTCCTTCGCAATTGTTGCGTTGCGTTCTCACGTTTTATTGTTGCTTAAATCAAATTAGTTTGCTTTCAGCAGCGCGAGTCCCGAACGAATCGAAACCGATCGTCAAAATCATTTTCACACGCCTCCATTTTCATGCGTTTTTAGCGTTTTCGCGTTTCGCGCCTACTGCCAATTACCGACGTGCCAGCGACTGTCAGACCCTGTGACAATGACAATGACAGGGTTAGGGCTGGGGTCAGGGTTAGGGTTAAGCCGCGATACCTGCGGCGTTGCCCTCGCAGCAACTCTATCGATCCGCACTCTGCCCAGATCAGCGACTATGCAAAATTGCCATACACTGTCCAAAACGAAAAAAACAAACAAACCTATCAAAAGAATATTCATGCAAGCAGAAATAATAGTAATTTGTATCTTTTACAAAGATGGACAAGATAAAAGTATACAATTTAAGAGCAGTAAATAATTGCAGCCGTATCAGATTAGATGTTTGCCACATTTTCGCTCAGTGCACTTACGACAATCACGAACCAAGGCAGCACCGAACTGAACCCAGCCTTATGCGGGGGTTAGGCCCGTCTTTAAACAATCTGCATAGGTTACGAGCCCAGGCAAAGAGGGAGCTGTAATGATCATGCTTGATCCCTTGTTGTTCTCTGGCTCACGCAATTTATCTGCACGCCGCGCTATCAATTGCTGACCCCTAATAACGAATTCGTGCGCAACCTAATTGTAAACATATTGATGAACGAGGGGCAGGGATAATCCCCGAACAGAGAGTGAGGGGAGACGGGGAAATCAGCATTGTGAAAAGGTTCCTTTTGCCATTTGCGTGTCATTTTTAGTAAAATTGGCATTTCTTTCAATTCGAAAGAAGATCAGATATCACAAAAGGTCCTGTCTAACATCAATCAAACACAGGACAACAATAACCCACAGCCCAGAACGGAGAGTAAAAGTAAAACTTTGCTGGCCCGGCATTGTTGATCCTTGGCGGGGAGCTGCGATCCGTGATCCCTGATCCGTGAGCCGTGATCACTTGTTTGTTCAAGTGCTTAGCAGGTTCGTCGTCGTCGTCGTCTTCGTTGTTGAAATGTTTCTGCTTCGTTTACTTAACAAAATATTAAACCTTTTTGGCTGCATTGTTTGCATCTGTTTAGCGCTCGAAAACAGGTGGAGGATGCAGTGCTAATTGGATTATGTATTGCTTAATGATCCTTGCCAGTAAAGTGGAGACCGCTCCGAGGTATGGGATCGCGTGATTTGGCATTTAAGCCGTTGCCCACATCATTTGCCAGTTGTTTGTGAAATGGGTTAAGGCTGCACAGATTCGGGACTGGTGTTAATCTCTTAAACATGCACACGCAGTTTTTTGTGGTTTTGGATCGAAAACCCGCACAAAAAATCAACAACAAAAAAAAGGGAAAGTTCTACAGAAATCATCTTCGAAATGGGTCAAGACAACTGTAGGGGTGGTTCATATGATGATTCATTTCGTATTGCGGCTGCCGTTAAACGAGGCAGCACAAAGCGAAAGTTGTCTCCAGATTAAAGCTCTAAATACACAACAAAGACGAGACCTTTAATTTCAAGAAAAACTATGGCAAAAAAAGACTGGCGGATTCCATCGAAATCGAAAGTTTCTAAAATTCGTTTTAGTACAACCAAATATCCAAATAAATCTTTCAAAATTGTATTTCATAATTTGAGGTTTTTTCTTTGTCTTTTATAAGCAGACCCAAAAAAATTTAAGTAATTTTCTTGGCTACATGACAAAACTTTTTGTTTTTTTTTTTTGCAACATAATTCAATAAACATTAAATCAAAATTGTAAATTATAACATAACAGACGTAAATTTAAAGTTAAAAAAATAACATGCCGTTTCCAACACATTTTCCACGACTGTATATGCTCAATAATGTATTTAAAACTTTAAACGGCCATTATTTCCACTTGATCAGACATTCTAATTAATACAGAATAAAAATCATGCAAAATTCCCACGCGCTTTCAAAGAGCTTCTTTATAAATCGGGACAAGTCTTGCCACTTTTTGCATTTATTTTATGATTGTCGTATTCACTGAAGCCCAACCGAAAGCCAATGGGCCGAGACGAGACGCGACGCGATGAGCTGCCGAGAACTTGCGTGAGAACTTGACAAGAAATCAAAATACACTTAAATGCCACACACAGGCACACTAACACTCACACACTCACACACAGAGAGAAAAGCAACAGCTACTTTGAAGACATTTCATAATTTTGTTAGTCCAAAACTTGTGGTCGGCCCCTTAACCAGGCCAAGACGTCGCCGTCCAGCTGGCATAGAGCCCGGCTAAAGATCGCCGGTGCAGTCGAGCATGTCCCTGGGCAAATGAATTTGTTGTTGTTGGAAAGGTCTTGAGGCATGCGCACTCGCTTGTTAAATGGTGTTGCCTTTGGGCCCGGACCCGGGCCCACCCCAGCTCCATGTATACGCTAATTGTCTTGGCCAAATACAAGCGTTTTCACGCCATTCTGCGCATTTGGAAGCCGGGCCGAGGGTTCGCGTTTCGGTTAGGGCGTCAGTTCGTAAAGAAGCAATCAATGATTGAAGCGTGGGTTCCTGCTGTCTTGTGCCACACCCAGAAGAACTTCTTTGTTTATTTAAGAAAATGCGGGAAAATCAGCAAGTTGGGGTCGGTGTGAGAAAAGCATTGCTTAACAAATTGTACAAATAATATTGGTTGCATTGTCTAGTTCTATGAGAACTAATTTATAGGTAAACTTCCGGTAATTTTTGAGAACTTAAACGAAATGTTTTATAGGCAAATTGTCTTAAGAAGTTCCAAGTAAAACCCTTTATAAAAAAATGCTACTTGTAGATAGATCTTAAAAATGCACATGTTTTTCTTTTTGGATTACAAAAGTCAAGACTGCCTGAAGAAAATCCACGATAAAAAGAAACTGTAATTCGATATAGGTAAAAAATAAATAAAAAAGGTATGAAATCAATAAAAATGCGATGAACGAGATAAGGGTTTAAGCCGGGCCTACTAATTATGTGTACAAATCTGCCATACAGAAAAAAGGCGATCATAATAATAAAATCTAAGCAAAAGAAAAGAGCGCATTGAAATCAAGATAAGCGTTAAAGTGTGCACAGTGCAAAATAACCAACAACAACAACCACAGAAGAAAAAACCTAAAAAAAGAAAAACAAAATTTAGAAGACCCTAACAAAGAAGAAGAAAAACTGCCTTTGCCTGCTCACAATGGCAAAAGATCAGCGCGCAGATCATGGATGGTGGCTCATGATGATGACGACGCCGATGATGATGATGATGATGATGATGGTAAATAAACCCAAAAAAGCAGCAGCAAAGAACTCAAGCAACATGCAGCGCTTTTGTGTGCTGCTGCAACAACAACAACAACAACAGTGACTCAGGGCAGGGGCAGAACGAAAAGAAAGGCAAGATAACCAGCGCATAAATGGCCTGGGTCTGGGTCTGGGTCTGGCCCTGGGCCTCGACGGTCTCCGGTCGCCGTCGATCCCAGCTCCAGTCGCAGGCCCAGCCGTGCCAGACAAACTGGCGACGCTTGTGAAATTTTCTCGTCGTCTGCTTTTGCCTGCCTCTTTTTCGTACGCAATAATAAAGAAAATAAATAAAAACACTCACAACACACACACACACACACACACACACACGCGCGCATACGTCAAAAAAGAGGAAAAAATAACCATAAATGCATTTCAACAAAGGCAGCCTGAGGAGCCAATGAACCTAAGGAGCTAAACCAAAGCCCAAACCATAGGCCATAAATAAGCCGGGGCCCGGCCGTAGCCTCTGCCTCTGCCGCTGCTGCTGCCTCTGCCGCTGCCGCTGCCTCTGCCTCTGCCTAGTGTCGTGTGTGCTGCGCATGCGCAGCCGTTCGCATTCGGTTGCACTTCAACTTGAGGCATGCCACGCCACCGGCTGTCACTGCCCTGCCCCCGCCCCTGCCCCTGCCCCAAAGCGACTGCTGCTGCACTATTCTATATTTTTTTCTCATTTTTTTGGAGAGCCTAAAACGAATTTGCCCTTTTAGAGGCAAACACATTTGTATATTTCTATGCTGGACTTGTGTTCATTTTGTTGCACTTTTAATACCCTCGAAATGGGTAGTTAGATTTTGTAGGTAGATTTATTTGCGAACTATGTACCGCTACTATTCACAAAAATATTATATATATGTTATTCGTATATTTATCGAATCAGTAACTTGACTTAAATTTACTATTTGTATATAGCACTTTACTAGGGCGTTGGGGCAGTATACGAAACGTTTTTTGCAGTGTATATGTTTTAAATTTAAATATTTTTGATTTAATTAATTTTTCTGCTTGAAAAATCTTTATACAACTTTTAAATAAATAAATTACATAATTATAATATATAAAAAATGTTATATAAATTTTAGGCAATATATTTTAGCTATTTTATCAAAATTAAATCATTGGAGTGAATTTAATTATACGTTAATGTTTGTTGTTTTCAGTCACAATTATTCGTAAAATATTTTATTACATTATATAGGCATAAAGGCTTAAAAATCATCCATTTTCAGTTAAGAATTTGCCAACTTCTTAGCCAGCTTACAATTCCAATTGGTTTTACTAATTTCCATATGATCATAGGATTTTTTGTATCTGTTAGTAGAGCATTTCAATGTCGCGCACCGATTAAATATTTCTTCCTTTTCTGTTCATTTTTTTTTGAGTAGCTTGTCAGCAGAGTGAACACTTATGCTTTAGGAATTTCTACAACTTCTTGGCATTTTTACTAGTGCAATTTTTCACTAATGATGACTAATTCACTTGTTGTGGCTTTTAGACTGGCAGCAGACTTTTTTCTCATTTGCATGATTCACACGTTTGAGGTGCAAAATTCGTAACGCAGGTGGGGCGTGGACGGCTGGCCAAAAACGTTGCCGAACGCAGCTGGACGGTGTTGAAGTGAACAAATTTATTATGTTTTTATGTTTATTTATTTTGTGAACAGTTTTATTGCGCTCATGAGTTGGACCTGCAACATGAGTCCACATATTTGTACATTTGACTCTTATTTGTGGCATATTTAATGGGCATCATGGTGCCCCATGGAACTGATAAGCGCGGCTTTCACTCGCATTACAATCAAAATCCAATTAAATGTTATCAGCGAGTTCTAAGCGCAGCCAAAGTTCAAATCCCCCCAATTTGAGCCGCGCGGAGGGGGAGGGAGAGGGGGGCCTATATACGACAAGTGAGCGAGAGTTCGGTTCGGTTGCAAACAGAGGTCTCAAGTGTCTGAAGTGGGCAGTGGCAGAGGATTTCATGCCCCAGGCACAGATGCAGCTGTTAATTTGAAAATTAAATAATTGAGGCAGACGAAGAAGCAGCCAAAGTTCGAGATGAAAATGAAAACACACACAGAAAACGCTTGACCCGAATTTGATAAAACGAAATTAATCGTAGCTGAACTGGGTCTATAATGCGGGAGACCAGATATATTTATGTTTAGGAGCTTGAGTCGATAATGTAAGCTGGTTAAAGTCCCACTTGATTAATACATGTGTAAAAAGCGGAGAAGTTGTCACTATTTATGGTCTTATAATACTTTAATTATCTGCCTAGTTTCGGGATATGTAATGCCCATTAGTAAACTGATTGCAGATTGGCCAGACACGCGAACGTTGCCAAGAGTATTTTGAGGCTGTCAAAATAGCAGAAACTGTAAAATTGGTCAACATTTTGTTGGCTTTAGGCAAATCCGAAAATCTGCATTCGACTTAAGCCAGCAGCCAGAGCCAAGTCAGCCGCAGCTCCACCCTAAAAGCCAACATGGAGCCAATAAAGCGCACTTGCTGCTCTAATAAAGATGAAAATTATATGGCCGAATACACGGGCAGCAACAACAACAACTGGCTGCTGCTATTACAACGACAAGTGGAATTTACATAACAATTTAATTAAAGTGCACAAAACAACAAACGCAAAAGCCCAATCCAAATCCAACGTTAACTCCAGGCTGGCCGGTGGCCAATGGCCACATTGCCAAGTCCGGGCCGAAGGAGCTGCGAAAAGTTAAAGCGCAAACTCCAAAGAAAATCACAGAGGACAGAGCCAAGCGGGCATATATGGCAAAGAGTTGGCTTATTAAATAAATAAACTATAATTAACAATCACAAACATCTATATGTATGAGTTGGTCAAAAACAAAATCAGCCAACACATAGGCCATGATTAAAGCTGGGGGTCTTTTCGCTGAGTGTTGAAATTACCGACTAGCCGGTTAAGTCGTATACGCATTGTTATACCCTGTAGCATTGGAATGCCTAAAGAGGGTTAATAACGCTCATATATAATAGTTTAAATAGCATATATAAATTTGATACATATCTAGGCGAGTTTATATGTTTATGAATATATGGTACCTATGTGGAAAAATAATAGATTGATTTCAGAACTAAACGAACAACTTAAAAGTAGAATAAACAATATTTAAAATTTGCTCTTAAAGTTAACAATTTATTTTCCGTCCTTACAAATTTTAACTCATAAAAATAACAAATATATAAAGAATCATTGTACTAATAAATAAATAAAATAATATCAGAATTTCATTAATATATAAAATTAAAACTTATATACAAAAACATTCTATTATTATCTATATTTCTCATTGTTGAAAATTCGGTATAATATATAATGCAAAGTTAAATGGTTTAATTTGGGACGGCTGAGAATAAATAAATTCTTAAAATATAATAAAATGCATGAAAAGATTTAAGCGAATATTTAAAATCGTGTTAAATCAAATTAATTCGTGTTAAAAGAGAAAAATGTCAACTTTCTAAAGCGTGTTATTGCAAATTTAAAGCCTAGATGTACTTTCAGATATCTTCTTTATATTAGATATACTTGTAAGGCTTATTGAGAAATCAGAGCTTGCTACAGGGTATGTTCGCGTTGGGCACGCAGCTCGCCCTAATCATTCTTACTTGTTTTTCGCAGGTGGAAGTCGCAGCCGCGGCCGCCGCGCTGTCTAAGACCACATAGTAGGCCAAGTGGCAGAGGCCCACAGTGAACCAGCCCAATAGCAGTTGACTTTTTGGCGTATGTTGCAAGCAGATCCTCGCCATAATTGGAAGCAGTCGCATGGAACTTGTTGCACGGCGGTGGCCAGTAACAAATTATAACTAACCAGATCCCAAGTCCATTGCATTCGCATTGTCGTTGTGTTCGTTGTTATTGTTATTGTTGTTGTTGTTGCTGTTGTTGTTGCTTTTGCTGCTTTTGTCGACGGCCAGTCGATCAGTCAGTTAGTAAGTCAAGTGGTTTAAAATGTAAATATGCGAGTGGTAGCATCACTTTTACTTTTAAACCTGGTCCGGCAACCGCTTGCCCACTTTTGGCTTTGTGTTAATGTGACAAGTTGGCTGCCAATCGCTCGGATCTGGTCGACAAATTGCCCAGGCTGGGACCGCGACCGGGACAGGGACAGGGGCCGGGGCCGGCTTGTGGCCGATGCTCTTTTGTTGTTGGCTTATGCAATTGACACCTCGTTGTTAATGGCTTACAGCTCTCCGTGGAGAACGCTGCTTAATGCTTAAATCATGTCTGCGCAATTTTTTGCAGTCAAACGATAAAATTAACAGTCAACCATTTATACCGGCCAGCTGCTCTCTTAGCCCGACAATAGCCAATTAGCTGCTGGCTCATCCTTTCCCAGATATGGTATCCTTAATGCTCTCTGCTTCCTTACAGGGTTAATTGTAATTTGTGATACTTCATAATGGGTTAATCACATGGCTTTTATCAAGGTCTCTTATGCCCAAAATCTTAGTAGTTAGCAAACATACGTATGGACCCCATATGACGAAAAACTACTTCAAACTTTTTCTATTGTAAGAATTTTTTTAAAAACATTTTAAAATTTTGTATTTTTCTTCAGCGTTTTTTCCAGAGATGTGCCTGCATTTTTTATAATTTTTCGAAAATGTTACCACTGATTTTAAAAATCTTTACGCTTCCTGAAAGCTAATGAATATATCTTTCAATCAGTCTACATATTTTATAAAAATCATTAGTTTTGCAAGTATATCATTTTGAATTGAGACAATTGTGTGTGGTACTTTTTGTGATTTAAAAAAAGATTTTCTAAATTTATATTTTGTTTTTGTAATTTAGTTAGTTTCAGTTCAAAGAGCTCTCTTCTACCACTTTTATTTGCTTCCTACGCAACGATCCAAGGGCAGTTCTTGAACCTTTAACTTGAACGTAATTGCCAATCGCAATTAGTCAGAGTTGACTGGAGTATTTGACATGGAGCAGCCATTTTGAGCATAGTGTGCAGGTGTTTTCAACCCCATGAATCATAACAGATACCAAAAATTTTATAACACGGGCCCGCTTTGTATGGTAGCATGTCGGACGGCAGCTCATAAAATCTACACAAGGCAGCTAAAATGGATTTATAGAGATATTAAACATTTCCATAAAAGGCGCAGCGGTTGACAAAGCGCAGACCCAGTCCAGATAATCGTCAGTGCGGGAGCTGCGAAATCTAAATAGGTGACAATCAAGAGCGAACACTGACAGGCCGAGGGTTGGGGACGATCGCTCGTAAAAAGCTGAAGACCGCGTAATAAATGCATAAATGACGAACAGAAATTAACATAAAACTGTGAGACAAGATGATCAGCCAGGGGCAACACCCTTAGCTCGCCTCGATCCCCATATATATAATTGCCAAGAGCCGAGGGCAAAGCCGAGCCGAGGCCGGGCCAAGCGCACTTGTGCCCAGCACACTCTGCAAGTGTGTCGTGGATTTGAGTTCGGCTTTGAGTTCGGCTTCGGGTTCGGGTTGACTGAGCTCAGCCACATGATCCGTTTTTTCAACGTCTTTGTTTTTACAGTGCGATAAGAGACGATCGCTGAATGTGGCCAGGCCAACGGCCAGAACAGAGACCGTCGACAGTTCGCCTGGCCCTTCGCCTCGTTGGCCTGTCGCATCTATCGGGTCTTCAGTCTGTTTGTTTATTTGCCTGTTGGCGTAGGACGTGCAACGACCCTTTTTTCCTGGGGCTCCACTCGTCTGACTGACAAGTTTCACCTGTCTGTATTTGTCTATGGGGTGATCTATCATGCCCGTCTGTACTGGCCACGGCTGCGAGGCGTTTATTTTCTGGCCCGGCACCGGGGTTGACGTTTCTATTGCTCTGTGCGGATGGATGCGCCGAGGAACATTTGTTTGAGTAGATAATGGGGCACACAGTGCGCTTGTTCATATGGTAATTTAATAGGGCTTTACATGCGCTAGGTGTGCCAGCATCGGCCGGGCTGACCCTTTGCCCTGCAGGGTCAGCTCTGAAATTAATATGTCTGCCTAGATGGTAAACTGATATGCAGCCCCACAAACCCAAACCCAAACCCAAAACAAAAAAAAACCCCAATCCTCCAACCCAGGCATTGAAAGTGAAATCCCGCAACGGTGCATGCCCGTCCATATCTTCCAGAGCTTAGCGATATCATCCACGTTCACACCGAGAACGTGCAAACTGCGTGCAGACCAACTTGACTTGACGATAATGATTGACCCAAAAAATGTTGAAAATCAAAAAGAAGAAAAAAAACAACAACAAAATAAAAAAACGCGCCCAGAGCCACAAAAAAGTGAATGTCATTAGAAGAACTTTGTCGAAGCAGTCGCAGATAAAAATTGGGCAAAGAGCTGCCACAACCCGAGCCCCAGCACTCCCCAAGCTGCAGCAGCTGTCAATCAAAGTGCAACAGCTAGCCGAAACCAAAGAAACAAACGTTCGCTGCTGTGCTCCTGCCCGGCACATACCCTGTAAAAACGCTTGAGCAGTCAAAATATGCTCAAAAAACAACTAAACAGAAGTTGATAAAGGCCTTGTAAAAATATATGTGTATATATTTGTTTTTTTTTTATTTTGTATTAAATCAGCCTAGTTGCCTAGGCTTTATTAAAATATATTTTTTATCTTAAAAAAAAATCTCTTTCAGCATTTTTTGAAAACTTCGCCTCAACTAAAACTGTTCAAGGAGTAACCTCAAGTTGAACTGTTCGAACATTCTTATTTTTCTTCTTATTTTCCCAACGTATTTGTTTTCTATGAAACTTTTCGGTGCGTAACGCGGCTGCCTCTGTTGCTGCCTCTGTCCCCATCCTCGGCCTGCTTATGCAAGCTGGCGAACAGTGAAAAATGCCCCCAGCTTGGTTGCCCCAGATTCGGTGCCTCTGTGCCGCAGACCCAGCGCAGCCTCTGCCCTTTTTCGAAGCTTGTGTGCAGCAAATGCTTTCAATCGCTGTGGCTAAAGAAAAGTTTTGTTTACATTTTGTTTTGTAAACAAAGAGAAATAATATGCGTATGTATTAATGGTCGATATGTGTGCATGGCAATATCTGTGTTCGACACAATCCAAAACAACAGCGACGACGACATGTTGCACTCTAATGGCCTGCGTCAGAAGTTAGAAGAGTTGGAGCTTCGCTGCCTCCGTTGATCATGTTCATTAATTAATGATCAGTCGCCTGCCCATTGCTGTTGTTGTATTTGATCTTTATTATTGTGTTTTATGATGGCCATGCGATCTGCTTTATATTCCTTTATTTTGTTTCCCTCGGAGCGTATAATTTATGACATTTTATTGTGTGGCAACGCAAATGTGGTGTAGTGTCGATCTGGGTGTGGGTAAACGATCACATTATGTCTTTTCTGAGGACTAAGGCAAAAATAAAGCATAAATTGTGTATCTTTGTTTTCGTATTATTAATAATATTTGTAGGTGAAAGCTATCAAAGCCTTTCTTCTGTCATATAATTCATTTTTACGCGTGAACGGGGAATTCAATTATAGTATTAGCAATCATTATTGTTATTGTTGTAATATTGTAATTAGTAGAGTAATCTTAAGGTTACTTTTTAAATAGCACTGACCTGGGATTCGAACCTGGATCCTTATTGTTCAGTTGCCGAAGCATATATAGACCTATTCTTATTTTAATTGCTAATGTTAAATATTATCGGGTTTTTAATGTTATGAAAACTAGGAAAATATCATACCACAAACACCTGATACAATAACGAAAATAAAATATTATTGGAAAATGTAATCATTTGAAAATATTTGAATATTTAAAGATGACAAAATCCCGAAAGTCGGTAATTAAAATTAAACAAATGAAAACAAACCGATCAGCTATTTTATTAAATGGGATTTATCCATACACTGCCCTGGGATTCGAACCTAGATCCTCATTGTTCAGTAGGTTTTTCAAGAAAAGTAAAAATTTGCATTTACTTTAATTATTTAACATATTTCTTACTTACAATAAACATTTTTATTTTTAATCTGATCCTCTTATGTATTAATACCAATATTTATATTTATAGGTAAAATAAATCCGCATGAACAGGTAATTAAATTATAGTTAATATTTTATTGTTATAATTAGTAGAGAATGTCAATCTCACTTTTTAATTAGCACTCGCGACTTTCGGCTTTATTCATATACTGCCCTGGGATTTGAAACTAGGATAAGCAGGTTTTTCAAGTGAATTAAAGATTTGCATTTACTTGAATTATTTGACATATTTCGTACTTAATACACACAAGCTTACCTTTAACCTGATCCTCTTAGCGCCCTCTCGCCCGCTGCAGCCAGACAAATCAAAATAATGCCCACTCCAAAACGATCGAACCGAAAAACCCATAGATCACAATAAAGATCTCTGTAACTGTCATAGATTACCATACAGTAGTAGCTGTCGAATCTTTGTTGCTGTAGCCACATTAAACTCAAAACAGACAACAACAGAAAACAAGAAGAGCGAAAAAAAAATGAAATTGATTGTCCCTGTGTTGTTGTTGTTGCTGTTGTTGTTGCTTTTGCACTCAAAAGATAGATTGCTCATAGATTAAAAGGAAGAGGGAACACTGAAAACGAAAATAAAATCGTGTTACACTGCCAGACACTAGCAACAACGATACGGGTTACCAAATGGGCAGCCAAACGAACAGCGAGCACCAGAAGAAGACAACAAAAAGAGAGAAACGAAATAAAAAAAAGAACTGTTGTAAAACGCATTTTGACTGACAGGTACCCATAGGTCTTAAGACCAAAGACGGACCCTGTGCCCGGGCCCAGCTGTAACTCCTCAGTTTGATTGCACGAGTCAGCCGAGAAGACGACGACGACGACGACGACGGCGACGGCGACGGCGACGAGTGCCGAGACGTTGCCTCAATTTGAAAATCGACAAAACGTGCAACTCACATGTCATACACGCGACGAAGATCCCCAGAAGACGACGAAGTTGTCGACGATGTTGGCCGAGGGACGGGCGGCGTCAACAGCTGGCCGGAGCAGTCGAGTGAAACCTCTGCGCCTTGGGACACGGGGTCGGACTTGGGATTTTTGTTTTTTTTTGTGTTCGGATACACCATGCTGACAACGGCAGCAATTGGTTGTTGTCGCCGGGGGAGGGGCAAGGGTCGAGCGTGCAGGGTGTGCAGGTGTGAGGGAGGTCGCAGCCACAAAACGAAGAGCAGATTTGCTTTGGGGTTGAACGGGAAAAGGGTTGCCAGACAGCGATACGATCACTGCCTGGACGAAATAAGAGTATTGCTAAGCAAAATTCTGCAGCAGCTTCTTCCAATATCAGATCAGAAGTTGATGCAGGAGTTTGCCTCAAGCTAGCTCTTAACTTTGCTTGCCCCGCTCAACTGTCAACGGTCTGGCAACCCGATCGAGTCTCTCTGGCTCACCCCAACACACAAATTAAGATTGCGGCAACCTGGACTGCCGCACTCCCGTATTCTTCATAATGGGCAGCCCAAATATGATGATGATGATGACGTTAAGTTAAACGCATTAAGCGAAGACACACTTTGGTAGCCCGAATAAAGAACAAGAGCAAACAAGTAAGACGCCGAGCATAGATGCCTGACTGGCAGATATCCTGTATTCAGCCCGAATAAATATGAGTAGCTAAGCCCACCTGTCGCCTGTTGTATTTAAAGTGGGCATATAAAATATGAAGTGTAAACGGTACTCTCAGCAATTATTAATTGGTATACCCCTCAGTAGCCACTGCTTGGGCATAGGGTGTTAAAACACTTTGCCTGCCAGGCAGCAGGAGGGTAAAATGGAAGTTGATAAACCGAAATATTAAATCACAACAAAGGCTCAAACCATCCGACGAAGACAACTACAACAACGCACCAAGCACCGTCGAACCGAGTGGTTCCAGATTTATTCAATTTATGCGTGTGTGTGTGTGTTTGTATTGCGGGATTCTAATTATACAGGCCAGCCCCAGCCCGAGCCCAGACCAAATGGTATATGGGTTCCTCTACACCTTTAGGCTGGGTTTACTTTGCCTTCAGTGTGTGTGTGTGTGTGTGTGTGAGTGTGCTTGTCTGTTATTATTATTGAACACCTGTATGCTCAATAACGACAACTAGCTCGCAAACACAGCCAGCAGCAGGGTCCCTGAAAAACCAACTGACTCTTTAATCAACCTAGTCTAGTTATACACTATTGGCAAAAACAAAGAGAAAACAACTTAATTCGGGTGTCACCGACTGCGCAATACTCGCTCACACTTGACTACAGCTCAAAAGAGTCGAAAACAATTTTAATTACTATTATTCATTCGGAAAAATATGGATTTTTTTATTTTATGGAGGGCCGACATTTTTCGGCTCGATATTTCAAAGAGCTCATCAAAGGTGGTTTTAAAATTTTAGCAAATATGGGTTTTCTCTCCAAGAATAATAAAATTGATCATTTTGCCACGCCCCCTCGCACCCCGTAGGCGTATACAAAAAACTATTTGTGCGGTCTTTAGAGAAGGTCTTAAGTTTCCGTCCACTAAAATGTTATACATCTAGCTTTCAAAGGGATATAAATAGATTAATTAGAATTGTCACGCCCCGAAAAAATTGTGAACACTTACTCTGACTTGGGTATATCCGAATATATACTCCAAAAGTCTCTAGCTGCAATTAAAATAGCGGACACTGCACAAACCCAATATGCTCCCTTTGCGCCGAGAACGAGTAGGAGCACACTATATTTAAATCTGTATAACTGCGCCTAATCGAGTCGTCACCTCCCCCTTTGCTGTGCAGACTCGGAGATCGTTGTGCGCAAATGTGCCGTGCGCCCCGGCTGAGTGCCCAATATATAACTCGGGAAATTATCGCTCATTATCTTATTTTGGCTAGTAAATAATTTCGTTTCGGTCGGGAGCTATTAAACTCGCAACGGCGAAAGCTGCGAGCTGGAAGACGCGCCTCACATTAGTCAAAGAACGAGAACGAGAACTGGAGTCGGAGACGGAGTCGGAGTTGGAGCCGCGTCCGCAGCTGAGTGCGGAGACGGAGCGGACCGTATCGGACGGACCGAGGACGGCACGAGCGCATCAAATTAAGCAGGAAGAAGACAGCAGCGTCGACAACGGCAAACAGCAAATAAAATACATACTAAAAACCCCTAACCAATGTAATTTGATACCGAAAATCATTATGCACAAACATACAACCAGATATGTATAGTATAGATATAGAGTCGCATGAACAGGCAGCAGCACAGCACAGCCAAGAAGAACAAGAAGAAGAAGAAGAAGTCAACGACGACGACGACGAGTCGACGACTAATTGCCATCAATTTTTTGCATAAATCTTGGCAATATTATGCATGCAAATGCCAACCCTGGAGAAGGAGGCAGGCGACACGCGGGCAGAGACAATCGCAGCGAACATGGCACAGTTTAATGCCTCAGACCGCACCAACTTCAGGATTGCCCATGGAGCGCGGGCACTCGAGTCGTGTATGGCCAACCAATCAAAAGGTTCTTCAACCCGCCAGTTGGAGCCTTAGCCAGGCCAGCTTGACTCCGACTCCGACTCCAACTGCGGCTCCAGCTACGACTCTGACTGCTCTTCGTAGTTAACCATTGCTAAAGTGGCACGATCACCAACATCATTATCATACATGGAACGGCTGCGACTACGACGACAATGGAGCAGAGCTTCATGGCGCTGCTATTACAACAGCAACAACAGCAACAGCAACAACATTGAGGCGTGTTGGCAAAATCAAATAAAAGTTCTAAAAACGTTTTTTATGCCGTCTGCGGAGAGAGTGCGCGGGGCGACGCTAAACGATCATGAGGCAACACGATTTGAAAATTGCGTACGTATCGCCAAAACCAAGTTCATTATGTCCAAGGAGGAGCCGTCGACATCAAGAGAGCTAGAGAGAGAGAGAGAGAGCGGGAGAGAAAAGAGAGCGGGAGCTGGCACAAAGCTAGCTCACTGTGCCCAACGATCATGATGATCATGCCGTTGATATCATACGGCAACAGCAGGCAGGCAGGCAGGCAGCCAGGCAGGCCAGGCAGGCCCGGGCCTGGCCTGGCCCGGGCCAGTCAGGATAAGTTCATTGACTCGCATCTAGAAGTTCATTGCAGTTGAAGTCGTACCAACGGCAACAGCAACAACTACAGCCAGAGCTAAAAGAACCCATGGATCTCACTGTTTGTCTTTTGCTTGGCTTCAGAGCGTGTGTTGCACACTTTCTGTTTTATGCCTATTGCCGAGCCAGAGACACGTCCAGTGGCCCAAACCCAGGCCCGAGACCCGAGACCCGACGGCCGAGGCAAGACTGGACTGCTTTTTGTTTTTCCACCACTACACTTGTCCTAGGCTGCTCTTTGTATTATTTGCTAGGATTAAAGGCATTAAAAGACATGAAGCGAAGGCACAGGCACAACACAGCAAGGAGAACGAGCAGGGTAAACAGGGTGTGTGTGTGTGTGTGTGTACGTGTGTGTGCGTATTGTGGTAAATAAAACATCTGTGCCGTAAAATCAAAACACAGAGGGATACGAATACAACTGGCTGCAAATGCGCGCCCGTTAAGTGTGGATCAGTCGGCTGCTCTGGCCAAGGAGAACTTGCAAATTGACGTCGTGGGGATCGTATGCGAGTGCGATGGTGGTGGACCCTTCCAGAAACAAGTAACATTGTGTGTCCCTCCTCGCTCTTCTCATACTCGTTTGCGGAGTGAAAGGGGCATATTGGGTTTTGTGCAACATCTCTCCGTATGAACACAATTTTTATCGCCGCTGGAGTAGCTGGAGATTTGGTATTTGGCATATATACTCGAGCACACCCGCATCAGATTGGGCATTAGGATTTTTTGCCTCGCTCGCTGGAGGCGTGGCAACTTTATAAAACCTATAAGTACACCCCGGTTTCAAACCTACATTTAGAACAATTTTTCAAATCGACGTTCTTTGTTTACGCCCACTGGGGCCTGGGCAAATTGATTAAAATCCATATAACTTGGGGGCGGGTAAGCCTAGAAATTCCCCATCTCCCACAATTTTAGAGCTAGAGTGTGGCGCAGTCGGTTACACCCGACCGCAACGTGCTTACTTGCTTTTTGTATTTGTTGCCTCTTCAGCTCAGCTCTGAAATTTATTCTGCCGGTCGGTTGGCTGTCTCGTTGGGTTGCTTGTTTCGTTGGGGTGACCGCATCTCTGGGTCTGTTTGAGGTTATTACACTCTCGTTGCGATTTCAGGCCTGGCTTGTATTTTTATTACGCTCACTAGCGTGGCCAACAAGGACTATAAATCTATGGCCCTAACCGAGGAGCAGCTAGATTTGGCGCGCTTTTTCCAAAGCCACCAACTAACCAGGTGGAAGAAAATGCTAAAAACTGGTTAACCAACTGCGTATAGGAGGCTAGTTTGGCCTAAGATTCTTAAGTTTGGCTTAAGATTCTTCAAATTTCAAATAGCCATTAGAAAAGTCTCAAATGGGCTTAGCTTCAAATTGATCGACTGGAGGATATCCTACATTTAGCGAAGTTCGCCGCGGCCCAGCCAGAAGTGCATTTCGTGCTGCAACGTAATAGCTGCCCAAGTGCAGCACGACAACACTGTCC
Organism: Drosophila robusta; assembly: GCA_035043565.1. Taxonomy (NCBI): domain Eukaryota; kingdom Metazoa; phylum Arthropoda; class Insecta; order Diptera; family Drosophilidae; genus Drosophila; species Drosophila robusta. The sequence continues at coordinate 2,676,097 of JAWNMW010000572.1, forward strand.
GCTGCACTCTCCCGCTCTGTCTCTCTCTCTCTTTCTTGGTCTCAGAGAGCAGCGGTCACTCGCGCTCTTAAGATGATCTCTTAAGATCTCTGCGGCTCTTTGGCCATTTCAGCTCTGAGTATATTTTGATTTTCTTTTTCTTCTCGATTTTCTACACACACACACACACACACACACACACGGCCAGTACACTGCGCTCCGGTTGTAGTTTTGTTTTGTTCGTCTTATTCCGCTGGCCGTCGTCGTCTTTCGATATATGGGGGTACAGTAGTCTCCCGCCAAAATTTAGTGGCGCGCTCTTTGTGCGTTGATCTTTTACGTTTTTGTTTTGATTTCAACATTCTCGTCGTTGCCGTAGTAGCTCTGCCAGCGACGATCGCTGCTCCGATCCCTCGCTGGTAACTTGCCGGACCGGACTACACACACACACACACACACACACATACGCTGCTTGGACAAGTGATCATGACAGCGGGCAAGTGGTGTGTGTGTGTGTGTGTTGTGTTCTCTCTGCGCCTGTGTGTGTGTGTGTGTGTTTTGTGCATTTTCGTTTTCAATTAGGTTTAATCAAGCAAACGATCGATCATATTGACTTGTTTTTTGAGCTCGCTTGAGGTGTGCGTTTTGTGTACTGCCAACTGGCAACTGGCAACTGCCTGCTGCCAACTATCAACTGGCAGCAACTGCCTACTGCCTGGGTTATTGCTCGCTTTTCATTTTCCTGTTCTGGTTTTTGAGTTTTGCATAAACTTGTTGATTAACTGCGGCCCGAGGGGGCCCAGCTGCTGCTGGTTTTGGTTCGCGCTTGTTGGACTCATTACACACACAGACACACACACGCACGTGCATGTGTGCGAGTGTGTGCACCCAAAGGGTACCAAGGTTATAATCGGTTTAGGATTTAACTGAGCTATATTCAATTACACGAAGCATTAGCAAATACACTCTATGAATATTTAAACAATAAATTAACATCAACAGTTACGCATCATTATAAATTAATTTTGTTAAACACTGCAAAATTGATCAAAATCGTATAAAAGTACAATACAATTGTATTTTTAAATTTCAAATAAATATTAATTCTTCGGGTTTAGCCAAGAAAACGAACTTAAACTTTTGTTAAAGTTGTCACAACAAGTCAAGTCATTATCATTATGTTCTATGGATACAAAAAGTTTCAAATTTGACTATAATTAAAGTTTGTTTTTTGTGTTCGAATGAATATAAGAACTTAAACACGAGTAACCTTTGGAACATATATTTATTATGTATTTATATTTATTTGAATTGTATTTTGGTTATTGTACAATTGTTGAGTGTTTTAATAATTTGTTTAATCTGTGGAATGCATAAAATGAAACACTTGCGAAACTAATTAGTCTATTTCTCTAACAGAGTAACAAAATATGGTCTTGAAACATTTATAACATTATATGAGCCAAATATCATAAAAATCTAACTTCTATAATAAAACTTCCAATCAGTCAATCTATGGGGTTTTTTTTATTATCTTTAGATATAAGGTGCAAATCTTTTAAATGTCTGCAAGGGTATTTAATATTTGTAACTTCGAGGATAACTGTTGCTTCTTGTTTTGTATAAACATGGCCAAAATAGCAAAGCGATTCCAGATTTCATACAATTAACAAAAATGAATAAAAAAAAGAGAAGAACTTTGTATAGCCAGATTATAGGATTTCGTGATGAAAAGATGGCAGTTTGCGAATATTTACTCAGGCGCACACACCTGAATATTTATACGCAGTGCATTTCGTTGGCTTCTCTATTACCAAAGTGTCAAGCCCGTACTGCCGGCCTGAAGAAATTATATAAAAATTACAGCCACAGTAGCAACAAGACACCAGGGAGGCAGTGGCTGGCGCACAGGCTGAGCCGGGGCACTTGGACAATCAGGCAGCGTCAGGCATTATCATTATGTTTATTATACGAGTACTTGCAACCAGCAGTGGCAGCAACAGCGGCAGCAGCGGCAGCAACAGCCACAACAGCTCATATAGCTCGCTCTGATCATAATCAGACGGGGGCCAGGCTCTTCAGGCCAAGGGTACAGGGGCGAGCTCGAAATCGACAAGTTGCTGCATGCACGATCGACGTCGAGAGTCGCTGCTTGGGACTCGTGTCTTGGGTTTGGCCTGGCCTGGCCCCTCAGCTGGGTCCGCTCGGGGGCTGCACAAAGTGTTTGAGGCGACTCGTTTGGATGCTGCTGCAGCTCGGCCCGCATCGTCGTGCGCATTTAAAGGTCTCCAGCTCCGACTGCGTCCCCGTCCCCCTCCCCCTTCTCCTCCTCCTCCTCCGCCGCCGCTGCTGCTGTCTTCTGCTGGAGCTGTTTAAGTGCCGTTGCCGTCGTCGTTGTTGAATCTTTAAAACTTGATTTTAAGTTTGTTTTTTTTTTCGCCGCTGGTTTTTTTATGTATGGCTGCTGCAGCAGTTGAACACCTGTGTTCTTATGCGCTCCCCTCAACGGCTATAGACAATATTATTATTTTTGTTTTTTTTTTTAACCTCATGCAATTTAATGTCATGTTTTTCGTCTTAGTTGCTGTTGGTTGTGTTTTTTTTTTGTATTTTTTTTATTACTTAAGTGCGTGTTTAGGTTTAAAGGTTTATGTGTGCTGCTTTGCTCCTCGCTCTTTTATGCCTAGTAAATTTAGCGTCTTAACCTATTTATAATGAAATGTGTTTTGGTCATAAACTGGCTGGAGGCGGGGGCAGTATTATTGCCGGTGCCATAATGTTTCACAATTTATGGGCCTATTAAAGCACAGTTAAGGCTTAGCCTCTGAAAATCATCTAGATAATTGCATCAACTGAATAGAAAATACAATCATATCAACGCAAAGTTATAGCGGACAATAAAGTAACACCTCTTCCCGATTACGATATCCTGGGCAATATTGAATAATATTATTTTCAAATGAAAGGCCAAAAATATAAATATTTAATGCAAATATTAATATAATTTCAAATGTTATGTTCAATCGTATTTAAATGAATGCAAGCATAATAGTTGAATAAAATCTGGTATTTGAAAGAAAATCACATTGTTGTGAATATAATTCTTCAATGCGACTCTCATGAATTCAAATTAGGCTTTTATATTATTTTGGTAAGTAAAAGAATGGGAGTGGGAGAGCGAGTACTAAAGAAAGGTTAATTAAAGGTCAAATATATGAAATGCATATAATGTTAAATAGAATATTAAGTACATCACAAACAGTACTTTTTAGGTACAAAGAAGCTGAAGCTTTTGGAATATTTAATATCCTTCGTCACAAAATTTGATATATGCTTTCGCCACTAGATTGTGTATATCTCTATTATATATTTTATATTCACAACAAGCAAATCTAAACAGATAAGCAATATACACAAAGCTATTCTTTTGTAATGATTATTCTCAGTGTATGTTAAATATAAGCAAATAATATAATTGTTCTATACTGTCAGTTGGGCGAACATGGCGTATGAGTAATCAACTAATTTTGAACAATAGCCAAATGCAATAAAATTATTAATAACGCGACTGTAACTAATCACGTAAACTGAACAATGGCCAAAGCACATTTATGGCTGCCCCAAAGCTAACAAAAGAACCCAACGGACCCCACCAACTAGCCAACGGACCCGCCGACGGACAGCCGGACAGCCGGACAGCCGGACTGACTAACTAACAAAGCGCATTCAATCAACATAGCACAAACAACAGCGCACAGTTGCAAGTCATAAAAACTACAACAAACATGCAGTTCAAATACAAATACTATAGAGCGCAAAAGAAGAAGAAGTCGAAAAAAAAAACAAAACAAAACAATATTCAGCACTGGCCGAGGCAGCTACTGGGCATACGCCAAAAAGAGGCGACGCGACGCCTCGTAACGCTAAGCAAATAGACCAAAGACGAGCGGAGAGTTCTACATACGGCTGTGAAAATGGCAGGAGTGCCAGGGAGGCAAGGGCTGCGGCACGGCCAGGGGCAGGGGCAGGGGCAGGGGCAGGGTTGGGGCACACAAAGCAACTTCACGCCGCAAGTCAAAATGCAATTAAGCGCGGCTACTGGACGACTTCAGCCCAATGATGACGATGGCAACGTTGTAGCCATCAACCAGCAGATTGTCAGAGACACATAGCGCATATACCCATCTACATACACTGTGCGTATGTATTTTTATAAAGAGCGACCCATGAGCTGGGCGTTGATGTTTCGGGGCGGAGTTGCACAGATAGAAAACTACATAGTACAACAAAACTCGATTTCAGTTAAGACGCAGTAAAAAGTTGTAATGCAGCTTAAGACGGGAGCGCAGTCGCTTTAAACATAGAGGAAGGAAAGAACCGCATGGAAAACGAAAAGCAGCAGCAGCCGCTGCAGCAGCAGCAGCAGCAGCGGCAGCAGCAAAAAAATAAAATAAAAGCTTTTGTGCTGGAAGTGGCAATTACACGCAGCAAAATTGGTGGCACGAGGTTTAGCCCATAATTTGATATATACGCTGTGTGTGTGTATGAAATTAAATGACTTAGAAATGGCAAGGCAAAGGGGCAAAACAGGCCAAAGCCGCTATCAAAATTGATAATTATAAAGGCAATGAGGAAAAAAAGAGTGAAATTCAATATATCAACAAGTTCAATTCGCACAAGTTGGGGTAAGTTTATGTAAAAGGAAGGTAAGCATAGGTTTTAAGGGTTGCGAAAATCAATAAAAAATATATACACAAGTTTATACTAACACAAATTTTACTCATACTTAAATAATGACAATTGGCTTATTCAATTTATTATTTAATAATAACTTTGTATTATTTAAGACTTCAACTTGAAAGTAAACGATCCAAAAATTCAAATGAGAAATGGAGGAATGTTTACAACTATATATATATATATATATATATATATATATATGTTTTTAATTATGGACACATTATATATAAATAAAATTGTTTAAGAGCTTAAAATATTTTATGGCGCGCAAAATATAAGGCAGTCGAAATATATAAATAAATTATGGACTATGTATGTTGGGTTTGTATGAACGCATTTATTTTCGCCTATTGAAACTAGAACCTTGAAATTTGGAATATATACTCGTGTATATCCGCTTCAAATAAAGTGTTAAGATTCTTTGGCTACGGCCACTGGGGCGTGGCAAATCGATAAAATCGATATTTCTTGCTCCGTTTTAGAGTTGGAGTCACCAAATTTGGCAATACGTTTTCTGAAGACCTCTAAATATCGAGCAGAAATATTTCGTGCACGCCAAATGAATATTTTTCCTTAATAACAATCATAATTACGACCCTTTCCGACAGTTATTATAGCATGAAGAAGTATTGCTTGATTGAATAGGACATCAATTCAAATTATTATTATTATAATAATTATTATAATTATTTGTATGTAAAGTAAGCATGCATTTTGCGCAGTGCAGCTGCAACTGCAAGCTACAACAAAGAAGGTTCTTAAAAGCTTTATGCATCGTTGTCGCTGTCGACAACAACAAAACCGGTTAGGCGGTTTCCTACGCGCCAAGACTCCAACGCTGCGATCCGCGAGGGTTGCGGGTGGGTGGGGAGAGGGGCCCAACTGGGGGATACGACTTGGCTGTGTTGATTTGTTGCGCATGCGCGCGACTTGCCGCTGCACTATACTGAGCCCCAGACTCAGACTCAGACTCGACTTGTGCTCGCTGTACAGTGTACACCCTGCAGCGTTGCAGCTGTGCCACACACACACTCACACATACACACACACAAACGAGGGGGGGGGCTCACTTGGAGGGTTGGCCAGCGAAGGAGGGACTACTACTACTACATCTTGTTGTTGCTGTTATTATGACGCTCCAGCAGCTACTGTGCACTGCTTAACGATCATGCCCGATCATGCTTCAAAAACTAAAGCCAAAAGCTCTTGCAAACGCGCACGTTTCGTGTTTTGTTTCTTGTTGTTGCTGCTGCTGTTATTGTTGTTGTTGTTGTTGTTGTGTGCTTTGGTTTGGCTACCGTTTGGATCGGTTTTGGAATCGCTTTTGGAATCGCTTTTGGGATCGCATTTGGCTCATTGTCAATGTCGCCGCTTGGCTCACAGCTTCTGGGTGCCCACGAGCGGCTCTTGGCTGGAGCTGGTTGGAGCAGCTCCCGATGATCGCTGCCCCCGATCGCCGCGTGATTCATTTGTCGTGCTGTGCAACGTCGACCCGCATGCAACGTGGTGTTTCGACGTTTTGCGGCCTGTCGTCGTTATGGAAATATGATTGCCCAAAAGGTACTGGCCAAGGTGCTTTGGGGGGTACACACAGCCATTAACCATTATCGAAAGAGTTGCACCCACTCTGGGCACAATTGATGGAAAATGAACGGTGATTAAAGTGCTCGCCAATATTTGCATTGGTCAGCGTTTAAACTTTGGCTTGCATTTATTAGCGTCTATTTGCCAGAGTTCGACAGCGACAATTGATGAAGTATTGCCCGCTGGGGTGTGCCCCATTATATATATTTATATATATATATATGTGTTTGTATTAGCGATGCACGAGTTCTCCATAAAAGATTTCAATTTGTTTTCAAGGATGCTAGCGCGATGCAACCGCGCTGCAGTTGCAGTTGCAGTTGCCTCTAAATTGTTGCTGTTAAATAATTAGAATTCTGTGACCCTGAGTGCAACAAACAATTATATGGTCAAGGTTGGGCATAGCCGCAACGATATGATCACAGCTAAGTAACAGATCAATATTGACTCTGGGAAATTTAAGTAGCCAAACAAACGACAACGACGACGGCAGCCAAAGCAAAGAAAACTAATAGGTAAATAGCAACAGATACGCGTATAAATACATATATGTATATACACTCGTGGATGGTGGACACCCGGGCAAACAGAAAAAATCTTACCTTAGGCTCCCAGCGCCCATATCTTCAACAAGCACAAATATGATAGCAAGAGTGCAGTGATGACCGGGCAATACCCTGCAAATGAACAAATTCATTTCTTTTGAAAATAACTTATGACATTTTTGAGATTACAATTTTTTGTGATTGACAGACGGTCTGCAAATTATTAATTTATTTGTATTAAAAATAACTTATGGTAAATACAATAAATAAGAAAGATTTCTTGCAATCTTGACTTTGTTAATTAATTTAAATAAAATACGCTTACTTTTAGTTAACCTTTGTCAATATTTATATATGTATTTCAAACGCCTGAATTTTACCTTTCCATTATTTTGCAGATGTTTTACGAGATTATTTAGTTGAAATTATATTTAAGTGCTTTAAACGTAGTACAAAAAATGGGAATTGTATAAAAAAAAGTTATACGTATTTATTTGAGTTAACTATGCAATGATTACCTCTCAAATCATTTCTGCTTGTTACAATTGTCACGCTGATTAACTGGACAAACCAGGATAAAACAAGTAAGCACGTTGCAGTCGGGTGTAACCGAATGCGCAGTACTCGTTCATGGCTTAACAACAGATTTAAAGAGTTAAAAAGAGTCTTAATTATTACGGGCGGGGCCGACATTTTTCGGCTTGATATTATTCAGAAAATTGTCGGCCAACTATATAGGTTTTCTCTGGTTACCCGTCCCCAATATATATGGATTTTATCGATTTGCTCGGCGTATACAAATAACATTTACATCTATCTTTAGAAAAGATCATTAGTAATCTGTCTGAAAACCCCTGATGTTTCTAGCTTTAGTACTCAAGAAGTTATATCGATTTTATTGAATTGCCACGCCCCCAGTAAGCGTATACAATTTAATTGTCTCGTCTATACACGTGTATATGTCCCAAGCTTCAATAGCGCCGAAGAGAATCACATTCATACGGAAGGACAGCAAGCCGGACATTGAACAAAGCCAATATGCTCCTTTCCCTTCGTGAACGAGTGTGAACAGCGAACTAGAAGAACTTTGCACTAGTCTAGCCGCAGTCACCTACGTCCGTACTGTACCAACTGGCAGATAGAAGAGCAATCCAGCCGGCGCATCCCAAACCAGATTAAACCGCAGATGTTCTGTCAAACTGACAGCGCTAGAGAAACGACTTGATTGCGCATGAGCCCATGCCCATGGTCAGGCACAGGCTCGGGCTCGGGCTCGGGCTCGGAATCGGGCTCGGAATCGGGCTCGGGCCCGGCTCATGGCCAGAACACGCTGGCTTATCCAGCGACGACAACGTTCAACGTTCTAATGAACCCAAAAGATTTTACGCGCCAAAGGCTTTTTATTCACGTTGTGAGTATCGACTGCAAAAAAAAAAAGAAAAAAAAAAGAAAACGAGAAAAAAAGAGACCAGGCTGCCTTTTCTGTGTTTTGATACGCGCTTCCAGTCGATATAAAATTAAAGACCTAATGAAGTGGAGGCAACGACAACGCAAAGATAAATATGCACAGGCCAAAGAGTATAAGAAAAGAGGAAAAAAAAAACTAAATAAAGAAAAAAAATAACTCGTTTGACCAGTCGCAGGCAGTTGTTGGGGCAAGAATCATCATAATTTTTACTATCAACTTGCAACATGGACACATGCGACGACGCCGAGGACAGACTGACAAGCCGACCGACCGATCCGATTGCGTGTGCCTCGAACCCTGCGCGGCACCCTCCCTCCTGCTGCACACGCCTACGCCGCACAGTGCCAAATGCGCGGGAGCGAGACAAAACAACAACAAAGCAGGCACACACATACGCAAAGCTATATATATGTATGCATGTATACGTGTGTGTATTTAGATATATACAAAAAGAAATGATATGAAAACAGGTCATTGCCTTAATGGATCTGAACACAGCGCGCCACTGGCTCCGACTCCGAGTCGGCTGGAATCGAGTCTTATGCGGCTGCCCTCTCGCTCTCTCTTTCGCTCGCACACGCTCGCGCCCTCTCTGTCGTGTGTGGATGCAAACGACGCGACGGCAGCGAACGTTGCCTGCATACGAACGAGGGAGGCGATGCAAGCAGCCCCAGCGATAAAGATTTAAGCAAATAATCAAATACATAAACAAGAACGAATAAATTGGCCGTGTGCGCCGACGCCGCGATGCTCTATCGTTAATAATACTTGCAACAAAAAAAAGAAAAGAAATGTATAAAAAATTAAATAAAAATATGCAAATTTCGATCAATGCTGAAAATAAAACAATTAAACCTTTAGCTTACAATACGGCTATAGTTGTTGGTAAGGGCATACGGCGGGCAGTGCCAAAACAAAGAGTCGCGGCTCGCATTGAGCTGTGCTTAGAGGAGGAGCACTGACAGACGAACGGCGATGTGGGCAGAGGGACGGCGTCGAGGCGACTTTCAAAACTTTACACAATTTAGATTTATTGTTAAGGCTGTGAAAACAAAGCAAAGCGCTGAGTAAATTGGGTTAAAAGTACAATTGTCGTTTAGACTCTAATTGGAGGCGTGCGCTGGTCGAAATCGCTGATTGGAGTGAGCCTGTCACTTGCCCAAAGGCCACAAACAAATCAATTGCAATGCTCGGGCACAACTCAACCGGGAGCCGCGGCACAATGTGCTACTGTTTGCCTGGCCAGCTGGTCATTCACTCAATCGCGGAGACTGCCGTCTCCGACTTGTGCGGAGCGCGTGCCCGCCTCTAGACCTGGACCTGGACCTGGGCGCTCTGCAGCTGGAGCTGGCTGGCCCACTTGCTGTCCTCTTGGTACAGTGCCGCCACCTTTTGCCAGCTGTTGCTGTTGCGCGCCCAGTCGCCGGGGGGCTCCTGCCACTGCCACTGCCTGCACCTCCACCTCCTCTCTCTCCCTCTCTGCCTTTCTCGCTCTCGCTCTCTGATCTTGTGCCATTTTGTTGCTGCAGTTGATCTCTGCAGTTGGGCCAATAGATAAGCCCGCTGCGGCTCAATGTTGACTTTGCTTATGTAATACTAGACTCCACTCAGCTGCCGGCGGTTTCTGGCGCTGCGTCTCGCCTTGCGTCTGCTGTTGCATCCTCCTCTGCTTGCCGGGCTGGCGTGTTGTGTTTGATAAATTGCCTAAGTTCAGGAGTGAAGTTGCAGCCGGCCAGGGGTTATGGCTAGTCAAGTGGTTAAGTACGAGCCAGGGCCAGAGTTGGCTCAACAACAAGCACATATATATACATATATCTAAATATATATGGCAAAATTAACAGGGACTATGCAGATCTCATGCGTTATATCAAATATATATGCCAAAGTCAAAAACGATTTGCAGAAAATACGTGACTAGAAAATATTGCGAATTTTGCGAATCAAACGGTTTTTCTTTTGTACATCATTTCTATATTTTTGTATGGGAATCCTATTTTTAAATATTTAGGAATTAATATGAAACAAATTGAATTTGAACTAACTATTATTAAATTAGCAACTTTGTCACACAATCAACTGACTATTCCCATAATTATTATGAATGCGTATTTTGTTTTTACCAATTTTTGGGCATTAATATGAAACAAATTGAATGTAAATTTTAAATAATGTTGAATCTATTGTCAAATTAGCAATCTTGTCTAATCGAATGTCATACATTTGATTTAAGCTGAATAAATTTATTTGATTTGAACTGAATAACTTTACTGACAATTTTTTACTAATCGTTATAAGACATCAATTGCTTTCATTTTTTTTTTGAGTTGACTTTTCTATGCGATTTGTTGGTCTGATGTTGAAAAATTGTTTGGTTATATGCGTTTTTTTTAAGTTATTTATATACTAGTAATATAAGTAGTGTCTTTTTTATGCAATTGTTTTACCGCATAAAAAGAGAATAGTGTGTATTTAAAATTAAAAATAAATGCCATGCGCGACACCTTACTTTAGTTGATGGCTAATTACAATTGTTTTCGTCATTATGTGTTTATCGCACTTAATTATAAATTATATAGTATCTAATAGTTACACTTTAGACGGAGAGAGAGAGAAAGAGAGCGCATTGGCAGCTGTCAGCAATAGATTGAAATCTATTGTTTGCGCAAATGTTCTGGTAGCAAGAACAAGAACCAGTTTACAGCGACTATCCCGGCGGCGAGTGGGTTCCTCAAGCCCGGCATTAGCCAAGGCTGTCCAGGGCACATCCACGTCCAAAGCAGCGACAACTGGCAACGCCGCCTGATTACACACATTTGGCTTTTGGCTCGCGTGCAGCGCACAGATGCAGATGCAGCGCACAGATGCAGATGCAGCGCACAGATGCAGATGCAGATGCTGATGCAGATGCTGGTGCTGATGCAGATGCTGCAGTGCAGCGAACATTGAATTACATTTAATGCAGCTGCCGGGGACGTGGACCCAAATTATCTAATTTGCAAAGTTATTGCTATTAATTGGGCGTAATTATTGCGTGTCGTCGGGGCTAAATGGCGCCTTTTATGCAGCCATTATAATTAGTTTCCTTTATTTTGCTCGGCCTCCCTATGATTGCACTAAATGCTGCCTGGCCCGGCACTGGACAGCGGCGCACTTGTTGCCGGCTTCCCCTGCGCAGTTGTCAATTTTAATTGATTGTTAATCTGCGCCGCGCAGGCTCAGCATGATCTTGGGCCTCGGCCTGCGCCTCTCTTGGCCGAGGTTAATCTTATAAACGTACCGAGTTAATTGTATTAAATACGCTTCGCAGCATTGTTGTTGTTGTTGTTGCTGTTGTTGCTGTCCAGCTGGATGGCCGGCTGCCTGGTTGGGTTCTGTTGATCGTCGCTATCGACGCCGCTGGAGTTAATGAACCATTGAAGATCAAGGATAAACGACGCTGCACATGGCAATTAGTTGATTTTTTATTGTAGCCACTGCGATAACTAAATATAGACGGAGGCCATAAATGTATAAAAACGATATGAGACAATGCGATCGGCCAAGGCGGTGCCAACAAACTGCACAAAGGCGTAATCAATGGACAAACAATATATATTCAAACTTGTCAGCAGCATCGTGTTTCTCAAATATTCTAGATAATATGTGTGGCACCTTTGATTGTTAGCGGACTTCGTATACCTCATAGGGTAAAGCTCAAATTTTAGAAGTATACTTTTGGGATCAGCCAGAACAGATAATCCGAGCATGTCAGCCACATAGTTGTTAATATAGTTTTAAAACTTTAATGATAGTCTCTGAATTTATTATATTTATTATATTATATATATTATTATTATATTATTGAAACAAAAAATAACAAATATCGAAAATACATTTTAAATTTGATTGTAAATAACAATTCAGCTTTTTATATAGGCTATATTCAACGCTAATATTTTATTCTATTACGCACAATTTTAGAACAGGCTTATAAATATTGCATTGCTTATATTACAGACCGATTTTTATATTACTTCACGAAGAGAAAAGAGTATATTGGATTTGCCATTGAAAGATTCTTGACTGAAATTTGGAAAATATAACCTCAGATCGCAACACATAATAAGATCGCAATTCATAAGTACTACAACTTTAGAGCTACAGTCATTAAATTTGGCAGACAATTTTCGTTATTTTGTGAAATAAACAATCATAATTATATATAATTTGTTATTAGACTGTGAACGAGTATTGCGCCGTCGGTTACACCCGACCACAACGTTCTTGCTATTATTATAGACACTTTTAAGTTGTAATGTAAATCATTAACAACGCTGACAGTCACAAAAGTAAATGCGGTGCAAAGCAAATGGCGAGAAACGACGCAAAGCTTTCAGATTTGCATATTTTGAAGTTATATTAACAGCCCCTGGTGATCTTGGGTGACAGGCATTAGCATAATCAGGCGAGCGTCGGACCTAAGGCTGAGAAACAGGTCAACAATTAATGAACACCTACAAAACGGAGAGGGAAAGAACAAACGACAGTTAGAGGGAGATGGATGGAGAGACACTGGCCGTAAAATAAATCAAACTTTTAATTACAGTGCAATTAAAGTAACGTATTTCAATTAATTAAAAGCAATTTGATTGGGCGCGCACGGAGCAGAGCTGAGGCCTGACTGGCCCACGCCTGGCCACAGCCCAAAAACCCGATAAGCATTACGAAACCTGAAATTTTGCGCGCCAAAATCCGCAGAAACCCAAACAAGCTGCGCAAAAAATAAATATATTATTAAAAAAAATTGTTTATATATAGTAGGTAAAAACAGCTGGCCACGATGCTGCCGCTGGGGCAGGTGATAAGGCGGCGGCGGCGTCGTCGGCAGGTTGCCAAACCAGCTGCCGCAGCTGCGGAGGGAGCCGCGTGGGAGCGCGCAGCGGCTCTATTGCGTCGTTGCGAAAATTAACTGCAATAGAGCAGCAGAGGAGGGGGATGGGGGGGGGGAGTGCCACTTGGCATAAATGTTAAAAGGCTCGCCACAAAGCTTCCTACACAGGCGTGAGCGGCTTCCGCGGCTTCGACTTCGGCTGCGAATGCGACTGCGACTCCGACTCCGACTTCGACTGCGGCTCGGAAAATTTTGTTGTTGGCGTGTTGGCCTAATACGAAAGTTGTTGCCCTTGTGTTGGTGTACGCGGTTCGTGCCACAAGTGGCAGTGGCAAATGACACTATGCAACCAAATGTGGCACTCTGCAAACACTCAGCTAACAAGTGAAACACTGAAATTCAGATAATTATATTGAATATATAAATATGAATGTCTATTGGGCTGGGAAAAAATAAATCTATTTTACTTGAGTTAGTCAACTTTAGAGTATTACAATTTATAATAATATATCAATATTAAATAAATATAAATATTTATAAAAATTTAAATTTAAATTTAAAAATTAAATCGATATTAATATAAATGAAAAGATATAGAAAAATAGTACAAATATTGTAAGGCATTTTAATATTATTGTCAATGGCATATGTACAAGAAAAACTAATAAACAATAAAAAGAAATATAATTTAATATCTGCGGGTATTTTCAATTACGTGCTCAATTTGACATGATATCTGTACTTAAATGTAAGCATTATATTTAGAAATAGTGGTACGACAATGCAGTAATTTAATACCTAAATAACATTTATTTCTAAATCTAAAAATAAATATATTTAATGTATTTTGGAAGAACATTATATATGTTATATTATTTATGTGTACAAGTATTTGTCGGCAAGAAAACTGAAATTGGTGTTCAATAGTCGTACTTTGCTGTCTAGTGTAACTAATGAGCTAAGCAAGCACGTCACGCGTCAAACTTTGTACGTGTTGTTTCGTTTGTTGGTCAAGTGGGCAACAACAGCAACAAAAACTGCAACAGCGACAACAACAACAACAAATGCAACACGCGCTTAATTTTATTGGACGTCATGCGGCGCGCATGCGCAACGGACCTGCCGACCTGATCCACCAACAGTTGCATATATACATGTAAACATATATAAATATATACATTTTTTTTTGTGTTTTTTTGTTGTTGTTTTTGGGCCAAATGGCATAATTGGCTGCCCCACTGTGGTTTCGGGCTACCGTCGCGCACTGCGACCCACTCGGCTCAGAGCCCCCTGCATATGCATATGTGAGGAACTCGGCGTTGCACGTGAAATACGAGACGTACGGTTACATGATTTGTTTCCTACCTGCTGCCAACCGGTGGGGCAGTTGATTGATGTACACAATTAATATCAATCAAACGGCAAATGCCAAAAATTAAATCAATACCTCAGCCGGCAATAACAATGTCTTATCAAGACATGAACTTTGACTCAGGGCAAACCAGCTTTACAAATTTCAATACACGCCCACAGATATTATAGAGTTAGAAAGAAATACTATTATATATATATGTTGGATATTTTGCATAGCAGTATTTAATAATTTTTATTTATTTTTTTGTACTTTCAAATAATTATCGTCAGGTTTGACTTAAGTTAACAACTTGGCGTATTTAATAAAGATTTAAAAACTGTAAAGTTGTTTAGTATTAAAGCGTATCAAGTACAATTCAATATGCAAGTTTTTATTTATTTATATTATTGGCCAGCAGCTTTTCAGGCTCTTGAGAAACACCTTACTGGTTTGTCGATTGTGTGGGTTCTAATTTATTGAAAACACATTTGAGGCTGCGTCGCTAGATCGAAGATTGTCGTTGGTAAGTGCATTAAATGCGAGCTTTAGTGCTGGATTCGAGCGGATTTGGATTCAATTGCTCTACGAGCGGAGTGCGGAGCGTGTGGCCCATGTGTGTGTGTGTGTGTGCAACATGCTGCATGTGGCCAGTGGGCCGACGTTGCAGCAGGTTTGTTTCTCTTTTTTTTTTTTGTATTTCATTGCTTGCGCTAATTTGCGCAAATCAAACAGCCCACAAGAGCAGCGAGGCGCATGAAGGAACCGAAGACTCGGCGGAACCAGTTTTCTGCTCGTTGTTGCTGTTGCTGTTGTTGCTGTTGCTTGCGCACTGCGTGCAGTTGTAAAAACACCTGCTACAATTGATTAAATCACAGCAATTTATTATTAAGATTTTGTGAGTTTTTTTTCTTGTTATTCTATTTTGTACTTTTTTTTGTATGGCAAAGACCACAATAAAAATATCAAATCGAGGTTGATTGATTTTCGAGGTCTTGCGCTGGCGCGGATCAAACATTGTGGGTGTTCTCTACGTGTGGTTCAATTTGCTGTTGCGGCCTATCGGGTTAGACATTGCGGCTACCAGTTTTGCCGTTACTTTGCCACATTTAGCATAAATCAATTGCCAGCGCTTTTTTTCGCAATAAATTTGGCACGTTCTAAGGCGTTAATTGGGGTTTACTTCTGCTGAGAAATTTACATATTCCAAATTGTGTGGGCTGATCGATTCGGCGTTTGCAAATCGAAAGTCGATTTTTATGATAAAATCTTTGATAGCTTTAAATGGAAATTGAGCGCAATAATTACGTAAATGTATTCGAAATTTTTTTTTAAAAATGTCATTAATGATCGCTGGCGTAGTAGATTCAAAATTAAATATGTAGAAAATCAAAGAAATTGAAAACAAAATGCTAGTCTCGAAAAAATGTATCTTCTTTATAGGCATTTCATAAAATTGATTGTTGCCAACATTTTCCTGGCTAACCCAGTATATCTACATACCATGGCCATTTCTGAGGACACTTCAATGGCCCCATCAGACATCCTAAATTCATTCGAATTTCGTGTTTAAAGGTAACCTTATGGAGGCTTCCCCAAGGACGCCAGATTGCGCTAGATAGATTTCGCTCAATATTATTATAAATTTTTGAAATGCCTAATAATAAAACCGTGAACAGGCATGTAAGGTTGTCATTGTTAATGAATATCAACGACAACATTGTTGTCATTTAACAAGCACTAACAAGATTGACGAACATGAATCGGCTTGGACTTATCAGCTTGGCTCTGAGAACATGAATATCGCGTGCTGGAAATACGCCCGGGGCGTTTAATAAATAGGCCAGCCAATTGTCACGATTAGCTACTGTGCGATCGGAAGTCGAAATGAAGTGTGCATTAGTTTTCATATTCGCTCAACTGGTGCATCTCATTGCGGTAAATATTTGTGTGCAATATGAGTAGAAAATGTCCATTGCTCGATCCTTTTTTTTTTTTGTTGTTGTTGTCTTCTTTTGGCAGTGCGAGCAAGCCTATGTGGTCAGCAATGAGCAGCTCGAGCCCTTTGAGGGCGACTCGGATACGCTGGTGATGTTCGACAAACTGAAGACCGTGGGACGTGATCGTGCCATCAACGGATCGTTCTCGTTTTTGGGCGATATGGACAACGATGACTTCAAAGTGTCCGTCGAGCTGTACTCCAGTCCCAATAGCGACGGCGATTTCAAGCGCATGGTCTTCGATGTGCCCCCGACGAGCATCTGCGAGTGCTTCAAGAAGTTCTACGTGCAGTTCGTTCAGCCCTCTGTCAGCGATGGCGATACCACCAACTTTCCACTTGTGGGCGAGGACACCTGCCCGATACCGAAGGGCGATTACTACATCAAGAATGTGATTTTCAACACCCAGGATTGGCCCGAGCAGGTGCCGCGTGGCATGGTCAAGGCCATCATCACCTTCTTTACCGGCGGCAAAAACGTGGGCGGTTTCATAGTGCTCGTCAAGATTGAGGATCGTCAAAGTTAGACGCCTCAATTTATAATTACATTTATATACATATATATATATATGTATATAATTTTTTTCTTTTCCATTAATTAAATATCAATAAAGGTCTTTGAAAGCGATGAAGCGAGTTTTAATCAGAAAAAAAAAACAAATAGTGCTCTAGTCGGGTGCAACCAACTAGGAAATACCCTGAACTCGCCGCTATAGCTGCCGGTGTATGCGTACAAACGCACACCGCACTTTACTCAGCAGCTGCGCTTCGAAACTTAATTCGTCAACAACTCCTTAACTAAAACTGTGATCCTTATAACATTTTCAAGACTTAACAAGATCATGCAAATCTTTAGATAAACCAAAGCACAAGTCTGTAGTATTTGAATTGCATTTTGATATTCGGGGAGCAGCTAAAATACAAAAAAAAAATACATTTGCTCACGACCATTATGAGTATCCTTTTAAGCCAACTTAAAAACTGTGGGAGATATATATATAAATTTTTTCGAATTGTCCCTATACAAAAAATAATGTTTACGATTTTTTGAGAAGCTCTGTAAATTTCATGTATCCAACTTTAAAATTTCTCTAACTGCAACAAAAATATTTGATATAATATTAAATGCAAGTAGACCAGATATCGCACTACTCGCTGGTGTTAAAACAAACAACTAAAATAAATCAATTTCGTGTTGTTGGCAACGACCGACGACAGCTACACGGAAACCGACACAATTCATTAGAAGCCGCCCATCAGCAGCCTATCGAGAGTGAGACATTCGAATCAGAAGGCCCCCAAACTGGGGCGATAATAAAGCATTTATTGAAAATTTGTAAACAAAACAAAAACAGAAACAAAAAAAAAAACGTAGAAAGGAGAGTCACAAAATTAAATGAAAAGTGCGCCAAAGAAAAACTCAGCAGGAGATATTTTACATTTTCACGGATGGATTTCCCCAGAAGTGGCGGCCCGCGATCTCTGATTTTATTTATAAATTCATTCACGACACACACAACGAGGGCGGTAAATGGGGAAGAGGGTGAAGGGGGGAGGGGGATGGGGGCCCACCGGTTACAGATCGGCGCTGTTCGGTTCAGTGTCGGTTTCGGTTTCGGGGGTCGCCAGCTACACGCGCCTGCCACGTGCTAAAAATAGAAGACGACGACAGCGACCAAGTCGAATGGGGGATTTTCCGAAAAATGAAAACGTCACTTTAGCCGGGCATTAGTTTTCACTGGGGTGCCACTCGGCGCTACCCAGGTCGCCTGCTGCCAAACATCTGCGGCCGCCGCAAGCCGCAACTATTTGAGGCATTTTCCAAGTAATATGCAACACATGTGCGCGGAAGCTCAGCGCTTGGGGTAGGACGATGCGCGTGCGCCCCGTGCACCATATATACACTATATATATATATGTGGAGATGCGGCAACAGCATCCGACTAACATCAAGTGACAGTTGGGGGCCGCTCCACGCCGGCTCACGTCAGGCATGACATTAGATGATGCTGTGCCCCGATAAGTCCTGCAGCCCCAAAGTCAGCTCGGCCCCCTTGGCAATTGTCAATCACAGACTTGCAACTTGGGGCAGAGTTGCGACAAGCGTACAGTTGCCACAAAAGTTGCACTTCTCATACAATTATTATCTATTCTATATCTATAGTTGGGCTGACTGAGCTTTTGCTGCAATGTGAATCAAAAAAAAAATGATTCGTTTGTGAATTCACTTGACCTCAGGCGCAACAGCCGATTTAACACTCAACAGTGTTTTTCTCCTCTTCTAATTTTTATGTCTTCTTCCAAACTGTTCAAATTTGATTATTTTCAGAATTTACACAATCATTTAATGGCCTACAAACAGGGCCATAAAAATGGTCGCGTTCACACAGCTGCAGCTGCAATCGCTCATGCCCCAAGGCGCTCCACACATGCCCCAAAAGATCTACGCCAAGTGCCGCGTCCACAAATCAAATCAAACCATACAAATTATTTTCAACAGAATTATGGCATATCTATGGCCGGCAATGATACCAAGCGACAATGATTAAATATTTGAAACTTCTGTTCGGCCATTAAAATATCGAGGAGGCCCAAGCACACAAACTTCAACAATTTTATTAATGGGTCGCGTGATTTAATGTGTTTGCCCCCATATCGGGCTATCTGTGAGGGAGCTATAGATATGGTTATAGTTATGGAATTGGGTTCTGTTCTGTTGCTTAATTGCGTAATGATTGAGTTAGTTGTTGGCATAGGTTTATGATCTAACCGCTAATTGGACCGGGCCCTTGTATGTCTGTGGATTCAATTGGACCAACTCGGCGCAGCTCTAATTGGCCTTCGTGAGTAGCCGCAGTTTGAGCACCGACTCCCCATGGCGGTAATGAACCGATCTAAGTTGCGTTTGCTCTCGATATCAGGCTTTAAGCCCAAATGGGAAGATACCTACATATCGTATCTTTCATCGCACAGTTTCCCACGCTTTCCAACTCGCACTCGAACCCATTCTCATTCTTAATATTAGTTAAAGTTCACAGTTTTTGCCATACATCCATCAATATCTCAGCTGCTGATTGAGCTGTCCACACAAGTTTTCAGATACATTTTCCATATTGCCCCATCGAGTCATAAAACTTTTGCTAATTGAACGCAGGCTGAGCTCCCGAGGCTATTAAAATGTGCCCCCAAATTGAAAGCAGGCCAAATCACGGCCATTATATAAACCCAAATCGGAAGCAATCATTCGGGGTGCCAGCGATTTATGATATTCGCTGCTGCTGTCAAATTTCGAAAGCATTTTAATGCGTGGCCCGAATTTCGACTGTTTTACGAGTATTGTAACGAAACATGTTGCCAATTTGTGCCAAAATTGCGCCCACTTCAAAATTGGAGCAGTATCACCGGCTCCACTCGAAATTCTGTACGTTGAGGGTCATCCAGACATGTCTGGAAAATATTTAAAATAAAAAAATAATTCAGCATAAAAATCCGAAGCTTTTAGCCAGCTTAATGATGATGGAACAGCCGGCTAAAATTCTTTTATTTTTCTGTTCTGTTGCCAGGAGCCTTTTAAAATGCTAAAAGCACCTCAAAGTATGCAATGGAAATTGAACACAACATGCCGGAAAGGAGAAGGCATATATATATATATGTATATATAGGGACGAGAGCCTGTCTACCGTTGGCAACAAAAACCAATTTATAGATAATAAAATAATTAATCATGCACTTGTCCAACTGAAAGTCCTGAGCCAACACACCCACACGCACAGAGTGAGAGGACACGCAAACACCCAGCACATTATCCCTGACCATTAACTCAGCTGTCCGACGGACTATGATTGATGTGTGAGCCGAACGGAATGACTAAACAACAATTTCTGGCATTTTGCAGCGTGCAAAAATCAGAAAATGGGAAAATCGTTTGGGGAAATTATGATAAGACAATTTGACTTGACTTGGCTGGGCTTCTAATTAAACTTGGCTCAATTTTTCCATTTCCTTCAGTTCCATTCTCTGTTATACTGTTTTTTTTTTGTGCGGCATCATGGTAAATAAGAAGCGTAGCTCATTAATGCAACAGCAGATTTGTGGCAGCTACTGCTGCATGAATTATTCATGTGTGAGTGCAGGAGTGGGCGGTCCTTGGGGGTGTGGCACTTCAGCGGCCCAAAAGTGGTTGGTTAGCCAGTAGTCAGCTGGCCTTTTAATTTACTAACTTTTGTCTGAGCCATTATACCCTCAAGTGGCACACTTATTGCCGGGATTCGGCTCGGCCTCCTCGGTCCCCGGCTATTCATAATTGGGCTCAAGTGCTTAATGGTCGTGTGACTAGTGAAGGATTCGTGTCCGGCCCGAGCATAATGACCAATACGAAAAAATTAAGTGATTTCAATGGGTGCGTTTGTCTTGTTAGATGACTTGCGAAACTCTGGCAGGACTGGCAAGGATAACAGGTGTCAGGACGGAGTGATAATAGTTGTTGGACAGGAAGCGGAAAGCGGCTGAAAACTGATGAATCACTGACGAGTCTTGACTTTAAGCCATCAACAAATTGGAAACCGACACGTAATTATAGCCAAAATTTAAATTAATCATTGTTGTTGCCACTTTCGAGTCAAGCAAATTAGCAATTGCCTTCGCCGTCGCCGTTGCCGTTGCCTTTGCCCCTAAACAGCATCGAGTAGGTATCGAGTTGCTGCAACGCTTTTCTGCAACGCGTTGCAACTTGGACGATGATTTATGTGCGGCCGCACCTACATTTATGCCATAAAGTGGCCATAAATCACACCAAGAGGCAAAACTGCGGCTCCGCAGACCTGGCAGCTGCACTTGGAGCTGGGCTCGAGCCGCAAGCTTGCAACTGAAGGTGCTGGGGCGGTACGACGACAAAAAAAACAAAAAAAAAACAAAACAAAACCAACAACAACAAGAAGAAAAAGTCAGAAAAGTGCCAGCCAAGTGTCTGTCAGAAGGCAACAAAGCCCGCAGCCGAGTCGACAACAAATTGATATTTTTAACATGTGAGTTCAAATAGATAAAGTCAATTGATGGACACAGAGTAGGAAAATAAGAAAAATCAGTAGCGAAAAAAACGCAAGACACACACAATCACACACACACACACACACATATGACGGGACGGCTGGACGGGCGTCTGTCCAAGTCCAAATGCGTCGCTGGCTGGCATGACAATTAGCCGGCGGGCTGCCCAGAGCGACGCCTCCAAACAAAGAGACAAGCTGCGAGGGCTGCCACCCGTCGCCGCCTCCAACTCCGCTGGGGCTTTCGCCTTCGCCTTCGCCTTCGTCTCCGACTCCGACTCCGCCTGCGCCTCCAACTCCGGCTGCGCCTGCCACAAGTTGTCAATTTGTTGTCTCTGCTTGGTGTTTTACTTGTTTGGGTGTTTTCTATACTCTAGCAGGAGGTATTCTAAAATTGGCATTAAATGTGCAACGCATTAAATATATATATATATATATGCTCCTGATCAGTTGTTTCAACCGAGTTCATATCAATCTGTTTATATTGCCACTCTCAGTTTTAGGGCTTACTTTGATCGGACAACTAGATTCAATAATTATAATAACTATACAAATTATCCTTTAAAAACTATTTTATGTTTCAATATATAAATGCCTCAATAAGTATTTGTGAACATAACTATATTTCACATAAAGCAAATATTATAAAGTGTTTTTAAAATGGGAATTCCATATTATAGCAGACATGTGTTGCCATAAAAAACATCAATTTTTTGACGTACAATATAATATACAATATACAATACAATATAATATACAATACAATAAAACAACATAAAAAACTATTTTATATATATACACATAAAAAAATAACGAATAGCATATATATTGTATATAAACGGGTGTCTTAACTACATTCAAAAATTCGTAAGAGTCAACTTTTTTTTATTATTCATTTCAAAACTTAACTTAAAAAGGATAATAGAAAACAGATTTAGATATTACTTATTAAAAAAAATAAAAAAAAGGGAAAAACAAAATCTTAAACATAAATAGGACGCTAATTTAACTTTGGTATAAATACAGAGAGACGGCCGTAAAGCGAGGCGTACGGCATATTATTATACATATATTATCTAGCATTAAATCTGCAAGCTTATGCCTTAGCTTTTTAAGTAAGTTTCCTTGAACTTGACCAACCGTTTACGTTAGTTTCCATTGGTAGATTCCCCACGATAGTTTGTCTGAAAGTGTATTGAAAGCTCAGCATATCCGAAGACCCCTTTAGCATTCTTGTTCTTTTTTGTTTTGCCCGAACACTTGTCACAAATTGTGCAAATTTATTTTACGCGCTAAATGCAAAACGTGCCCGGCCAGCTAAATGGCAAAAATTACACTCGTCTACACGATACAAGTACTAGACGCTGGGCTGGCGTTCTGGGTACTCGTACGCGTATGTTGGCATTGGTTCTTCTATTGTCAATAACTGTGCCTTCGCCGAACTGGCCCACCCACAAGCTACGCATTTTGAATAAAAGTACTTAAACTACATACATATATATATATATATATATATATACTTATTTATGAGTCAGTTTAAGTGGCTGGCAACTCTGGTGAGTTTTTAACCCTTTCGCTGCCTAACAATGCGTAAAGTTTGTCGCCGCTTTTGATGGATTACAACAAGCTGGAAGCTGTTGGCTGCCTGTCGGCGGTGGCTGGAATGGATGTATTTTGCTTTAACACTTTTGCCTTTTGTGCTCTATAATTATTTATTTATGTATGGCTGTTTGCCATTATGCAATTTATTTCAGGTCTACCGCTTGACGTCTTTTCTGTTAATTTTATGCCTTTTGAGCAGCGCCTTTTGATTAATTGCCGCGCCTTCGAGTGGGCGGGGAGGTGTTTCAAAAAAACAAACAAAAACAACTTGAATTAAAATCGCTGGGAATGCGACAATATCCTGGATTGTATTACTGTGCTATCCAAGTTATATATCTTCAGCTAATTTATATAGTGACAGTTGTGGCTACTGTTTGGCAATTATCCTGAATTCAATGCGTTTTATGTTCGTTCTTTGCCTTTTGGTAACAATGCAAAGACACAATTCCTGAGACAATGCAACTGCCCAATGTCCATCGTCACTTTGATTAATGATGATGCCCTGAGTCAGGCAGGGCAACAACAACGCATGTCAATTATGCCATTTGCATTTACAATCCGAAAATTGTAAGCAATTATTAGACATTTTTCTTTTCTCAATTTTTCCTTTATTTAATTTTTTTGGTTTTGTTCGATTTTTTTTATTTTATTTTTTGGTTGTCCACTGATCGATCGTCGCATCGTTGACGTCTCAGATTTTCTTTGGGCAATTCAGAGATAAGAATCACAACAAGCACCAGACGCATGAACGGGGCAAATAACAAAACGATCAACTGAAAATGATTAGTCAACAGGCCTCGGCCAGCAATAAAAAAATTACTGACGATTTCATGAACAAACGCCTTTTATGACCCCACCAGAACAACAACAACAACAATATGGTATACAATTTTCATTTCGTGTAGCAGGAGAAAATAGAAACTATTAACAAATGTCAATTAGATGACACAGGCGCAATGGTGAGAGAGCGAGAGAAAGGCACTGAATGCAGCAGTTAATGACAATGCGACGTGCAGCTGATGCAGCCAAATGATACACATTCAGATACAGATACACGGTAAAAGATACACAAAATACAATGAGATACATATAAAAGATATGATTGTCATTTTTGTTAATCAATTTCGTGGCAATGTTACAATTCTCAACTTGATGGTCACATACCAAATTTTCGTGTTGCCGGGTCAAATGATTTGTTTGCATTCTTCGCACTCCGGACGCTGACTCAGAGCCATGTGAATATGCCAGATACTTCAGGTTTACCGCTATTTTTTTTTTTTTTTTTTTTTTTGTATGGCAGGAATGCTATTTCGAGATACTTGGCCGCTTTAATTGAGCTGTGAAATGTTCATATCTTTATGCTGCACATAGAATTTAAAGTAGGGACTACTTTGGTGGCATTAGAAGCTGTATCTTAGTCTATACCATTTCTCTCACTTTTTATAACTTCATTTCCTGGTATGGTGTTTATTAAGTTTCCGTTCCAGTTCCAGTTTACGTCCATTGTTTGTCGCGTTTTTATGCTTGAAATCAATTTGTAGCACTTTACTCGAAATTAACATTATTTTATATGTATTTCCATTTTATTATTATGCCTGCTACACTCCTCTTTTTTCCGTGAACATTTTATACGCCTTTAATGCGGCACGTCTGCGCGCTCAATTAAAAACAGGGCATTCAATGGGTTCCTAGAGGTAAACCCTTTATTATTATTTTTAATTTATTTATTTTTTATTTTTGCTTTTGTTTGGGGCCAAAGGTGTTGGCTGGCCAAGTGTCACTTGCCAAGCGAGTGAAGCGTTAACGTTTTTGTGCTAGCTATGCCAACCAAAATTAACGCCTGAAATGAACTTCAAGTGCAGCTGGCAAATTGAAAAGGTGTTTTACCAAAAATATATGTATGTGCGTTCATAGGCAACAAAAGGCGCGACAGGAAGCGCTATTCAAGTTATGTGCAAAAAAAAAAAAAAAATTAGCATATAAGACAAAGAGTTGGTAGCAACAAAAAACAAAAAAAAATCACAGACGTCCCAAGAATTGACCGCTGGGAAATGAACCCATAAACAAATTACAAACGAAAGGCATTTAAGGACGACAAAATATCCGCAGCTGAACTGGACACGCAAGCACCTCGCCAATTTATTTATTAATCGCATGTCGAGCGACGGGCGGCAGCTTAAGTGCCCCTCCCAGCCCCCTCCTCGCCACGTCAAAAAAAAAAACACCTCCTGTGGGCGGGGCGCTCGCAAAATATTAGCACGTAAGCATTAAATACATTTTAAGCGGAAGAACTAATTAACAAGCGGGCGAATTGGCGGCAGACAGCGCCCCTCACTTGGCTTGGATCGCGTCGCCATCCAGTCACAAAAGACCCGGCAGCAAAACGAGCCAAACTTGGCAAAAACTCATTAGCACGCTCGAACGTTAAAAATGTCGCGTCAAAATCAGCGCTTAATATTTTTTATGATTAGCCGCCCCCAACGCAACATTTTTTGGTGACATTTATGAAGCCAAAACGTAAAGAATACAAATGTTCTTTTCTACAGCTGCCCATGTCAAATAAAGGATACTCTTAGATTCTTAAGTTTTAATAAAAGATAAACAAATAAATGTGCACACATATTAAAAAGATTGTTTTTATTACTATTATTATTTATACAAATGTTATATTATTTTAATTATAAGTATTTTTAAAATAAATGTATTTTTTATAATTTTTCAAGACATATTATTATTTTAAAATTTCTATTATTTTGTAAAAATAATAAAATCAGTTAAATAATTATATCAGGTCTGTTCTCAATCCCGACATAGATGAAATTTTCAACTAACAATTTTATTTTATTTTTTAAGACATTGTTTTAAAATTTCATTTTCTAAAAATAGTTAAATGAGTTTATTATCAAATAGTGCATATTTTAATTTAAATATAAATAAATAAATTGAAACTGCTTTTAATAATTTTAGTACAAAGCATTTAGTAAAAGCATGTGGCACGCTTTGTGGCAAGTGTAACAAGAGGAAATTGAGTAGCGACATTGGTGAAAATGTGCACACGAATTATTTGTTATTTGCGCAGACTTTGTCTGGCATAATATAGTATATGGAATATATAGACAGGTGGCTTAGGAATATCGGGGGCGGGGGCGTGACAGTCAAAGTAATCATCATAATTCTGAACAACGCGACTCTGGCGCGGCCAAAAACGCTAAAGACTCATTAATCGTAAGCCGAATACACAAAAGCCAAGCGTCAGGACATTTGTAGCGTGTCCTGCGGATCGCGACTTTCGCCGCCAGAGCTGTTTTAATTGTCTGCTTTGTCCCGGAACGCGCAACGTTGAGCTTCGGACTCCACAACAACATTCAAAACAAATACGAAACAGAGGACATGACACCCGCGGCTTCGTCACTCAGTCGTCAGGGCTCAGTCCGTAGTCCTTGTCCTGTTCCTGTCCGTCTTCTTCTTTTTTATCGGTAATAAGGTGTTTTTGACGATGCGCCTGGACCCGGCTGGCAACTGCATTACGCTGCGCTTTTATAAATATGACGATAAATTTCGTTTGCCACTAGTTGCGACTTGTATTTTATTTTATTTTTGTTTTTTTTTTTTGCATTTTATTTGGACTTCATTTTGGTTTTTAATTTCCTACTGGGATTTACGCAAAAAGGTATACCGCCCTTTTTTCCGTGTCATGTCTGCTGTGGCAGCATCAGAAGCGACGCTTTTAATAGCCCTCGTCCAGTCTGGGCGATTTTAATATAAAAACTACGACTGGCAAAAGAAAAACAAAGGGCAACAGAGACGTCGCTTTATGTGCCATGTTGGCAGCTTTGAGCAGCGCTTAATTTTGGCCAGAAAAAAGCAAAGTGAGATAAGCGCTTTAAGCCCTATTAACGGGCTTGTGGCTCGAGGACCATGTGTTCAGGAGCTTTGTCCGTGTGTGTGTGTGTGTGTTTTTGTAAGCATGAAAAGTTAAGCTAAGCAATTTGGAATAGCTGCAGTTTTGCAGTCATATTAAAGAATTTGAATTTTTTTTAGTAAAATCAGTAGCTGACCTAGACTTTAAAAGTAGCATAAAATAAAACGAGGTAAAAAATTAAAACCCCAAAAACAAGCCAGAGTTGAACAGTTCCTTGGAAAATGAAAGATATACGCAACTTAATAGTTTAAGGATAAAGTTCAAATATTAACTAAAATTTGCGTACTGAGAGGCTAATAAAGTAAGAAAGCGAAAAAGAGGGAGAAAGGGTAATAAAATTATGTTTAATATGAAAGCCCTGGGCTCTGCAGACCTTGGTCTCAGCAGGATATAAGATTAGAATTATTAATACAAAATTATTATTAAAAAATATTTATGAAATATTTCAAGTACGACCTTCTTAGTTGCATCTCAAATTTTCAAATGATTTGGATGGAATGCTTAGAAAATAAAATATTTTGTTCTACGATTTTGCTTCATTTGTTATTTTAACACAGTAACTTAAATAACTAATATTAAATATTAATTAAATATGTTGCATTTCAGCAGCAGATATGTTTAGGAAGTGAAAAATACAAATAATTCATATTTGAATCTTATAGACACACTAGAAACAAAGATAAAAAAAAAAATAGAAACACTATCTTACTGAACTTTCATTTTGACTAAAAATGGCATCAAAGCTATCGAAGAAGTGAACTGTGTAAATACACCAATCTCCTGGGGTTGAAGATGCCTCCTTCCGCCTGTTATATTACCTGTAATAAGTTTAAGTGAAAGCCTAGTTGGGAATTTGTTTGGTAAATAGGGTTTGTGTGTAATAGCTTGCATTGAGTGGGCTTAAATGTGTATCTAACACATTGTGTCAACTAAATTATCGCTTTTATGATTATCTGCATACACCTCTGTTCTATTGCACAAGTCACTTCATCAAAACAGAAAATCTCAACGAAAAGCAATTTAAGCCATGTCCATCGATTTAACACACACACACACACACACAAACTCTGGAACACACATGCAAAGCTAACAAGCTCATTGCACATAGACGGCGGCAATCAAATCAGCCAAAAACTTGTTATCGCCTCCTTTGAGCGACACCAAGAAAATTAATGACCACCCAACCATTCGGCAGTTGCATGCGGCGCTTGCAACACGATATATCTCACAGTCGAGCCGGACTAAATGCAATGGTCTCTTGTGCCGGTGCGAGGCTCATTTGAAATATGTAAAGCATATAAATTATGTTAGCCCGGCCGTTTGGGCGACAAACTGTGAATGAATCAAAGGATAATCCAATTTATTTCACATTATGCTCATGCCTGCTGCTCATTGTGCCCCATTGCAGATATATATATATGATACAACAAAGTGTGGCAACTTGCAACGCCTGCAGTCGCACTTCAAAGGTGTCAACCTGCAGCGACGGCAATTGCAACTGCAACTGCAACCAGCCGCCCTCTCAGCTGGCTCCAATCTCTGCCACTTTCAGGCAATCAATACGTTTTTGTCTCTAATATAATTTACTGTCTCTAATGTGCGGAGAGCGAAGTCTTTGAGCACAGAGCAGGCACTTAAGGGCAGTTAGATGATGTGATGAGTGAGATGTGAGTGGAATATGCTTATTTGAGGTCTCATGTTCTTCTACCATCTACTAATCAAATTGTTTTAGAAAGGGTACCCAAGAGCTGTGGATATATGTATATTGCATGGATATAAATCAAGCGTAAAGTAGATTTAAAATATTATATATACACCTCATTCTCTCATTCAAATTTTCTCTTTTTATAGGAATTGATTTTATACTATTCTCTATTAATTTTTTTATGAATTTTTGTATGAAATTAGTTTATTTCACAAATTAAATATTTTAACTTCAAATTATATATTATAATTTAACAACGATGAGAAATGATGATAATAATAATTTTATAAAAATAACTTTTCACAGTTATGAACAAAATAATTTAAGTGATAGCAGTGATATTCCATATTTAATAAAATTTTATATATTACGTTTATATTAGTTTTACTATATTTTATAATAATGCATTTCCATATTTGTTTTATTTTTTATATGCATAGTAAGATATAATAAAATTAAATACTAATAATACACATCACCTCTCTATTTTAAAAATTTCATTATATTCATCAAAATAAATAAATAAATCTAATTCTGATATTCCCAAACTGAGTCTCTCAAATTCGCCCAGTGTATTTCGGCTAGATCTTAACTTGTTTCGCTTTTGCAGAGTCGCCCGGTTTGTGTCAGTTGTGTATCTTTCAGCCATAACTCAAGTTTCTTAATATTTTACGCTCAACTGACTCCGCTCAAAAGGATTGCCAAAAACGCGGGTCAGACAAGTCTATGCGAAATCCATACACATGTCAGTCACACTTAACCCCGGGCCATGGAGGACGGCCAAAAGCCGAGGCGGGCGGGTCGAGGGCAGGACTTTGTAGACCGCAGGAATTTCAAATCCAGATTTGTTTTGATTGCCTTGCGGCAAACTTATTATTTTAAGTCAGCAAATGTTATGCGGCTTATGTTTTCGCAGCGAACTTTTCATAATTTTAACGTTTTCCCAACATTTATTATATGATTTCAGGAAATGTTTTGAGGCGACGTCGCCGAGGTCGCAAATTTATGCGCAGCGCATATGTCAACAGCTCGTTTTTGATAGAAAACCGAAATAGAAGGACGAAAGAAAGGATATGGCATGGCATGGCATGGCATAAAAATATATCTATATATAAATAGAATATATATGTATCCTTGCTTGGCTACTGTTGCTGCTTTCGTCAAATTTGCATATTTGCATTTCAATTTGCCGCCTCAATGTGTGTAGTTAGGGTATGTACTGTTTTTTCTTTCTGTTCTTTTTTTCTTTATCTTTGGCTTTGGCAAAAATTTAATTGTCAATAAAAATTTACCGTGCGGAAAATTTGTTATGCAAACAAATGAAATTGAAATGCGGCTGCTGTGTGTTTATCGTGTGCATTTTCCCTTTCGCAAAGACAAGCCCCAAGGAGACGAATTTGAATTATCTTAAAGGTAAATTGCCGAGCACGATGATATCCAGTATTGGACTGTGAGAACATTTCTTCTTTAAATAATGCATGAAACACGAAAATTGTACATTGCCAATGACAATGTCTAATTGAGTTAATTGGAAAATGCTAAGCCCCAATACATTGAAAAAGGGAGGGGGATAGAGGGGGGTGGGCGACGATGATGGCGTCGTTCGAGGGGCGTCTCGTTGCTGTTCTTGTAATTTTGTAATTTACATTGCAGGTTTTGAATTTACACTTGCAAGCAATTAATAATGCTGCATTAGGGTTATCCATAAAGCTGCACACACACACACACACCTACATCCTTCTTGCCAGCCAAACGCATATGCACGACAATTAAGCAGGATAATTAAGTTTATCGTTCATTGGCTTTGCATTTTACCCAGCTCAAGCCCCCTCCCTTCCCTGTGGCATTTGCCTAATGTAACACGTATGACAGATTACAGCAGGATTGGGGGCACTGCAGGACATGCTTGTGCATATTAGACTGGCAATAAGAGCTCGCATCTAAGTGCATTTTCAAATACAACTTGGGCCCGGAACATCGACGAAATTGCAAAAGTTATGTAAATGCGATTGCAATTGCAGTTGGCATCAATGTGGGCGCCCATAGTCCATACCATTTGTCATTCGATGCGATACGCAAAGGACTCAAGTTGCCATCCAACTTGTAGTTCACACTCTGGCAGCCGTATCATAAAATCCTGTCGTGTCATCAGACATTAAAGATGCCATTGCTAGACGCAATTAAAAGCATTCAAAATAAACATTTCATTACCAGCCAAATGACGTTAATGCCTCCCCCGCCGCCGCCCATGCCCAGTTGACTCTGTCGCCCGTTGCACTTAAAAAAGTTTTGGCAGCGCAAAAAAAAAGCACAACAGGACAACATTGTCATAAACCTTGCTGACATTAAGATAACATTTAATCATCGTAAAAAACCAAAATCCTGCGCAGCCCACGACCCCTTTTCCCGTTTAAGGTCTGCAGCGTAAGCGGCTTTTCGTGTCGCCATTCGCAACTGCATAAAACGCAAACAGCAAACATAAAACAGCAACAGCAAAAAAAAAAATGATTTTTTAAAATATATATTTTGCCAAATGTTTTTCCAAAACAATCAACAAAAAAAAAAAGAAAAAACTTGGACAGGCTTACCGGCTCCGGGCCATGATTCTGATGCCGACTCTGATTCCGAGTCTGATTCCTATATTAAATTGAGGGGCTGTCGACGTCGTGATATTGCCGCATCGACCGCTGCCGGCTTGTGGCATGTTGCGCCCGGCCAAACGGAAATGTAATGAAAATTCAATTAAAAAATGGCATTTGCCAGATTTTACGAGTTGCACTCGATGGATGGGCACGTGGTGCTCCTGCTGATGTCGATGGCAACCCGACGGCAGCTTTTGTTCAATTTACTTCGACTCCAGCCGCCGGCAAGTGATGCCAAAAAGGCTTTAAACTACTTTAATTATTAATTCACCGCTTGAAATTGTATGCAAATAATAATTATAGTCCAATCCAGATCATCGCGGACTTTAGAACGAAAAAATCGCTTGTAAACAAATCGGCAAAAACAAAAAACATGTAATTTCACTTATCTGACATAATGTCAACAATTTGAAAATCGGCTACCCGTTACACAATACACATTACCAGGCACAGCCAGTAAATTCACATATAAATTACAAAACAGAAAAAAATTACCCCTTATCGTGAAGCGGGATAACAATAACAACGAGTTGACTTGTGTAACAAATAAAAGTCACTTGATAAGCCCAATATGCAACCCCTTCTTGCCAAAAGGGTGTCATGCCAAACATCGTATGCTAATCACATACACAGTCTGGCAATATAAACGATACACCCAAGAATACACACACCCAACAAACACACACACACACACACACACCCATCAGCACCGCCTTAAACATGCTTAAGCACAATGCAACGAGCCAAAGATCTTTTTGGCTGTATTTCTGGTACTTTGGTGGCAAATGGAAATTGTGATTCTTTTATAGCCTGGCGCCGCTTGAATGATTTTTATGGGCTTTGCCAAAAAAAAAAGGAAGAAGAAAAAATAAACTGAAATGCCAGCAAACTGATTTGCATGTCTTCGCCAAGATTGCTTCTAATGGAATATCAAAGTATTTACATTTCGGTGTAACCCTTGTAACATTTAGAAAATTTAATTTGATATGGAATATATTACATATATTACAAAATTTAATTTGATATGGAATATATAGAAGATGTATGCGTCGAATATACATAAAATATAGGTAAATATAATTCAAGCTGGATATGAGGCTAAATAATTTGTATTCTCTTTCTAATTCCGTAATTCAAATGAACTTCGAGTCTCCGACGAATTAATTAAAACTGGACTAAAATACTAGGGAATAATCACAAATTAAAAAAATATACTGGAATATTGGTAAAATATGAGTTATGGTTAAAACAAAAACGAATCTTCAAATATTAAATTATTTTGTTTAATCTTTATAATTTTGAAATTTGTTACGATAAATTAAAATGTATTGCATTTGCATATTGCAAATTTGGGAGTGGTATAATTATTTTACTACTACTCCAACCATCAGTAGATATATAAATAAAGGGTATTTAAAGTTTGTTACTGCTGCAAAAGCATTTTTTTTATTAGTGTGCTGTCTTTTTTTTCCAAAGGTTTTTGGTTTTCAATTTATTTTGATATTTATTTGCATATGCAATAATTTACAGACGTAGCAAAGGAGTTTTCCAAGGGAGTTTTTTTTACAGGGTTCCTTGAGCGTTGCGAATACTATAAATATTTGATATGGCACTGCAATGAATAGGCAATTGTAGCTGGGGCCAAAGTGTAGCTAAAAAGGAGCATTTAATAAGCAGTAAAATGCATACAAAATCTCTTTTTGCTATTTTAGGATCTTATTTCCCCCACAGCTGAATTGAACTGTAAAGTCAGATGGGTGTGCGTGTGTGTGTGTATGAGTATGTACCATTCAATTTCAAGAGCCATTAAAAACTATGCATGCAATTAAGTCGAGTGAAAATTTCATAAAGATAACAATCGACAAGAACAAGAAATAAACATATACGTGTACTAGCAGAGCAGAGATCTATCTCTAGAGAGCGCAGGGCATGAAAAATAAAAAAAAAATAAAAAAAACCTGCAGTTGCCCGTCAGTCAACACTTCAAATAAAAAGGCGGATGAGGAGACCACATTAATTTGCATTTAAAAACTGTTTTTAGTAGCATTAACAACAAACATGGGCCCAACATGGGGCGCAGCCATTAACAAAGTGTCTCCAGATGTGGCAGCAGCGACAGCGGCGGCGGCAGCGGCGGCGGCAGCAGAGGCACAAGTTGATTTGGGGCCGCATCATATTTAACATAAAAAGATGAAAAGTTTATTATGATTGTTGGCGGCTGTTATTAGCTCAAGAAATGGTTATGGGACCAGCGCACGCCACACCAAATGTCAAAAGCCAGCGGTCACAGTGTGTCCGACTCCGGGCATAAATGGAGCTGCTGTTGCTGCCACATCAACTGCCCCGTGTGTCAAGGCAGCCAGCGGCGGCGGCGGCGGTGGCACTTACAATGATCTTGTCATAAAACGTTCAGAGTCATCAAAGTTGCACTTTATGCGAAACGATCTACGCTCGACGCTGTTATTGTTGTTGTTGTTTGCTTTTGTTTGTTTGTTGTTGTTGCTGCTGTTGCTGTTGCTGTTGTCGCTGCACGTGTTCATCGTCATCAGCATTAGCGGCGCTGTTGTATTAGGCGAGAACAGACAAGCAAACGATGTGGACGACGACGAACGCTGATCGGGCCGGGCCAGGAACTCGCACTGGCACCGGGTGCCGTCTTCTGTCTGCTCTTTGCACTCGGCGTAATCATAGAAATTATGTGGCCCCTGCCTTGGCTAAATGGTGTTGGCAGCGCCATAAGCGCTGGTTAATAGACCGCATGGGGTCGCCGCAGCCTGCTTATTGAGCAGGGGCCTTGTCTGAATGCATTTGGTAACAATAAAAAGATCACAAATATCAGACTCTGTCGAAAACAGGAAAGCACATCGCAGTCGGGTGTAAGCGACTACGCAATACTCGTCACCCTAAAACTGTCGAAAACGGTCTTAAATATTTGTGTTGTTCGGCAAAAAATATCAATTTTTTTTTTTTTATATTTGTACAGAAATTTATGGGCGATCATCAGAAAACGACCCAACAAATTTTGTGGTTTTTCTGATTTGCCACGCCCCAAGTGGGCAAATACAAAAAAACTTGTTGTGCTATCTTTAGAGGAGGTCATCAGTAATATGTCTAAATATATGTTATTAACATAGGTTTAAGACTGAGGCAGATATATCGATTTTATGGAATAGACACGCCCTCAGTGGGCGTAGCCAAAAAACCTTAACACTTTATCTGACGCGAGTAAATACGAGTAAATATTCCAAATTTCAAGTTTCTAGCTGCATTAGCAGCGAAAAAAACTGCATTCATACGGACAAATGGGCATTACACAAAGCTAATATGCTCTTTTCACTTCGTGCAACAGTAAAACTAGCTAAATAAGCTCAAAAGAATAGTCAATACAACTGCTGAGAAGGAAATCAATAGAGATATTCCACTAAATAGTCATGATTTGTATAAACACAGTCTTTAAGCTGCATTTGAAAACGGTAAACAAAGTATAAAAAATTATTTCTTGTCGACTCGAAAAATTAACTCTTCCGTTATGATCTGTGGCTCAGGTGGTTCCGGACTAGATTAACAAAAAAAAAAAGAAAGGTATTTGAGCTGCGTAAAACTCTATAGAGCTGCAATAAATGCATAAATTTATGAACTCAAGCATGTTCGATAAAAGTACATGCTTCAGATAATTGCTTATCGTGTGCTGTTTGAGGCAAAGCGCAAAGTTGTTGCCCGTTGTCGATCGGGAATTATGTTCCCTACATCAGTTTAGGAGCGGTACATTTAATATGCGAGCGTGTGACAGGCCCAAGTGCGCCTCAAGTGTTGTCACACACATGAATAACCAAAGGCATTACAACGATTTTGGGCCCGAGTGGCAAGTGGCAAGTGGCATGAAACCCAAAAACACACAGAGCATGGCACACACACACACACACACACACACACACACATACGCACACAGCCCCAAGCACTTGACACTTGCCACTGACTTGTGGCATGAGCCGCCGCCAACTTGACATGCTTGCTGTGCCTGCGCTGCTTCTGTTGGCTTCAAGATCATCATTTTCAAAAAGATCTCTTTTCCACAGAAAATTTAGCTGGGGCAACTGCAACTGGGGACTGCTGCCGCTGTCGCTGATTGCCTGTCGTTGTTAGAAAAATATTATTTTCTTTATGTTTTGTTTTATATGCCTACGTTGATTGCAAAGACGAGTAGTTGCAGTTGGGGCGTGCCGCACAAAGGGCAGCCTGCCGCTGCCACTGTCAGTCAGTGAGTGCCGCGGGGGCAAACGACGCGCTTGAGTGAAAGTTGATGTGCATGAAAAGTTTTAATTGCGCATCGAGCTGGAGTTTTCTGTGGCAGCCAGGAGCTGGGTGGCACTCACCGCACCGCGCTTGCCACAAAACATATTAGAAAAAACCAATTTTTACACAACCATTTTTGTGGGTCATTTTTTTTTGTTTTTTTGTTTTTTTTTTGTAAGAGCAGTTAGCGATAAGCGATCTCTATATAGTGGGCCCCCAACATCTTTGAAGTGTGGCATGTGCTGAAAATGTTTGAATTTTGAGTCGGGCCACGTGCTTGACTGAACTCTGCGTGGGCCCGAATGCGTAGGATCGCCGAGCACCAGGCTCAAAAGGCTGTCTTCGGATGATGCAGCATTATAAGCCAGACTAGATATCGATTAAAAAGTTTCTACCGTTTTCGATGTTTACGGCACGCGTGGCAAGATAACTCAAACGTAGGAGTTACAATAGACAGCTCTCAAAAAAAAAGAAGAAAAGATACATAGTTTCATCATATAGTGCAGCTTAAAAGTTAAAAGCTTGGTAAAGAGCTAACATAATTTTAATTTTTAAATAAAATTTCTAAATTTTAGGGTTTTTATACATTTATATATTTTTATTTATTTTAAATTGCTATTATTATTTTTATTTATTTTATGCAATGAAGTGGCGTTTATATTTAAATCAGGGCTGCAAACCCAAAAGAAAATACCGTTAGCTCGGTTCACAGTTTCATTTTTTAAATTAAATAAAAATGTTTGATATAAACCTTTTTTAAATATGATTTGGTTCGTATTCAGGTTCGGTTCAACATTAGACTAATTTAAATTAATAATAATCTAGTTTGCAGCCTTGATTTAAATTAGATTTTATTCTCTTTAATTGTTGTAATTTATACAATAATTTAATTATATTTTTACAATTAATGATATATGTGTGCCCTAAAAGGTAAAAGCCATGAGCAAAACAAAAACACTAATGCGCAGCAAAAAACAAAAAAATTAAATGAATAAAAGGAGTACTTTAATTGCAAAAATATTTCATAGATTCAGGTACCTTTCATGATATTCTTAGAAAATGTCAAAAAATAGTGCCGATATGAGGCACTTAAGGGCAAAAGGTTTTTAACTTGGACACACCAAATGTAATATTTTTATACAAAATCAGCTTTTAATGCGGCCAAAAAAATATTTCATGCCAAAGCAAATTATACAGTATTACTAAAAGGCAACAGCTTTAAAAGTCTTGTCAATGATCAATAATAAATTTGTGTACAAAGAGATGCATCAACTCGGAGAGCCATAACAAATTTAAAAACTTTTTCTAAAAAGTTTCCTAATGAACATGAGAATAGGCTGTCCATTAGGCGGCTCTAACTGAAAAATGCCAACACGCACAGATCAGCTTTTGATTTGATGATCAGTAAACTGAGCAAGATTTACTACGCACCTCGAGTTCAAACGGTCAAGAGCTAATAAATTACTCACAGTCCGAAACCGCAGAGAGATGTCTTTAAAGCTAACCAATGCCGTTTTATGGCACCTTTTTCCAACAAAAAAAACCAAAGTCGAGCCGTAGATCAAACACTTGGCTCAACACAGACTCTCGGGCAGGGCAATTGAAAAATGTAGATCAAGTTGGGGCGATAAAAGGCCAAAACCGCCTTTCACATTAATTATAAGTTTTTAAAACTACATAAAAAACTGAACGCGTTGGAACTCACATTTTGATTGAATAGGGCCAAAACTTTCCGGGAATAGTTTCATTATGTTGCACTAATTTTGGACAACGATCGCGACGACCGTCTAGATAAATCATTAAAACAATTTTATTAAAATTATATCTGTACGCATTTCGTGTTTATAGCTTATTGTAATTATGAGACACCCAGCCGCGAAATCAAGTTAATTGCCCCGCCTCGAACGGTTTGCCTCGAAAGAATTCCTCATAAATGGGTCGCTTAGGCACATAAAGTGCTCATATGGAGCTCTAAAATACGCTCTTTACGATTATTTTGTTTGGTTTTTTTTTTTTTTTTTTTTTTGTGTCACCCGTTAATGTCGTAATTATGTTTCGTCCATCATTCCATTTTTATTTCCACGTATTTTTTCTTTCAAAATAATTACATTCTGAGCCAAGTTAAATTTCCTTTTAATTGTTGGGGATTTTGTCGACGATGTTTATGCTTTAAGTAGGTTTTTCTGAGGACCATAAAGTGCATTAGCTTAGGTTTATGTATTATCAGCAGGCTTTGTTAGGTCTGACAGGTCCGAAGATAGCCGAGGCGATACAATTTTGAGTCAGTTTTATGGCAATCCATTGTAGATACAAGTGAAACTTCTGACTCCCAATCAGACGTCATATACTACTAGTTACAACTTTTAGACAAAGCCTTTGATCTGACAAACAACCAGCGCTGGACTAAGCCCATTGAATGCCAAACAAGCACTCTGAGTAGTTGAAAATGACATTGACGAGGCTCACAGGAAGCACCTTCAAACAACTGTACAAATAGCAATACGAATATCGAGCATTTCAACCCAAAAAAAAAAATAAAAAACCCAACCATTCAGTCCCCTTGGTATTATCTCCACGGCAATACAGAAAAATAAAAAAATATATATAAAAAAAAACGTGATGGACAATTCAACAAATGCAACACACTAACGATTTCATTAAAAACGCAGTCAACTAGAAAAAACTCAATTAATTTCGATGTAAAAAACTTGGCAAGCGCCCCCACAAATGCAGCAAAAAAAAGGGACTATATATATGGACATATATATATATATATTTTTTGTGTGTATATCCGAAAAACAAATTTTTCGTTTTCGTTCCTTTTTTTGCAAATCATTCGACAAAGAAATACAAATGTGCATAAAATTACAACAATGCAACAAATTGAGGGATGCAAAAGTGCAGAGAGATGACCACAGCGCCGAGTCCGAGGCCCACCATCAAATATCAAGGGTTCTCCCACCTTGCCCCAGCCCTGGGCAGCCCCTCGAGTGCAGTGATATGCAAAAAACTGCATGTCATTGCGTTGGCAACGCAAGTTCCGGCGGGATTCGGCCGGAGTGTGGGCACAGGAACGACCCCCTGGTGGGTCGAGGGCTTCACTTGCGTTTTTTATGTAGTTCACTTTTTGAAAAATTGACAGCTTGACCGCAGTGCTTGTGTGGATATATTGTTATTGTTATTACATTGCCGTCGCTGCCATTGTTGCTGTTGTTGTCATTGCTGTTGCAATTGCAATTCAAGCGCAAAATCATTAATATCCTTTGGCCTCACCGAACCCGAACCCCACCACCACCACCACCAGGACGTCGGCTTTCCTTTTTTGTGGTTGTTGCATTTGAATGCGCTGCATTTCGACCCATCGTCTTTTTATGAGGCTTCCACATGTTTGGCCCATTGTTGCCCGCGCTTCGGGTCACTTAATGAACTTTTTCAGTTGTTTTGAATGGCAGAGGTTAGCAGGCAATTCTTAATAATAAGAAGCAAGAACGTTGTCGGGCCTAACCGGCTTAAACCAGTCGAAAATGGTTTAAATTATTAGCGTTATTTTGAAAAATATGCATTTTTGTAACTTGTTTGAAGGAGGTTATCGGAAAACTATCTGGCTGTATGTCTAAAGTTGTGGGAGACTTTCGAGACACCCAAGATTTTCTGCTTTTTTTTTAATTTGCCTGGCAAATATTTTGTACTATCTTTCGAAAAGCTTATCAGTAATATGTGTTAAAAAAAATTCAATGTATCTAGCTTTAAAAGTGAGGCGGATATATCGGTTTTATCGAAATTGCCACGCCCCCAGGGGGCGCACCCAAAAAAACTTATCGCTTTATTTGAGGCAGTTATACACGAATATATATTAAAAATCTTAATTTTCCAGCTTCAATATTGGCGAAAATAATTGCGTTCAGATGGACAGGCGGACGGACAGCGCACAAACCCAATATACTCTTTTCACTTTGTGAACGATTATAAAAATTGCCAAACACAAATTTTCCTCACTTGGCAAACAATAAAATATTAAGAATTTTCTAAAAAAAAGTATACAAGCATAAAAAAAATAATGAAAATTGTGTTAATAATGAATTGGCTGAAAAAAAATTATTTTAATAGGGTAAATTTATTATTTAATTTCTTGGTTATTATAAAGTCCCCGTGTAACCTTTTCACATCGCGAACGAGTAAAAAAATTGTGAAAGAGAAATGTTTTTCACTGCCACAAGAACCCAAAAATCAATAGTTACTCTTAAAATATTTCTTAGCATCGATCAAAGTCACCGATTTGCGGATAAGGCAAACACTTGAAGCGGGCAACCACCCCACTTTGCACCGCCCTAATACACTTGCGCCCCGCCCCGTACACCTTTCACTTATCCCAAATTTCAGCAGCAATTACGTGTAGACACAAACACCACTCAGCTAAATATCTGGCTCAATAGTTTAATGAAATTATCAATATCCACCTCGGACCCATGTGAGTCATCAACGCAGCGAATGAGGCAGAGAGTGAGGCAGCGATGAGTCCAGAACAGCGCACACAGATACACACACACATATATATATAATCACCTACTGATGTAAATACAATATTTTCAATATAACCACTTAACGCTTAAATCCCGCACCACACA
Organism: Drosophila robusta; assembly: GCA_035043565.1. Taxonomy (NCBI): domain Eukaryota; kingdom Metazoa; phylum Arthropoda; class Insecta; order Diptera; family Drosophilidae; genus Drosophila; species Drosophila robusta. The sequence goes on from JAWNMW010000572.1 coordinate 2,716,467, forward strand.
ACGTGAAGACAAAAACACAACCCTCGTCAGGGGTAGGCCTTGGTTACCCTAACCCTCAGAGCGTTATCTACCGAGCAAAGCGACCGACTACATGACTACTACATGCTACATGCTACAAGCTACATGCTGCCATGCTACATGCTGAATGCTACATGCTACATACTACCTACTGTCTATACGTACACTACCTTGTGCCCCTTGTTGTCAGCGGCATCACCCAAGTGGCGGCGACGACCACAACAGTATCAATGCACAAACTGTACCCGGTCACGAGTACTCGGTGCCCGGTAAACTGTTGCGGGGTGGCAGGGGCACCAACAACAACCCCCAAATGCCCTAGCACGGAGGGTTAAAGTTTGAGACGATGACGACGACGACGACGACAACGACGACGACAGTGAACTGTCATATTTGCTTTGACTGACTAGCTGGCTGGCTGGCTGACTGACTGACTAACTGAGTGAATGACTGACTGACGAACTGCCAACACGTACGAGTGTATCCATGAGTGCGGTGGTTGATGTGACTTACCAACTGACCATCTGTCATGGGTAACAACTGCAGCGAGCCGAGAGCCGAGAGAAGTCGGGGAACATAAAAAGCACGGCATATTTTTCAGCGCATTTTTCCCTGCTGTTGAAATTCAAATCCAGTGACAACTGTACCATGGGCAAGTGTGGCAAGTGCCTGTTGTTGTTGCTGTTGTCGTTGTCGTTGTTGCTGTCCTTGTTGCAATACAACATTTTGTTAGATTTTTTCGTCAGACACGAAAAATTTGCATAACTTGTAAGTGAGCGCGCGGCAAACACTTGAGGAATTTCCTTTAGAATCTCCCCCTGTGAACTTTTTCGAGTGTGTGTCGGCATTTCAGAGAGTAAAGTTCCTAGGGGTTTCGACAGACAAAAGGGTTTTGCCAGCCAGAGTTCGCTAAGAGCCGCGGCTGAGTTTAATTGTTTGGAAAGATGTTTTTCTATAGCTACAGCTCCGATTATGCCGGGCCAAAGGGATGGCTAGACATACACAGATGCTGCTAGGGGACTCTCTATATACTTGCACAAAAAAAAAAAAAAAACAAAAATAAAAACATGCTTAAATATTCCATGTCCATATATAATGTGGCGAGAGAGAGAGAGCCAAACAAGGCCACCTACATGAACGCTGTGTCTAATCCGAAGCTCGGCCACTAACTAACCACAAAATGCTTTTGCCCGGCTCACCTCATCGAATGCCGCACACTCTGAAGGCGGCCAATTAATTGTCCGAGTCCAGGCCAGATCCCGCCGGAGCGTTCGAGTTCACATTTTGCCGCACAATGACTTAATAAAGAAATCATCGGGCGGCCGGAGAGAAATGCAGTCGGAGTCGACCACATCAATGCGCTCCAGATTTTGCCTGGATGCATCAACACTTCAATGAGTGCGACGGCCCAGCCGACTGGCCGACTGGTCAGCTCGCATCGGAACTGGGCCCTCAAGTGTGGGCAACAGCCACAATGAGGCACTTCGTCTTTAGTCTGCGCTGCCTGCCCTTGTCCCCTGATCCGTCTGCCGTCCAATGCCACCACAATTATTTCCATTTGATTGAGCAAAGAAGTGTGCGTGGAGCGTTCCTTCTTTCCAGTTCCTCTTCTTTTTTTTGTACAATAAGCTGGACACATTGTGGGCTGGCTGGCTAGGCGGGCAGTGTGTGGTCATCACTTGCGAGCCGGGCTCTCTGTGTTTATTGCGCTATATGCTTGAGTGCATTCGCATTTATGGACGATGACGATGACGCTGATGATGATGATGGTTGCCGGAAAACTTGAGTCAGGCAGGAAGACCGAGTTGTATGCATATAGCGCATAGTGTGATGAACGATCTTGTGGCACGGGCAGCTTCAGGAATTTTAAAGCCAGTATCCAGTTTAAATTAAGTGCGTTAAAGAATTGCCCATTTACTTATGAAGACTATTCAAACTGCCCTTGAATATATGTTTAAACTTTGCTATTGTAAGCTGCAGTCTCTGGTCCATCTTTTAAATAGTAAAATATGTGTGGAGTATTTTGTTGTTAAACTTCCTTACAAGTGCTGCCAAGTTATCAATACGGTGTTGCCAACTTATTACTTAGAAAATATTTTTTTTAAAGGTAATTTTTAATTGTTTTCAACATTTGCATTGAAACCGAAATATATCAACTTTGTATTTTTTTAATAATATATTTAAATAAAAAATGAAGCAAAAAGTGTGTTTTATTCTAAATTTTCATTCTTAAAACAAAAATTATTAAAAAAATGAAAATACCACAGTAAACTCAAACAATATATTTTATGTGAATTTCTTAAAAATGTTAGTTTATAAATCTGAGTGCAGATTGTATCTTTTATAGTTTATGTCTTAGCAACAATAAGTTAGACTTGATGAAAACTTTAATTTGTATTTAGATGCTGAATAATATTAACGCCACATTTCATAATACGCTGCAGTTGTCATTATGCGAACTTTTTTTTGAAAAGGTGGCATACCTGAACGGTTGCAGCTCTGGACCAACTAAAAGCATATTGTAACGGGTTGGCGGCCCCGTTCGACCATTTATCTTAATGGTTTTACAAGAGTGGCAAAATTTATGCTCAATTTAACACGCTACCAATGTCACTTCAAAACCAATTAAATAAATTGGCGCAACTTCGAGCGGCAAACTATGATAATAACCTTTCGACTTGGCAAAGTACACTCCACCCAGAGGTAACCCGTTTACCTACTGCCCGCACCCGAACCAGCACCCGCATCGAATTTTCTTACTTTTCGACTTAATGAACACGCTTTGAAATGGAAATTAAGGCAAATAGTTTAGTAGATGGCTTACTGGTTAGTTGGTTAGCTGAATGGCAGTTGGGCCAGCGCTTTGGTGGCTTCCACTTTGAATTGCTTCCACCTGGCGCTTAGTCACCCCTTAACGCAATTATCCTTGACATTCCCAGCTATTTTTCTGCGAATTGCAACGTAATGTCCCCATGCATATATAACTTTTAACGGGTTTTTACCTTGTATGCATGCGTTGTTTCAAATAATTGTCTATTTCGTGACGGCGTTGCCAACTACTAAAAAACAAATAGGAACGTTGCAGTCGGGTGTAACCGACAGTTCACACTAGTGCAGATATTTTTGAAATAAATCGGGTTCGTTTTGAGAAAATTATAGGCGTTTGAAATAAGGGAACTATGGATACGAGAGCCTTACATGTCAAAATATTTGTCAATTTTGGCACCATTTTTGACAAAAAATTTGACACCCTCAGAATCGATTTTAATGTTGGTTTTTATACTAATTGGGTCAACCACAATCGATAAAAAATAAAAATTCCGGATTCTAAATTTTAAAAAAAAATTTTTCCAAAATGAGTAAGGGGGGAGGGGAGGTACATGCTTTTTTCCCAAAAAATTCTCAAAAAAATTTATTTTCAATAATGCATATATTTTAAATGCAGAATCGATCTAGAAGATAAACCATGAACAAAATGCCATCAAACATAAAAATGGGTTAAATTTTGACAAAGTTATGGGCATTTGAAATATGGGAGCTATGGATCCGAGTGTTTTACATGTCAAAATTTTGGTCAGTTTTTGCATGATTTTTAACAAAAAATTTGACACCCTCAAAATCGATTTTAATGTTGGTTTTTATACTAATTGGGACAACTACAATCGATAAAAAATAAAAATTCCGGATTCTAAATTTAAAAAAAAAATTTTTTCCAAAATTGGTAAGGGGGGAGTACATGCTTTTTTCCCAAAAAATTCAACAAAAAAATTTTCATAATAATGCATATATTTTAAATCAATCTAGAAGATAAACCATGAAGAAAATGCCATTAAACAATAAAATCGGTTCAGATTTGATAAAGCTATGAGTTTTGCAAAAATGAAAAAAATGTAAATTTTAATCTGTTTAGAAAAAGTTGGCCTATCTATTAAAACTGTAGCAGGTATATAGATTACGACGTAGCCAACAGCTAAATGTGCAAACAACTACAGATAACTTTAACTACTGTATTCAGATAATAATTTTGCCTGACTAAACCCATTTTGAACACTGATTCAAAACATAGATACATCAATTTAAACAAAGCCTTAACCTTAACCAAGCTCATGAAACTTTAAAGAATACCCATTGCAAGGCAAATATTTTAGAAAACATTTCAGTAAACACAAGCATTTGTTGGTCCCCACGAGTCGAATTAGTGTGAAAAAACAACGGCAAAAAAGCAACAAAAAGCGACAATTGAACCACTTGAATTGTTGCCACTGTCAATGCCACACGACCTTTGTTATCATTTTGGAGATGTCAAATGCAAAAGACGCTCAAGTGTCGCCCAAACGCCCAGATTGAGTTGAACTTGGCATTAAATTAGCAATGCTCCCGCGTCTGTCTCATGTCAATGGCAGCCCGAAAATGTTCAATTTGCGTTTGGCTATGCAAAATCGGTGGCACAACTTAACGCTGACAGTGGAAAACACTTGAGACGGTCGCGACTACAGAACTGCAATTAGCAGAGTAAACACGGCGGGGCGGGGAAATGGGAAGGGGATGGGAATGGGAATGGGAATGGGGGCTTTAATGCGACCAAATTGGGTAGCAATATTGTTCCAGATCAGAGCCGGGCAAAGTAGGTCGTAAATCGGTGCGCCGAGGGCTGCCAATTGGGGCGCTTCTGATTTATATGGACGTGTGGTTGGCGCTTTTAAATAAACTAATTAAGTTAATTAGCTGCGATTTGGAGTGCGTGCTCTGCACTCTGCACTCTGGCCAACTTAACCAGCGTCCTCTGGCATCATTATGAAAATTGCAAAAATTTTCAGCAGCTACCAGTTAATATTAACGCATTATGCAAAAGACACAAAGAGCTAAATGCGAGGGCAGGCACTGCAGTTGGCGAAAATGAAGGAAAGAAAAAATACAGATAGTATAAAAAATAAATAAATAAATAATATACATTGGGCACAAATGTCACCATGATATAGTTGAATTGAATTAAATATTAAATTTAAAATACAGATCAGATTTAATTAAACTTCTTTGCGGTCTTTAAGTTGAGCTATAGCAATAAAATTAAGTGTCATTAAATCAATAAACTAATTGATCTACCCGCTTGACTGAAAAACTGAAAAAGCCGAAACCAACCAGGCAATGCCTGTAAAAAAATACAAAAACCAAAAAAAAAAACCAAAACGTAACGCAGTTTTAATGGATTTTTTTTTCGATGAGCTCCGAGATGGGGTGCAGTGCGGTATGTTGGGGCCGTTTGGGGTGGGGGATGGGGGGTATTCTGGCATTATGCGGTATTATTGTTGTTTGTTTTCACAGAAAGCCCTGACACCAGACAAACAAACAACGGCAGGGCGACGAGCAGCTCAACATTTTTTTATATTAAAACCTGCGGTCAGGGCGTGTTGCAGTTGCAGATTTTTACACGCAGCCATTAAAATGGCATTCGGAGGCGTCTCTGGACCAGGTGGTGACGCCGACGCCGATGCCGACGTCAACGTTGACGTCGACGACTGAGGATTGCGGACTGCGCGTGGCTGAAGCGTGAAAAGTGCAGCAGACATTGCCAAAATGCCATAAACAAGCACAACAGCAGCGAAGAATACAGAGAGAAAAAAGTGTTAATAACACTAATTTGTCTGCGGTCAAAATGGTAATTTTTGTGGATTTTCAGTTGGCCGGAATTGAGTTTGGGTTTTGCGTGCTGATTGCCAACAGTTTTGGGCTCGACTTCGACTTTGGTCAGTAGGTGAAAGGCGGAGATAATGAGATGTAAACGACGAGGCATTGATTGATGTCGAATTTAAATATAATTGGGTGCAAAATGTGTTGAAACAAGTCAAAACAGAGGTGTGAAAGGATTCATCAAAAAACAAAAAAAAAACAAAAAGAAGAGCAAGAGGATGTGGTGTCGAGTGCAAAGGAAATTGATTTTATTAGGTAGGCCACATATAATCTGATCTGTAGTACGGTAGTAGCGGAAATTGATTTTATTAGAAGCGGAGAGTATCCGATACGGTACAATAAACTCTGGCTACCACTTAACGTTCTTCTATGCGCAGCATTTTAAGAAGCGTCCAAAATTGACCATTAAATCCCCGCTCGCCGAACACACGCACACTCCATAAACTAGCGCCAGTTGATGGCCATGGCAGAGACCCAGAACCAGAACCAGAACCGGAGTCAAAGCCAAAGCCAGAGCCGAGCCTCGATGTCGCGACACTCGTCTGCCCGAGACTGTCGAACATCTGGGATCGGTCCCCATATATGTTAATGGCACTTGCGCGTCTGGTCTGTCTAGTCCCGCTCGGCGGACCCTCAGCATTATTTTTCTTTCTTGCTGGTACTTAATTTTCCACAATTTGTGGCAGCAACTTCTTTTCTTTGACTAATTCACGTTGAGATTTGCTGCGTTCGCCTCAACGTTGTTCGTGATTTGCGGCAATTTCGTAAAGTGTCTAGCGAGGTTCTAATGTTATGACCGGGGCCAAAGCCGAAGATGTTTTGCTGGCCCAGACCACACCGTGGCCTAATGCATTTCAACTTCTTTTGTGGTGATAACGAAAATTGTTTATAATGAGGTTCTGCGGTCTGTGCTCAATTCAGTTTACTTAATTGTTGCAACCGGCCACTGGATTTACGCTACGCCATAGACGGCAATTAGGCCAGGGTCTAGTCCCAGTACAACAAGTAGGTAGCTAGACGGTTAAATTCCTTCAACATTTGACTCGGCTAATGCTCATCTAATTGAGTAATTTTTGGCTGCCTGGTATCAATCATTAGCTCAGCTCGTCTACCCCTTTATCGATATACACATATTTCTCAGGCAGCAAGTTTGCGGTCTTGTGCGATTTTTCTTACCCTTGCCCAGCCGGGCATGGCGAATTTCCCAAAGGCGCTTAGCTTAACGCTTTATTGTTACAAATTTGTATCCTTTTACAGCTGCCCAGGAGCGGACACGGTCGGACTATTCCTTTGGGTGACATGCTTTCACTTCTTAACCAGACCATCAATCATTCCCCTGACTTATGTATTTCTTGAGCTCGGCCTTTTGTAATCTGCTTGGTCCAGTAGTTGGTTATCGATAGATAAATGTGACTATAAATCGAAAAATTATAAACGCTTAGCGCTGACCATCATGTACGAAGCCACCCCCAAAGGGTAGCCACACCGACGCCAAAAATACTGTACAAAATATGCGTATAAATGAACGTAACAACAAGCCGATATACCCGGTGCAAAATAGCTGGCGCCTGGAATTGACCAACTTTTTAAGCCTTTAACAAATCCAATTGCTGGCCTGCTTACCAATTCAATTGAGAGTCTGGACAAAAAGCAACTGCTTTGCCATTTCGATAAACAGTTGGAAAATTTATGCATTTATTTTGACATGCGGCATGATTTATTAACCGTAAGTAATTTGTAAATATACACACTGACAGTCGCAGCACGGCAAAGGGATTGGGCCAAAGGGAATGGGGGTAGCTAACCCCTGCTCTTGTCCCTGGATCTGGTCAGTCCGGCCAGCTTTTTGAGGAGGGGTTGGGGGGGCGACTTTTTAAAAATGTATTTGCATTGGCGCATTTGTAACCGCAACGAATTTGTTTGTAATAAAAATGTAAATGCCATCGGACGCCACTTCAAGACGAGTTTCACTCCAAGCCACAAAAAACAAAAACAAAAGCAAAAAAAAGGCAACCGAAACGAGTTGCAAAAGAAATGAAATACGACCGCAAACTGACACTTGAGGATGAGCTTGGACCATGCGTAACCCTTTCGGTTGACCAGATCAGGATAGGGTTTGGCTCTTTCGCATTTGCCAAGTGGTTTGGCAGGTTGGTTTACTTGGTTTTCTTTTTCATTATTTTGTTTTTCTTCTGTGACCCTCAGTGCGTGGCCTGCGCCTTTCGCGCCAGCTAATAAATGGTCTGTGCGTATATCATCGGTTGGCTTGATTTATTTAAAAAGTGCATCTTTTTTGATAAGCAAATGTAAAATACGTTCTGGCATGTCATTTACCTTGCTATCGCCCCCTTTCCCAGCTAATTAAAACGCTGCTGGGGAGCATTTCGGCCTCCCCCGAAAGCGAAGTAAAAAGAAACGAATTTAAAAAAACAAAAAAAGAACACCTCGTCCTCGGCCCGATTTTTCTGTGTGCCCCAACCAAATGCTCAAATGTGTTCAAGTGGCGCGTTTAACAAACACGCAAAGCGTCCGGCAACAAATTTTGCCCCTTTTTTTCCACAGCCAGAAAATCATTTGCCAAGGTGACGCCTTTTATTGCTACAATTTCTTGTTATTTTTAGCGGCAAATGCAAGGGAAAAACGAAAAAAAAAGAAAAAAATGGAAAGAGAAAGAGAAAAACAGCCTACAAATTTAAAATAAATTGAGTTGCCCTGTTGAGGAGTGTTCCCTATGTCGCTGCGGATCCATGCCATTAGTTCCCGGGGCTAAACAGAACGCCCGCATTTTGTGCTGTCTTCGAATGACTTATTAGGATTTTTATCTGGATTTTCTGTGCGCGCTTAAAAACAATGAAATATGTTAATAATTAATTAGATTTTCAGTTTTTTCCAACAGTTGCCTGAGGGTGTTTTTTTTTTGTAATTTTATTTTATTTTTTTTATGCTGATGACGATCACAAATTTACACATAATTTTCGTTTGGGAGCTTAGCTGTTGACATTTTTGTGGGCATGAGGAAATGTGAGGAAAAAAGTGAAATAAATTGTGAAGAATATTAGAAAATTTACAAACGAAAACAAATCAAGACTAATGCCTTTGAATGCATACAGAGCCGTAATTTACTGGGCAGGCCAGTAACCACACCCATTTAATTACCCAAACAACACTTGAAATGCACTTAAAACAATAAATTAAATGGGCTTCTCCGAGCTGGCGAAACTATCAAAGCTACTTAATAAACAAATTTTCACATAAAATTACAATTTGGGTAAGAACCCAGGAAGTATCACGAGGAGGAACAATAGAGAGTGAACGAGAGAACCACAAAAAATCCACTTAATAAAATTTATGTGCAGGAGTGGCTCAGGACACACACACACACACACACAAACACACACACATATGAGCCCAGAGATAAGTCGAGGGCACGCCGATACATGCACATAAAAAAGATAAAGTGTCCGAAAACCCAACCACCTCCCCCGACGTGGCCGGGTCTGTGGCTCGTAGGTGTGTGTAAAGGCCAGCCGAGTAATAATTATATTTTTATTGGACATTTATTGCCCAAAAAATGGGCAACATTTTAATCAAATTGTCGAGCAGGGGAAGTCGACCACGGGTGTGGGCTTTATGTGCCGGAACTTGCCCCGTTTTTTGGTTTAAGGACCTGTTCCCAAACTAATTTATGTTACCAAATAGTGCACAGCCTGGGGCATGGGAATGATATCAGGTTCAGCGTATATGCGATCGTAGGGCATTCGGACTGACATCGAATTGCTTTCAGAAATGTGTTTATTGAACAAACAATTCGGCAGAACGAACGCATGAATTTGCGCTCTACGAACGCCAACAAAAGTGATTTGTAATACAATACAAAAAGGGAATTTCGGGGTAGCCAATGAGTAAGTCACTTTTCAGCCGAGTCCACGTGGAGATAACCACAAACAAATAAATAAATAAATCGCGCTGCTAATTAAAGGCGGCAGAGCAGCAGGCAGACGGCGGCGAGCGTTTGAAGCGGCCCAAAATAGGAGCAGAGCACCCAAGAAAATAACACTAGACAACACAGCCCGAACACGGCTCAACACTTTATAGTGGGGTAACAGAAAAGTAAATTCAATTGAAAGAAAGCGACACACGAATTGACATGAGCAGCAAACAGGAAAGGGCAACACCGAGTACTTAGGATCGAACATATTGTGTTGTACGCCCGTTAAATACTCTTCGGCGATTTCAATACGCTAATGATGTAAGATAAGCTGTGGAGAATAACCGATTTTATCACCGTGAATATCATATATATCACCAATAATTTGAATGATTTATGCAAACATACTTTGTCTGTATTAACCACAAGAATTTCTTTTGATAATATTTATATTATTTATTATATTTGTAGAAATTATATAGTTTTTAAATTATTATGAAAGTATTTGTTACAATTTTTAAAACATAACATAATCAGTTTATATATAAAGGTAATACAGGTTGTTAATTAAATAAATGCATTTCATATATTTTAAACAGTTTATTAGGTATAAAATATATTTAGGGGCAAGTCGAATAATATCTGAATAAATTTAAATAAATGACAGAATAGTTAATTTCGCTATATCATTATACAATTTATTATCCAAAAGTAAAATGTATAAATATGAGCATTGGCGTAGGCAGAATTTTTTGGGAGTTTAAATAAATATTTTGTTTACATGGTAATTTATTTTTACAAATATCTCTACCAATATCCAATATCCCCTCTTCCCTGCCTAAGCCACTGTATACGAAATATAACTATAACAGTATGGTATTGAGAACTGTACGTTATGAAAAATGGGTAATTAGTAGTTAAATCAAATCATCATTATATTTTATCCAATTTAAAACTGATCTTTCATGATATACTTAAACGAAACCGATACGAATTGGATTAGACTCAACTTTCACTAGAGCATAGAAGTGCAGTAGAACCAGCTCAGCTAGCATAGGGCAAATCGAGACCCCCTGGCGTGTTTTTATATAGAAAAAGTTTTTACTTTGATGTGTGCTCCGATTGTCTGTGTGAGTGTGTGTGTGTGTGTGTGTGAGTGTGTGTGAGTCGCGAGTCAGTCGTTTGTCGGGTTATGCTGCGTTCCGTTGCGTTGGATTACATGTTTCAGTTACACGCCACATTGGAGGCGGCCGCAGATTGGGGCGAGGGCCGGGCTCGGGATCGGGACTGGGATTGGGGCTGCGAACTGGGACTGGGGCTGGGGCTGGGGGTGGCGGCAAGTGTTAAACTGCATTTGTCTGACTTTTTGGCATGTTGTTTGGCGTGTGATGCGGGCTTCAGACTAGAAATTACATTTGGCTCTGAGAAATGCCACACAATCAGGTGCCGACAGGCGACGACAATGTCGAGTGGGGTATTACCTTACACAGCGCCGTTCGCGTTGTTCGACATAAGATATATGCTAACGCTGACAATTGACAGATGCAATCGGAGCAGCCGAGCAGCTGAGCAGCTGGGCATCTGAGCATCTCGCCCATGGATCTTTCCGTCCGTAAATTGCATTTCGTCAAAGCATTCCTGTGGCTGCTTTTGACAAAGCAAAAACCCAGCCAGTCCCTCACTGTTTTCACCGACACAAAAAAATTGCTCACAATAAGCTTTGACAGCCGGCTGTCAATATGCAGATTGTTTCTTCGCTGACGCCACGCACGATTTGCCAAAGAATCTCTGCTCCGACATGGCCATGTGGCGTCGCTGGCTGCTCAAGTTCAAGTGTGGCGACGATGTCCCTGATTGGCTTTGTCGGATGTCTTCATGAAAAGCTCGCGTCGTGTAAGTCTGAGCACTTTAAATCGTTTTTGTGTACTTCATAAGCCCCAGAATTTATGAATTTCTGATTGCGCAATCACTTTATTGCACTCGAAAATATTGAAACGCTGGAGAACTTAAATCTAGCGGAATGTCAATGTCAAAGCTGATGGCAAACAGAAGCGATGACAGCATTCGCTGTCTTCAAAACAAATATCAAAGTAATAATCAAATGTTCTTTTGATAGAAGAATGTACGCAAAATTTTGAGCTCGGCGAAGAAAAGCGAGTTCGTCTCAATCATTTATCCCAATAACAGTAATAATCCTAACTAGCGGCCTAGCTTGGCACCGGAAAAGTAAGCCCGAAATTGAAATGCCGTTAAACGAATATATTTCACTGCATTTATATGAAAAAAAAATTAATTATTCCCAAGCTCAAAATAAATACATCTTGAACAACGTAATATAGTTTAATTCAACTATTTATATCAAAGAAAATAACAGCTTCGGAAACTACTTTGCTAATTTACTTAACAAACTTGTCCAATTTTGGGCAAAATGCTGGCATTTTTTCTCTAGCTTTGAGAAGTGTTGAAATAATAATTTAACTACCTAATAGAATTGTTTTCTATTGTAATTGTAATGAATGTGGCTTAAAAAATAAACAATAGTTTTTAATAAGATATTTAAAATAAAAATACAATGTCCCGTGAGTAAGAGCTCTAGTACATATGTACCTCATATATTAACAATTTTTTAAAAATATTAACAATAAGGCTAAGTTTTATGTCTACAATATAAATAAAATGTAGTATAAAAACTTGATGTATGTATTAATTTTGGTAAAATATGATAAAATAATACATGTATATATACAATAAATTCCTGAGCTTTTTCATGCCTGCGCGACAAACCTTTGGCTTAGCTTAACCCTTCGCTTTGTCTTTGTGAAAAAAAAGAATCTTTTCTTCCAAAAGTGCAGCCATTTGTTAAGCTCATGAATGGCCGCACAATGAGAAGACATAATAATAAAAATCACACAAAAATTAATCACAGCAAATTGCGCAGAAAAAGCCACCGAAATACTGGACCAGTCAAAAAGTTCTGACAGCCGTCGAGGAGGATTAATCATCTAATGCGTGTATGTGCGCAAACATAACAAAAAAAAAACAAAAAAAAAAAACTTGAAATTCGTCTTGGCACTTCAAAGCCAAACAATTTGTTTGAGACGATCCTCCCGAGCGGAGCCAAGCCAGACAAAGCGGCGCCGTCGCCGCAGCGAGAACCTTGTCTGGCCTCTGGTCAAGGTGTTGACTGAGCACCTTCTGCCCAAAAAAGGGGTACGCACCACGATGACAACAAAATGGCAATTAATTGAAACATGAATTATTAACGCCACGCTGCCGCTGCCGCAGCAGCCGCAGTCGCAGTCGCAGTCCGAGTCGATGCTGTTGCAAGTCCATTGTTGCCGCTTGGAGTGAAAGATGACCAGGTTAGGTTCCAGAGGATGCTGCTCTTGACGAACTGACTGACTGACTGATGTGGTGGACTTTTGATGTCGGTGTTGCTTTTCTTTTGTTGCTGTTTGTTGATTTAGAAAAGCTCATTAATCTTGCCGAATTCAACTTCTTCGAGCTGACAAGCATGTGTTGTTGTTGTTCGAAAAAAGCGCAGCAAATGCGTTGTGAAAATTTCAATAAAATTTAAAGAAAATCAACAAAGCTGCCCAGCGAGCAACGAGCGGTCAAGTTTGTAGTCAAAGTCAAGTTTTTTTCTCTCTTCTTTTTTTTTACATGATTAATTAACAAATTATTCATTGCGTTGCCGAGGAGCAGGCAAGAGTTAAAGATCGGAACGTGAGAATATGATTAAAACGAATCGCAAAACATATACGAAGCTGATCTAGCTACGGCTTGTTAGCCGGCACTTTGCAGGATGTGACAGCGCCCTGAATATATCCCGCTACTAATCTATTTATATAGACTTGCGTTGATCCGCCCACAGTTTGGGACGCGTCATCATAAATCATGCGATTGGTAAACGTATGTCTGGCATGGATATCCAAATGGAATGTTCGGCCTCGTCTGATTGGAATTTGTAAAGTCAAAAACCATAGCTGACACTTAATTATGGACTGCAAGCGTTGGAGCGTGCCAGTGCCCGGCCCTCCCACTAGCGGGCAGACCCCAAACAAAGGCCCATAAATCTTGCCCGCCCCCTCTCCAGTAAGGGGAGACGAGGCCTAGAGACTGGAAAGTCAAGGGTTCCTCAACACGCGCCATGTCACTGAAAAATTGCTCGAAATGTTGACACAACTATTCAAATTAATTGATTTAATGCCACTTGCAGTCGGTTATTAATGAAGTTTCGAGTGCAGCTCTAATTAGAATTAGACTAGTCTCTTTTTCTTCTCTCAGACATTTGAAATTCAATTTTTCATGCGACCAAATTTAGAAATGGCTGCAAACCGAAAAAGATGCACGTCCTGTGGCTGTGGCACTCGCAATATATTTTAATAATCTACTCGTGTACCTGAACGCCAGTTTAATGTACTCCGGCACGGGGAATTGGCCAACGCTCGTTTACTGCTTTTCTTGCGACACTTTTCAGCGTCTCTTGAAAAGACGACAACACCTGCTGCACTTCTGCATTTCCCCACTGCAGTCCGTGGACTACTTAAAGCAGTTTTATTTTCATTGCATTTTCTCACTGACAATTAAATTAAAGCGCATTAAAGCAAATTTATGACAGCTTAATTTCATATATTAAGATTTTATGAGTTTGCTGGGGCTGCTCGTAAAACTAAAATACAGTTGGGTTCTTTTGCACCAGGGAGTTATATAAGTAGTAAATTAGATTAGCAGCTGGATTATTAAACTACTTGTATATATATATATGTATATATGTATGTTTATGTACTCGTCCTGAACAACCACAAAAATCATTGCCCCGCCCTCTAATGCCATTCAATCAGCACACAGGTAGTCGAATGGCCAGTCGTTCACAACCCACCCACTCAGTGATTTATGGCGAATTCGCTTGGATCTTGGCCAGAAGCATTCATTGCCACTGACATTGGCTACTGCGAGGTGTGCCTGGCAAGTTCTTAGTTACTAATTACAATTGAGTGGAGCAGAAGAGGAAACATTTCAATTAACAAAACATTTTGCAATCTCAAATCTTTGTTAACTCTTTTACAGGACGTGTTTATTTTGTTTAGGGTTATTATTTCTATACATCGATTAAAGTTGGGTTTGCGACGGAATTTTTTTCAAAAGTAACATGAACATTATAAGAAAGAAATTTCCTGTTGCTTTGTTTGCAACATTCGTATTTTATTTAGTTGACAAACGTTCACAAAATTAACGACAGATTATAACAACGAGAGCCTAAAGACGATATAGATATATGTATTTATAGACTCAAAAAATAATATGCCTAACATTTTTAGAAATTGCTCAAAATTTATAGTATATTAAAATACAAATGTTTTGAATTTTTTTATTTCAAATAATTTGTATTTTAACATAAGATTCGATTTTAGCAAGTAAAAAGACCTTTTCGAAATTCCGAAAGTTTCTAATGATCAAATGATCAGTGATCACATTAAATCAGCAGCCCCCGAACTTGATCTTTAGGTGCGACCCTCGGACGTGTTTGGTCCGCTTTGGCTTGCAGTTTCTTTTATGCGCTGCCGTTGACAGTCAAGTGAAAAATGCAACTCGCCCGCCGGCAGCCCATTGACATGACGATGACGATGACGATGGAGATGACGATGGCGATGGCGATGGCGATGGCGAGATGATGATGATGATGTGAATGACGTTACGTTTAACGGAGGCAGCGACGTCGACGTTTGCTGGGGCCATTAGCTGGCAATTGCGCATAAAAGTCACGGAGACGGCAACTGACACTGCGGATGCAGTTGGATAGTTTTGGCTGGTGGAGCTACTTGGATATGGCCGGGCGATCAGCCAATATTAAATAATGTTGTTAAATGCGAGGCATTGAACCGCTTTGGGAATCGCGTTGACAGCCAATGGCTAAATAAATAAATAAATAAAATGAAATTAACTTTGACTTTTCGTGTGCGGCGACATTTGTCTGTCTGCATTTTGGCGCTTTGTGCATTGGCATTCGATTTCTGCCCCCATTCACGGTACGGGGCCAAAACACAAAGGTGAAATGACGACGACGACGACGACGATGACGAAGGCGATGGCGATGGCTTTGGCATTGGCTTTGGCTTTGACGCTGGCAACGATGACGCCAATTGGCAGTTCAGCGCTTGGCCATAAAAAATCGCAGCTCGTTTGAGCGTTTTCTGATTTGTGTCGGTAGCTGCTCAATCGCGTGTTTCTTTGCCTGCGCCATTGTATCGAGTTAATTTATTGATGACAGACGCGCGATAAAAACCAAAAATGTGAATTGTCATTAGAACTCATAAACTTGATTGACAGCGGCCAGCCAAAGGGAAATAGCGGCGGGTATAACGATTAGGCGACCAGGTCTATTGAACTTTCATCGAGTTGCAGATGGGCTAAGTGGAATTAGATATCGCATTACTTTACAACATTTGGTTTGTTTGAAAAAGGTACTTTAACCGTTTGTATGGCAGTGCTCCAGCAACATACCGTTTAAACAGGAATATCTTTGCACGTATATCCCAAATAGGCAAAACAAAAAAAAATAAAAAATGTGACAATGAAATGTCTAACATGTAAAAAAAAAGTTTTTTTTCGCCCATTTTGTGACTTCGGCATTTTGTTCTAAACAAATTGAAGTATTAAATAAAAGTGGCATCATTCAAAAGGTAATTAATAATTGTTAAATAATGGCCATTTAATTTTATATATTTTTTACTCCTTGGACACATCTGTTGCAGAAATTCGCCGCAGTCTTTTAAAAAAAAATCGTATATTTTCCCATCTAATAACAAAAATCCTATCAAA
This sequence comes from Drosophila robusta, assembly GCA_035043565.1. Classification (NCBI taxonomy): domain Eukaryota; kingdom Metazoa; phylum Arthropoda; class Insecta; order Diptera; family Drosophilidae; genus Drosophila; species Drosophila robusta. The sequence continues at coordinate 2,732,923 of JAWNMW010000572.1, forward strand.
ATTTGAGATGCTGCCATGCGAAAGGTTAAAAAAGCACAGAATTTTCAGTTTTCATTAACTTTACTATTAACATTATTTACTATTCTATTATTTGTAGCTGACATTTTATGGAAAAAGAATCAAATAATCCAGAAACTGTGTTACTTTTAAGCCAAGTACTGTACCACAAAAATAAAAAAAATCTCGCCCTTTCCCAGACAAATTTGCATAACAGCTCAATTTAAAAGAAATCCTGTACATAATTATGTCTCTTAGAAAATGCACATAATTCAACGTATTTTCCGCCTTAAGAAACAAGTTTAACGCCAGCTGAGAAAAGCATACACACAGCATATTTAATTTTATGCATCGGGATCATAAAAATTTCCGCACCATATATGACCGTTGGTCATAAATATTTAAATTTCACAGTCGCACAGTGGCGCAGCATCCAAAAGGGAGCTGCATCAATCATAAAAAAAACGAGCTCATTAAAAATCGTAAATAGGAATTTGGTTGCGTCTTGCAGGAGCGCATCCTGCTGACACTTCCTGGCCGGGCTGACCACGATTTGCATATAAAAAGCATTTAAACGCAACAAATTGCATGTAAATTGTTTTTCCCGGACAAAACTCGCCACTAATTATGCTCATTCAGAAGTGTTGACATAAATCTACAAATTCGCATAGCCCGGACGCATCGCTGCTGTCCCGCGGAGGGGTGCGATTTTTCTGGCTCGGCTGGACCAGTGTGTCCAGGTCTATAAATTTGAAATTATTTTTGGGCAGCACCGCAACCCGAACGCGACCACTGTCTGTGCCAGTAGCCAGTCCCATTGTCAGCGGCTTGTCCTAACAACGTGTTAATGTCGTCCCGGTCTAACCCTTTCGGCATCCTTGCGGCTCGTCCTCGTCAGTGCTTGACACTAATGTGCCGCATTACAAACTGTTGAGCAATTTAATTTAATGTACACTCGGAGTTCCCAAGTTCTCTTCATCTTCTTTTTTTTTGTGTTATTTCCATGTCTGGGCGACTACTTTTGCAGTTGCTTAAGATTTATTTGAATTTGACGGGCAGGCTGAAGGGTTAAAGCGTTTTTCGGTGCTGCGAATTTGGCGCTTACTTCAAAATTTATTACCTTCGAAAATTTTTGCGGTTTTTTGTATTATTTTTGGTTCATTAAATATAATTTCATGCTCCCGAGTTTTGACTTAATTAAGTTGCATTCTCAAAATCCAAAGTGCCCTCAAGTGTATTTTCGAGCTGGACTTAATGAGTTGGAAAAATGTCGCGCAGCAAAAATGCACTGGCGAAATAATTTATTCAAATGAATAGCAGAAAAGGGCTGTACTTTGAAATCACATTATTGCGGTTGGTTTTTGTCATTAAAATACATCTGTTAGCTTTTAATTTAAACCTAAATAGCTAAAAAAAGTATTTCACATTATTTAGGCTCAAATCACAGTTTAGTGGTAATATTATCAAGGAGTTAGGAAAAATATATAATAAATCTTATTTTAAGTTAACAAAGTAATATATATTAAAATATTTAATATATTAATACAATTTTCGTATTTACCTTTCGTGACAAATTTTCTTTTAAATAAATATTAACAAATTAGTTACGCTGAAATAAAGAATTTTACAATATGTATTGATTGCATTATCAAGGAGCTAGGTTATATATTAAATGCTATTTTTAAGCAAGCAAAATTATTTATTTAATTCGAATTTTAGTAATTCTCATGTCCCTATGACAAATTTCCTTTGAAATAAAAACGAATATTGTGTGGACGTCTTCAATTAATAAAATTTGTCACACTTCTCTAGTTACAGGGTAACTTAAACATAAGATTTTAATATCTAAAATAAAGTATTTACTAAGTAATTGTTTGAGCTCAAATCCTAAGTATATATACATTTTATAAATCCAATGCTATTTCTAAGGAAGCGAAATAATTTATTTAATACGAATTTTATTACTTCTCGTGTCCTTAATGACAAATTTCCTTTGAAATAAAAATGAATATTGTGTGGTACGTCTTCAATTAATAAAATTTGTCACACTTCCCAAGTTACAGGGTCTTCAGTAAAATCACTCAAGCATAAGACGACTGCTGTCAGATCGTCGTAATAGATTAAAAATAAGTTCAACAAAAAAAAAACTCATTACAAAACTACCGACAACCCACACACACTGCAAGACAGACTTAACAATCCTTTCTATCCTGCCCGTGCTAATCACAAAAACGTGACGTCATTCGCCACGCCTCCATTATGATTTTTATTAATGATGCCGCGTTAATATTACATATGCATAAGGCGAGCATTCTTCCATTAGAGTGGCCCACAAAAAAAAAAAAATACCAATTTGTCTGGCAGGCCAAGTGCGAAATTCGCCTCAAGTTTGGGCTGTGTTTTAATCCGCGCGTTTAATTGAAATTGGCTTTGATGCCGCGAGGTATTATGCGGGTCCTGAGTCCCGTGGTGGGTTAAACTCTGGTAGCGGCCTTTGCACATTGTCAAATCTTATAGATATTAATGATGTTTAGACACACAACCGAATTACGAAACAATTAATTATGATTTTCTTATTGGCTTTGACTTTTGCGTGACTTCTGCTCTTTGGTCGGGGTTGTCGATGCCAACTTGAGGCCCGATGGGGTTAAGCATAACCCAAATAAACGTATTGTTGTGCCCGCATAATGCGGCTGGGTTACATTTTTTAAGTGTAACAATTTCATCTCTTTTTTTAATTATGAGCTATAATCGAAAAAGGTGAGTTGCTCGTTTTTTTATCGCCTTATTCATTTGCTACAAGATTGATACTGGACACCAATTGAAGCCTATTAAAACTTGGAGAAGGGTCTAATAATAGGGACATGATGTACAGCAATACACATTATTGTAAGCAGATAAAACAAAAATGAATGAATGTGTTCTTTGCATTATAGTATAAAATTGGCTAAATATATTTCCAAAATATTTTTCCTGTATATTTTATTAAAGGTGAGTTGCTTATTTTTTTTATCATGTTTTAGATTAGCTGAAAGTATTAAATGAGGCTTATCAAAACTTGGAGAAGGGTCTCATAATATGGGTAGGTATAACAACACTTATTCGAGTAAAAAGATAAAACAAAGCATAATGACCGTGTTCATTTCATTAAGTAAAACTAACCAAATATAATAATATATTATTTTATTTGTATATTTTTAGCAAAAAATGAATTTTATTTATTTAAAAATGTTACGCTGTGTCGGTATTAGAGGATACTTATGTATTTTGTAATAACTTTAACTGAGGTAATATTTCACTGATATACAAACTTCATTTATTGGCTTTTCAATTCGCTTTTCTCCGCCTTGCCTTGTTTTTCTTTGCTGCCCGCTGATTTTGCCCCCATAAGTCAGGGCTTATCGTGCTCAATCGGCCATAATTCTTATGCCTGACATAATGTCCTTCACATTGTTGTTTATCGTTGCAATTTTTCTGCCTTCTTGTGCTCAGCACTTTGGCAACTTTTTAGCAATTTACAAAATATGGCATAATTCTGGCAAAGACAGCGCCGGCGGGGCATGTTTTTTTCTTCGTTTTTCCGACAGCTACGTGTAGCTTGTATTATTGCCCACTTATTGAGTTAATGTGCATCTAGATAACAATGGCAATAAGAATATATATTTGATATATGCGCAGAGCAAGAAAAGCTGAGATCCTTGCTGCAGATTTCAGTGAAAGTGCACAGCGGGTTGGCCTAGAAGAGAAGCGGCCAGGGTTAGGCAGCTGCGCCACAAAAGTCAAATGCCAACTAATTAAAAGTCTCAAAGGTTTCGTGACACCAACGGGATCATTAATAAGGATTTCGCGACGCGCCTTTTGCGTCGTTTCCCAAAGTTCTCACGTGTTACGAATAGATGTGTGTGTGTGTGTGTGTATGTGCGTGTGTTCAATGAGACAAAAGTCAAAACGGTAGCAATGCAAATATTTATATAAGTTACTTTTGTTGCTATTTTTCTTGAAATGTCAGCTGCGAACAAAAGGGTTAATGAGTTCAGCAGCGGCAACAACAACAAGGCGGCTACTTAAAGTCCTGATTAATGATGTACTCCACCAAAAACCGAAAAAACTGTTAAAAAAGCAACCGTCACATGTATGCAAAATGTGAAAACTTTGCATAAAATCATTAATTAAACGCAGGTACCAAAAACAAAACAAAAAAATAAATATGCAAATTCAATTGTAAACTAAAGCTGTTTTGAAAAATCACATCGTTTCCAATTATAAATTCATTGAAATGACATTTAGGCCCGAAGAAACTCAACGCCATCAGTCAAAGGGTAGCTGGCACACCAAAAAGAAAAGACAAAAAAAGAACATATAGTTAAATATAATAAATGTTTGTTTTCAGTTTCAGTTTCATTTTTATTTTTTTGATTTTCGGCTATATGCAAATTGTCGGGTTTCTCCCAGCTCCACACTCAATTAACTTTGTTGTCAATCAAATGCAAATATTGCGGTTCACCGTTCGGGGTTGGGTGGCAACTGCAATTTGTTGCTGCTGTTGTGGCTCATTAGAATTGCTCAATTATTCCATCAATATGCATTGTTGTTAATCGAATTTATGCAGTTGCCATCAGTTGCCAAGGCGTCTTCATGGGTTGCGCTTTTTTCGGCGTTAAAATTCATGAATATTTAAGTGGCCGCCGTTGGGCATGCTCAGTTTTTTTTTTGTTTTTTTTTTAGCACTCTTTTTCTGGTTGCAGGGAGTGTGTTATAGAAGTGCCTTCGATTTGCCAGTGGGTACTAAATTTGCCTGGGAAAGTTTAGCTAGCGTGACGCACAGCTGGCCGAAAACTATGCAAGGCCAAAATATTAGCATAAACTTAAAGTAGCTAATAGCCTCACTCGATTCGTTATTTATTGGCTAATCCGATCTATCAGGAACTGAGTGCAGAAATTCACAAACATTAAAGAAATCAAGCAACAACGCGACAACATTCTCATCATCGCCCGAGGTTTGCCCCGTTTCACACTGGATGATCAATCAAAATCTGAATTTTAATGTTATGCGGTGCATGAAACCAAACAGGAATAACAAAACGACCAAAAAAAAAAACAACAAAACGAATAACCATATCCTGAATATCCGCACAAAGCAAAAAGTGCATAAGAATTTTCAAACGCGACAGCCAAAAAGGGTGCGCTGGCATTTTTCTAACCCTTGTAAAGGCAAAATATTTGGAAAATTAAAAAAAAAATTGGAAAGAAAAGTCGAATGGAAAAAGAGAAGAAAAAAATAGAAACTGTGTGGCAACCAGTTACCAGTAGCTGCCACAGCAAAATAGTAAAAATTGTCGAAAATCCTATTAAGCGTTTCCTGGGCGAGTTCCGCGTCTGTTGCTGAAGGTATCGACATTTTTTTTGTTTTTGTTTTTCGCTTGTTGGCATAAAAATCACACCAGGAGTGTTGCCAGGGTAGAGATGGAGTAAGGGGAAAGCCGGAGCTACCCACATGCTTTTGACACTTGGCTTCGGTTTGGGGGCAATTTCCCTTTTGCGCTCTCAGCCAGTGGCTTAAATGTCTAATTTAAATGCATGCGCTTTTAACAGTTGTAGACAGAGATTGATGATTGTTTTTGAATTGCAAAAGTCTAGCGAGACCGTTAAAAAGTTCAACACTCACATATAATTGCTAACAAATAGTAGGTGGGTGTGGGAAAAGCATAAAGCTTTTGCTCATTAACTTATACTCAGATAAATATACATATTATTTATGGGTAGAAAGAAACTCTCGCAGGTGCAGATTTTCCCTGAGGGCAAGGGGGAAAACAACCCCACAACTCCTTCACATATGACACACACACACATGAGATGCCATCTACTCTATTTTCGAGCCGTTAATTTATGATCTCTAACAAATCAAGTTGGCCATGCTCACTTAACCAAACAAAGGCCAACTTTTTGCGCTTAGGTGTATAAAATTTAAAGTATTTATCGTAAATTTTGATCGCTGCCGCTATAAAAACTGATAACAACAGCGCCAGCGGACATCAAACATCATTTTGGGGAGCCCCTCGGTCAGTTGTGGGCATCGGACAACCCTTAACCGCACACACACACACGCACACACACACACACACATCCTGTTTGCTTCAACTGACAATGGGCTATCTGTGATTAGGAAGTGGAAAACAATAAAAGGCTACCCACATTTGAAAGGCGACACTCTGAGCCAATGGGCCAACTAGAACGGATGTCATTAGGCCTATTTAAAGTAGTTTTGGCCGCAGGCAAATTGTACACTAAAATATACAGGAGCGGAAATCGTGAACACAATGCCCGCCCAGAACCGTCCACAGTCCTGCAGCCAATTTATCAGCCAGTCTGACAATCCAACTGCAATTCGTTGCGCCTTTGCCAGGGGTCAGATTTTGTCACTCGGCGCGGCGAGCGCCTAAATAAATATGTCAAAATCAATTTTGGGCCGCCGACGCAGCCGATATAAAATCCGATACCGACTCGCTTTCAATTAGTGCCGCTCAATTGATTCTTTAAAATGCCATTTTTGGCTCTTGTTCCATTCCATTGGTAACGCTTCCAGTTCCGCACATACCCGACAAATATTGCCACAAGTTGCATGCACAACGCGCAACAAAGGGGTTAACCTGGCAAAAGGCAAAAGGCGGCACAATTTTAAATTGTGATCTGTATTATTTGAGTTGCACTATTAAGAGTAATTATATTCAGAGTGGTGAGCATTTAATACGCTTGCAGCATAAACTATATGTCGACAGATGCAGCCTTAAGTGATATCAACTTCAATATACTTTTGCCACATCGTAGTCATTTTTAAATATTTCTAATCGATATAAGTTTAAAATTAATTTAGGTTAAAAATATTAAAATAAAGTACCAGAATACTATTTTGAACAATTTTGTCTTAAAACGTTGAATTAAATACCTTAGTTAGGATATCTGAAAAAGCAAATAACAAGTTACAAAAATGTAAATAAATTTGTAGCGTGTTTGTCCTAATTCCTAAATAATAAAGGTTGTTCGTAATAACATAGTTGATAAGGTGAAATCATTACAACCCTAAAAAATAATATCATTAGCTTAAACTATAAGTTTATTAATATGATATAATAAATTAAAAGTTTTTAAGTATCGTAAAAAATGGACATCGATTTTTGCACATAAATTGTTACCACAATTTATATTTTTTAACAGTTTATTTTAATTTAGCCCAATTACATACTATCTATTTTTAAATTAAAAGATACGTACGATTCTGACTAGATTCGCTAAAATAACAGTTTCTAAGGATGTTAGGGAACCGTGGTCCAGCTCATAGAAATCTTACCCACTCCCTGGGGTCGTCCCTGAGGAAACTCCTCGCCCTGCGCGTTCTTTTGCAGCTGCTTAAGAAAAATATTCCCACAATTCACCCAATATTTTGTGTTTTTATGGTTTCGTGTTTTATTAATTGCTGCAAATTTACTGCAAATTTAACGCGGCCCCTTTCAAATCAATCAAAATGCACATGTCAAATCGAGATCCGAAAACAAATCAAAACAACAAAAAAAAAAAAGAAACGCAACAAAATCTATAAGAAAACATATAAAAAACGCGCCGTCATAAATATTTTGAAAGACGCGAAACCATAAAAATGCAGTGTGAAATTCATAAAAAATAATAAAAAAAATTGAAACGAGTCGAAATGCAGTGCGAATTTCACACAGTAAAAAAACTGCTGAAAACAACCCAAAATGCAATTGATATAAGGTTTTGATTCTAGGGGTGGGGGTTGTTTCGGTTCGGTTTGGATTGGATTGGGTGAAGTGGGTAAAGCCAATAAATGCCCATCAATGAGCAGCGTCGATCCTTCTTTGAATGCAGTTTTGAAAACAGTTTAAATTTGATTTGGGTGCACTGTTTTTTTTTTTTGTGAAATTTATTTTTGGGAAGGGTTGGGCAACCCTTTCAAGCGAACCACGACCGGCCACTGAAGCGTTGCGTCCAAGCGCTAAATAAATCATTTCTCTTCGATTAATTCGCTTGCTGACATGTGGAGAGTGTGCACACACACATGAGCTTAAATGTGTGTGTGTGTGTGTGTGTGTGTGGTTCGGGTGCGGAAAAGGGTTACGGGCTTAGAGGGTGATGGCTAAACGGCCGCTACTCATGTCAAATTTTGGCTTTTGCTCCGCTTTGTAGTGGCATGGAAAATTGTTTTTTATGCGCGCCGCAGCAACTCGGTCATAAGTTATAAATTAGTCGACTTTTCAAGTGCTTTAAAGTCGCAAAGGGTTTGGGTATGGGGTTACGAGCGACCCTCTCTCTTTCCCTCGCTCCTTGCAATGACATTTCCACATCATTGACTTCCTTTTGGCTTCCTCGTTTCTTTTTTCTTTCATTTTTTGTATTTTTATATTTTTAAATTGTTGCCTCTCGCATTGTGCGTAACAATTGGCACTTATGTCTCGAGCATTTGAAAGTGCATTGATTAATTTTTATTTTGATCGTTTTGAAATCAATATTGTTTGCAAATTTCAGTAAATACGCGCTGCTGCCTTCCCTTCCAAGCAGTTGGTGTGTGTAATTTGCAGTTATTTGCAACGCCCAACGCAGTTGTTGCCACTTTCGAAGGGTCCACACTTAAGGCCATAAACCAATAAGAGCTCCTGTCGAATTTATGTAGTGGAAGTGTGTAAAAAGGATTGTGCAAGTCGGCTAGCGTGAGAAAGCCGATGATGAGACTGAATTGGAATTATTATCTGGCAGCGAATTGTTGCCAAAAAATAATTGTAATTTTTTACTATACGAAAATGACCCGATGGAGAAGATTTTTATTGTATGGAAAATAAAGCCGAACATTAATTATAATTGCAGACCATACTGAATATATATTTTATTAATCCACAAAAAATTTAATTTTTAATTGATTAATTCTAACAAAAAAAAGAAGGCTATATTAAATGGTATTATATATTATATAGATGAGTTTGGCAAGCATAAATATATATACATTTATATAAATAACTAAAAAGATTACAAACACATTATTCGACCGATTGTTTTTATGGAAACTGTATAATCAACTGATCCGATCGTACAGAGTGCGATATATATAATGTATGTACGGCTACAAAAAAAAAAGATTACGATTATGAAGATGCAGAAAATCGGAGACGTTTTCTTCAATGGTTTGCACATTTCGTGATAAAATTATAATACCTGGTTTTTATAGATATAAGTAAATAACCTTACTATTTCATCACATTATAATTTCCACTACTTTTTGTTAAGGTTACAATTATACTCAGGTAGCGGCGTAGGCAGGGGAGGATTTTGGGTATAAACCCTCTATCCCCTGCTATAAGTATATATTTGGAAATTTGTAACAACAACATATTCATATAAAAAGAATATTTATTTTCAAAAACCCAGCAAAGAAAAATCCTGCCTACATTTAAATGGATTTAAATAGATATAAATAAAAGGATTTAATAGGTAAAGTATTAAAAACTCGACTTTGGCACTTCATTTGTTGACAGCAGCTAATTGCGCCGAATTAAAAGCGAAAAGTCGACACTTCGATCATATTACACGATCAAGAAGTTAAGCCCAGCAGAGAGAAGCTTCTGCCCTCTTTTATAATTACGGTGTACGCGCCAAGTAAATTGCATAACCCTTTGTTGATCGTGCATAAACATTTAATAACTTAATCGAGTCACACACACGCCCAGCAAGACACACACACACACACACGCACACACACACTGGCATTATTAACAATTACGTCACGAGCGTGGCTCACTTTTAACCCTAGAGATAATTTAATCAGCGCTACTTCAAGTAGGTAAAACTGTCCACGACAATAAGAAAGGGAGCATGGGAATGGGAATGGGAACGGGAACGGGAATGGGAATAAGGATGAGGACGAGCACGGGCAGGCAGCTCATGTGTGAGATTTACGCGTTCGCCTTTCACTCGAGCCAACTGAAATCAAAGCGTAACAAATTGCGGGCACACTCGACGGGCAGGCACGGCCGGGGCCAGGGAGCGGACAACTTTCACTGCACGGATTAGCAGGCACGTGACTTTTTTCCAATGCGAAACAGTCGGCACCGAAGGAACCTTTGTTTGCCCGTTCGAGTATTGAAAGCCGATTATACGAGTGCGAGTGTTTACACATCATTACGATGACGATGATGATGTTGATGATGATGATGGAGGACAATGGTCAACTGGTCAGCTGGTCATCCGCTCGGCTGGGCTACTTAATTATGTCACTCTGGGCAAATTTATTAATTTCTTTTGCTGCGCCTGAGCCGTGCAAATCGATTTGTTATTATATCTGTATATCTATATATCTATTAATATGCATTGGCATTGTGCCGCCTTATTGACATCTGAAGGGTGTGGCCAATTTGCATGCTACTGACACGCGCAGATCAAAGAGACGACCGTGCCAGGGGGAGGGGTACGCCTGCCGGCTATGCAAATAAAACCAAAAGTCAGCTTGTCAATAAATGTGCTTGGACATAGGTCAATGAGTGCTACTTAATCAATGTCAGCGGCGAGCGGCCTGGGAAGAGCCCACTAAATGCCATTCTCCATGGCTGTCATAAAGGCAACGAGCAGGGGGCGGACCAGAAGGAGGCGGACCTAAATAACTAAGCAGCTGATTTAACATATTCATAAGCGAGGACTTCTGGTCGAGAATAAAATCATCATAAGCGCTAGATAAATCAAATGTATTTGTATTCGGGTCGGGAAGTGAAGAAGTGTATATTGGGTTTGTGTTCGGCTTGCTGGAGAATTGAAATTTGGTATATAGTGTATATATAATGTATATATCTTCCTCAGTTTTAATGCTAGATACAAACAACTTTTATAGTCAGATTACTGTTGGCCTAGTCTAAAGATCGCGCAAAAAGTTTTTTGTATACGCCCACTGGGGGCGTGGCAAATCAATAAAAATCCATATATAAAAATTGAGGCGGGTATATATCGCAGAAAAAATAAAAGCAAATAATAAATAATTATAACTGTTTTTGAGCGTATTATTATACTGTGAACGAGTATGGCGCCGTCGAATACACCCGACTGCAATGTTCTAGCTTCTTTGTATATGAAAACTGGCGACGTAGGATATTTAAATAGCTCCGAGTAGAGGCAGTTTCAGCTTCCCAAATCCCACACTGCGCCGCACCGTTGGTGTCTAATGATTAGCCAACTACCAAAATAGGTGGCATTGATATAATGCCAGGGCCACCAGCTAATAGCCGCAATGAACTGAGCAGGCCCCAGTCCGGGCCGGCTCAGCTCGACTCAACTCTTTGTCAGGCATTTTCAATTTCGTTAATGACCCAAAAGTGCCGTAAAGCAATTTATACAGAGCCGGGGCTGAGCCCGGCTCACTGACACAAGACAAATAATAGCGCAGCAGGACATTGACAACAACACCCGAGAAACGAGAGCCGAGTGGAAAATGGGAAAAAGACAGACAGTCTATGGCAACTGGTCAGTAATTGACTGCCGTTGCCGTTGCCGTTGCAGTTGGAGTTGGAGTCGATGGTCGCTGGCCAAACGCCGATAATGAAGCGCAATTGTTGAACGTGGCAACAAATTTTTGGGAGCAGCAAACAAAGTGCAACTGCAACATGCGTTCGACTGTTTTGAGTGGGGAGAGGGTGGGGGGCGGTGTGTAATTAATCATATTCCTGGCACCAGTTGCCTCGTCTACGAATGACTTCTTTTATGGGCACTCATAAAGCATTGACGTTATACCCTGGGCTATTTTCAACTAATTTAAGGTGTTGCCCCCAGTGCAAGACGTAAATAAATCATTAATTTTGTGTTTGGCCAAACACTTGGAGACTTTTTACGAATGCATTCTGTAAGTTTTCGTTTCGGGCCGCCTGCGGTTTTGTGGGTGTTGACACACGTTTAAGCGCAGGGGAAACAACAACAAAAAAAAACAAAATAACAAAAATTCAGAACCTGAGCAATGAATCACAAGATTAATGAAACGATAAGGTTGAGCACTAAATGTCAATCCGGCAATCTGAAGAAGCCTTCGTCTCAGAGCACTCCAAACAATTAACTCAGCCCCACCCACAAACAATCGAATCCCCCCTCCCCCACCTCAATTTGAACCGAACAGAACCCAGAACGAGCCGGAGTTGAGTTTTTCCGCCTTTGATATTTGATTTGCCTTTTCCGACTTATGCGTCCATGTCCAACTGCAAGTATCAACATCTAGTGGAACTTCGTTTGTGGTCATATTGCGTTTCACTTTTGCTCCACTTTCAGTTTTTGCGTCAATTTGCGTTGGGGGCGTTGTTTGCTAAAGCCAAGAAACTGGGTCACCGCTGCTGCTCGGGGGCGTACAAACGTGTGCCCGCCGCCTGGGTTAGTGTACTTTCCGGGCAGCAACAAAACACACACACACAAAAAATCAATAGACCCGCTTGTAATTAGCTTTCGACTTAAAGTGCATGCGAAGTTCCGTTTTGACTTAGTTGGAGGCGAACTCTGAGTCATTTAGACGGACAAGAAACCCATTATTACAATCCATTGTTTTGGTTTACTCATACGCTCACTTCACTCGGGGCACACAAATTACTTTGTGTAGGTCTCGTTAGTTTTGGGATTCTGCTTTTGTTGCCTTTAAACATTTACTTAAATATCACAAAAAATATTTTTGTAAAATTCTCTAAAAGAAAAGCAATTCTATATGAGGTAACAAACTAGTGTCAAAATCATATTTAAGTTAAGACGAAGGATATTCACTTTAAAATGTCAAAAAGGTCCAGCTTTTTTGTACCTAAAAATTACCTTTTGCGATGTGCCAAGGTAAGCCTAGCAGCTTTTAGAAATACCTAACAAATAAGATATAGAACGTATGAAATGTGTTTCCTGTGGTTTTTCCCGCTAAACTAGCGGGTTTTCCCACAAGTCGACGAACTAGACTTTATTGGTTGATGATTGCAAATAAGTCCACACAGTTTCAGAAAGCTAGTTCAACGTATTCCATCTCAATTTCAGAGAGACATAACAAATTTAATTTATTAATAATTTTTGAACGAATGGGGTACCATTTTAAGATCCGTATATAATTCGTTCTGATCTGACTGCCTTAACCTAGTAAGAAATACATTTTCAACTCTTAAACAGCATTTTAAAGTGCAGTAAGAATTTTGTTTAGCCTTTTTTGCTTTTACCAATTTTGTTGTTGCATAAGTGTCACAAATTGATTATAAATATCCAAAAGAATATACAATTTTTCTTTTTTTTCTCCTACATTAATAGTGAATATAGCAATTTACCATGTAATAAACATATTAGTTTAGCCTTTTACAACTCCTCTACCAGTTAAGTCCCATTTGAATGAACTTTAAACACGTATTCCACAATTAACTGCAAAAATGTTATCATAAACTGGCTCACACACTCGCACATTCCGAGCATAATTGCAGGCGCTAAGCATTCAATCCTGTGCACGGCGAGCACACGCGACAAAACGTGCCAACATTTGCATACCCTACAATTTCCGAGTCGCTTATCGTTGCCAAAAATCGAGCCACACGCAAAAACCAAAAGCCGAGCAAAGTAGAAAAAAAAATAAAATAAAATAAAAAAACAGAAAACTGAGCAGTTAACCCTTACCGGGCCGGGCAGGTCCAGTCGAGGACCCTAATTTCCAGGTCGCTTGTTGTCATGTCACGACAATTAAATATGTTCAGTGCACTTTTGCGCGATTTAAATTAAGATAATGCGGCAAATTAGCGGCCCAAAATGTTTGCATAATTATTGTACAACATTTTTGACTGTCCGAGTTATCAGCGAGCGTCGATCATTTGTCACAGATGTTACGTTTGGGGTTCGACTCTGACCTAGGGGGTGCGCGACCCTGATGACTTGAGCATTTGCCAGTTAGCTCAGTATTTCTTTCTTTCTTTCTTTTTTGTTTCGCTGGGTGCTGCGGTTGCTTTTAAGCGGCGTAACCTTTTAATTTAACCCTTGCCACAACGTGTGGCATGACACCACAGAAAAATATGCTGCGCCAAAAATTGTTTTCCCTTTAAGGTGACATATTGGTTTTGACGATAAGCATCGGTAAATGTTTGTCCTTTCGGCATGTGGGCGACGGGGTTGTACCGGCTGGCAAAGGGTTAACACCCCGCCCCGGCCAGAGAATGTCCGCTGGCAAACAAAGGTGAGATTTGCTTTACTCTCAGGAGGCTAAATTGAATGTTTAACCAAAAGAAAAAGAAATAGAATAAAGTTTTGGTGGATTTAAATCTGTTTAGTTTTAGCAATGTTAATCGAAAACTCTTCTTAGATTATTTTCTAAAACACATCTTCAACGTAGATATTAAAAGAAAATCGAAAGCAATCAAGTCTTATTTTGTTATCCTTTTTTCATCCGAAAACTTTTCCAACAACGAGGTATTTTGAATCCAAATTGAAAAAATCGTGAATTATCGTAAATTATTTTTTTGTTTAGAAAATTTTTAATGTAAATTGAAAGACTCTTTTTTTTATAATTCCTTTAACTTGAAATTGAGAATAAAAAAGAAAACCATGAAAAAGCTTTATGAATGACAAAGACCCTGCCTTAACTATACCTACAATATTTTGCTGAATCTTGATTTGTTAAAATTAAAGTAGCCATAGAGAAACAGTTTAAATAGTTAAAACAAAAGAAAAATTTAGTGTGTTATTTTCTCAACCTTATCCCAATTCCTAGCATGACCTAAACGCTGAAGCTATGGACGCTAGTGGGAGGACAGAGGAGCAGGAAGCTCAGGCGTTGCCCGATATGCAAGGTGGCGAAGAAGCCAATGATAATGGAACCGAATACACAGTACTCCCGCCATCTGGTGTATTCACCGATGTGAATATGGAGGGGTATGTGCATAGATAATGAAATGAAATTCGCTTTTAATTATATGTAAAGATAATGCTCGAAAACGATCTCTTTTAGGGGCGAATCTGCGGACTTCGACGTCAATAAATGTAAGTAATGAATAGGAAATCGATCGATCAGTTGATCAATTTCTGCTCGCAGACCAAGGTCAAGAGTTGAACTACGAGCAAAATCATATCAGCAGCAACGGCGAGGTGCCCTTTGACTATGGCAACTATGCCCCATTTCAGGGGTTAGCTACAAATGGGGGATGTAATTTTTATGGCTATGATTCCCTCAACAACAGCAACTGTCCAACTGCTAGCAGCGAGCCAGTGGGACAGGATTATGCAGTCAATTCCTGCTGCTGCAATCCCCAATTTACCAATCTAGCCAATGCTATGGGAAACTACCAAAATATGGATTGCAATACAGCTGGAATGGTATCCTATGCCCAACAAATGAGCCCAAATGCGACGCCTGCCATGGGCTATCACAATTATGATGGGCGTAACAATGGGTATGCCAATATGACTCAATATGCGAATATGAATCAAAATCCACAGCCGTATTATTCGCGGACCGCATTGATGCCGCCTCAGCCATCGATGCCAATAAATACGCAACATTTAAATCCGTGGCCTTCGCAAAATCTTGGCGCATACGGCGGCACTCCGCTACAAAGTCAAACTGTCTACGCAGCCGATTTTCCAGTTTTCGATGGAATGGGCAATAATTTTAATCATTTCCCGAATGGCACTCTCGTGGATATACACATGCCAGATGGCACGGCTGAATCCTGTCCCTACTGCTCAGCGCCACTGGGCGACAACTTCCAAGCCGGCGGGATCCCTTCCGATATGTCCGGAACTCAGGCGAGTGGACTTTTCGGCATGGGCGACGTTGGCGCTATGCAAGCGCCGCTAGCGAGGTCCTATCCAATGTGGCGAGCCAGCAAGGTCCAGCAACATAACTGTTATTTGTGCAAACATAGTGATTAATCGTGTAAACTAAAAAAAAAATAAAACCAAAAAATTCAAGAAAGACCTGAAAAAAAAATACTAAAATGAAGCCAACTACGAATTTCTTTTGTTATAAATTATACGAGCGTAAAAAAGTAGTTTTTGAAACTTTGATTCTATTAAAATATACAACTTTTATTTGTAAAGGCGAAATCTAAAAGAACTTACAAATAAATACATAATATAAAAGATAATATAGATAAATAATATAAAAGATTTTTCCACATTATTTGTCTAGCCCAATTTGTCATAACAAATGAATTAAAACAGCTTTGTACGGTTTATAATTGTTTTTTTTTTGTAAAAAAAATTGTATTTATTTTTGCATGTCTTATAAAAAAGTTTTAAATTGCTTACATTTGTATTGTAAGTTTTTTATAATTGATTATTTTTTTCTTTCTTTTGTTTTTTGTTTTTTTAGCTGCGTACACAAAATGCCCAAAACAACATAAATAATATCGTTTGTAATTTTGCTAAAATTAATAATAATTGTAAAATATGCTTAGAGATTTTTTATTTTTGTAATTGTATCAAAATTGCTTAAAATATGAAATTTTTCGTTACGATTTTCTGCTATTTTTGTGGCTTAAATTTGTTTTGCTGTTGGTTTCTTAGCGGTTCGGCGGTTTTGCTTTTGTGGTATTTGTTTCAGTTTATTGACACTCATTTTAGGTTTCCCATTGTATATAAAATAATTGTCTGCTTAAAATCTATTTTGTACAATGTAGTTGTTGTCTTTGTTGTATTTCATTTGTTACATTTGTTGGTTCTGTAAGAATATCATATTTATTATTTTTTTTGTTTTTTGTATGGATTTATTTTTTGTTAGGGTACATTTATATTTTACGCTAGTAGAAATGCTAAAATTTGACATTTAGTTGTATAATACTTAGTAATATGTGGCATACGTAGTTGTGTGTATATGATAGTATTTAGTGTTGTTTTTGACTGTTTAGTTGTAGACACAGATTCTAATTAGTTGAACGATTATTATTATTTTTCGTTTTTTTTTTTTGTTTTTAGGTTTTTGCGTCTGAAATGATAACGTTAAAATGAACAAGTCCTGCAGCTACGCCTATTTGAACCAACTTTTACAACCCGAAACCTTTTACATACATTTGAAACTTAGGCTCACAAAATGTTTCTCTTTCTCTTGCTCTTCGGCTACAAAAATATATATAAAAAAACTACAAAAAATTTGACACCAAAAAGTACCAATAATATTATATCACTTTTAGCAAATCGATGATAAATTTCGAATTTTCTCAAAAATCGTTTCAATACAAATGTCAAATACATTTTACTCAAAAATCGTTTCAATACAAATGTCAAATACATTTTGTTAGCACTTTCAACTTTACAAACTCCATAACCCCAAAAATCACAATGCGCTTTGATTGAGCTGCCACCAAAAAAAAAAAAAAAAAAAAAAAAAAAAAACAAAACAAAAGACTGTACAATATAGTCAGTTGTAGTGTTTAGTCTTTGCGTCGCCTCCCAACCTAATCTACTCCCGTTTCGCAGTCGCATCAGTCACATCGCCAGCTCTATATCCGTCACCGTCTCCGTCTTCATTTTGGCCTCCGGCATTTGCAGCCGTATTGCCGGCGCCGCTGCTGATCTCGAATGAGATTTGTATGACCGTCGGCCGACGCTGGGCGGGATTGTAGCTGTAGAGGCGCAACGCGTAGCAGAAGATCTGGGCCAGCAGCTCCCAGCAGCCAAACTCCGCCATGGACATGGCGCCCTGTTCACGTCCCAGCGGCACCGAAATGTTGGCGCGAAATTGTGTGCTGCCGGCGCGTTGTTGCTGCTGCTGTCGCGGTTGTTGCTGTTGCGGCTGCTGCTGTTGTTGCTGTTGCTGTTGCTGCTGTCGGGACTCGGCCTGCCCGCCATTTGTTGCACTGGAGCCGACGCTGCCTGCTGTTTGTTGCGCACTTTGTTGCCTGCTTCTGGCCAACAGTAGCGCCTGATCGGGTATAAAATAAGCGATTGCCATTTCGGTTTTTTTTTTTTTTTTTCAATTGAAAATAAACTGATAAATGTTCACTTATTGCACTAGTTGTCTGTTTTTGCTGAAGTTTTCATATATTTGTCACTTTAGTGAGTTTTTTCAAAAAAATGTTCTCATTTGGCGCCAAAACGGTTAACTGTTCGCTGTTGGTTTTTACGGAAATTAGCCGTATACGAGCTGCTTTTGCGTCTGTTGTTGCCTTATCAAAGGTTCAGCGTGGACTGACTGCAAATATCCTTGCCGCAGTCACATTTATAAAATAGCTGCGCTGCCGGCGACGACACTGACGACGACGACGGCGACGATGTCGCTCGTGCTTCCTAGGAAGCAACACGGCGCTCGCTCGGCCAAATGTCACCCCCCTAAGCACACACTCACACACACATTGACTGGCAGTGGTGGAGGATGGAGTGTGTGTGCTTTGTTTATGCCAACAACCAACCAATTGAACCACCAACCACAGCCACTCACACCACCGACGGCGACGGGCGCATTTCCATTGCCACCCCAAAAAGTCACAGTCACAGTCACGGCTGGGCTTTGGCTTTCTTACCTTTTGTCGGAGAGAGCGAGTGCGTGAGAGAGCGAGCACGGGCGAGCGCAGCCCGAAAGCAGCGGCTTACGTTAAACGTAACGTAACGCAACGTAAGCCGCTTGAGGGGAGGGTGCTTAACGCGATTTTCGAACGCCAGTTTCTATGGCGCTTGCACGGTCTGAAACAAGGGGAATCTTTTCGAAGTTCGAATCGATTTCGAATGCTTTTTACGTAATTGCATTGCTTAGGAATCAACAATTGTTTGCCGCTTGGAGTTTTTTCCGTTAAAATAATAAAATTTAAAAAAATAAAACATGAATTAAAAAAAAATATTACAAGCGTCCTACTCTCAATATTTAACCAAATATTGCTTAGCAATCAACAATTGTTTGCCGCTTGGAATTTTTTCCCTTAAAAAAAAAAAATTAAAAAAATAAAACATAAATTTAAAAAAAAGTACAAGCGTTCTACTGTTAATATTTAACCAAATATTGCTTAGCAATCAACAATTGTTTGCCGCTTGGAATTTTGTCCCTTAACATAAAAAACTTTTTAAAAAAATATGCATATATATAAATCTGCTCTTAATATTTAACCAAATGTACATTTCATTAAATTCACTTGACTTTAAATTGCTTAAATGTGCCTCGACTCGCCCTTTATTGTGCTTAACCAGAACTCACTTAAAATTTCGATTATTTTAAAGGTTAAGTAGCACCCACTTAAAGCTCCTGCAATTTGATACCCGTTGTAACGTTTTTTCAATCCGTTTCGCTTGCGCTAACAGCTCTTGCTAGCAAACCTTCACCCACTCAAGCCAACGGGACTCCGACTTTAGCCTTGAAACAAACAGTTCCGGCTCCAGCAAACATTTGCCACCGACGCTGAATCTGGCCTTGAGGTCCCCCATGTTACAAAGAGCTGGCTCATCCATTATGATAAACCACTTCCTGCTAGTTTGCAGTCCACACACTACGTCAAATGGCATTTCGAGTTGTTACAAGTTTAAACAAGAAAGTAAATAATGCCTTTGGGGGAGTGTCGAAGTTTCAATACACTTGTAATTGAACTTAAAATATTAGAGATTTATATTAAACTTATTTTAATACTCGCAATTCTTAAAAAAATAATGGATAGTGTATGTAAATAAATTGTAATTATAAACAAAATAAATTGGTTAATTAATTTGGTAAAAACAAAAAAAATTATAAAATAATTATGTCTAAATTGAAAAGTTCTCCTTTCTATAAATTCAGTTCAATGCAAACAATTATATGTATGTAAATATACTTATACAAAACTTATTAAATAATAGCAGACAAACGTTATATAGTTCATCTTCAATACTCGATATGGTTCAGGAAGATAAATATATATTTTCCGATGCCTAATACGCCGCCAAAATTAGAATACCCCCTGCTAGTGTATTTTAAAAGATGCCAAACGAGCTTTTTGCCGCTTGCTGCTTTCTGCTTGTTGCTAGGGGCGCTCCACGTTTCAATGTCAGTGGCAAGGCCAAGTGGCTGCCATTTATGTGGCAAATGGCACATAACAAATTCGCCTGCTCGAAAGCTTTGCTGAATTTGTTTCAAGGCCACGCCGGCCGGCAGCGGGCGTCGCTTCAGTTGTTGTTTTTTTTTGTTTTTTACTCTCGCACTTTTCTTTTGTGCGTGCGCGGCCTTGACAATGAAAATCATTTAGGGAGCGCTCCCTAGCGGGTCGGTGCGCGGGCGGCTCTAAACATTTAACTTTGACACAGTTGACAGCACGTGCTTTTTATGTACGGGCATTACACAGCGCTCAAGGTCGTTGGGTATTGATTAAATGTTGCACGGCGCTGTGGTGCGTGGTGCGAAGTCATAAAGGTTATGATTGAAGTTGGGGTACGCCCCGGGCTTGACTTTAAACATTGAATACTGGCTATGTGAATGTGAATGCCTTAAAGACACATGTTTATACTCGTTCACGAAGTGAAAAGAGTTTATTGGGCTTGAGCAAAGACAATATAAATACTAATAATAAATCGTATTTATATTGTCGTTTGTTTGAGCAAAGTCCCTCAGACTATCCGTATGAACATAATTTTGTACGCCGTTATTGCAACTGGAGACTTGAAATTTGGAATATGTACTCGTGTATATCCGCGTCACATAAAGTATAAAGATTTTTTGGCTACGCCCAATGTGAGCATGGCAATTAGGTTAGAGCGATATATCTCCCTTAGTTATGAAGCTATATGCATCAACCATTTTTAAACGGTTTAAAGAGCGCACAAAAACTTTTTGGAGGAGCCTCGTGGGAGCGTGACAAATCGATAAAATCTATATCTACCTCGCTTTTAAAGCTAGATACATAAAATTATTTTTGACAGATTACGGATGATATTTTCAAATCGCACAAGAAATTTTTTGGAGCCCCACACTTATATCTTAGGAGCGGGCAAATCGAGAAAGTCCGCCGACACTGTAAGGATTAGAGCCACCAAATTTGGCAGACAGTATTCTGACAGCCTCCTCTAAATACGACCACGCCCACTCTCGCACCCACAAATTACACAAGCCATGTTTCCAAAAAAACAATTATAATCAAGACCCTTTGCGACTCTTTTTTTTTAGCTGTTGTTATACTGTCAACGCGTACTGTATAATGTTTATTTACAAGCAACTAGTTTTTGCATTCAGCTACGCTAATTACAGTCCTTAATCAGGTGCAATTCAGTCAATACAGAGCCACCTGGTGCAACTGTAGCTTCAGTCAAAGTTTAATCTCAACTTGCCCCCGCTTGGCACTTGCAACTTGCGGCGCTTATCAGCAATAAGCAGCTGCTGCCACAGCTGCCAACTGCACTTGAAGCTCATTAAAAATTTGCAACAGCCAAGTTGGCAGTTATTTGCGCGGCGCAAGGGAAAATGCATTAAAAGTGCGCACGGCACATGAAAAGCTGCCACACGGCAATGAAATGCAAAAGTGCACTTTACACATTTGTGCGTAATGATTTTCCATTAACGTAAATTTGAATTAACAGCGTAGTGAAGAGTATAAACGTAATTACAAGAATGCCAATGTTAAAACAACACGCGCCACCCACACTCCGCCGAGCCACCGAGCCACCGAGCCACCGAACCACCGAGCCACTCTCTGTTAAGGCATTTGATTAATGCCAATGGCATTGACTGTCCGGAGGCCTACAATTGAATACTCAATCCTTTGGCAGCCTGGACTGCCTATTTGCTGCTTATCGGGGGCGTGGCACCCGCCTGATAGTCACACAATCGTCGGCTCCTCTTGACACCCCCCCCCACCCCCCACCACATCCCCACCCTGCCAGCGTCTGCTGTTTATGGTAATTATTTATTTTGGACAGCCGTTGCCGCATTTGTGTAGACTTTTCATCATTGCCATAAGCATAAAATTTTATGTTAATGATCCTGTCTTGTGTTGTTGCTGTTGTTGCTCCTGTTATTGCCCTGTCTGTTTCACATTGCATTTGTTGCTCTTAATGTGCATGGGCGGGGCGGGAGGGTTTCTGTGATAAGGTGAGAAGTGGAAACTTTGCATTGAATGTTCATTGACGTTGCGAAATTTGAAGAGGTTCAAGCAAAGTTTTTATCGATTTAATTTGGAAAGAGCGGGAAGTCTTTTAAGCCACTTCAGCTTTTCTAACAGTTGTGCTTTCAAAATATTCGGAATTTATTTGGATGTTTCATGATTTTCTTTTTGTGATAAATAAAAATTCTGAATAAAAACGTTTTGAAAAAGTTTAAGCAAATTCTTTGATTAATTTCAGCTTAAGAAAAATATAAGTTTGCATACTTTTAATATAAGCCAAGTTTAGAATTAGCTAAGCCATGTTTGATTTAAACAATTGCAACTTTTATACAAGATATGCTCCAAAAATAGCAGGAATTTTGAATTTAAATATGTCGAATTTGAATGTATCACGAGATTCATTTTGTGATATTGTCGAAATAAACATTATTTGTAAGAATTTAAGCAAATTATTTTAATCTTCGTTTGCTAGAAATAAATTTATGTTTCCATAAAATAAAGCTACATTTATAATGTTTCCATGTTCACATGTTTAAAATAAAGCCAATCTTTTCATTTTTCCGACATAGCTAAGCCATCTTCCCTTCCCATCAAATATTGCCCTTTGATCAATTATTAGAACACATAAATAATAACAATAATAAAATCGTGTCAACTATAACATATACCTTGTTTGATTTAAATTTGAAGAAAAAAGGTTTCTAAATTTCTACTTATTACTATTTCAATATTTTATACAGTCACATTATTAATTAAATTAGAACTAAGCAATATCGTCTATCTGGTTGCCAAGCGATTTGTATTTGAGACAGATGTGGATATGCGTATTCATCGGCTTTTCAATTTGCTGTTGGCACAATCATCATTGCGTTTATATGAACACCATGAAGCATGGGCTATAATTTCAGATATGAAGAAATTTCCTTCACTTGCAATTTAACCCCAGAGCCAAGCAGACTCGCCATGCAATATCCCCTACTCCAGCACATATGCTATACAGCACTCGAGACCTAAAGAGTCCCAATTGTGCCGCTGTGTGTAACTACTTAAGCCTCATCAGCCGCGTTTTAATGCCCATCAGCCAATGCCAGTTCAGCTCACAGTCAACAGCAACAGCATCATTGTGTGCCCAGCTCTTAAAGGACCACAACAACTTTGCAACAACAACAACAACAACAGCAGCAGCAGCAGCAGACATACACACAAACACACACAAACACACACTTTCACTGTGCTGTGCAATTATTTCATGCATTGTTCAAGGATTGTTCGACTGCTTTTTGCAAAAATTTTCTTTGTATAACGTGAAAGGCAAAGTGTTGTCAGGGGATTTACGCGTTCACAATGAAGAGGCCAGCAACAGGACCTGGCCGAGAACGAAACGGAAATGGCAACAATGCGCGCCACCAGCCTGTCCGAACGGAAAACAATTGACCAGGGGTTGGGCCGAGGATTACGCATCAGTTTACAAGATGCGCTCGGCACTTAATGATTTCCACTTATGCATTGCAGACATCATCACCGCCGCTCATGTCCATTCCAATGCACATCCCGATTCTCATATTCGATGATGGTTAGCCATTTTCCAAAGTGCACAGGCCAGGCCCATCAAGTGTCTCTCATTTTACCATTTCACCATTTTGCCGGCTGCTGGCACTCGTACTTGCAATCCTTTTGCTAATCTATATGTAAATTTTGCACAACAGACAAGATACTTTGGGGCCAGATAACAAGTGTAAGCTAACAAGAACTCGACGGCATGTTGACAGATCGAATCGTTTATACCCTGCATCAAAATACTGTGTAGAATCTGCTAACAAATTTCTACAAACAGGGTATTCTAATTTGAATACAAGTTTAATTGGGCAAAATTAAGAGTCTATAAACTATATATATATACTGCAGCAGTACAACAATCTTTTACCAATTATTTTTTCTATTAAAAGATTTTCAAAATTTGAGTATTAAGAGCTCATAAAATTTTATACAGATAGGTTAATTCATTCGTATATATAAACTAGGAATATTTCATTTTGTCATTGAAAAGAAATCGGTATATAAGAAATTATTTTATCGCTAAAAAATTATTTTTTTGATGTCTGCATATTTTGATATTATATATCATGACTTTTGAGAAACTCTTAGCTCAAAACTTATTTGTTCATAAAGTGAGCTTCACTTAATTTAAGCATTCATATTATTTATATTCACTTATCCAGTATATCTGCTGAACAATATGTCCATGTAACAGTTAGAAAATATACTCGTACTATATGTCCTCGGCTAATTCTATAAGGGATACGTTTAGCAACAGTTGCAGCCTTCGCTTGCAGATGACGTCATGTAAAGTGTTTGACAAATGGCTTAAAAGGGCAAAACGCGTTCGGGGCTAAGACAAAAAAGTTGACAACATACTAAAAACTTGACAAAGTGTTGGCAAGTGTCAGGCCCAGGACGAAGACCAGAACCCGGCACGCACATCCTTGCTGCCCGTTTTGCATATGTGTCGACCGTTGTCTAAGTGTGCGTAAAAGATAAATAATCATCTGATATCATCAACATGACGAGGCGATGGCGCTGGTGTTCGGAGGCGTTGGAGCGACTTCAAGCGCGCCAAAAATTAATTTCATACATTTTAAAATTTCAATTTATTTTACTGCGCACGAATGCGCGACGTCTTCAAGCAGAGAATACATCCACAACCTCTCATGTGGGCAGCACACACCCCAAATAAACCCAGACCCAAGGCCAACTGTCTCATATGTGTGTGTGTGTGTGTGTGTGTGTGTGTGTGTGTGTGTGTGTGTGTGTGGTGTCTCCTGACTTGGCTTTTGTTTTTCTTTTGCTTGGCCGTGTGTCGTTTTTCTTCTTGTGCTCGTCCTTTTTTCACACTTGTCACTTGCATTTTTGACATTTCTGTTAGTTAAAGGGCGAATGCCAGCCGAAGGTGGGGATGGGGATGCGATATGGATACGGAATCTGCTTGGTAGCGCTGTCACCCGTTAATTAATTATGTGTATGCAGCCAGAATGACAGTCTGGCTAAGTGCAGTCAGCGTCTGCTGAAGGGCCAACCACTGACGCTGGCTTAAACGCATATGCGGAGACGTATTTGACGTCCATTTGGAATGCATTCGCAGTAATTAACAAAGGGCAATATAATACTGGCTACACATTCCTTACAATCAATTCAAAATTGAGTATATTAACATATGACAGTGCTTACATGACAAAGGTATTATAAACTACTTACATAGTTTGATGTGAGATCTTTTTTCTTTTTGCTGAAATCAAAAAAAATAAAATATAAATTATTTTAAAAAGAATATACAATTTCACAATTTGCCAAATTAATAAAGTTAGTAAATTATAAATTATTTTAAAAATAAAATACGATTTTACAATATATTTGTACTATATTTTCTTTTTCTCAATCTTTTATTTCTTTTATGCATTTAGCCAATTATCTACATAATAAAAAAAAATGTATTATTTTGAAAATAAATAATAATTAGAATATATATTTACCAGACTTTCTCAATATCTTAATTCTGTTTTATTTATGCAATCAATTTCCAACTGTTTCACTGAATATCAAAGCTTAAGGATTATCAAATTTTTTGCTCTTTATAATTCGTTTCTTTTACAAATATTTTCGCACTTTTGCACACTTTGCTATTCTGAAAGAAAAATTTAAAATATAAAGAAATATAAGAAAGAGTTGGATAAGAAAACAGCATATAAATTTCGAATATAAACACAGCATATCCCCCAAGTGTTCTGTTCTATTCCAGCCACTAAATCAAGTACTTTGGGAAAAAACTTTTTTATAGCTTTTTGATTAGTTTTTGGCGCTTTCGACCCGCTGGGAGTCCGAGTGGAGTCAATTTAAATTAAGAGAAACACGCGCTGCCGTTGCATATTGAAATGTTTTTGGGCTGGCCTGGGCTGGGCTGGGACAGGGGCACGAACAAAAGTTAAATTGCAGGTATTTAAGCATTTTATATAAAATTCATCATCATCAGGCGTCCGCCGGAGTTAATGAAGAAGTGCTGCCCCCCGCCCCCTCCATCGCCCCCTAACACCCGTGGCCCTTGGCTCCTGGCCCGTGGCTAGCAGGCACTTTCCTGTGCATTATTTAGCACGTCAAAAAGTTCATAACTGCGCTCCGCTCGTGAATTGTAATTTTTCTTTCGCCAACGCGCACACTTTCATTACTTCATCACTTCAGGACGAAGACTAGGACCGGGACGACGACGAGTACGAGGACGAGGGCAACTCTTGCATCAGTAGTGCGCGCAATTTATTATGCTATGAAATTTAAGTCTGAGTTTTGTTTATGTATAAAGGCGACGACGAGATGCGCGACAGCGCGGGGAGCGGGGCGAGAGTTTTTCATTTACTCCTTTTTATGATTTTCAAGTTAATGTTCATTTATGGTGGTTACACGTCGACTTTTGGAGTTTGTTTAATTAGACGGTGTGGATTTTATTTCAAAGGAGTTGAGCCAGCGAATAAAAGACACGGCCCAAGAAGTCGCGACTGGGTGGAAGAAAGGTTGTTTATGTTCAATTGCGAAGCTGGTAGGGAAATTTGTTAAGCTTCAAGGGGATTAACGAGAAATAGAATCCCCAAGATGGTACTGAGTACAGTAGTCGATTTGAGTGGTTGTCAGATGGAGTTAATGTATACATATATATGAGTATTGAGCTTTAGGTAACTAAGTATTATTCAAGATAAATTAAGCTTGATTTAAAACAAGCAGTCGGGTGTAACCCACCGCGCAATACTCGTTTACCGTATTATAACAGCTTAAAACAGTCGAAAACGGTCTCAATGATTATTGTTATTTTTGGAAAAATTTATGTTTTTGTGGTATGAGCGTAACTTATATTTAGAGCAAGTCGTCAGAAAACTGCCTGCCAAATTTGGTGATTATAGCTCTAAAATTGTGGTAGCAATGGGTTATATTTGATTTTAACGGTTTGGCACGCCCCAAGTGGGCATATTCAAAAAAACCTTGTTCTCTCACATATGTTATTTAAAAAAACCTTTAAAGCTCGAGGAAGGTATAGTGATTTTCTCAATTTGCTAAAAAAGTTTAACAATTTATCTGATGCGGGTATATGATACGAGTATATATGCAAAATTTCGAGTCTCTAGCCTTAATAGTGGCGAAAATTGTGTTTAGACGGCCATTGCACAAACCCAATATACTCGTTTCACTTGCAAGCGGGTAAACAAATATTTGTTGTTTTTAGTTGCGGGTATCATTTAAAGCCAAAGCCTTTCCACTGCCAAGTGAAGCTGTCGAGGCAAGAAGCTCCTTAGTCCGCCACAAAATAAAAGCAAAACCAAAATGGTAAACTTATAAAATTTTACAACACGCAGCGTTTCCGTCAAGTCTTAAAGGTTTTACAGCTAAGCTACTGGGGATTGGCATTCGTAGAGTATATGTAGCTATATTATCTACTTGTTTGCCCTGCGGCACCTGGCTAAAACCGAAACGTAAACTGTGTACTGGGTACTGGGTATGGGCCTTGGGTGTTTTGGCAGTTCATGTGGCTTATGCCATTTAATATGCATTTTGTGTTATATTTAATATGCAGCCAGAAAAGCCAACTGCAAGGCAAACAAGAAGCCAAGTCAAATTGCAGCTGTTTGCCAGTCGACTTAATGTGCCGCTGTTGCTTTTGGGAATACCCAAAGACGATGAAGACGACGACGACGACGACGACGGCGACGACGAACTGGCTGCTGATGGCGTCTGGCAATGGGCAGGCGTCGTCTTGAGCTTGTGCCAATCATTTGGCCTGGCAGCGCACGGTCGGTATTTCACTTTGGGGCATTGTTACGTGGGAATTTCGTTATGATACGACTTGCGAGTAATACCTGGTCTCATTAGGGCGCCCAGTTTGGCACGTCAAATTGCTTGAAAATTGCTAGGAAATTGGCAACGCGTTGCCGTGTACAGTTAAGTTCAGGAGCAAAGTCGTCTTTAATGATGCACAATACTCAACTACTTCTGCAAGGCAATCGAAATGGGACACGAGGAAGACCGAACAAAAGGGCTGTGTCGTAATAACCCTTCTTTAAGAAGCAAACGCCCTTAATCAGCGCAGCGGGCAGCGGTAACTACCCCAAGCATAAATCTATTGTCCTAGGTCATTCAACCTCAGCTCAGACCTCAACCTCAAAACGCATGCGAAATGCCATTTGCGCTTTTATTTTATATTCGCGAAGCTGCCGTATAAAATGTGCAGAAGGAAACCGAATGCATTACACAAGATTGCTCTTGTTTGGGTGTAATAGACTGCGAGATATCCTTTATAAAGAAATGCTAAATACACACTTTAAAAAGTTCACATTTTGCGTTTATTTGGTTTTGACAATTGAAGAGAAAAAACTTTCAGCTGTTGTGGATGTGTAAAACTGATCAAGAATGGGAAATCGAGAAATACTTTCCCAAAATAATCAACAGAAAGTGCTAATGAATTACATTTTCTTAAATTTATATTAGTTTTACTTTTTTCACTTAATGAATTTTTGATTATTTTAATTTTTTTCGAATAAAAATTTAATTTTTACAACATATTTAATATAAAACAAATTTCCAAGTGAACAAGAATTTGTTAATATTATTTATTATATTTTTCCTTAAGTTATTTCGTTAAACTCCGGAACCAATCGACATTCATTCTTCTCTCCACTATAAACATCTAAATATCTAAATAATAAAAAAGAATTAATCTCCGATATTATGCATATACGTTTATCCGTTTATCCTTAAGCGATATCTAATGATTAAACCTATGCCAATATACCCCGTTCAACTAGCTTTATGGCTGCTGGGTATAATAAATGCATGCACATGTAGAGAACTAAGTTCTGCGATAAATGCAAATATAAAATATTTTTTTATGTCACGTTTTTAATGACATTTGTTGCATTCACACTTGGCATTGTGTTTCATGGGTGTCCACCCCCCTAAAAGTGGGGGCTTAAATCAAAACTGAAACGGAATGGCATTATGCCAATAGAAGAAAAATCATTTTCAGTGCAGAAAGAAACGCTCTCAACTGCATATAAACCACATACCACAATTGCTGGCATTTCTGTTGTGCCAAAAAAATTCAAAATTCGAAAAGCGACTTGAAGACTAGCCGCAGGCTAAAGCAAAGTCGAGCAACAGGCTGTCAGTTTGACAGCAGCCTCCATTCCACGCCCGGCAACTGATTGTGAAATGCCGCCACTGACAGCTGTCATTGCCACTGCTGCAAAGCGGAGGCGAAGCAAGGCGATGAAAGAAGTGCAGTAGAAGCAAACAAATATTAAGAAAAAAGAGACAAGTAAAAACGTTGCAGTCGGGCGTAACCAACCACTCAATACTCGCTCTCGGTATAACAGCTTAAAACAGCGACTCCAATTTTCCGACTCGATATTCAGTTGAGGTAATCAGAAAACTCTCTGCCAAAACTGGTGACCTGCTCAAAAGTTGTGGAATATGGATTTTCGCGACTTTCCCGCTCCCAAAGTATATCGATTTGATTGATTTACCACGCCCCCAGAGGGCGTATCTCAAAAATTTTGGTTTTGCCATCTTTAGAGAAGGTCATCAGAAATCTGTCAGAAAAATTAAATGCATCTGAGTTTACAGTTGAGCGATAGAAATATATTTTACCGAGTTGCCACGCCCCCAGTGAGTGCATCCAAAAAGTCCCAACACTTTAGCTGCGGCAGGTATACACGAGTATATATTCGAAATTAAAAATCTCTAGCTCCGAAAAATATTGCGTTCATATAGACAGATAGACGGACACGGCACAAAGCCAATATGCCCTTTTCAACTTGTGAACGAGTATAAAAAGGAGTTGACAGCAGTGGCAAAAGCCGAGTAAGTTGTTAATAGGCTTTCAGTTTGCCAACTTGCCTAGCCGATTTCAGCCCGGAAGGGTTGCCTTCGGACCTTCAAGCAATGTGGCTAGCGTGTTGTTTTTGTGAAAGAGCTGGCCGGTGCGATTGCTGAATAATTGACTGACCAAATTGCAGTAACTACACACAGGAGCGCGCGCGTGTGTGTGAGTGTATGTGTCTGTGTGTGTGTGTGCAAATTATCGTTGTCATCGGTGTGATTATCACAGTTATTACGCAACTGCAAACGAATGGAAATGTTGGCCATGGTTGACAAATTGTCAATGCTTTTGGGCACAATGCTAATTAGCAGCGATTGAAAAATCCAATTGCCCCCCTCGCTGCAAGTGTCCTGTCTGGCCGGACCGGGCCGGCTAAGTGTGTGTCTGTCTTGGGCGACGCCTACAAAATTACTTTACGCCTCGGCGATTTTCTTATGGACTGCGTCCTGCGGCCACTTGAGTTGTGCTTTCTGCTCTATTGGCTGCCATTTCTGGCACGCTCCATTGCATTTGAGTTGCGACCGCAAGCTTGGACTGGACTCCCGGGACATTCGGAGATTGTAATTGTGACAGCGCCGGCAAACAAATAAACTGTCGTCGCATGTCTTGTAACGTAATTAGGTTTGAAAATTTTGCCAATTGTTGAATTTGCTGGCAAGTGCAATTATATGCATCAATTGTCAGTTGGTTACTGCTCGTTAACTTATTTGATTATGGGCTAATTTCACTGGCGATTTGCCAGAACCAATGCTGTGATTCAAGTGGTATGAGTGTACTAAACATTAGCATTGGGCTGACGAATCAAGTACTCGATATCGTAAACTGTTGAATTAG
The DNA here is from genome assembly GCA_035043565.1 of Drosophila robusta. Taxonomy (NCBI): domain Eukaryota; kingdom Metazoa; phylum Arthropoda; class Insecta; order Diptera; family Drosophilidae; genus Drosophila; species Drosophila robusta. The sequence continues at coordinate 2,763,688 of JAWNMW010000572.1, forward strand.
ATTACTAAATGGACACACAAGTCAGAACGTTGCAGTCGGGTGTTACCGACAGCGCAATACTCGTTCACAGTTGCTAACAGCTTTAAACTCGTCGAAAACGATCTTAATTATTATCGTTCCTTTGGAAAAATATAGATATTTGTAATTTGTTTGGGCGGGTTGAAATTTTTCAGCTCGATATTTAGGGGAGGTCATCAGAAAACTGTCTGCCAAATTTGGTGGTTCTTGATCTAATATTGTGAGAGATATATCTAGCTTTAGGACTAAGGGAGATACATCGATGACCCTAGTGGGCACAGCCAAAAAATCTTAACACTTTATTTAACGCGAGTATACACGAGTATATATTCCAAATTTCAAGTCTTTGGTTTCCATAGCGGCGAAACAATTTGCATTTATACGGACAGATAGACGGACGTTGCACAAACCCAATATACTCTTTTCATTTCGTAAACGACTATCAAAAATGCTCTTTTTGTTGCAGTTTTTTAAATTCTCGGGCGGCTTATCTGTTCATCTGAGCAAATTCAATTTGAAGTATGTCTCACGAAATATAGCTTAATATGCAAAGTAATTTAACTTATCTCATTTTTGCTGCAAGCCACCAAAGAGTTGGCACAAAAGACGTCTTATCGACTGAGCGCAGAACAGCACAGAGCCCAGCGTCCCATTTGATGAAGTGCATGGCATATTGACAGAAATAGCCAAGCTTACCAAACTATGCAAATAAGCACGTAAGGGATACGGGTTACGGGTGACGGGTTACGGGTATGCGGGACACATATGCCAAACGCAGAGAGTGCTTAAATCTGCATAGCAATATATATATATATATATATTTTTTTTACTCACCTCCCGCCTGTGGTCCACTGCTTCATTTATCTTGGCTTATTAAATTGAAAATATTGCTTAAAATATTTTGCATGCCTGGCCGGGCGATGGCAGCGGCTACGCCAGCATCATTGTTGGTCCGTATCGTTGCTTCTGCTGTCCTTTTAAATGCAAATTAGCTTTTTGACTTTTTGATGCGCCCATGCCAATGTCAAAGCCAAAGCGAGAGCCAACCGACTGCCAACTCTCTCAGACTCTATTTAGATTTATGCGGCTTGATAAATTGTGGCTACACTTAATGTGCGCATACGGTGTGACATGTCCTTTTCATGTCACTCTAGGAGCAATGCCAAAAAGTTGGACCCAGTCTCTGGATCTGGCTCTGACTCCGTCTCCATTGCCATTTCCATTTCCATTTCAGTTGACATGTCGAGTGGTTTTGTTGGTTTGGCAGTTGTCGTTGCCTTTTCCCTGGTTTTTGTTGCTGCCTGTTTTGCACGCTTGACAAAAACAGCGCATATTCCTGGCTGCTGACTGCTGGTTTCAGTTTCTGGTTGTGGCAAAATCATTTTGGTGAAATGGACCCGTTGCTTTGTGGTTCAGTTTAGTAATTAGTTTTGCTGGGCGAGGCATTGACTGACCAAGGTACTCGCTGTTTCCATTGTTTACCTTGATTTCCATTGATAATCTATGAATAGGTGAATTTGATTAAACAGATTTTCACTTATATTTGCATGCATATACTTACAACGTTTCTCAGTGGCATCCTGACAGAAAGTACAACTTAGGTTTCCGTCCGATTTACTTGCATTTCTGAAAATCGCAAAGAAAGGCGATATATTAATGAGCGCTAAAACATAATTATAATCAGGGTCATACAATGGAAAAAATTACGTGCTAAATTAAGTTGTTTTATAACTATAACTAACTAACTTACACTACTTGCATTTCTGAAAATCGCATAGAAAGGCGATATATTGGTGGACGAAAGATTGGGCGCAATTAAAACATATTACAATTCCTGCGTATAAAAGAATACTTTACTATTTAATATTTTAGAATCGAGTATGATTCGGGATTTATTTGTCTAATCAACATAAACTCAATTAAGGATTAAACTGAGTATGGATGCCGAACTAACATTAAGCTTAAATTGTTTAAAAATAGTTGGTTTTGAGCTCAGTTCAATTAGGTCTAAAAATATAGTTAAATGGATAATTTGGGGATTGAAAAAAAACGTTCTTGATTTAAGTATTTTACACGGGGTTCAAGGAAATTCTGACTTGCCCCTTTTGACACCTCGCTGTGGCTTGATTTAAATAGGGATAACTTGACTCTGCTTTTCTATGTAGAAATTGCAATGTTTTGAAAGGCAAGAACTTTCTATAGAACAAGAAATAAACAGATTTTAAAGTAAACTTTATCTGTGCACCCTAAAAACCAGTGTTAAATTAATTACAATGCCTGGCCGAATCATTTGAATTATAACACTTTCCCATGAAACGCTCGGAAACGCCGCCACTCCATCATAATCTAGTTGAAAAGCGAAAGGCACGGACATTTAACATGCATTTTAAAATACCAACTACCAACTATGCAGCCCGTCGAGCAGTCTTTTGTTCATCCCACTGCAGCAGGCGCTGTGATTTTTCAACATTTTTTAGATTGATGACGTCGCCGTGTGGCCCTTGGGGTGGACTAGTTGTGGCAGGCATAGCCAAAGGCGCACACACACTCCCACACCCACACCCACTGCTCCCCCACCCACGGGCATTGAGTAATACGTCAGTTGAGTTGTCAAAAAACGAAGAAAAAGCGGCGCGAGTAGAGAAACGTGTACACCAAACGGAGAGGCACACGCGTCCCGGCCGCGGGTTTCCGCACAAGTTGCTGTCGATCAGAGGCGGGTACCAAGTTGTGCATTTGAACATGTTTCGTCACGCCTCGAAATTATTTGATGCTCGCATTTCGATTTGATTTGAAATTTTTTTTTTTTTTTAAGTAGCGCCTAAGTTCCGGAGTTAAGTGAATTGTTTTGTGTTTGTATTGGGAGGGATTCCCTTTTGATCAAGCATTAAAAAACAACATTTAAGCTAGGGGTTGCATTTTAAATAGATTTTTGAATGCCTGTCAAAACGTGTAAACGTCAAAAAGCATAACAAAAAGAAACAGTTGCAGTTGCGTCACATTAATTGCCAATTTTTTAAGAACTTTGATCATGGGAATCACAAAAACTCCAAAATTATAGAGTATCAAATAAAAACAACTTTCTTCAAATCGAAAAAGTCAATGTCCAGTACGCCCCACAATAACAACCTTTTATGTCTAATACGCACTTTGAGTTAGTTGTCAAATTGATTTAAAAATTCATAAATCAACTAAAAGTGAAAGCCCACACCAACAAGTCAGTCCAAAATTAAATTAGAACCAACCGAAATAACAAGACCCGCAACAAGGGCAACCACAACATGGCCAAACCGAAAAATGTACAAAATGTTAAACATAGCATAAAATTGTATCGGACAGTTGCAAGACATGGGGTACGAGGGCTGCCCATTGAGGGCACAACTCGTGAGTCGTCCCAGAATATGGAAGCATGTTTGCTTTCACAATAATTTCTCGAAATAGTCGTCTCAGCTCAGCCTCGGTTTGGCATGTGCGTGTGTATTTTGATGCAATTATAAATTGTTGGATAACAAATTACATGGCTGTGCGCAGGACAAACGGACAGACAGACAGACAGACGTACATTAGTTTAACGCCCTCTCTCCTAATGCGCGCACATATGTTGGGCTGCTGGGTCCGGGGGTTTGCTTGCGAGGGCGTAGTTTCAGCGCCTGACATTGATACAGGTACTCGCTGACAAGAAAATGCTGTGATGAGACCTGCATTCAGGTGGCGCAACTGTACCTTGGCCATAGGGATCTGTTCCAATCGAAATGTGTCCCATGTGCGACATGTGGCATGCGGGCAGCATCGCCTGGGGTAGAGGGTCCTGCTGTTGCATTTGTAGCGACAATTGTCGTTATTTAGCATTAGTTCTAATAATAAAATAATTTTGTGTGCATTTTAATTGCCGCACATTGTGCGAGCAGTTCCTTTGTTGCATGAACACTTTGCATGTTTGTTGCGCATCAATTGGACAATTGCATAGCCCTATAGCCGGGGCCATTGTTTGGCCTGCGGAGGGTTTATTGAACTGCCGCTTAAATTCTTAAAGCTAGCCACCTTCAGCACTCGAACCCACCTAGCGTCAGCCACATTTCCATCTCCTTGTGCAACTCCAATTCCATTTGCCTGCCATTGTTGGCCCTTTGTTGTTTTTAGCCAAATGCGAAAAGGGTTCATAACCGCACTTAGCTTCATTGGCTTCTGGCTTTATCGTGCGGCCCAGACGTAGCATTTTAGTAGCTGTTTAGCTGCTGCTGCTCACTCTCATTCGGCGTTGGCCACTCCAAATTCAATTCAATTCAGCTCGAAAATTGCACGCAGGTTGTGCAAACATTAAAATTAATGAATAACAATAAAGGCGCTTGAGCTTGAGCTGCCGTTGACGTGTTTTCGTTAGCTGACTTTTGGCCAAACAAACGACGATTGTCATTTGTTTGTATCTCTGCGAGTTCTGTTAATAAAATTATATGTTTTAGCATTGGAAATAGATTATACAATAGCAAAACATACCGATACCTTATGTAGTCAAAAAGAGAAGGGAAAAGTGCAGCACAAATCTGTAATAGAAATAAGTTAAAATTGGAAACACATTTGTTTATACAAATGCAATACATACCAGGACATTAATTGTGTAAGAGAAAAGCAAATAAGCAGCACAAATCTGTAAAAGAAATAAAGTTAAAATTGGAAACTCATTTGTTTATACAAATGCAATAAGTATCAAGACTTTAAATTATGCAGAGATCTGCTTTGAAACCTCATTAGAGAAAACTATTTTGGTACACAATTAAAATGACTATAAAATGCCAGTTAATGCTGTAAATTGATGCAAAAATGTTAATGATGTTTAGAGACAAACAAGGATGCTTACTAAAGGCCTCATTACACTGAGCTCGTAAATTAATTTGAATTTCTATAGGCCCATTAAAATTGAGCCATGATGCCAATTTGGCATGGCAAAGTATGGAAAAGCAGAGAAATGTGCATATATGCAAATTAATTATAAATTTATGATTTCATTTGGCAAAGCGATGACGACTGCGACATGGTTGTGGATACCACAGGGCATGCCGTGGGGGGGATTCTATGACGACAGCAGCGACTTAGGCGCTGTCTGCGTGGCACATTAAACCGAGCCAGAGGGGGGCAGAGGAAGGGGAGGGCTGGGGCCACAATATGGCACATGTGTAAAGCCGTAAAAGTGGCACGGAAGCCGGCGAATTGGAAATTGAAGCCAACCTTTTATGGCTCTATCAGTGACGCTGGCGACGACGTCTTGTCTGTGGCTGTCACGCACATAATTCTCGCTGTTGCAGCAACATTAATTGCGCAATTGTTCACAGATAGAAATGTGTGCAATGCGGAGTGGGGGGCGGAGGCGGCTAGTGGGGAAACATTTTAACTTTTTAGTGGCCCAACAAATGACGTACGATTTGTTCTGCACGAATAAGCCAAATCATTTGTAGACACAACAACAGCACTTTGTTTTATGACTTGACAGCAGCTTTCACTCCCCCGCGGCTGCCCCGGCTCCAAGCGTGCTAGTTTGTGACGACGGACGTACGCATTTTTTACCACCTACCCGGCGTCAACTACTTGACTGGGGGACACAACCCCCGCCTCCCCTGTCCATAATCATTGCGTACCCACCTGATGCCTGCTGCCTGCATGCGGGCTCTAATTTATGGCCTGCTCATATGTGTGTGTGTGTTTAGTGTGCGTGTGTGTTTGCTTTGCGCCAGCCGAGTCCAATTGCTGCTAAGCCCCGCGTCCCGTGTCCTGTTGTCAGCATGCACATCATTTTTTCATTTACTGCCAAGTGTTTCTCGCTTGATATTGCATAATTCTCGTAATGACATATTTTTGTTGACGCTCGAGTTGTTTTGTTTGTTTTCTTAATGTCCAATTGGAATGGCGGCTAAGTGAAAAAATACACACAGGCACATGCGGCACGAAGTATGTTAACATAAATTATGAATTGTTTTGGTGCTGCCTTTAAGCACGTTTTCCTTGATTATACATATAATATATAATATTACAACTCAAAACCGGCATATCTAACTCTTTAATTACAATACGTTCGAATAATGGCGAGCTTGTCGACGCTTCACGGTGACTGCTAAAATAATGCAAGTAGAGTTGCATCGGATAGTTTTCAACAATTTCGCTTAATACTTTGTTTCAGATTAGCATTCATAGACATTTATGCTCAGTTGAATCACAGCAGGATCATCTTTACTTACCTATACAATTTGTTCTTCTTTCTGTTAAGTTTTAATCGGACAACTGCATAACTTTGGCTAGTTCAATAGTGGTATCGATATTAGCGATCGAGACTTTCGATTGTGCCAATTAAAATTACGATGCGATCACAAGTTCGATCGAAGTTTTATTTTTCTTATATTTTCGTTTGCATTAAGTTGTCGCGCCTTAAATATGCATACATATATTCGCGTCAGAAACCATTAAACGGGACTTGTGCATATGCAATATAACATGTAAATTACAAGCCGGGTATAAAACGCGCTTTACGCTTCGCTTGATTTATTGTGTGTGCTCGTCGGTGGATTGGGCGCTGCATGTGTGTGTTTTGGCCTTGTTATCGGCTGCAAACGCATCTCGTTTTATGTGTTTATTTTAATTTTCAATGTTTGCCCGCCGACGTTTTATTGCTTTCAATTTTTGCGCATGTTTTACGAGCGCATTAAAAATTAAGACAAACCAGCCGAGGCGAAGCCAAAAGAACAAACTCAATTAGATAAACGGCTGGGAGTGGGCCTTTTTGCCGGCACTGTAAAATTCACTTGGCTACACACGCAGAGCAATAACAATAGGAGAGAGAGAGATAGAGGGCGAGATACGCACCCACGAAGAAACTCCAATTTTTTTTGGAAGCGTGTTAATTTGTTTTTAATTCCTGCACTGGGCGGACTCACGCACAGGCCCAAAGCTAGGAAAGGAGAGAGAAAGTTGAGCATTTGGCCATAAATTAACGTTTAGTTACGCTACATAAAAATCTGTCTGAAACAAGCGGAAAATGCGTGAGTGTGTGTTTGTGTGTGCGAGTGTAAATGACACTGGCCAACTTCGGACTTGAGAACATACCAACATGGTAAATATCATAGCCATCTTTGCTTTATCTACAAATATGTTAAATTTAGTTGAAAATAGTACTTTTCTAGTGATGATTAAAACTAAGATATTTTCAATCAAATTTAAGATATTTGAAGAGTGCAAAGGAATATATGTATGTATGTATGTGTTTAACATTTAGTTTATTTTTAATAATGGCTGAAAAAGTTTCTATAATTCTGTTCAGGATTCGAGCCGGATTATATTCGCGTATGTCAATTTTTTGCATCCATGAAACCTAGTTTTATTTCGAATATTAAAATACTTTATTTATTATTTTTAAAAAACTTTATAAAATAAATTTTTATTATTTTTTGGTTATTTTCAATTAATAAGTAAAAGATCTTCTACTAAATTCTCATCCAACAATTTTTAAAAATTATACAATGTACTAATATTAAGTAAACCATTTTTTTTTAAATTTGTTTCGGTTCGGGCTTTTAAAAATATTGTAGTTCCGGGTTATTCGAAGAACATTAAATTCTATAGGCAAGATTATTTTATATGTGGCATAAGATGATTTTAGCCTTAGTTTTAACACAAGCCGATTTACATCATTAGCCCCTGGCACGCTGTCAGTGGTATCATTAGTTTTATTTAATTATCCCTTCAATATTGATTGCTTTGTTAAAGCATATTAACCCCCTTCACAGAACCACAAAGCCACATCCACTTATGGAAAGTTCAATTAAACGAATATCCCAAAAATGGTTCGGCGTTCCTCCAACAGCGGTTCACCACAAACCCAATAATTTATTTGATAATGAATAATGATGTTGATTTGACACTCTCTACACGGCTCAACATCAAATGGGAATCGTCACGCTTCTAAGCAGCCGATTCCGATGCCGAGTCCGAACTCGAACCTGATTCCGACCCCCCGACAACTCGATCCAACAGAAATCAGTGAGCAGGGAGCTCCCCGTCATTTGGCTTTGGTTGCTGCGTAGGCAGCTCATCTCGCTACTTGGGTAGATCTCAGTGCCGCATGTGGAATATTTTTTGATTTTAATTTAATTAGATTCCAACTGTTCATTGTTGTTGCTGTAGTTATTGAAATTGTTGTACTTGTGCATGATCGTTTAATGGAGCATGAAATCTAGAACGTTTTCCCTACAATTTCACAGCACTGCAAAGTGGCCGCTAATGATGGCTCTAATTAGTTCTTCTGAGGTGTGTGTGTGTGGTCAATAGCTGGCTAACAGCCGTGACAAAGGCGCATTCTTCAAGGCTTACAATGTTAAACAGTCGAAATCCTAAATGATCCTGGAGCTCTATAGAAGGCGAGAGTATTTGGCTTTTGTTTTTAGATTTTATTTTTGGAAGGAGCGTGAATAATAGAAAAAGCGAGAGTATTTAACATTTGTTTTTAAAGTTCTAGAACAGAAAAGAGCATTCAGCATTGGTTTTTAAGTTGTTATAGACAAAACGAGCGTATTTATCATTTGTGTTTAGAGTTTTAAAGAAGAAAAAAATATTCAGAACTTGCGTAAAAATTTTTTTTAAAGGGAGTGAGAGTATTTGGCATTTGTTTTTTAGAGTTTAATAGAAGGAAAGAGTATTCGGCATATGTTTTCAAAATTTTATAGATGGAGTGAGAGTATTCAGAATTTGTTTTCAGAGTTTTATATACGATAAGAGTATTCAACAATTATTTTAAAATTTTTGGAGAAGTAGCGAGAATATCCACCATTTGTTTTTAGAGTTTTAAAAGAAAAAGCGTATTTTGCGTTTGTTTGATAATGACAGCATAAATGTTAAAATTAGAGAATTTGTAATCATATAACTTGTTAGCTGTCTGTCTGTCTATCTGGCATGCATGCAAATATCCATCGCCCATGCCCAATGTTGGCATGGTCTTAACGTCTTTGGCATAATTTATAAACTTGTCTGTTTCGTGTCGACATTCATCAAGTTTTTGGGGCTGCTTTCAGCAACTTCATTAAAATTAGCTCATAAAATTTGCAGCTCTTTTGCCAAAATCTTGTTTAGTTTTCATTTATGGCTCAATGCATGCTCCGCACAGCGGCTCCCCCTCCCCACCCCCTTAACGTGCAACGTACACGCATTCGCATCCCGATTCGCATCCGCATCCGCATCCTTGACAGACGCATTTCAGCATAATTTGCTGTGACAGCTCCCGCACCGTGGCAGCATTTCCTGCAGCTCCGCTTCCTTAATTCCACTTTGCCAAATGACATTTAATATGCAAAGTTTTGCAGCCAGGAATGCTGCGACTGAGGCCGGCGCGTATCTTTTGATGACTTTTGTTGATTTTACACCAGCATGTAGTGTATAAGATCTATGGGCATTCCGGGGCCGTAGTCGGGGCCGGAGACGGGTCTTCTGCATTTTGCACTTGTGCATGTCTGGGCCCGGGGCTTTGGGTTGCCAAAAAACAATGGCCACAACAGCCAAATGGCGGGCATTTCAAAATTCATGTCGAAATGTCGGCGAAATACCCTTTATTACAAAATAGCTTGGCATGCTTTACGGCGCACAAGCGTCGTAAACTTTAATGACGCCATTTTCGAGTCGCGCTAAGTTGGCTTTTGAAATATGAATAGACCCTGTCGGCAAAGGACCTCGGCCCAGCCGGAATGCTCTAATACTCGCCTTGTTAAGGAGATTAGTTCGATGCCGTCGTCGGCTGTTTTTGGGGAGCGCTCCAATAAAATTGGTTTATGCGATCTGCAAGCATTACAAGTTTTCTGGCCACTTTTCAATCGCTGTAATTGACATTGTTCGGAGCTCCTCTCGTTGTTGTCCGGGGCAACAGCGCAACGGAGTGGGGTATGCCCAACCCTAAGCTAAGCACGCACACAAATTAAGCTCGTAAAATTTAATATTTTGCGCAAAGTTTTCGGGAGGTGAGCATTAGTAATTTATTAGTGGCCAGAGCCGTAGAGCTTACCCAGCCGTTTTGCCTTGCATAATTTTGTATATCCTGGGGATCTTTAAAAAATAAACATAAAATTTAATAGTAGTTCAAAGTTTTTTACATCATATTTTTTTTTAAGTCCAGTTCATTCGTAGTTCATCTTCTTAGATATTGTTTATTTTAAGTCCAGTTTTTTTTAGTTCAACATTGTTTCCATAATATAGTAAATTAAAAGATATTGTTTATTTTAGTTTCAGTTTTAGTTCAAAGTTTTTTAAATACTATAATAAATTAAATTAAAATATATATTGTACTAACTTAAAATTCAGCCACAATTTGTTCTGGTTATAAGCGACGTTTAAGACCTTTGCGTGTCTTTGCGGGTCCACGCCTTCGCCGTTAAGATTTTTTCCCATAGCAAACGCCTCGTTTTGTTTTCTCACCCTTTCTCCTAAGTGCCAATCAAAATAAGAATTTTGACAAAAGAAAACTTTCCCAAGGCGAATTGCGTGCGGTGGTCTACCAGCATAAAATTGCTGACGTTTTCCCCCGGGGTTGCGCCTCAGGTAGGGCCGGCCCAAAGAGTTGAACAATCCATCAAACAAAATGCTGCGCTTTTGATAAAAACGCATCAATAAAGCAATAAAATGTCTACAAATCAAACGATAAGGTTAACCAGCGGCCAAGAAGCTTGCCAAAGATATGTTTCTTTCTTTCTTTTTCTTTTTTTTTGGTAAGGGTTACGAAAAAGTCACGTACAACACGCACCGCCGCCAACCGGCTGAGGCTATTAATATTAATGGATAGACTTAACACATTGGGCGTTGCACCTCGTTGCCAAGAGCGCTGCCTGTCAAGAGAGCTGTCTAACAATACGTACCCCAATCGCTGGGCTTTCCACAAATTGACATGTGACACCAGGCCAAAAAGGGTGCAAACCAGCTTGGCATGACGAAATATCGTATCAAGACTTGGTTCCGCAAATCTTTTGTATATGCGCCTCGATTTTGATTGATAATCACTTATATTTCGATAACAGTTGTAGTAATCAAATGTTCTCTCGAACTAATTTAGTTATGCTCGGTTTTTATAGTTTTGATGTGGCATGGAATGATATCGTTCTAACTTGATATATACTTATATGTATACATAACTTGTAAATATACCGTAGTCGACATATTTATTTTGACAGACCATTTTTTTATTTATTTGAAATTTTATTTAAGGTAAAAAATGGAAAATAGTAAAAAACAATGTATTGTATTAGAAACTCAAACATTTTGAGTAGTTTAAATCTTTTTTGTTTGTGTTTCTTTATTAAATTCGAAAAGATGAATGTTCTGTATATATTTTATATGTTTATATGTATATATTTTATATTTATTATAAAGTTTTCCTTTATTTTCAGCAAAAAATAACAATGATAAGAAGTTAATCAAACAGTTTCCAAATTAAAAAAGGTAAGTATTGAAAGCATGTGTTTTTTCTGCTCTTAATTTAAATGGCAAATTTTCGATCAATTAACTTGTTTTCAAACTGAAATTCAAATCTGAATAATTTGTAAGTGTGTATTTTTAAAGCTTTTGCGAAACATATATATTTAATCCTACGCAATAATTATTTAAACTTAACAAGTTCTGCTCAAAGTTTTTATGATACTCTGAAAGCATATTTGCAATTTTGTGAATTTTGTTATAGTATGTAATTATTTGTAAAACTTAACAATTTCTCTTCAGTTGTTATGAAATTCTTAATGACATATTTCGTATAAACTTAATCCTACGCAATAGTTAAAAAATAGTAATAATAATTAAACTTAAGAAGTTCACCTCAAAGTTTTTATGATAGTCTTGAAAGCATATTTGCAATTGTTATAATGGTCTCTAATTATTTGTAAAATTTAAAAATTTCACCCCAAAGTTTTTGCGTTAATGTTGAAAACATATGACGTACAAGCTTAATTCTACGTAATAGTAAAACTTAACAATTTCTCTTCAAAAAATATAAAATATATAAGGTATATAGTATATATAGTATACAGTAATCAGCGAATAGTTAATTTTTCTTAATGCACCTAGAGTGAACTGTAATGTGATAGTTTAGATAACATCTGGTGAGAAAACCTTTGCCGCAGTCGGGGCACTTGTAAGGACGTTCGCCAGAGTGAACGAGCACATGTCTCTGTAAAGTGTTGTGGTCCTTGAAAGCCAGCTCGCACAGTGGACAGGGAAATGGCCGCATTTCGCCGTGCGACATGAGGTGCCGCTCCAGGCTCGACTTGTACGTGAAGCTCCTCGAGCACTGGCCACACATCAACGGATGATCTTTCCTATGGGTCCGTATATGTTTCTGCAGCTTTGGCTGTTTGCGATACGACTTCGGGCAGTGCAAGCACTTGAAGTAGCGTTCGCTCCCGTGGTACATCTGATGTGTACGAAGCTTCTCAATTGTGGAGTACGATGACCAGCACTGGTCACACCTGAATTGCCGCAACTTGCTGCGCGGCGGGACGGGCCGCTTCGACAGATTCTCAGTGGTGTTGAAGGCCGCCTGGGGTTGGATTTTAGGCGTGGGATGGCGCAGGCTGTACCGTTGAGATTTCCAAGTGTTCAACGTTGGAGTTGCAGTTTTCGGGCCAGATTTCGACTGAGCTGTGATCCGTGTCTTGCGTGATTTACGAGCGCTCCCCACCTTGCCTTTGGATTTTTTGTTTTTCACACATTCGATCGTTGGCGCTGGCTTCTCGCTCGCGACGACCATCTTGTCGTCGATAACGGGAACCACCAAGCTTTCCATTGCCTTCATGCAGAGCAGCTGATGGCTTTGCTGGAGCCTGCGCTTGAACCTGAACGCAATTTGGGCATTCAACCCGCACGAGACGCATATCTTCTGCGGCAGCTTATCGTCCCGCTCCACCTTGAAGTCCACAAAGTCGTTCAGCATGTCGGCCAGGCTGAACTCATAGTCGGCCAATGGCCGATCGCAGAATATGTCCACCAGGGTCACCGAGTCGCTCATGCAAGCTCGGCAAATTTCCATTTTTATGGGAACTTTGCGAATTTTGAGCACGCAATTTGAAGGCCGACCGCGAATTTCGATTACTGCGCAATTCACGTAGGCCTGCAAGCAACCAGTTGAAGAATAAACTTATCGATACTATCGATACAGCTGTTTGTGACTGTCGCATTTCCAATTTGAATGGCTAGTTGATTCCAGTTAGACTGCAATATTTGAATTTGTTGAAAATTTTTAAAATTGAGTTTTGAATGCATTTGATAGACTATAAAATTATTACATTTTGTGTTGATATTTCTACAAATAAGAATGTTCTAGTCGGGAGTGCTCGAATGGGAAATACACTTTACCCAGGTCGGATCCCATAATATTTCTATGCACACTTGTACAGACATAAGAACACGCACACACACACACACAGGCACATGCAATAAGCAAGCTGCGCATTTTACTTAGCTGTTGTGCTTCTTCTTTATTCTGCACTCACTGCGGAAATTACAAAGCTGAATAATTTCGGTGTTGTATAGAAAATAAACCTGATCAGCGTCTGCTTAACTTATATTAACATTTTCAAGTCTTCATATAGTCTTTTAACCAAATGTGAAAACAGCCGTTGACTGTAACTTTCAGTCAATTTTAGTATATGTATTTGTAGCTCTGAGCTTTTTTAAAGATTTAGCATACAACTCAATTGTTTTATACAATTATAGGAAATTCAAGTCAAAATTCAAGCTTGAGCCCTTCCTGCGTAATGCAGATTGAAATTGTAAAGAAATGGCGTAGTAAGTGAGGTATTTGAAGCCCCTTGTCGACCAAAGCAATTCCTAGGACAACATAACTTTTTCGACTTCCAATTTTATGCTGTGTCCACCCACAAATACGTTGCGACTGCGACACATTTCCGTTTTGACCAAAAGCTCAGCACAGTGATTGACTTGGAGCCGCTTTTATGTCGCCCTGGGACAAGTGAAAATGAATTTACACAATTCCGAACTTAACAGCAATTTCTGCCAGCCTGCAATACGCAAAGAAAAAGGGCAAACGTTGCAGTCGGGTGTAACCGACTGCGCAATACTCGTTCACAGTTTAATAAGAGCTGGCCGTGGTCGAATTTTTCGGTTCGATATTTAGAGGTGTTCATCCGAACACGGTGTGTCAAATTTTGTGACTTTTCGCGGTTTACCCATCCCAAGATATATAAATTTCATCGAATTGCGTATCAAAAAAATTGGTTGTGTATCTTTAGTGGAGGTCTTCAGTTATCCGTCTGAAGAAATGTTATACATCTAGCTATAAGGCTTAGGTAGATAAATAAATTTAATCGAATTCCCACGCCCCCAATGGGCACACCCAAAAATTCCTTACACTTTATTTGACGTGTTGTATAGCCAAGTATATATTTCAAGTTTCAAGTCTCTAGCTTTTATAGCGTTCGTCCGGACATCAAGCAGAATCCAATATACCCTTTTAACTTCGTGGAAGAGTGTATAAAAAGGAAAGCCCGAAATAAACAAGGCGCAGGCATCGAAAGTCAACGAAAAACGTCTTGTGTTATAAAAACTAATGATTGGCAATTGGTTTTTACTGTTATTGGCGCGCCCCCATTTCGTTTGCGCATCCGCTGCTGTTGTGGGCGTAGAGGCGTGGCCCGGCCAGCACACGACAATATATATATACGTATACAGCTGGGAAATCGGTTAAGCCGAAAGTTGTGCGCATTGTCTTGCAATACGTATACATAATTTCCAGCCGCGTGCACTTGCAGGAAAATCGTAAAATTTGATTTTTATAACTTCCTCGAGTCCGCAATTGCAATTGTATTAATTTATCTGTTAGTCGTTTTTCCTTGCTGCGCCTTAATTGTGTTCGCTTCCGGGCGACATGCTTCTCGACCATGCTACATTAATTTCTGGCCTGATCAACGAGCACGCGAAAGCTGCATCAATAATTTCAGCCAGGTGAATTTAACTACATTTTAGCCAGAACTCATAGAATTCACGTTTGAAATTGTTTTTTTGTTTTTTGTCCAGCGCAGATTTAACGAAACAAAAAGGGGGGCAACATTGTTGCAGGCTTTGACAATTTCTAATTTATTGCAATTATGTGACGCACGTCACACTCACTGCTGACCACGGACCACTGTCCGCTGTCCGCCGTACGCTGACCGCTGACCATTGACCAGCAGGCGACACGTGACCAATCTGCCGGCCCCGGGGCACTGATTGGAAAACACTAAACAGATAGGCTAGTCCGACAGCTGTCTGACCATTCTATAGAGATTTATTTTACGCTGATAACACGCTTAAGTAAATGCAGCACACGGCACACACTCACACACCCACACACCCACACACACACACACACACACATACACACACTTCCAACTCGATCTCGTACAATTTAAATGGCGATTAAATCTGCTGGCATTGATGGATGTGTCCAAGGCGCGGCGGCGGGACTGGCGGGCTGGCGGGCTGGCCGCCTGTTCTGTGGTCAGTCTGCAGGATGCGGCGCCGTGTTAACACTTTTGTACAATTGCCAATTTTTCGCCAGCGCCGCTGCTGCATCTGATGAGCTGTCCTGTTTGCCCGCCGCCTGCCCGGACTGTGTGGGTGGTTGGCGGTGGATTTGTGGTGTTGTTGTCGGCTGAAAGCCTGTTGGGCGGACATTGAAATGGGCTGGCATGCGACTACACTTCAATATTCATTTGAACGCATAATTGATATTGACGAACAATGTTGCCGTGTCGATACAATGTTCGCGTGCACTCAGCGAAATCCAAGTACAGCTCAGACCATTTTCGTTTTGATTTCAATAAATAATGAAACATGAACAAACACGGGTATATCACTACAATTATTTATAAATTGTTAAATGTGATATTTTTTTATGATATATTATTTAAATCAATTTGCGGCCATTTCACTTTAACGACGAACAAGTTTTTAGGGCATTATTATGACCTCAAATATTCACTTAGCGGCCTGAAAAAATTAATATTAATGCAAAAATCAATCGAAAATGTAGTTTTCATGGCTTGCTTCTCCAGTCCATATTTAGGCCACTAACGGGTGTACAGGTGTAAATAATATAAATATAATATATAAAAATACAATTTATAAATGAATATAAATATAGTTATCTTTCACTCTGTGAGATAGAAACAATTGTATCCCTATCGAAAAATCAGTAGATACATTTTCAATTCAATTAGTAGATTTAGTTTTCTGTTTGTAAATTGCTTTATTTTAAAATATGTTAACAAATAACGTTTATTTATTTTTTATTTTTAAATTATATTATTAGCATTTTGTGAAATATTTTATAAAGATCTTAATATATTAATATATAAAAATAAAAAATGTATAAATAAAGAATGCATTTTAATAAAAAGCATTTTATTAAGACACATTTTCAGTTATTCTGTGATCGAAGGAAATTCTTTAAAATATATATTTTTTTTATAATGCATTGCTCTTTTTCAGATCTCAGATATATGGACTTTAAAAAAATTATTTATAATCTCAAACTGATTTTAAAAAGAACATTTCATTAATTTGAATTAGTAAGTCACTTTCTTCAGGTTTATTTCTCTCAGTGCACTACCTTGTTTTCTCCACGCCGTTCTCGTACTCCGCATTGCCTACTTTGGCAGTTAATTTTTATAAATTTCCATGTCATGGATGTGTTTTCTGCTATATATATATACATATGTGTATGCTACGTGGCATTTTTCGCATGCAACATGTTTGCCATTTTCATTTGCCTCCAGAGTATCTCGGATTTCATTTTCGGTGAGGGACTTTTCCGCAGCTCTGCTTTTTCTCTTCTTTTATTTTTCTATATGTCAGTGTCATGTCACGTTCAGCAAAATGCATTCAATATGTCCAATGCATTATTGTTGTCGCTGTTGTTGTTGTTGTGCGTGAAGCTGCAGGAGTGTAAATTTAATTTAGTTAATTGAAACAATTTGTTGCATGCGACAACAAGGAAAACAACAACAACAACAACTCGACCCGTCGCGAGTTCATTGAAAACGCATCAGCCGGCAGACTTCCTCATTCGCCCCTTATGCGGTCCACGTTTTAACTGATTTTCGTTTGAGAATTTTCTTTTACATTCGGTATAATATAGGAACTCGCTGCTACATACGAAATTGCGCCTCGGAACATGTCAATTTGATGTGTCTGGCACGGCACAGCGGGAGATCTCTGTACAATTTGATTGAAATCAGTGCTCAATACACTTTGTATATTGATATATTAATTTATTTTTTAAAATGCTTTGGTCAATTTGCGTGCAAATTGAGACAAAGCCAACCTCAACCAGCCCACACACAAACACAATGAATTTAATTAACAGCCTTTTCCGGCCACATTACCCACAGCTTTAAGTTTTTACTTTGTTTGCGCCAACCCCCAAAGAGCACCCAGAAATGGGGTTTCTTTTGTAATGTCAACAATAAATTGCATTCCTCACGCGTTGCACGTGCAGTTACAAACACTTTGGCAAAATAAACTAGTAAATCAATTGAAATCGTTGCTACGTGCATTCACAATTATTTAAATCATTTTTCAAATGCCAGTGCGAGCAAGCTGTGCAAAAAAAAAAAAAAAATACCAGATAGATGGCACTCAGCTGGACAGCTTTTAATTAAATAGAAAATCCATTCGGCGACTTAGATAATACACAACTTTTAAGCTTCAAGTTTTCACTGCATTTTTTATTGTGAAAATAATTTCATATATAATGTAATGTAATTCTAAAATAAGTTTGGAATAGGTATACGGCGCGAGTTGATGCCAATTATGAATAGAAAATAATGAAAGTTATTGAGAAAAACAATTCTTCCTATAAAAGCAAGCGTTCAAAAATTGAGCTTTTGTATGAAAAACCAACTTACTATATAAAGATATATAGCCCAGAATTTTTATATGTCTGCATTTTCTTGTTTGGTTTTTAATAATAATATTGTTTATTTTCAAGAGAAATAATAATTAATTAAAATGAGGCAGATATTAAAATTTCTAGACAATATACTTGAGTTTTTTACTTTGCTGCCCAAAAAATGCAAAATACCTAAGTAGCCAGAAGTTTCTGGCTTTGGTCACACTGCACAGGTTTCATGATTAATTTACGTGAATGCGCAAAAAACGCATTTGAGCGTTAAAATGCAAATTGCAATAAATGCCATTGCAATGAGCCGTGCTCAGTCGAGCCGAGCCGATTCCCGCCCCACCCCCAACATACCCACCCCAACTCCTGGCTCACACCCTTGGGCAAACACTTGGTAAATTTGCGTAAAATATCTCGTATTTACCTTGCACTTGACGCTAAGCAAACTACACAAGATACAATATACAAATTATGTACATACTTGTTCTGTGCACATATGTACACATGTATATATATATATTTATATATATATATATATATATATATATATATATATGTATATGTGCTGTGCAGGGGCCTCGTGCGTAGCTGAATAAACATGGAAATTGTGAAAATAGACTCTCGAGTGTCGATTGAACTCAGGACCTCGGCGTTGCACATTTTGTGGCCTATGCGTGCGGTGGCCAGGGGGTCAGGGGGTTGAGGAGGTTGCTGTCACTTTGAATGACAGCCCAAGTCAAGTGTCCGGGCATTGTTGTTGTTGCAGCGCCCCGGCCCGGTATCCTTATGGAAAATTGCATAAAACGAGACAATGTTGTGGCCCGAATTAGGCAGCAGCTTATGTAGTTGCTAGTGCTAAACTTTTATCACGCCCGGCCGGGGTTACCCTGTATGGCCAGCGCGGCATCGTTTAATTTAAATGCAAACTTTGGGTCGCAGGCGCAAATTGTCTTTGCCGCCCACTTGTCGCCCCGCCCACTGGCAGCAATTTCGAGACGCATTACGCATGCATGACTGGCCAAATAATGTTGATTTAACATTATTACGTAGCCGGAATTGGAAGCTGAGCCTAGGGTCAACATTGTTGCAGCCTTTCAGAGTGTGCTAGGTCTTTTCCTTACCCTATCTTCCCTCTACTTTGCACTTGTTTATCTTTATGAACCCACGTAGATGCACGCCTAACTGCTAATTGAGATTAAAACAAGTAGGAACGTTGCGGTCGGGCGTAACCGACAGTCTCATACTCTGATGTCAGTTGAAAAATAATCTCAATTGTAAACCAATTTAAATCAGGGCTGCAAAACTAATGGAAACAAGTTATTCACTTTATAAACTTGGTTTTTCACATTTATGCACCCAGGTTTTGGTTCGCACCGGGTTGCGGCGCTCCTTTTATCTTTCATAATTTGTTCACAAACAAAACTCAAAATTGTTTTAAAAATATTTTGCCTACTTTTTCTAAAGCGCGAAATTCTTAGAAACGAAACTCACATTGCAAATTGGTGCCCCAGCAGTCTAATGAAGAATACATTATATATATCTACATAGAGATTTACATATGCAAACAAAAAAATGCTCTAATTAATCAAATTTTATAATCTAAACCTTTTTTGATAAAATATGTTTTGGATCGAGTTCAGAATCGGCTGTCTTTTTTTTAAACTGGTTCGGTTCAGGGTTCGGTTCTAAATTTAAAAATAGTGAATGTTCCGGTTTCGAAGCGATTCGGGTCAATATTATCGAAGGCTGTGTAAATGGTTAGTTAATTTAAAGTTGTCGCTCGAATTTGCTCCCGATTTATTAATTATAATAGGTATCCTGGAAACATTACGAGGAGGGCATTGCAATTTTCATGATTTCTAAGTTAACATATTTTTAACGATCTTTAAAGGGGTTTACCAGCAATCTGCCTTCCAAATTTGTTGACTAGCTTGAAAATAGTAGGAAGTATTTACCCTTTATCGATTTGCTTCCAATGGGCGTGGCACAAGAATCTTAACACTTTGTCTGAAGCAAGTTCAAGTCCAAGTTTCAAAGAACGAATATACTCTTCTACCTTCGGTATCAGAGTACAATCAACTTAAAAGCTGCAAGGCTAAATCACAAAGTTCCTCGGTTCGCCGGTAATTTGGGTTGACCACGTTGTCTTAATCGCTCCAAGTGAATCAATACTCATTTTGGCAATCAATGCCCATTCTTAGCACTCCTCGAATGACAACAAATAAGTCTACTTCAAAATGATTAAATGACAAACATCAAATAAACTGCAATAACAAGTTGCCCGCCAAACCCAATCCCAATCCGAGTCCCTCCCCCTTTAATTGACTGTGGGTACACAGTTGCCTGGCTGATAGGCCGAAAACAATATGAACATAATTATTAATTGCGAATAATTTTTCTTAAGACTCATTAAGTGCGGCCGGCCAGCAGGCGCCGTGCTCGACTACAACGCCACGCCCCCCGCCCACCAAATGACAAAAGAATTGACAGCACATAAATTAGAAAGTAGCCGCCCGTCTCCAGCCCGGCGAGGGTGACACTCTCGTCCCAAAGTGGTCCACAGTGGCCATGTTTAAATGTGTTAAGCCGCCGGAAGTGACATTTCTCTTTCCCATTTCTCTCAAGGCGCTGTCTATTCATTTGCTGTTGTTACTGTTGTTGTCGCTGCTGTTGTTGTTGTTGTTGTTGTTGGCCGGTCACGTGTCCACGCGTTTGGCGGCGTGTTTTCCGATTTGTAGTCGTCATTGTCAAGGCGCAGATTTGCTGATCCTTTGTTGAGTCCTGCAACTGTGAGCACTCACAATTCAAGAGGTGTCCTAGACGAATTGCCCGGGCGTGCGCAGCATTGTTGCTGTTGTTGCTTACCACAAAACTGCAACTCTTTGTTGCAAGTAGAAAATAATAAATATACAAAATGAAAGAAATTTGTAATATAAAATAATATAATAATCATAGAAACAAGCCTCAAGCTTCAAATAAATGCATATATATAATTAATTTACGATCTTGGACAATATAATATCTAATTCAATATATATTTATAGCAAACATAAATTCAACTTAAATTACTACTTTCATATTTATTAATTACTTTTTTTTAGCAATGTAGCTAATAAGTTAACTTAACAAACTTGTCCATAGTTGTCTAAAATGCTGCCAATTTTTTTTAAGTATTTTATATATTAGGTCTAAGTTTTTGACAATAGTTTAACTCTAGTAATTCTTGAGTATTGTCAAGGTACCCTCAAAAAGTAAAAAGGTATTAACACAACTTTTACTATATAAGAGCCTAATACATATAATATAATTTAACCAACATACATATTTATATGTCCCGCCTGTCAAGTTTCATTAACTCAGAAACTAGTACTAATAATGCCTTCTAAAAAGCATTAAAATTTCAGTATTAAAGAATTTTAATGCATACAAAAACCTATACTTAAACACAAACAGGCGCAACTTGAAGTTGGGCTTGTTAAGAAATGTTTGGTTTGGGGTTTCGGCTTATAAAACAGCAACAAACTCACATATTGCTTCCGCTCGTAAAAGTTTTTACTACCAATTTGACAATAATTATATAAATTTGGTCATAAATTAAAACACCTTAAGGTCATTTTATAACTTTCATTCGGCAGTAGCTTATAAATCGACTAATTAAATCAACAGTCGTCTCTCGTAATCCTCGAGCGCAGTGCACCTGTGCACACACATATACATATATGTATATTTTTTGTTCTCTATCTAAGACATCTCGTAAAAATCGCACCAAGGAGCCAACTATTAAAAAATCGTAAACGTAAACATTTTTACAACTGACAAACTTTTCATTTTCCGAACCCGAAATTGAAACGTACACAAGAAAAATGCAAATTGAGCTGTTACCGCCCGGAACTTTACGCCTATTTAAGCGCCCAACTTCTAGTTCCGGCAATGATGCAGCCTAAACACTTAATTACGGCCGAGCTGACCATAAAAAAAAGGAAAACTGAGGCGTTGAAATTAGCATACTAACTGGGCCCAAGAACCTGGCCGAAGGTGCAGAGAGGAGGGTGCAAGGGAAATTAAAAATTATCAACCTGCGGCGATCAGTTGCATAAATTTAAAAAACAAAATATTTTCGTAAAGGCGTTGAGCTGCAAAATGGGTGACGTGACGTGACGCGAACAGTGTGAACCATTTCTTTTATATATATACATATATATTTTGTTTGGTGAGGAGGAGGTGGGGACCACAAAATGCACAAAAGTGCGCACATTAATGTCAGCGAGTTTGACTAATTGCCTGCATTATGCAGGGCGAGTTTAAGGCGAGGGACATTTCCCTGAAGGAAGCGCCCTCGGATCGATAAGATCGCCGAGCTGAGGTAACAAGTGCGGCTCGAGGAAGCCCTGACCGCTGCTTTCTTTGATAAATTGTGTGCTAATGGAATGTCATGTCAGCGTTTGTTTGGGCCGACTTTTAACCGAACCGGCCGAACAACGCCAGATAACGCCAGCAAATTGGCGTGGGCGTTGTTATTCCCGGACAGGTGCAGCGACGCGTAAACGTTCACAGTGAACAAGAGAGAGAGAGAGAGAGAGAGAGAGTGACTGCGGGCGTACTCGTTTAGGCAAAAAAGGATTCATTTCTGACACAATGATGTATTCGAACGAACCGAACTAATGTGCGCTTCCGTTCCCGTGTCTCCCCGGTCTCCCCTGAGCGAACAATCCTTGCTTTTCAGCTGATCCTTATCGTCAGGAAGGCAGGAAATATTAGCGCAAAGTGCAGGCGGTCACATTCAGTTCCTTTTTCCATATGCCTGCTTATTAATTGCCCAACATTAGCGCCTATTGTTAGCTCCAGCTTTGGCAGTCGGGCCCCGGGTAAAACTATGTGCTAATGGCGTCCAATTCTGATCGGTTGCCCACTGATAAGGCACGGGAATAGCTTTGGCAACCAATCGCTCCTAACGTGCAACTGGCAGTTGGACTGTAGGGTCTTGTGAATATATAAATTTGAATTTGTTATTCAAATAATATCATATGTAACACTTATATGACATGCATGTGTTATTTATTTGTTTATTATAAAAAGTTAACAAAGCGAGTGTCAACGATGGTAAAAAGTATAAAATAATAAATATATAATTATTCATTTAAAATTAATCAAAGCTAAAGGCCTTAAAGAATTATAATAATTTCTAATAACATTACGCACACGATGAGCGTATTTTATTTGCCTGTCCGGTCAGTAGTAATAGAAATATATTTATAAATGTAAATCTACTTTAAATGATATACAAAATAATAATAATAATTAGTTTTTGATAGGTAAAAATAAGAAAAAAGACTGAGTTGGAAAATTTCTGAATCGATGAGTGTATTTTATCCGGCAAGTTCCGGTTGAGGGATACTGTTTCTATATGTCTGCAAGGTTATCTAGCCCGCAGCACCTGTTTTTTATTAGTCTTATGTTCCTTATATTTGCTAGCCTCTCTTTTAGCAGCATCTTTTTTAGGCGGTCTCTGTTTATTTTATACCAATTTTGATTAAGTTTTGAAAAGAATGTGTAAAAAATTTAGTTTTATACATTTTTTAACGTATTGAACCAACATTATTAACGATGTTATTGAACAAAATAGAGCACATTTAAACTGCATATTAGTTTTTTTAATTTTAATGAATATGCATAAGAACATAAGGAAACTGTCTATGTAATATTATCAAGTGAAAACTTCCTTTGTAGGTTTTAACTAAGTTTATTTAAATATTCTCCTTAGGGTTGCCGCGCACAGTCCTTTGTTTATTTTCGCATCTGTTCTACACAATTTATTCCTGTCAACAAACAAAAAACAAAACTATATTTACAACTTTTAACTATCTATGCAAGCAATAATTTTTTGCCAATAACTTATCCTCTCCGCAGCATGCTGCTCTTTACATACTTTTATAAATGTACTTATACTTATTATTATTATTATTAATGACCTTTGAACATAATAAACTCTATTATTTACCCCGCGACTTCGCGTTGATCTTCTTTAACAAAAAAAAGTAAAAAAAAACTTAATCACACTATTTATTGCCATGATACAACATTATTTCGTACTCGAACTCGCACGCACCAGGCGCAGCCCTTGATGATTAGCATCCCTCATGTTAACATCTGTTACATTTAACCATACCTTGGCCTTAAATACACCGCGGCGCCAGACAATCCATAAAAAATAAAACCCACCCAAAGTGACGAAAAGTGAAAAAAAACCAAAAAAAAAACACACGCTGCGCTGGTCGGGGGCTTTAAAGACTGAAACTACCCCATTCCACAGTCGAGAGGCAAGCCGAATACCCAACTACAGTTGTCTACTATTTTGATAAAATTAACTAAAAACGCCAAGTCAGGAGGTTGTTTGAGTGTCCTGCACGTGCAATTTTTGCATGCTGTTGTCTGCTGGCCGGCAATAAGCGCATTAGGTTTTGTTTTTTTGTTTTTTTCTTCTGCTTTCTTAGTTAAGGGCTGTCTGAGGGTTGTTGGCCCCTTTGGCTTATTGTTTGCATATGTGTAACAATTAAACATTTGCCGCTGCAGACATTTTTTATATGCCACCCCGCACTATCATTAACACCGCACCGCACCGCAACAAGCTCGGCAAGTGCAAAATCTGCGAGTGTTATCGGCTTAATTATTATTATGAGTCCCAGGGCGACGGGTGTCCTCAATGGTCCTGGAACTGACTCCACTTGACTCTGTGCGTTCCATCCGCCCTCTCTCTCTCTCTCTCTTTTCTCTATTTGCGTTGCCCATAAACTCGGATTTGAATATGTTTGAGTTTAAATATTGCTACGTCATTGAGCTTACGTATATCTCGACCAGTTTATATTTTGAATATATCACTTTTTTTTATGGTACTGGTTTAATTTTAAGCCGCTTAGCTGCACATGTTAATAAAATTATTAGCAGCGTTTGCTTTTTGCTACCATCAAATGTTGAACTAAGATTTCTGTGCTGCTTTCAAAAAACGTGATCTATTTGGGGATGTTTAAAACTATCCAAGTATTTATCTATAGACAATTGTTTGAGTTGATTGAGTAAATAACTAGTGATCAGCGCAGGGAACGAATCATAAAACTTTGACAGAATTTTGATAAAATTGTACATTAACGATTGGAGAAAATGTCTGAAAATTGCTAGAAAATTAACCGCTTGGCTTAAAATTAATTTAAATAAATATAAATAAACTAAAAATATGTATCGTTGAACAGCATTTGAAATTTCAATATTATTTTTGTTTTTAGATGAGAAATTTAATTTTAATAAAAAACACAAACGATTTTGCTTAATTTTTTACTTTAACAAAGTTGTACTTAAAATATGTTTTATGCATTTCTGCAACAAAGGTGTTCAAGTAGTAAAAAATATATATGTATTTGGTTTTGATGTTAATTTCACTGAAAATGTTGAATACAATTATTAATTATAATAAATAATAATAATAAAAAAAGCAATTACCTTTCGAATGATGCCACTTTTATTTTATATTTCAATTGTAAAACGTTAAAAAAAAGTTCAGTTCCAGTTCAAACGGTATTCAGATATGCCACACTGCCATATGAAGGGTTAAACCGATTGAGTCGAATGCACTTCCAAAAACTGCAAGAAACACTTGCGCCGGGCAACGCCGGTTAATACCTGCCATAGTTTAGAAACTCATTAAACTGCTTTTAGCTTGGTGTGGCCGGCCAACGCGATCAAACACCCAGAGAGCAATTGAAAAAATAACTTTTCAACTGTCAGCTAATTGCACCCCAAGGAGTTGAAAACCGAACGCAGTCATAAAACACGCTAATTACACACACACTAACACACACACACACACTAACACACACACACGAATAGTTGCACTTTTCACTCTCTGCCAGGCGA
Source organism: Drosophila robusta (assembly GCA_035043565.1). Taxonomy (NCBI): domain Eukaryota; kingdom Metazoa; phylum Arthropoda; class Insecta; order Diptera; family Drosophilidae; genus Drosophila; species Drosophila robusta. The sequence continues at coordinate 2,789,519 of JAWNMW010000572.1, forward strand.
CCTCACTCATATGAAAACTAATCTAAAATTGACCCCAGCCACTTGACTTTGGCAAAGCAAAGCAAACCAAACGCAACCAAACTGACCGCAGCTGTAAATTAAACGTAAATTGTCAAACTGACAGTTGCCAGGGCCAAAAGTTTTGCCGCACAGGTGGCTGGATCGCGGCGGGGGGGGGAGGGGGCCTGGTGGGCAGGACCTTGTGCTCAGGTGGGCAGGACATGGCAGCTGTTTTCATTATTATTATTGACAGGCGCAACTAACGGGACTATTAAGCGAGGCGTTGACATCGTGTTGCAAGTGTCTCCCGGGTCCGGGCCTGCAGCCGGGCGAGCCGGGTCTAATCAAAGAGGTCATTAGAAGCGAGCGAGCCGCAATTGAGTTGGGTTCAAGGGTCAGGGGTTCGCCTTTTGACTTGTTAGTTAGTTGCTTGCCTTTTTCAATGCGCTCTCATTAAAGTTGAGGCTAATTAAATCGAGAGCAATCAAATGTTGCGCCAGAGATACATTGAAAAACAGTTACGAAAGTTACCAGCGTAACTACCCCGCAATACACAAAAAAAGAGAAAAAAAAAATTAAGGCAAAGGACAAGCGCAGCAAATTTGAAGAGACGGACAACATTTTTAAGGACCTTGCAACAGACAACAAACAAACGGGCGGTGTCCGAACTCAAATGCAGGCGTTCGACTGGCCCCGGCACGGGCTGGGGCGGCTCGATCCGAGGCGGACACGTTTCATGCTACAAATATGCAAATAGACACAATTTTTAATTAGCAGCGAAGCGCAAATTTCGAAACAGCAACGCCAAATGTCAGCAACAAAAGAGACACGCCCGCGATGAGCGTGGAGAAATGGCCAAAAGGGGCCGCGCCATGTGGCCATTGGAGCCTGCAAATATATCACACACATATTAACAACAAATTCATTAAAATGCGCAAAAGGTGCAGGCACAAAAATGTTGCAAAAAAACAAAAACATGTAAGAAAGATGCAGTTGGGTATAACCGGCAGCACAATACTCGTTCGCAGTGTAGTGTTAACCTAAACATGTACACGGCATTATTTGTACACATAAAACCAAAACAACAATTTTTCGAAAATAAGTAGGAGTACATGGCATTTTATCAAAAAATCCAAAAATAAAATTATTTTCGATAATGAATAAATTTGAAAAGCAGAATCAATCTAGAGGACCAACCATTAAAAAAATGCCAACAAACATGAAAATCGGTTCAGTTTTGACAAAGTAATGGGCGTTTGCAATATGGGAGCTATGGATCCGAGAGCCTTACATGTTAAAATTTTTATAAATTTTTTCATGATTTTTGACAAAAAATTTGACCCCCTCAGAATCGGTTTTTATGTTGTTTTTTATACTATTTGAGGCAACCACAATCGATTAAAAATTTAAAATACCATTTCTAAATTTAAAAAAAAATTTTTTTTCGAAAATTAGTAAGGGGGGAGTACATGCTTTTTATCAAAAAATCGAAAAAAATTTATTTTCGATAATGAATAAATTTAAAATGCAGAATCAATCTAGAGGACAAACCATGGACAAAATGCCATCAAACATGGAAATCGGTTCAGTTTTGACAAACTTATGGGCGTTTGAAATATGGGAGCTATGGATCCGAGAGCCTTACATGTTAAAATTTTTATCAATTTTTGCATGATTTTTGACAAAAAATTGACCCCCTCATAATCGGTTTTAATGTTGTTTTTTATACTATTTGAGGCAACCACAATCGATTAAAAATATAAAATACCATTTCTAAATTTTAAAAAAAAATTTTTTTCGAAAATTAGTAAGGGGGAGTACATGCTTTTTTTTATCAAAAAATCGATAAAAATGTATTTTCGATCATGAATAAATTTGAAATGCAGAATCAATCTAGAGGACAAACCATTAAAAAAAATGCCATCAAACATGAAAATCGGTTTAGTTTTGACAAAGTTACGACCGTTTGAAATATGGGAGCTATGGATTATTACATGTCAAAATTTTTGTAAATTTTGGCACCATTTTTGTCAAAAAATTAGACGCCCTCAGATCCGTTTTAATGTTGTTTTTATATTAATTGTGGCAACCATAATAGATTAAAAATAGAAATTTGCATTTGTAAATTTTGAAAAAAAAATGTTCGAAAATAATAATAAAAAATCCAGAAAATTGTATTTGCAATAATGAATATATTTGCAATGCAGAATCAATCTAGAGGACAAACCATGCAAAAATGTAGTCTATCTAGCTTTTCAACTCGAGGGATATATAGTAAAAATTACGTTTACACGGACAACCAGACGGAAGTTGCACAAACCGAATACACTCAATTTACTTCGTGAACGAGTATAAAAAATAAATATTGTATTTACAAGCAGACAACTGAAACATGAAACAAAATGCAAAGCAGCGAGCACAAAAAATACAAAAGCTAAAGGAAATGATTATTAAAAATCTAAAATAAATAAAAGATGAGAACTTTGCCTTTAGCGTATGACAGCAGCTGTTTGCATATTGTCGCCCACCCGCTCGAACCGCTCGGATTCAAGATTTATGGCCAACGTTGCGCATACGCCGCGTGTTGCACGTCAAAAGGTATACCCTCAGTCGTTGCTATCGTAGTTATAGCAAAATTCCTTCCCATTTCTACAAATTTTTTTTTTGCACTCTCTCTACAAGTCAAATACAAAAGAGTGCATAAAAAATTGTACACATTTCTGTGCATAATCATTTGAACTACGTACGCGGCCGTCGTCTGTTGCCGGGTAATACGCTGCCGGCATGTTACCAGCCAACCAAAACATACACAACGAGTGGCCCAGACAAAGAGAACTTTGAATAGGTAGTCTAGCGCTAGGGAGGTAGGTGTGTGGGTGTATTTGTGTGTGTGTGTGTGTGTGTGCGCGGCAGTTGCCTTTTTTTTTGTGAACTTGTTTGGCTGTTTATTCGCGCATAATTCACTCATTAATCATTGCGTTTTGGCCAGCACGTCAGAGCTTCAACTTCAAGTCGGGCTCTGACGTGTGCCATCATTAATGCCTGGCACTAGTTGTTGGCCAAAAATAAATGAAAGGTGAATGAAACTAGCATTGGATAGTTGGCAATGGAAGGTGCTAAACAGTTGTTGGCAATTACAAGCTTGTAAAGAAAATTTAATTAAATAAGTCGGAATGTGCTAGTTGAGAATTTTTAACTGAAGAATGCCAAGAATTTGAGCGAAAATAAAGTATAGGTAATATTATTATTATTATTGTAATTATTAATATTACTCATTTTTGTTATTTTCGATATTACTTCATTAAAATTATTATTATTATATACTATTACTATTATTATAATTATAACTATTATAATTGAAGCATTTACAACTTGCAGCAATATTGTATATTTAAATATGGCAATTAATGAAATAATATTCAGAATATATAAATATAATTTAAGAATATAGAAATACTTAAAGAAGTTGGAATCAGAGTATATCCTATATATATAAGGTTGAAGGTTGAATGTTATAAGGTTTATTTTGCGAAAAAGGTGAAGTCCCCTAGAAAAAATTTATAGCTGTTAATTTAGATAGACAGATTAGACTGATAAAAATACTGACATTATTATCATCCTAAAGCGGAAAATAAATACCTTAAGAAGTTGGAACTATATCCTAATACTATATATAAAATATACTTTATAGGAATGAGACTTTTTTTCAGTGTATCATACATTTTGCGAGAAATTTTAAATTCCCCTGTCGGGAATGATATTTTATAACCTATTCCTCTTAATTTTGTGAAACAAAATCATTCAAAATAAACTGCATTAAAACTCTACAATTGAATTTACGACATACGGACTCATATAGTAGCTTTTTAACTTGGCTGCCAAATGTTGCCAAATTTCCAGGAACACAGCTCGTCAGCAGTCGCAATTTTTCTACAAATATATATATGCACATATATACATATATACATACATATATAAATTTTTTTGACAACGACCAACTACCGCAATATTTTGTACCCGTATTCTATTCATTAGCGCCAACTGCGCGCAACTCAGTTACAACAAATAACAAAAATATGCAAATTTGTTTTGGCAAAGTCACGATCTGGGCAAACAATTTGCTGATTACGAGGACGAGGACGAAGACAACGAGACTGGTGGCAAGGGAAGTCGCCAGGAACTGTTGCCATTTTCGCAGGCGCATTGATAAAATGATTGATTACACGCAGCCGTCGACTGTCTCGCTCGTCGGTCCCCCTCCCTTTCCGCTTAGCGGCTACGCACCTCGCAGTTGCCATGCAAAAATGCAAACATTTTGCAATCAAATTAACTCTTTGGACGCTTAAGCTGTGCCAAAAAAAAAAATAAAAGAAAAAGGAATTTATCAAAAATTGTAAATTGCCAAAACCATTAAAATTATTAAAATCATGCTTGCCACACCGAGGGGTTGGCGGATTTGCCAAAAAGGACACATAAAAAATGGGGCGTGTCCTGTGAAATTTATCAACTCGTTGGCGGCAATGATATGCAAAATCATTTCCGTACTTTTGCGCATTGACAGCCGCTCGTCTAGCTAAACAAGGGTTGCGGGGAAGGGGGTGTGTGTAACTGATTTCTGTAAACGCTTCATTTGCTCAATTGATATTCTAAACTATCTCTAACCATATATAAATTGAAAGCTGCTTGGCAACAATGTTGCCATTGATCATAAAAAAAGAAATGATGAAAATAATGTTGACAAAATTTATGCTAAATTGATTTTAATATTCGAATAAGCAGAACGACAAAAGGCGACCATTGTCTGCCCAGCTACAAAGTATGACAAATGAATTTTAATTACCAGCACTAAAAAAGAAAAAAAAATCTGATGCCCAGACCAAAAATACCGAACAATTGAAGCAAACTTCATAAAAACGCAGCGACACGAGATGACCACCGAATCTGAATGGCTCTCCTGGGTACTTATCGGGCGTGGAGGGCGGGTTGACGATTGTCGGCGTCTACAGTTTCAAGGGGTTTATCTTTTGACAGTCGGTCATAATTTTTGGATCGTTTTTGGCTGATTTGATTTTTCATTGCCGTTTGCATTCACTTCTCCATTTTATGGCTACTTCTCTACTCCAATAAAAATTGTTCGTGGCCATCTACAATGTTGCCTAATAAATTTGCTTTGATTGATTTTAATGGTTAAGCGCTTCATTGAGCTTTGGAGTGCGGTGCGGAGTGGTGCGTGTGCTGCCCGCCTGGGGACGGCTTTAACTCCCCAATTTTAATTTTAATGCTTGCCCCCGAACCCGGCCGATTGTTAGCGAAATTAATTTCGAGCGTTAGGCGAAAAGGTCTTAAAAATTTTTATATGGATTATATTCTATGCATTGGATATATATAAAAGCATTTCTTACGATTGTTTGCTTTGCAGTTAAATGCCCGAAAAATACTAAAGGCTAACAGGCAGAGGGTAAGAAGCTGCAAGCGGAGCTTTTCAAATGATTTGAAAAGATGTCGTCGCGTTTGGCGTTTTTAATAGCCACCAATGGCTTTGAAAGAGCTGCGCACAGTGGGGCGAAATGAGGAAAAAATGTATTCAAACAAATTAGAACGCCATCTAATTTGACTAAAGAGTTTCTCTACAAATATTATTATAGGTGTAAAAAACGAATGCATTTATTTATTATATACCATATTCAGTTGCTTGTTTTAGGTTGTTAGTACCACGGTTCTTTGCCTGATTTCCCACAGTATTTCGAAACAAGTTTCATTACAGTTGTCATGTTCAATTTCATTCGTTGAACTTTACTTGCCATCAGTTGTTTGGGCACCCCAAGAGCTTTCCTGCTGTTATAACTTGCGAAGAATACAATTCATAAATACTCTGAAAGAGGCATTCATAAAATTCAATTTTGTTGCATGTCGCCGTCATAAAAGTACGCGGCTCCTTTTGTTACCCGGCATGGAAATACAAAATCTGTGCATTGCTTTGCTGGTCACGTTGTTCAGTGAGGCCAGTCTGGCATTGGGCAGGTTTCTGCCACCGGCTTGGGTTGGGCTGGGCTGGCTTATGATTTAACTGCAGTTTTATCAAGTTATTGCCTGAGGCTCAGCTAGATTTGGAATATAGTATGTAACCTGTATTTTATGATATATATTAATAAAAAGTGTGCAACATGAAAGTGAACGTTATACACATATTTACTCAAAGTCCCTTTTTGCGTTCTATTTCATTGCTTTTTAAGTTGAGTAGTGTGTATATAAGTTTTCATGAAATAAACATTATATATTACACATTAACGAGAAATTATTAACTTTGACATGCAGTTTATATAAACTGTTCCAATCTTTCTCAAAGCTGCCAATTTTTGATTCTCCTAATTATAAGACTCATTGATTTTCTCATATTTTACCTTACTTAAAAGGTATTACATATAAATTAAAATAATCATTCAAATGAATATATCACCCTTAGTTTCAAAGCTACATACATCACATTTTTACTGACATATAACTAAAGAATGTAAAGTTAGAAGCTATATATCTTGGGGGCGTGGAATCTGCCGAAAGTGCAAATCTCCCACAATTTTAGAGTTAAAGTGCCCAAACTTGGCAGACGGTATGCTGATGATCTCTTCTAATGATCGTCCTCTTCCAACCGCACAAAAATCTATAGTTTTCCAAAATAAATAAATATAATATAAATATAATAAATATTTAATAAATAATTAAATACTATTTAAAACCGATTTAGACTTTTTAAACTGTTAATATACTATTAACACACAAACGTTTATAATTGGTTTTTTTTAATATCTTTCTTAACTGTCAAACTTTTCAAAATCGTATTTAATCCATATTGTGCACATTGTGCAACATAAACGGGCCTTAAACATGTTCTTCAGTGAATGGCACAAGCTCATTAACGATCAGAAATCAACTCTCTCCATCCAACTGATTCTCTTCGAATTTGCCAACTCTTAAACTTTCCAAAGCCGCCTTTCTTATCTCAATCGGCGGCATCGAGCGCTGCTTTCGAGGTGTTCTGTTACGTTCGTTTTACAGCCTCGGCTGGCGCACATAAAGGACCCAACTAAGAGCTAACAGATAAGATTGCCACATGTACGGTGGATTAGAGCGGCGGCAACTCTGGCAGGCACTCGTCATAAAAGTGCGCACAATTAAACGCAAGTTAATGGCGTCCAGTAGAGGATTCATTTCATTCCATTTTGCCCACCACGCTCCGAACGTGGCCCAAAAGTCACTTTAACGGTGCCATTACGTGTAAATGCCGCTGATGAGGTGACGCTGATGTTGAGGCAACAATTAAAATGGGATAGCTGCCGTTGATGCTGCTGCAGAGCCAGGTCGTTGCCGTGCTCCAATCTAATCAGCGCAACATCAATGCCAAGCGCCTTAAATTATGCTACACAAATCGAATTTATGACACCGGGCAGACGTCTAGGACGACCCGGAGAAAGCCCTCGAAGGCATTTTGCGCAATGAACTTAACCGCCAAAGCCAAATAAAACCAAAGTCCAAAACCGAAAACAATAAAAGTTACATTTGCCAGCAAGCCGTGCAAATAAAATTAAACGAAATCAGTTGGTTAGCTGGAGCAGCAGCACACACACACACGCACGCACACACGCACACCTCAGCGTGCTGGACAACATCATTGCCCCGGCTGAGGGTGTGCAGGTTTTAATGTCTATTTTCGTGCGCTATTTACAGACGACACACACGCGACTTTCAGATCCACTGGGAGCTTGGCAACTGGGCGCTTGGCAACCGGGGAGCTGAGAGCTGGCATTTGGGAGCCTGGGGTAGCGTTTCGGTTGCTAAATGACGTCGTCTTTTAATTTTTATCTCAAACATTGCAAACGGTTTTTATTGTTGCTTTTAACTGCGCTGGCGTCTGTTTCTCATACTCTAAGCGACATCTGTGAACGGCTGTTGCAACTTTTGCAATTTGGCCAAAATGCCGAGCGTTTTTGCACGGCATCTGGTCGGGTAGCTGGTTTAGTCAGCTGCCCTCCCGCCTTGGCATCTTTAATTTGAATTCCAACTTATTTATTGTGTTTATTTAAGTAAGTTGCCATCTGGACATCTTTTCTATGGTTTGCATCTGACCATGTTGTTTGGTTTCAATTGAAAGTTTTATCCCAACTAGTTGAGGTTGCACTTTTGTGCTCTCTAATAAAAGTGAATTTCGAGCTGGCCACATAAATAAAGTGAAATCCTGTGAAAAACTTTATTTTTTGCTTTTGCTGTCTGAACTTTTGGGGTAACAATATTTACCGTAGTTTTACACCAATAGTTAACTAATAGAAAAGATAGCGACTTATAGAAACAATCGGTCAAAAATTTAGCTCTTTTGTTGAACTTTACTATACACTTAATTATCTTAAAACACGTAGATACATTTGCATAAAATTTGTCTTAAAGAAGATATTGGCTATATGGAACAATAGTGGATTACTAAAAAAGACAAGAGAAAAACAGAAAAGAACAAAAATAATATTATAAAATTCTTGTTCACTTGGGAATTTATTTTCCCAACTTACACATTTTAACTCATATTATACACATTAAATAGTTTGGAAAAAATAATATCTGAAATTTGTTAATATAAAAAAAATAAAACTAGAACGAGAACAACATTTTATTTATTATCATTCTAAATATTTATTTAAATAATTTGTATTCCCTGCTAACACATTTTAATTCATTAAATATATTATAAAAGCTTTTTAAAGCGTCGTATTTCAGAGTCGTATTCAAAGAGAATTAAATGTATATATCTTGCACATCTATATTTATTGAGTTTATTGTATCTTAGAAATTAATTCTAGGAAAGAAAAGTTAAGTGAAGCCAGGCTGGAATATGTTGAACATATTTGTGTAATTGTATGAGTGTTATATTATGTTATTTGTCTAGATAAGTAGTTTTAAATAATAATAAATAAAATAAATACATGTCTGCAAGGCAACTTATTCTTCCACTGATAATTTTTAAATAAATTAAGTTAATTCTAATACCAAATTTAATTTCATTTCGCACGAAAATCGGTTCAGTTTTGATGAATTTATTGAATACGAAAATCGAGAGGAGTATTTATTGTGAATTACAATTCGTATTGTATGCAATGAACCTACGATTTGAGCTAAACCGCTTTAATAGTCCACCCGTGACATGCCTTAATCTTCTGCGGCAATCCTCATGCCCTGGCAAACTGAGGGACAGGCGACCACAGACGTTGGCCAGAAATGCAAGGAGCGAGCTAATAAATCAATGGCCAACTGTCAGTATTGTGTGCGAGTAATAATAATGCGAGCAAACTGGTCAATAATAAACCGAATGGGAATTTCGCAGTCAAACGCACGAGAAGACAAAGGAGCAACAAATGTCACGAAAGATCCGGAGCTGGTCAAGCGTAAGGAGCAGGACATTTGAATTGGTGATGATGCGCTGGGTCACATCGAAGATTTATTTCCGTCTGCCGGCGCTGGCGGAATCCGATGAAATAAAACGTATTAAGTCATAAAAACGGGCAATGCGAAAGCGGATTACCAAGTGTGAACCAAAGGAGCAACAACTATTGACCGCTGCTGCCACGGCGGGGCATCAAATCTAATTATGCCACATATACACAGATATATATTTATATGTATATATATATATATAACTGTATAAAAGTGCACAGCGGGGGGCGATGGGGCAGCTGGGCAAACGCTTTGCAAAATTTATGCGGCTTTTGTTTTAATAAAAATTTTATCATTGCGCATAAATAGCGAGAACCGAAAAAGAAACGAAGCATGTGCGCATAAATCTTAAGATGGAAGATGCCACAAGGCAAACCGAATTCGAGGCAAAGCAATTATATGCAATTTATGCGGTGGTCACAGGAGCACCCACCAAACCACCCGCAACCCACACAAAAAACAAATTGTGAGTCCGTTGGCGTCGTCCGTTTGTGGAAATTATTCGAATTGAATGTCTTAACCCGGTGCCGAGTTCCCGTCTGCTCGTTTTGGCCGATTTCTTGTTGTACGCCGTACGCGCTGCCTTTTTATCAAGTCCAAGCTGCAAATTTATCAGCTGGCATAAAGTTTTCGTTCCTTTTCCGACAGCGACTGCACTTTTGCTGTTGCCTTTTGTGGGCCAAAACCGCAGAGCGCCAGAGATACACAGATAAGTTTTCTTTTATTGCACTTTTGGCCCGCAAAAGTTTTATTGCGCCCAGGAAGGAAATGCTTTCCAAATGCTAACAAAATAAATGCCAAGCAACCAAAGAAAACTAGAAAGCTGCCGAGCATTCAACTAAAGAGCTTGTCTTGTAGCCCATTCAAGATGCGTCTTTTGGCACAAGTTCCTAACCAAATTAAAATAATAAACTATCCGCCTCGAATGCAGCTGCTGTTCAAAGACAAATCAGCTTGTGTGTTGCCATTCGTTTCGAAATTCTTTTGTAGTTTTGTGCAAATTTTATCTAAATACCAGTATATAGTTAGATAATATACATTGATTGCGCCTTTTTCAACTGTATCTTAGATTATTCTGCTTTAAGCTGGAAGTGTTACACAACAATTTTATATTTGAACCTGTATTTACTATTACAAAATGTTTCCAACTCATTCAATATATGTAAGTTGTGTTTATTAGTAGTGTATTTTGATTAGATTAGATTATGCTGAATCTTAGCTAATTACTAGAATCAGATTGAATGGAAATATATACTTAACTTCAGAATATAAATTCTATTTTAATTGTCATTCGTCAAAATATTTAAAATTGAAGAGGAAAATATTGTACTTATTATTTTTACATTAGATTTCGTTATCTATTTTTTTATTTATTAGTTATTTATTTTTAATTAAGAGTTAGGATATCTTCTAGCGAATTCTCATTGAAATTATCCGTTCTACTTAAATAAAATTAAAACCTTTTTTAGCTGAATATTTGGACAACTGATTTAGCTCAAGGTTTGGCTTATGATTTTAACAAAAATTTTTGAATTCTAATTCAGTCAAATTTGTTTAGTTAACATATTTGTTGATCTTTGATTTGTTCGTTGTTTTTTAGTTAATAAACATACTCCAAATAAGTATGAAGACAGGCTCTACAGCTCTCAACAATGCAATCAGCATAAATATTCAACAAATATACACTCAGATCAACGTATTTATATATAGTTAAACATACTATTTATATATAGAATACATGGCAAGAACAGCTACATGGGCAAAGCCACCCCCGTCCAAAGTACCTATTCAATTCAGCGGCAACTTTTGCCATTTTGCAAAGTGCAATAGCAATGGCAGAAGATACATCAAGTCGTCGTAGACGATACTTCAGTGCGGCCCACACCGCGTCGCTCTCCACACCGAGATACAAAACGCATCTACAGCCACAGTTACAGATACAGATACAGTACGGCAAACAGAAAAGCGTAAACGTGGCAGGAAATGCGGGCTTGCTCATTATTTGCGCTGAGTGCGGCTGAGTCGACGGCTGCGACAACGAGTACTTTGCATAAATTTCAAATCTTACACAATGCAAAACAACAAAAAAAATAGAAGAAGAAAAAATAAAACGAAGTGAAAGAACCCAAATAGATGACAGAGCACACAAAAGGACATCGATAGCGATACGGCCACAGCTGAAGCTGCAAATGTAATGGAAATTGAAGGGCGGTCCATTCCGTCCTCCTTCTGCACCTTCGCGCCGTGTCAAGTGCGTGGCGGGGCTGAAAAACAGCCACAAAAAAAAAAGAAGAAAAAAATAGAAGAGAAATGCAATGATACGGAAAAATTAAAAACATTACGTCTGGGAATGGGCACTCAGCCACTGTCGTTATGGAGCTGGAGCACATCGTGGTTGGGGAAATCTCAAATAGGCGGCGTCAGTTCTAATGACGCGACCGCAGCCAGTTCAAGTTGAGGCCGCCAGAATTTATGGTTGCAATTATGCAGCAAACAGTTGCCCGTCAGCATCGGCAATAATTGCGCTCGAAATTTGCATAAGACATTTTTTTTTTTAAGTAGTGGCTAAAGATGCGAGAATCAGAAACAGCCACTGCGCCACCCAAGCACCCAAACCACCGAAGCACGCGTGTACAGCAAGCGTTGCAAACACACCCACTTTGGCTGTCCTTGGTTTCGATTGACGTGCAATCCTGTCCTTGGCATTTCGCCGGGCGTTGGAGCCAAGGACAACAGCAGAGATCCCACCGAGGGGTGTCAAAGTCAAGGCGAACGCCAACCGCACAAAATGTCAGCGCGTGCTGGGTACTTCAAGGACAAACGCATCGCCAGCTCCGCATTGTGTGTGTCCAGGATATTGATTTACTTGCGGATCTGTGCACATTTAATTAGCGGATTGCAAGTGTTTAAATTGAAACCCTAGTTATTTGCGCTACGGCAAAGGGCATGTGGGTAAAGTCATTTAAAAATTGTACAGTTTAAAATGTTCTAAGAACTTTTGTTTAAAATGAATTACTTTCAATTTCATATTACTAAGTTGCTGCACTGAAATTAAGCAGTTTATTCCAATTGATTAGCTTGGTCTAAGTTGAATTTGCATATTTCGACAGTTGAATATAATTAATCTACCCTTACTTAACTTAACTATTAACTTGTATTCAATTGTCATACTATCCGGCATTTATCGAAAGTTTTAAATAGGCTACATTTAATTTACCTGCCATTGCTTGATTGGTTGTGATTAACCCTTATGCAACATTGCAACATACCGTGTAAACTGGAATTTAATATATGATAATTAATAGCCAAATGTTTTCGAAATGTCGTCGAATTTGGTTTTAGCTTTGGTTGCACTGAAATCTCTAAGATATCAACTACATTTAATGACATGAGTTGTTTGTCTTATATTTGTTATAAACAAATTGAAATATTAGATAAAAGTTACATCATTTAATAGGTAATTATTAATTGCAATAAAATTTTTCATAATTTTAAATTAAATTAAATTATAATATAAAGTAGTTCGATATTGACGATACTTTGTTTATGTTTCCGGAGTGTCAAAAATTATATTTGCATATTCTGTAAATTAGCGAAGAGTATCAGTTAATGATTTAAAAAATTTGAACCCTGATTCGTAGGCCCGCCTTTGTTCTGACTTTATCTACATTTTCCTTAGCTTGCCGGAAACTTTTTGAAGTGCACGAGTTTGAAACAATTTTGCCTTTCATTAATTACGATTAAAATACTGTTACTTGGCAAAATTCTTGAATTATATCCTGTGGCAATCTAACCCTTATAACATTTAATTATGAATTTTCATTTAATTCATTGAATCGCGACCGCAAGTCAGTTGTCATCGTTGCTGTCGTTGGCTTTCTCAATGTTTAAGACGGCATTTAACCTCCGGTCACAGTTTCAAAGTTCAAACAGAAGACAAAACATTTACTCAGCATCCATCTGGTCTTTGAGTCCTGCGAAACGCCAATCGCGCACAATTTGTTACAATATAAATGACTTATGTCCGCGACGGGCAGCGGCGGCAGCAGCAGCTGTTGCAACAACTTGCCCCCCACACACACACACTTACACCCTTTGGGGTGTATTTCAGCCATAAGCATAATAAATTTTTACGCTTGAGCGTGTAAAGTAAACTGGAAGCAGCCCAAACCCAAATCTGTACCGAAAACCAAAGCAAACTATAAATTTATAATGCGCGAAAGTAATTTTATGACTTTGCGGTTTTAGCTTTGGTTGCTGGCATAAGCGACTACAACAGCTATAGATACAGATACATTTGTTAAGTATACGCAGTGGGGCGAACCGGGCCGGGCTGGCGTGAAGACAAAGCTTACAGCTATAGTAAATCAAAGGCGCAAGTTGCAAGTTGCTGGGCCATGTTATCGCAGCAGCCGCTGAGCCAAAATAATAAGCGCCCGACGTCGCCATATTTATTTGATTAACTGCTTTTCGCACTCACACACACACACACACACAGACACGCACACACGCACACTCACTCTACTGTGTGCAATTATAGATACACATGATTACAAACAATAAATTGTTGTTTTGACACTTGTAATGGCTGCTGTTGCCGTTGCTGTTGCTGCTGTGGCAGCAGCCACTTTCTGGCACAATGTTGCACAGGAAGCAATCTTTAAACTACAGTTGTAAACTGAAACCCAGCACACTGGACAATTGGCCCAAGTTAATGCTACGCGGCGCAATCATCGCTTATTGTGGCATACAAAATTGTTTTATTGTCGCCACAGTTACAAAAAAAAAATAATAATAATATAGAATTCACTTTTTATTGCAAATTTATTCAAATCGTTTGTAATCTCTGTTAGCCCGCTCTTCCCCCATCTGCCTTATAGGCCATAAAATTGCGTGTTCTTATTATTATGGCTATTGCTGTTGGAACAGTTGTTGTTGTTGTCGCTGTTGTCGTTGGTACGGGCACTCGCTAAGTGGTCCACAGTGTGTACTTCTTGTATTAGGGGCTATTTCTGTACGCGGTTATTAGTTGGGCGGGGCGAATTTGCTTTTTAATAGGTTTGTGCGTGGCTTGTGCCTTGGGTAGAGGTCAAGAGTGGCCAAATAATTGCTTCAGACATATTCCATACGCTAAACGTTGCTCTTTTTTGCGGTCAAAGGTTGGAATTGTCAAAAGTTGCAAAAAAAAAAATAAATAAAATAAAGTACATTAAACAAAGAGAATAAATATACAACAAAAAATCAAAATAATTAAAAACGTTGACTATTAAAATAAACAAATATATAAATATATATATAATCAATATAGAAAATAAATACAGTTGTATATCTTGAACATAAACTAAACAGTTTTTTTATAGTCGTTCACATTCTATCCGTATAGAGGCTTGAAATTTGGAATATATACTCGTGTTTGCCCACGCCAGATAAACTTTTAAGATTTTTTTGTCTACGCCCATTGAAGGCGTGGCAATTCGGTGAAATCAATTTATCTGCTTTAGTTTTAAAGCTATATGTAAAATTTAATTATTTCAAACAGCTCAAACCCATAAACTCCTCTAAAGATTACTCCACAAATTTTTTGGATAAAATCATATCGTCCGCAATTTTAGAATTAGTAAAATTAGAATTGAGTCACCAACTTTGACAGCCTGTTTTCTGATCTGAGGAGATCGCTGACACCCGCCACACAAATGACAGAAATCGATATTTGACAAAAATAACAACAATAATTAAGACCGCTTTCGACTGACTTAAGCTGTTCCCATAATTATTGTAATAATTTAACGAGTATTGCGTAGTCGGTTACACCCTGCAGATACGTTCCTACTTGTTTTTATTAAAAAGCTCAATATTGTTCGTCACGCATTAACAATTTAAAATGTGTATGAATACGTATATCTTAAGTGAACAAGAAAAAATACCTTTCGAAACCAACATCCATTGCCAAACAAAATAAAAGACGTAACTAATGCAAATTTAACTACCACTGCAGTCATTTTCGCATGCTCTTTAAAAAAAACTCAGATAAGGCTCGAGTACACACATTTCAAAAACGCAACAGGGAAACTGCATGCTAAACAAAGGCAACAACAGCAGCAGCAGCAGCAACAACAACAACAACAATAAACGGCAAAAGATTTTTATATTTATTGCCAAGGACTTGGCAGAGTTGTGTGGGCACCCTGTATACAGGCAGAGGGCAGTGCATTAACCCCTTTGCGCCCAAACCAGCACGAACAGACGTCAGCGCAGCGAAATGACTCATCAAACGCATTCGGGCGGAGGAAGGGGCGGGGGAGGGGGTGGGGGTGGAGGCCAGAAGAGGGAAGTGAAATGTACAACTTGGCATTTTATTATTATGATTATTTGTAGTATTTGCTGCTGCTTCAAGTTGAAAAGAAATGGAAAAGAAAAGAAAACTGAAAAGTGCATAAAAATGCAGCTGAGGGTTGGCAACGGCCAAGAAACCGAACCCAGACTCCCGACTCCCGTCTAATGCTCAAATTGTATGCACGGACTTCAGCTGGACTTTTGTTTCTGTTTGCCAACTGCCGCGAGCGTAAAATGCACTTTGTGATTAGTTCGAGGGTGCCTGCGCCTGCGTCAGCGTCAGCTTCAGCTTCAGTCAATCCAATCCCGTCCAGTTCAGTCCCTAGCGGGCCACTGGCTTTGTTACCCTCGACAGCGGCGTCTTGGCCATGGCAGAACGAGCACTTCATCATGTTTTAAAGTTCAATAGTCATCATGGAGCACATCAACGTGCCGATCGAGTCGTCGCCCAACCCTTAAATCAAGTGAGCGCTTAATGTTTAATAAATGTGTAATGCATAAGCAAAGTTTTCAGCCCGAAGCGTTTTCCTAGCTGCTGCTGCTCCTCCACCCCGGCCGTGACTCATAACTTCTTCGCTCTGCGCACCGTGGTGCAAACGGCATGCGAATGGAAAGCTTTTCAGTATTCCATTTATTTGAAATTAACTTGGAATTTGTTATATGATCATTATTCTCTTTTCGTCTTACATTTAACAGCAGGTAAATCAGGCATTTATTAGATAATTTATTATTATTATTTAATAGAGACTTCCTGGGTCGCACTGATTTTTCTCTGGCTTATAATGATAATCCAAAGTGAGTTTTTACTCATACTCAGAAACTCATCAGTACGTTCCTTATTTTTACTGCTAACAAAATTGATCATCTAATTTCCTAACTAATTCAGAGTAAACTTAAACTTTGTATCATAGCTTTCATTTGCATATTTTATATTTTGTGATTCCATTAGTTATTAAATAAAGCTCGTTTGGATTTATATTTTTAAAATGAGTTAAATGAAATGAATTCTGTTGTGATACACAAGCCTAACCACATTATAAAATTCTAGAATGGGAAGAAGAGTTTGATGAGTTTAATTGGAGAATATGAAGCGGATTTGATGCTGACCTAAATGCAAAAAAAATTTCTTTCCTACAAGTCAAATATTACGGCCTCGTAGTAGGGGCGCCATTTAAGTAACGCCATTCGGGATTTGCTTATCTATAAATATTAAAAATTCGGAGATGAAAAATTCAATTTCTAATAATTTTTTCAAATTGCTGCTTCGTTGCTATATCAGCGATTTGTGGTATAAATCTTTAATTTTATATATATATAACATCGATAAGAAATGCGTTAAGCAATCGCAAAAAATACGAAATGTTGCATATTTATGTTAAAAATTTGTTGTTTCTTATGAGAAACAGATTTGATATATATAACTATAAAATATATATAAGATGTATATAAATTGCTTAAATAGAATTGGAATTTCAAACTTCCTGTCGGAGCAATGTCATTCGCATAGTTTTTCATTTAGTTGCCACTGTGCGCTGTGTGTAACCCTCCAATCCGGTCGCTCACTTTGGTTGTTTATTGTGTTAAACTCCCTACAGCGCACTTGAGCATATTTGCATGACCCGCTTGTCGACGATAAGTGTATTGGCATTCCGGGGCCCGTCGAGTTCTGTGTGTTTTTCGGGCTCAAGGATAAAAATGTATCGAACCGGGCACACCTGCAAAACTTTTGAATGAAAAACACTTGAGGGCTTTACGCGTACAGCTCACATCCACAATTTAGGGTGGCTGCTCCTCAAGTGCGTTTAACAAAAATACTCAAGTGCGTCGCAGTTTTGGTTGTGTTGTCTAGGGGTAGAGGGGCAGACAGAGAGAGAGAGACAGGGAGAGAACGAGAGGTAAGTCTCTGCTGGTAGCCACAATTTTCCCATGACACACATGCAATTGTACAAATTGTTTCCCAATATGTTGCCAGAGTTGCCTTTGTCAACGCATTTTGTGTCACTTTTAATTGAAATCGCTATACTCTCTCTCTCTCTGAAACTCACCTGCTGCAAATGCATCAAAAAATCTGTTCGCCTTTTGTTTGCCGCTGGCTTTGTTATTGTAAATCATTAAAACTGCAGCGGAATTTATGTATGCGCCGTCGTATCACCAAATGGAGCGCAGCACCCTCCAATATCGCTGTGGGAACTTTCTAACGCTTTCCTCGGGTTTGGGGTTATGTAAACTTTGTCCAATTACTGCGCGTCTCCCCTCTAAGTACTGTGAGAAACCAGCTGAAGAACTGCGCAACGTCGCCGCCGCCGATGACTCATTTGTATACGATGCACGGTCGATTTGATGACTTAACCTCGTTTCTCGAGCGGTCGGCAGCAACACCTGGCGAACGGCACCTGTTTGCTCTAGGTGTGAAACGGGGGTAAGGAACGCGACGGCCTGTGATCGATCGATCGATCGGTCGCTTCTCCGTTCTTTTCTCTACTTGTTTACCCTTCGGATCGAGCAGCAAATACTTATTGTGCAGCGTTTATAACGAGCCCGGGCTCTAATTGATAAACTATTCAATGCGACAGATCAATGGCCCAGGGCTAATCCGGATCATGCAAATTGAGACTTCGGTTGCACAAAGTCCCCAACGTGTAATTAAAGGGTTCGTTTACTGTCCAAGAACTGATATCCAATATTATACAATTATTGGGGATAATCAGCTTTGATAGCGCAAAGAAGATTCTTTTCGAATTTTAATCATATGCATAACGGGAACAGTTTTCTTTGGGTACTTGCACTAAAAAATAATAAGAACTAAATTTGTGATCGATTGTTTCTATATAATAGTCCGATGTTAGAATATATTCATTTTTACACTCGTTCACGAACTGAAAAGAGTATATTAGCTTTGTGCATTGTCCGTCTTTTTGTCTGCTCGTATCAATGACTTCTTTATTGACTTTATTGAAGCTATAGACATGAAATTTGAAATATATTCCGCAGCATCAAATAAAGTGGTTAAATTTTTTGGCCACGCCCACAAAGGTCGATAAAATCTATATATCTTCCTTAGTTTTGTAGCTTGAGATATAACAATTTTTGCGGCAGACTTCTGCTCTAAAGATCGCAGGTAATTATTTTAGATACGTCCATTGGGCGTAAACCGATGAATCCATTTTTCCCACTATTTTAGAACGCGGCAGATAGTTCTCTTATGACCTAGTAAATATCGAGCCGAATAATTTCGCCAGATTCCACAAATTGCAAAAATCGATACTTTTCCAAAATTACAATAATAATCAAGATCTTTACAGACTGTTTAAAGCTGTTATCATACAATGAAAGAGTATTGCGCAGTCGGCTACACACGATGGCAACGTTCTTACTTGCTTTAAATGCACTTTTATATAGATGTCCGATCCGGAGAAGGAGCCCATGCAGAGTTTCGTTGACTCGACTGTTGATACTGATCAAGAACATATATGCAGCATAGGGTCGCAAACGTCTCGTTCAATGCAAGGGTATCAAAATAGCGTCATAAAACTCATGCTTAATATTTTTCATTTTTCTGTTCCTATTTGAAAATTCCTGACTCCTGTTTAGATAACCCAATTTTCACACATATCTCGACAACATGTTTGGGGCAGGGTGTGAGCACGCGACGTTTATTAATTATGCCAACAAACTGTTATCAGTGCGAAGTGTGCCCCCAAAAATATACATAAGTATATACACACATATATATATATATATGTATATATTTTATGAAAATTTTCGTGCGATTAATTAGAAAAATATGCAAATTATTTTGAACTGCGGTCGCATGGCAGGGGACACGTGTAATTGTTGTTAGTCGACGCTGGTTGACAATATGTCAACTGACAACGAAGCAGAGCACGCGGCGGGGTGAGGGCGTGAACGGGGGCTGAACAGGGTACAGTTGAGTCGGGTACAGTCTGTCACGTGTTGCACTCGAGGAGGCAAAGGAATGAAGCGCACGATAAGCGCAACACGAGAAACCACTTGGGAAAGTGGCGTAAAATAGTTGCCGGGCGATAAGTTCATTTGATGTTAATTTGGTGGTGGTGGTGGTGGTGGTGCTGGTGGTGGCAACAGTGGTGGGTGCGTAGCCGAATCCTCTTCGATTCACACGCCGCCGAAAAGGCAAACCAAGCCAAACCAAGCCAAACCAAACCAAACCAAAACAACAACAAACAAATGCGGCCAAGTTTTGTTCTTGTGCGTGTTGCAACAATTAAAAAATTGAGTCCGAGTGCAGCGTGCGGGACTTTTGGCATGTAAATTGAACGCACCCTTAACCCTAAGCGGCGAGCGCCTGCCCGCTGCACACCGGTGCTCAGAGCTCTGAGTCACGAGAGACGCCGACGACGACGACGACGACGACGACGACGACCCGCATATGTCACCGTCACCGTCACCGTGTCCAAAAGGACCCTAGACGCAATCTACCGGGCGTCCAATGCTGCCGCATGCAGCGTTAATTACTCACTTCAGTTGCGGCGTTCGATGTTCTCACGCCCCGTTCTATCTGTATCTGCCGCCGTGTATCTGTATCTGTATCTGTATACGCATTTGTATCTGCATCTGTATCTGTGTCTCGATCTGTGATTGCTCTCATGTTTTGCCGCTTCAATGGCTTGTGCAATTCGACGGTCCTTGACACTGGAAATTTGTCACACTCGGCGCCCGGGACTCGAGCGGCGTCTGTTTAATTGCGCGTGCGATGCAAACGCGTCTCAATCTCGGCCCGATGATGTTGTCGCTGCCGTTGTCACTCCCCCGATCTTGATGAAATGTCACACAGCGCTAATGCAAGTTTAACTCCATTTACCAACAATTTCGACACTCTGCTAATTTCTGTGCGAACGCGAAATTGCGGCCGCAATTGTTCGATAGAGCGTGCTAAATTCCCTTTGCAGCTCATGGGAATGGCATTTAGCCGGGTTAGTCATTAGTCAGCGCTAATGGTAGAGGTCAAGCAGCGTAGAGAATGTCGAGTGGTACAGTGAAAGCAGGCTATGAGAGCTGTAATGCAAGTTTTGGTTAGGAAGGAAGTCAACCAAACTGTATATATAATCTTGATCATTATACACAGTCGAGTCTATCTGTCTGTTTTTGTGCAATATTCTCTCTTAGTTTGCATTGATATTAAGTCGGATTGATCGGTTCACTATATCATATAGAGCTGTTAGTCAAAAAATAGGGTGCTGTATAAAATCTTTGTTTGTTTTGCAAGATATCCTACGATGGTCCCAGCATATCTGAAATCTTAATAATATATGACAACTTCATCTTATAGCTCCCAGAGAAACTTTCGGTTTTTACTTTTCAAGAACCATTTACCAAATTTGACAGTAAGAAAAGTTATTATGTTTTTAAGTTAACTGATCAAATCTAATCAACATGGCACAGCCATAAAACCATTAGTCGAAATCAGAGTTTTTGAATGTGTTTGCCAAGTTTAAGTCTCTAACTTAAAGAGCGGCAAAAAGAACCCCAATATACTCCTTTCCCAACGTGAACGAGTATAAAAATGTAGCTCACATTTGCTTTGTGTCTGCAAGTATACTTTGTCCTCGGCACCCCAAAGATAAGTGTTCCTTCTAGTTATTTATCCTTAATTTCTATAGATTTTATATCAACATTTTCCCCGTTTTTAGCTCAGCCAAACAAGCGCAGTTTCGCTTAACGTCACAGCCCTCGCCTCAAAACATCACTCATAAACTCTCAAAATTTGCCATAATTGCCATATAGAGCACAAACAGTTGGGCCACTTGTCAGGCGTATATCCATGTATATCGATATCAGCCAGAAGCAACCCACCCACGCCCGCATTTCCCGGCTGCTTGCCCTAAAATTGAAAAGCGCACGCAAGGAACGCATCGCCGCTTGAACCTGGGTAGGGGGCGGGGGCGGGGTGGGGAGCTATAGCTAAACAAATGTTACGATTGCCTGGCAATTACCAAATTATTGTTATGTATAACTGTTCGGGCACATATCTATGGCCATTATAATGTATCTTTTGTGCGCCGCATGCGTGTACAGTCCAGACAGGTTATGACTTTCAGGTGTGCCCGTCGTCCGTCGGCGAAAGCAACCCCTCAAGCTTTGTGCGGGGTCGCCGGGCCATAATTCACGGACGCAACTGTACCGTGTTATAGTATATCTAATCAACAGCTACTCTCGGCTGCCCAGCGGGACTGCCTTTTGATTTCTGGCCTCTGGCCGACGTCCATTCATTGCATCATTGTCATTAGCCACCCCCCGTTAGCCCCTGGGTCAGGGGGCTGTTTGTTGTCGCCTTTAATTGCCGCTTCACATTTTCACATTTTTTTTTGGGTAGTTTATTTATTTTTTTTTATGTAGATTTCTCTGAGCAGTGGTGAATTACCGCTGATTGTTTTCATTAGCAATCGTAATGAAGTAAATTATGAGCAGTCCAGGACCTCAATTGCTGTTGCTTCTGTTGTTGTTCTTGTTGTTGGCCCACAAAAATTTGTTAATTAGCGTTAATTTGATATCAGTCGCAGGGTGTGGGCCGTGACTTAGTTTTCATTGTTATTTGATTGTGTGTGCTGTGCAATATGTTATAAAAATCATAGCCAAAAGCAAGTAAGAGAAAACAGACACTTTTAGAGTGCTGAGAGAAAAATACAAAAATAATTAATTAGAGCATAATGATTAGTAACTAGTAACAATCTAGTGGCGAAATCATATTCAAGGCCCAGCATTTCTGATATCTTAGGAATGAATATAACTAATTATATTTCGTATTAAATATTTTTTGTTTTAGAGTAATGAGTGATTAAACAAAGACATCTTTAGACCAGGCAACAATCTAGTGGCGAAAGCAATTTTAAACACCAAAATTTGTGATATCAAATTTTGTGATGAATGATATTTAATTTAATTTATTTGAACACTTCCAAATTATAAAAATAGTTGGATGTTTCGCACTTTTGCAAAGAGTTTTACTTTTAGTTTTATTTTAAGTTTTCGATGGGTATATAACCCGATATGATCGGACTATCGTAGTCTGTAAAAAGAAGAGTTTTCAAGAGTATTTAATTGAAAGAACATTAAAATATTTAATTTTTGTATTTGGCAGGCTCGAAAAACTTCTTCTTTGTAAATTAGTTTGTTTCCTTGTCTCTGAGAAATGTTAAGCCATTGTTCAAATCTTACTCAAATAAATGAGTTTTCAGGGATATAATAAATATTTCATAATTATGAAAACTTCCACAAGCTGGTGGTAAAAATAATTTCTTATACACTCTTGCAAATACCGCATGTACTTTAATTAACCCACAATTTTCCACTGTGTACATAATAAACGATAAATAGCCTGACTATATTGACTAAGATCTAGGTCTTGATTAGGTCTATGCTGAAACACTTTATTGAGAATAAATAAAAGCTAAATTGCTTTGCTGTCCTTGGGTGTCCTGAAGTGCCATAAAATGTCTCTAATTGCTTTTTGCTCTGTGATATCCACTCAGGTGTTTTTTTTCAATCCTTTTCCGTTGCCATAAATAAGATACATTTAATGCTTATCAATATACAAAGATACTTTATAGCTTTTTCTTACACCACTCGCCACATAATTAAGATCTAGTAGCGATAAACGTATCCTTAAATTCACACACACACACACACACCCGGTTTGCCCCTCTGCGAATAGTGTCACAATTGAATGCCAAGAAATTAACTGATATTAGCAACATTTTAATTAAACACAACTTGTAGTTGCAAAAGCATTTTACATAAGTACCCACATGTTGCCACATTGCGGCATGCCCCAACTCCAGCGTGGCTGAGATACTGGTACCTTCTTTACACGCCCCCTCCACCCCAGCGACAGCCCTATGTTGCGCACATAAACTACGCAATTTTAGCACACTTTTGTCCTGAGGGGCCGCCAACCGCCTGTCAAAATCTCATTGCGTGCACTCAATTTGCCTCAGAGCTGCAATTACACATAGTTTTAGTTAAAGTGTGCGGCACGTTTTAATGTTTATGGGAGCGGCAGATGTTGCCCAATGAATGTATTTACTACTGCACACACACACACACACATGCACACAAAATAAACCCTTCAACTAGGCTAGGCAACAAATTTAAATGCGGAAAAAAAAAGAATGCAAATAGATGGCACGCAATGCAACATGATAATTTTCCTGGTGGGCGCCGCAATGTGCCGCGGTCTAGAGGAGGGGCACTGGGGCGGGGGAACTCCTTTTGTTTTTAACACTTTGCCAGCGCTGAACAGGGGTAGGTTCCTCGGGTTAAGGAAATGGCAATAGCTACGCACATTTTAGCAGCTGTTGAGGTTTGCGATTGCAAACAAGAAAAAAAAAAAGAAGAGAAGAGAGGAGAAGAAAAAAGGTACTCCCCTTCGTCAGCCCCACCCTCCACGGCAATCGCCTTATGCAGTTGACAACTGCAACAGCCTCCTGCATCCTTTGGCCTCTCGGTTCATTGACCGCATTATGTGCCTTGCTATCGTCAAGAGCGAAACAACAACAACAACAACAAAAAAACAGAAATGATGGAAGAAAAACAAATCCAAAACGCAGCAAAGAAACTGCGTAAATATGCGTAGAGTGCGTGATGCGCCGAGAACCCCTTCAGCTGTGGCTCACCTTCTTGGTGCCACTCGTTGCTGCCGTTCGCTTGCCACATGCCGCAGATGCTTTTTGCTTTATTTGCATTTGTGAAAGTTGCGAAGCTGCGTGCATCGGTTTGCGCCCACGTGCTTTTTGATGTTCCAGTTATCCTTTTGGCGAGGTCGAGCCCGAGAGCGGCACCCTTCCTGCCTTTGTTTTTAATCGGCAAAGTGCAGCTTCTATTTGCGGTATCTCTGGATTTGCGGTGTGCCATTGCAGTGAACAAGAAAGGGGTGTGGGGGGCATATTTGCTTGCCTTATCATGTGCCTGTTAAAGTTGACAATCACCATAACATGATGTCTTCATTTTCCTTTTTTAGGCAAGCTGCCGATATAAGTTAGCGGAAAACTTATCTACTTTCTATAGTTTTAACAATGACAGTGTTGCCACCTTATAATTTCAAGCAAGATAGAGTTGCAATCACATATTTATGACAGGTCGAATTACTTTCGCTTGGCAATTGCCAACATGTAAGAGGTGCGTAAAAAATTATATTTATTTAAAGGTTGAAAAGCAGTTTTTTAATAATCGTGAAAGTAGCAAAGAATTTAATAATTCTTCATAATTTTTTATTATTATTGAAGTTTTATTATTATTAATATTATTAAAATTCTATTATTATTAAAATTTATATTTGTATAATGCGCATTTTCAATCAACTAACTAGAAAAAAATAGTCTTATATAGTATTAATTTTATAAATCATTATGACTTAGACAGAAGTAGAAGACTTTGAAGGAAAGAATTCGCAAATTTCGTTGCAGTTTATTAAAGAAGGATATGATATTGAGCCGAAGGCCATAGCAGCCAGTAGCTATTAAAAATAGTTGGGTTGATATACACTTTAAACACACTTTACTTTAATAAATAAAAATAAATAAAATGAGCATATCTTTTTGTTTTGCTATTAATTCCCTTTTATATGAATTATCTGCCCCCAACTCTTAAGCTCTATAATCTAATGTAGCTTGGCCTGCTTTTTACATACCTTTGCAACTCAATGAAAATGAATTGCACTCTTCACCTTTTGCCATTCTCTTTTTTGATTTCATCAGCATTTATTTACCACTTGATACGCATTCTTAATTGCAAAAGCCGTTGCCCAACTCCTCAGAGCTGCTCTCAGGCTGTCCTCCACAATAACACACACACACGCACACACACACACACGCACACACACACTCACACACAGTTGCAATGGGTGCATCCGTTTGATGTATGCCTGACACTTGAGGGTGGACACATTTCTAAATTAATTTGGTTTGCCATTGAATTTGCATAAATTCTCCAAGCTACACTCGCCAGTTGCTATTGACAAAACAGATTTTTTTCTCCATCTGGTGCGGTTAAGGGTTAGCTCCTTAGCTCCTTGGCTCGCATGTCATTGTCATGCCTGCCAGTTGTCAGTTGTCAAGTTGTCCGAGAAGAGGACACCACGCCTCCAACCTCCCTAACGCTTCCCTCGCCTGCTTCGTCTTCGTCTTGCCCATTAAACACTTTTGTATTAATTGAAGCGTAAAAGAAAGAAATTTAACAAGGGGGCCACGGCCTCGTTTTTCTCATTCTGCAACGCACTCTTTCTCTAAGTTCGCTCTCTCTCTCTACACACACACACACACACTTTTTTATCCTTGTGCCTCGCTGCAGTCAATAACCTTTTAATGAGATTTATAACTGCCGAGCTGGGCCTGTCTCTCGGTCGAGAGGTGTGTGCCGGTGAGATTATTGAGGTATTACATTGTACAGATACTTTCTCTCACTCACGCTCTCGCCTTTCGGGAACTGTTTGCGCAGCGGCTTATTGAAATTAACGCTTCGCTCGGCTCGCTTAGTTCAGGCTTAAATAAATTTGCATATGCATATCTTTTTTTTCTTCTCATTTTCTTCAAAACTCGTACTCGCTGAAGGGTCGCTGTTGTTTACGCTGTTTGCCAGGATTAGTGTCATGACGTGGCAGCGTACTGACATTCGTTGCAGCCCGTCTTCATTCATCATCATCTCGGGCTTAGCTAAACCGTTTAGCAGGTAAGAACAATCGGCTTGTTTGGGCCGAAAGATCGATTGGCATTCGCTGAGGATCCTGTTCTCACGCAACTGTAAAGGATATTATGCCTGCCACACTATCATTAGCCGACCCTGACGCAGTTGTCACCTGTCCCCCAGGCGCTTCCTGCCGACCACGAGGAGTACCTAATGACGCGTGTCTTTTGTTGGCCAACTAGAAATTACCAATATCCACATAACGCTATTGACTTTTTCGCAGTCAGTTTCGTAATCATAGAGCACCGGACACGGGAGGGATTGTGAAGAGGGGAGGGTGGGGAGGGTTCGGTTTGGCTTCCTGTGCAATGGCTGTAATTGTCACTTTTGATTATGTCAAGATGACTTTATAATTACCGCAGTGCCGCACACGTGTGACAGTTTAAGTGCCGGTTGCAACCACATTGAGAACAGAATGCGGCGCGTTATTTGCAAACCGCTGGCCAAAAGTGAAAATTACCGTAATTTGGCATGCATATATGTATGTGTTATATGCACGCTTGTTGTTGCTGCCGGCAACATATTGTCCGATTCGCCGGAAATGTCAGACAGCTATGTTTTTTTATCACGCTGCGGCAGTCAGAAATCTCTGTGCTGGGCGGAAGAAGGCGGATCCACTCAAAAAACAGCAACAAAAAACGTGTGAAAAGCGTCGAGGGTTGACATTTGTTGAATATTTCAATGCGAATCTTCAAAAACCGCCGAGAAATTAAATAATAACTAAAAAAAAGTGCTAAAAACCCGTGTTTACTTATTATTAAATCCACGTAATTTTAAACCCTTTTCGCAATAGTGCAATTTAAACATTTGTTTAAGTAAAATAAACCTTCAAACTTAGCTAAAATTAAATTTTAATAAAATCTTAGTTTTTAGAGACTTGAATATATATAATTTTACATTGTTTTAAAGCTAATTATATATTTCTAAAACAATTATTTTTCTCTTCGAGATTTAATTATATATATTTTTAAAATACTCCAAATGTAATTAAATATTTATCTCTTTGAATTCTTATTATTAATAATTAAATATCAAATTAATAAATAATTTAGGCAAACTTAGCTGCTCTTTCGAACGAAATAACTTTGATTTTAGAACGTACATAGTTCTTTAAGTTAAGCTCCATTGATTTGCAGATTTTTATCTGCGTTTGCCTTAAAGCCTTCCAATTAAATTTTTTCGCATTATGAGATGACATTTGAAATGTGTTGTTAATGTGATACGTGTCAGCGTTGTTTGCGAAACTGTTGTCCACGTCAAACTCCAACCAGCTTCAGTGCTGCTTAATTATTTACATCAAACACTTTATTACATTTTAAGTAATTTAATGCACGGTGGTTTTCCTTTGTTATTATTTTTTTTAAAATTTCTGTACTGTTTTTTTTTATGTTTTGTGTGTAAAATGTTCTTTTTTCGTTTGTCACATTTAATTGAATTTATGTATTTTTATTGTCGGTCGCTTTTTCGTACAGCATTTATGCATTAATTTTTATTTCAAATATGTGCACAGGTCTATTTATTTGTATTTTTCTGTAGACCAGACTGTTTGTGGCTTTTTATTTGGCTGTCCTGCGGCCGCCGAGGGCAATCCACAATGAACGATGAACGCTCAAATTATGCAAAATAATTTTCAACTGTCACGCATATCAGACGCTCCGACGCCCCGGCCGTGGTCCCGGCTTCGGCCCCGGCCCCGGCCGTTGCCTTATCGTATGCCAACAATCGTGAATTGGCTTTAATTGATTCTAATTTGGTTTCCAAATGTTGGCCCAGTGCCACCTGTGCGTTTCTCAAGGCGTGCTGCTAATTGGCTCTAACTTTAGCTCCGTGTGTGGCTCAATGCCGGACATCAAAAGCGGATAGCGCGAAGTCTTCCATAACTCGGGCTGTCTGTCACCCCAACAAAAACTGACAGTGTGTTGGACTGTCAAAATATTTTCGTTGCATTTTGGGTGTGTCCTATGTCCTATGTCCTCTGCACTGTTTTTGTTTTTGTTTTCATGTTTTGTTAGCAAAGTGCAGTCGGCTAGGAGGATTAGTTGCGATCCGTTCCGTTCTCGTCTCTCGTTTCTCTTTGCCCGTTGCCCGTTTCGTTTGTTTGTTGTTATTGTCGCAGTTTATGATGCGTACAGAGTTCCACTTTCAGCAGTTCATATTTTGTGGTCTTTGCCACACTGACAGTTATGGTGGGAAGCGTTACAAGCGGCTCAGGGCCTCGTCCCCGGCCGTTCAGTTACTGAACGGTATCAAATTGGAGTTTGCTCAGGTTTCCTAATTAGTAATGGGACATTGACCATGCAAAATTATCCTAATGAGCTTACGTTGTGTCTCTCTGAACTAAATACTGTTTGCTTAAATTCCCGACTAAATACTTTAGCCGTATTTTTGTTTTATTTTTTTTTTGACGCCAACTGTACCCAAAGACAATCAATGACAGCTGTCCTTTACTTTTTAACCCTCTCCCGAACGAAAAAAAATTGCCAATCGCAATTGTCAAAATCCATTTTTGCACTGAAAACATGACTCAACAGTAAACATAAAGAAATCATAAATAAAATATGATGCATAAGCAAATACAATGGATGGGCGGGCGATGGGATGCATCTAAAAAAAACTATGAATATTCATAAACTTATTGAACAACAATAGAAATTGATGATGTGTTGTCAAATCGCAGAGAACGAACAATTTGATTGATGATATCTGTGTATCAAGGCCCCGATATTCAAACGAATGAATATAGGAAAAAAATACGAGGCATTTTTTGGCTAAAATTATTGGTGAGCCGCAGCGAAAAGTGAAAAATATCATATGAGCATATTAAAAATGAAGCGCAACTAAATAGAAAATCCAACCAGACACAACAAAAAGATGAAAAAAAACACATATATAGAAAACATACAATCCTCCTGGTCATACATCATAATCAGGAATGGAGAGTGCAGAAAAGAAAGCAGCAGGAACACAATATACACCCTCAATACACACACGCATATATATGTGTGACTACCCCTTTTGGGGTTTAATAATGCCCACGCAAAAATAGATAAAAAAAAGAAAACAAAGAGTGGGAGATGGAGAAAGAGAGAGGTAGAGAGAGAGAGAGTGGTCCCTGCTGGCAATCAAAGCAAGTCACACTGGAGACAACCACATGAAATATGATCGATGGGCTGACTGACTGGCTACTGTGGCAGCGTAAGGGTGTGGTGGTATGGGGGGAGGGGGGGTTAGCAGGCTGTGCCTTGGTCCTGCTGCGACTGTCCACAAAATGGCACAATTAACGTGGCATATCCTTTCAGCCAAATTGTTGCCCAACAAAAGGATGCCAGGCTACAATTGTTGAACACAGTAAATAAATGTCAATGCCCAGTCCCTTACCCTTCTCCAACCCCTCCCCGTTTTCATCATCGATAACATAATGACGTTTCGTATCATTTTTCAAATTGTAAAAAAAAAGGAAATAACAAAAAATTGGAAAATGCGCGAGTATTTTTTTCTTGTTTCTTCTTCTGAAAACCGAAATTGAAATTGTTTTGTCAGTTGGTGGTGTCTACTGGGCGAGTCCCTTAGCCAGTTGGTCACAGCAGGACATCGTGCAACATATTCGAGTTTTAATTATGATTTTTTATTGGTTTTTGCGCTTAAAGGCAAGGTGTTCTTGGTGTTATTTGTGTTGTTATTGTTGTTGTTCTGCTTGTTCGGGGTGACGCCAGTGAAATGGTCAAACAATTGAAAAATGATATTTTGAAATGGCTAAAAGCCGGACGTATACAAAATAATGATATAGCCGGAGTGTAACAATGGATGACAACCCTTGTAACGACACTTTAAAATGTTTCAGTATCCCAGTAGCAAGTAATAGTTAAAATCCACCCAAGCGGATTATCACAAGTGTTGATCGGGTTTTCAATGATATTATTAAGGTCCTTTCAACAAAATTGGGGTCAGTATTTAAGTTAAGTGTCTTAAATAATCTTGAATAACTGTTAATGGGTTTATTGTCAGATTAGTCCATAGAACTGAAATTTATGCTTATCAATTTCATTTAAGAATTTGTTTTAACTATTAATGAAAAACTAATAAAGCATAAATTTAAATACAGATTGAATCTAGAGGCCAAACCATAATGAAAATGGTAAACACCATGAAAATCAGTTTAGTTTTGGCTAAGTTATGGAGGTTTAAAATCTAGAACGTATGGGTTCGGGAAGATTACATGTCTAAATTTTTGTAAATTTTTGCATGATATTTGACAGAAAAATCGACCACCTCAGAATCTCTGTTAAAGTTTCATTTTATACTAATTTAGGTACGCGCATTCGCTTAAAAATAAAATTTTGCGATTCTAAATCCAAAAAAAAAAATTTCCAAAATAAGTAAGGGGGGAGTAAAGGATTTTTCGGCAAAAAAATTGAAAAAAAATTTATTTTCAAATACGAGTTAAATTTAAATGCAGAATCAATCTATAGGTTCAACCATGACGAAAATGGTAAACATCATGAAAATCGGTTCAGTTTTGGCCAAGTTGTGGAGGTTTGAAATCTAGCAAGTATGGATTTGGCACATTGCAACAGGTCATTTTTATGTAGAATTAATCTGGAGCTTTTTGCGTACACCTAAAAATTTTTTACAATTTTTAATTGTTCATATATCAGAAATTTAAAATTTGATCTAGAGAAGTGGTACTCCTTAAAATTTAATTTTAATTTAAATTTTTCTATGGCCATTGGAATGTAACGTGTTTAAAAAGTCGATAGAATGGGCGTAGAGAAATTATATAATTTAATATATTACATGTTAAAATCTCAAATATAATCTGTCGTAAAGTGGGAATTCCAGAAATTAAAATTATTTACACAATGTGTAACCAAAGCGTTCCTTAATTCGAGCGAAACACTTACAATTAGCTAAACATTGTCTCTCCTATTATGAAGTGAACAGGCTCCTGTATTATCCCTTTCGCTTAGTCAAACAAGTGCCTGCTACACACGAACCCATTCATAAATAGTTAATTACAGAGCATTTCATAAATCACTCAAAGTGAGTTCTGTGAAAAGACAGCGTCTAAGTGAAAGCCTTGGCTCCTTTAGCGTTTGTTGTTGCCGATGTTGTTGGCCCCAAAAGACAAAATTCCAAAGTAAATTAAATTAAGCGTCAAACAAGTTGCCCGGGCACATACGACACGATTTTACAGCTTCATCCCAAACGACTGACAGCAGACGATATGCGATAGACAAGCGGTACAGCAAGGGGGCGTGGCGGGGCGGTTGAGCCAACTATCAGCACAGTTTATGAATAGTTGAAGATGACGATAGAGCCCAGAGGAGAGGAGAGCAGAGCAATAGAATTCGCTCATTCGTATGCCGCCTGCGGTTGCACTTAATTTAATTGACAAATTTTAAAACCACGCCACTTAAGCGAACCTCAGACCCAGGGTTGCCAGGGCAGCGGTAGATGCGTTGCTGGGCTTGTAAATGGATTAATGTTTACTTTGTTTGACTGCAAGTTACAGGAAATTGCAATTTTTCCACCCAAAAAGTCAGACAACAAGTCAACAGCTTTGCGCACAACTCACAACTCGTTTGGCTAAGTAGAAATGGCCTCGGGTTAATTGAGCGGCAGCCAAAACAAAAAAAAAAACAAAAAATGAAAAAAAATAAAATACGTAAAGAAATGTGAGTCAGCTGCCAGATGGGTTCTCTGGGTGCTTACATTTCCGCCGGTTATCAGTTTTAGGCTAATGAAAAAGCCCACTCACGTGCAGGCTCAGGTCCGGCTCCGGAGAGCAAATAGTAAGCAATGAAAGATAAACAAATATGTGGAGGCCACTCGATTACAGCACCACGAGCAGCATCGGTCTAATCGAGACAGACACTGTATAAATAAGTATTATTGGTCAAGTGTCTGGTCCTTTGACTTTAAGCCACTTGTGCGAGCCTCAAAAGTTGTTGTAATCATCAGCTAACAGCTCTATTGATTTTATCTCAATCGCATTCACCATTTGTGCCCCTGTGCCTCATGCACATTCAATTCAATGAAGCGTTCGACTTTAAGTCGTTGCCGGCTAAAAACAAAAGCAGAATCCAACCCCGAAAGTGAACACCCCTGCCAAACCCCCACCTACACCCCTACACCCCCTCTTGCGATGTTATAAATAAACGTTTAAATCCTCATGAATGCTTACAGTTGGCTTTATTCCGGCAAGTTGTGCGCTTTTGTTTTCCAAATTTCTTTTCGCTCTTCGTAGTTGGTCATAATTTTTTAGTGTTATTGCCCTTTGGAGAAGTGGCGAGGCGGACTTTACTTCAACTCCAACTGGATACGTTGGATCCGTTGTCGTCCTCGATAAGAGAGGTTGCAAGTGCGTTGTAATAGTTGTTGCCACTTCATTCGCTGTGCTTGGATTTGTGCTTCGCATAATGTTTATCCTCTTGTTGTTCCTTTTGGCAGTCGGCGTAATTATCATTTGAACGCATTTGCGTTAAGTGTCCTTTTTGACATGTTTATAAGATGGCCTCTATATGTTTATGCTGATGTAGATCTTCAAGAAGTCGTTGTTCTATGCTCTGTGGAATGTGAAATAATGATGTGTGCTGATGATGCTTTTATATATCTTAAATGGCAGACTACTGCCTACCTAAATCATGTATAGATAAAATAACCTGAATCAGTGGCGTATTTTTCAAGGGGGTTTCAAAATAAATATTTTTTTAATATGAGGATATTGCCGTATAGCCCCTTCCAAATATATATTAAATGCTTTAAAAATTTAAATGGTGGCATTTATCTATATTTTTTAAATAATGTTGAAAATATATATTAGGATTTATAAATATTTATTATTAAGTTTTGTTAATTTAAATTAAATTTATATATTTACTTTTTACGAATATAATGACGTGAGTTAGAAATTAATATGAAGATATATTTTTTATACACATTTAGCTGCTATAAATTGCTAAAGCTATTAAAAGACTCTCCAAGCAAAGTCCTATCCTAAAATCTTCTCACCGTTCAACTCCTGCTTCTAGCTATGCTGAAAATTTGCTGTTTTTTCCACGCAATTGCGCAAAGGATTAACGTGCAAAGTTTTCTCAGTTCGGTTGAGGCAAAAATGTTGAATGTTTCTGGACTTGGCAGTGGTCAATGGTTCGTCATATGCACGTCGAGCTGAGAGTCGCGATGAGAGTCAATGCTAATCCTGGGCAGCGTAAAATGTGCCAAGAAATGGGCAGGAAGCGGGCATAAAATATCCTTGTTTATGGTCTGGTTTTAGACGATTTTATTGAACAACTTCTCTGCATATAAATCTGCAGATTAGCGCGCACTGTGTGCGAGAGGACGAGACTCGCCGCAAACAAAGGAAACGTGGTCGCCTCAGAGGCGTTGAATACCATCTCTGGGGTGAGAAGTGCCATATAATTTTTAACATAATTATTACGTTTGTTTTCTTATATGGACACGATGTGAGCGAGTCACAGTCGCAGACTTTAGGCTGTATTGTAAATCAAAAAAAAAAAAAAAAAAAGTGCGCAGAAACTGCGACATGGGAACTTGAGGCAACTTCAGATAGTTGCAAAATGTGGCAAGTTAACGGGCAGGAGTCATCAAAGTATCTTCAGCCATTAACATGGACATAAACCAGAAGCGGCAGCTACAGTCGCCATAGTCGTTTCATTCCATCAATATAACAATTATTGTTATTATTATTATGTTGTATTATTATTTTTTCATACATACACGAAACTAGTTCTTCCCAGTGCGTAAATGTCTATGAAATCATCTTTTTATGGGGCACGACAGCATTTGCTACTTCATACACCCACGCCCCAATCGGGCATAACTATTATGGTTATGGCAATTTGTCTGTAGACATAACGTCGTCGACATCGGGCAGGATGGCAACGATGTTGCCACTGCATTACCAACAGGGGCCTTTATGGTATGGGGCGAGTGTAAAATACTCGTAACAGTTGCCCAACACGCAGCCCATCGATGAATTATTTGCTTTTGCTTTGGTATTGGGGAGAGTCTGAGGGCGAGAATTTCCCCACTTTATGGGGATATAGCCATATAGCCCTACACAGGCACTGGCATGTAAGGCTTAGTGGCAGTTGCTTAGCTGGCCATAAAACATGAAATACGGCCAAACTGGCCAAAGGATTAGCAACGGCCGAGTGATAAATGGGACCAGGCACACTATTTGCTTAGGTTTCCTGTTTATTTCGGGCATAAAACAAAGCAAAACATTTGCTTTTAATTAAAAGTCAAATGCATTTAGTTACAATCATACGAAAGATGGATATGATGGGCTCTTACTTGACTTTATTCTTGTAATAAAAGCAATATCCAAGTTTCTGAGCTGGAGGTGTGTTCGTAATACCCACAAAAAAAAGGAAATAAAGGCATATATTTTTAGGTTGCCACTTAAATCTTTTTTGTCCACATTTTCAAAAAGGAAAAAAACGATTAAAATAAAACATTTGAGTTAACATTTTATATTATTTATAGCTTTGCATTATTAATTGAAAATAATTCAATTAATTTGTATTGTTTTATACAAATATTTGAATTTGATTTCGCAACGCAGCAGTTGAAAAATATATAGGGGTCTTAAAATAGAATTTTTCACCTTAGAATGCAATTTAAATTCCACGTAGAAAAGACCAAAAGAATTGTTGCGTCACAGCCAACCAATAAA
Organism: Drosophila robusta; assembly: GCA_035043565.1. Classification (NCBI taxonomy): domain Eukaryota; kingdom Metazoa; phylum Arthropoda; class Insecta; order Diptera; family Drosophilidae; genus Drosophila; species Drosophila robusta. The sequence goes on from JAWNMW010000572.1 coordinate 2,824,743, forward strand.
ATATTTTCTCATGCCCAAAAAGGCAATATTTGCAGCCAGTATCCTTTAACCCTAATTTATGCGCCCGAAGTGACAATTGACGAACTCCTTTGGCTCTGCCCTCTCTTACCCCTTTTTTTTTTGTGGTAATAAAAATATCTAAGCGACGTCTCTTTATTAGCTCACCTAAGCCCTGTTGCCTTTGTTCAGAGTGCGCCGTGTGTGTGTACTGTGTGTGTTTGCCAAAAAGGCAACAACTTGTTACATTTGTCATGCGCTAATGTCACATTTGACAGCTGCGCAGTTTTTTGTTGCTGCTGCGCCTGCGCGCAGATCTATAAAAGATCTGCAGGCAACTTTGTTGTCAATTTGCCGCGCTGTGTGACAATTTGAGTGTGCGTGTGTGCGTGTGTGTGTCTCTTTCTTTTTTCTCATTATTAAAATAATTTTGTCTTAGTTTTTATTGGCAGTTTAGCGTAACAAAAGACAGCCTCGAATTGTTGTTGACTCGTTTTTTATTTTTTTTTTTATTATTATGCCTCAGACTGACAATTATTTACACTAATCAGACAGATTCAGTCGCAGTCTCGGTCTCGGTCTCAACCCTCTGTTGTCCAAGAATTGTTGCGTCTTTTGTTCGACTATTGCGTATTTTGACAATGTGCCTACAAAACTCCATTGTTTCCATTGTTCGCCAGAATCTGGGCCTATAAAATTTGCAACAAAGTCAATTTGGGTTTATTTTTGGGACCCGACGAGCCAAAATATGCGTTTTGTTCGTTGATTTGATGTGGTTATGGAGGCTGCGATAGAATTTTCTATGGTTAGTTGCGGGCCCCTATGTGATATAAGGACGATCGTTCAAAAGTTTAGATTTTCATTGATTTAAATGTATTTTAAACGGGCTTATTCCAGTCGCACTGATTTATAAGCATAATATTTGTGTAAAAGTTGGCTGAAATATCACATGGCCATGGCCTCATATCAATCAATCTTTATTAAAGGACAGCCCATTAACTTGTTACTTTAACAACAGCGAGAATCTATTAACGGACTCGTGCACAAAAAACGATGATATATATAATCGCCCTTGCATAAATAATCAGATAGATTCCTTGTTGTTCTTTTTTTACCCTCTTTATGTGGACGCTCTCGCATCGATTGATTTTCCACGCGGCCGTTTTTCGTCACTTATCACTCAAAATTATGGCAGCAATAAAGCATTTTCCGGGTCGCCTTTCCGACGCGTTTGCCTCACACTATTTCCCAGTCTGTCAGCCGCGGCACACTTTGCCATTTTTTTGCTGTCACTTTTCCCCTCAATTCCCTTGCTTTTTTGTTAGCTTCGTCCGTTGCCTTTTTTTCTCGTGTTTATCAAATTTGATTTGCGGCAATTTCTTTGCCATTTTCCATGTGTGCGCTGTACGCACAGCCGTCGGCCCCCGATTGTTTGCACTATTCCCCCCGCCCGCACCGGGCGCACACTCATCTGTTAGTTTTGTCAGCTATGCGGCTAATGTTTAACAATTTATTTAAATGTCAGCAGCTTTTTCGGTATCCGCAGCGATAACATTGTTTACTGTTGCCAGCATGAAAACATATTGCGGCAGATGCGCATTGAAATTTTGAGAGTACCTAAAATAGTTTACTGTCTGTTTTTTCAATATCTGCTGAAATTAATAACAATTTGAGAAAAAGCAAAATGCTTAAGATTGCACAACCAGGAGTTACAAATATTGCAATATCATAAGCAATTTTTGAATAATGAGTTAAGGAATCTTTTGTATAAAAATACATTTTATTTTTCTAAAAAGAAATCTTCAACCCCAATTTAGTAAATCAAGTTCTGAATGGTGGAGCAGACAAATTTTTTCATATATAAATATAAATATTAATGTAATTGTTACAACATACAAACTTGGCTTTGTTTTTAGTGTTACGCACTTCTGTGCATTTAATAGCCAATATTTTAATGTTCTCGGCTAATTAATATACAGTTTCAATGTTCTCGGCGATGAAATTTGCATAACCCACAACACAAATGGCCAACTAATTAATATTAAATTCAAGCAAAATATCAAAATTTAATTTTGCGCTAAAAACTTTGGCGTTGCTGCCCTGCCCTATGACCCCGACTCCTGCCAGCGAATTATGCCACCAACTATTGACTTTTTGCTGGCTGCCGGCTGTTGCGGCTTGGCGATGACTGCTGTGGTTTTCGGTAACCCCCTTGGCTGCCCTGTCCCCCGCCCCCAACCCCACCCTCAATTTGGCAGGGCAATTCATAATCATGTCATAAAGCCCCCAAATGCAGGCAGTCGAAGCTCTTGGCCATGGTGAGACGCTTAATTACAACGGCTTTAATAGCGATTTCAACGGCTCATTGCCAAACAACATTTTCAATTGACTACACATTGTTGATGAGAGGTGAGGGAGGGGCGGGGGGGGGGGGGGGTCTGGATGAGTGGAGGAGGGGCACCGAAAGCTGCGACAGCTTCGCTGCAGATTATTAATTAAGAATTTTACGCGAACTCCGCGAAAGCCGCTTAAATTGCTAAAATATTTCGTGGCTCATCAAAATGATTGAAAAATGTTTTTTACGCGTGAATTAAATTTTCGCGGTCGACCGTCCGTCCGACCAAAAAAAGGGTTGAAACCCGGTCCGGCTAGTCATTGATGCCCGATTCTCGTCTGGTTTTGGTTTGATTTTTGTGGCTAGCCACCCTTGAGGGCTGTCACCCACACGGCAGCCTTTCGCTCGACCCGTCGAGCTTATTAGAATTTTCCGCTTAAATTTCCTTTAGCACTTTGGATAAAAAGTTATCTTAGCTTCTGTTCGCAACTCGGTTCATGTTTGTTTAGGTTTCACTCCAAGGAATTGTGCGGCTGTCTTTTTTTCTTTTTGCTACCTTTGATCCTTTGACGCGCTTTTGTTGTTTTTAGCCATTTTTTTTTTTTTTTTTTTTTTGTACCTTGTACTCTCTTTAATTTTGGCTTAATAATTTCGCTGGCATTTTTTTCTCTGGCTTTGTTTATTTTCTTTTCGACAAATGCTGCTGTGCTAAGCTGCCAAAGTGGCGCATTTTCTGTTTTTGTTTTGATTAAAAATTGTTGAGTTTATCTTTGTTAGCGGATTAGTAATGAACTTTTATTCCGCATTGGACTGGCTGTGGGTGTTGAGACACTGTTTACTTAGGTCCATATTTAGCGCATTTCAATTAAAAAATATTTTTTTGCTTGTTTTGCTCTCAATGGCGTGGAAAGAGTTTCAGCTGAGTGGAAACATTTAGTATTGCTCGGACTGCTGAGAAATTTAGAGCAACTTACAGATGAAGATATTTGACCAGGTTCAAGAATACAATTTTAGATACATATATTACAGACAACCTGACAGACGGACATGGTTATATTTTATACTTTAATAATATCATTATGTACACTTTACAGCTATTTCTCCTTTTATGCAAAGCTGAATTTCAATATACATATTGTTTTAAATTAATACAAAAAAATTATCTCATACATAACATAACTTTATCAATATGAAAGCCTCGTATTATAATTAAATGTATTAAAGTGTATAGATTTCAGCTAAAGTACTATTTGAAATGTAGGCATGAAGATCTTTCCTTTTATGCATTACATATTTCATATTTCAAATTATAATGTCTTTTGCAAAGGTTTAAAATATTTTAAATTAATGCAAAATAATTATCTAACACGTGACATAACTCTATTAATATGAGAGCCTCGTATTATAATTAAATGTTTTAAAATTTACAGATTTCAGCTATATATTCCTATTTGAAATGTCGCCTTTAAAAAAATGTCTGTACAAAAAAGTCTCTATTACCGCTTCATCTAAGCTGTTAAGCCCTGTTCCGGGGGCTGTTACCAGAGCCCGGCAACCCACTTGAGTACGCATTCGCTTGCGTCTAATGAGTTGTATCAACAGCAAGTGCGCAGTGGTCCTGCCAAGAAACAGGTCCTGGCTCTGCCCGGGCCACCGACTGTTCATTAAGCCTGACTGACTGAATTCGCGCAAAAGAAGTTACTTGTGGGCGTTCTTTTTATGCTCTCATTCCTCCGGCTCTGCCGTTGCCTGTTTAGACTGCTTTCACTTGCAGTCCCAGGGCCTGAACTGCGCTGGCTGGGTGCAAAAAAAAATGAAATAAAAGAGGAGAAAAATCCAAACACTTGATCAAATATTTTGCAACTTCATGGGACTCATGAAGCGCACTGGTTCAAGTGCTTGGCTGCTCGCTGCTCATTTGCCAGCCTCGGTGCACATTTTGTGTAAAACGAATTTGGTTTATAATTAAAACGAAGCCAGCCGTCAGTTGAATGAGCAACAAAATGAAAATTTCTTTCAGATTTGCACAGCTTCGATTACAAGTTACTGAACCCGTTCGTAGTTGGGGCTCCACTCAGGCGTGCAACATGCTAAGGGGGTAGGGGTAAATGAATTTTGCTAAAAGCGAGATACAAAATTGAATTTCATTTAATGCTAAAGCATCGTAATCTAGCCTTATCTCTTAACAACACTTAATACACTTAAGGTATATTTAACTTTTAATGCATGGGCATCATCAATTGTCTGCTTAACAATATTTAAGCTAACATACGCCAGCTAATTAGATGTTTCAATTGACAGAGCTCTTCTTGGGCGCACCTTCAAGTGCTGGCAACAGCTTCTTGGGGGTGGCCCATTTATAAACATTAGCGACATGTGCATAAAAATGTGGGTCAACACATTTGGAAGACATGCGGCGATAAGCGTTCCCCAAGTTGGGTGTCTCACTTAACTGTGGCACAAAATGCGTAAACACATGGCGAACCCAACTCCCAATCTCATACCCCCACCCCCACGCCCTACCCCGAACAGGCTGGCAGACAACATAGACAACTCATTTGACTGATGAACTCGTGTTGACATTTCCTTTCCTCCATCTGAGCCTGGAACTCGGCCTGTTTTTCAATTCTTTTGACACTGACACATGACATTTGTTGTAATGTCGACGCCGCTCGGCCATTTGCCAAAATTGTTTTTCAACACAGTTGAGTAAACATTTGGCTGCCTCTTGCTCCGCAGCCCCAGCAGCGGGGGTTGCGGCAATCACATGTGAAAAGTCGTCACAGGCAAAAAGTTGCATAAAAAACAGTTATGCATTACGTGAAAAATGTGCGCCCGAATTGTAGGAAAATGTGTAACATGCCGGAAAACCATGGAGAATTGGAAAATAAAAAAATGGCAAGGTATTTAACTCAATACTTGGAAATTACAAAAAATGTAATGGTGTACTATATTTTGAGTTTACTATGTTCGTTTTTATTAAAAATTAAACTGAGATGGGCATATTAAAATATTTTACAATATAATTACGCTCCATATTATAATAATGTGAATATACTTTTTTAAAAAAATTTCAACTATATGCTTAAACAATTTTTTTATCAATTCATTTTTAAAATAAGCTTAACGCTTTATTGATTTAATTTTCCTTAATAGTAAAATTGTTTATTGTAATTGTAATTGCTTATTAATTCTAATTTCAATTTAAACTGAAATGGGCATATCTAAATATTTTACAATATAAATCAAGTTTATAACATATATGTAATATGTGAAATAATTTTAATTAACATTTATCCCATTTTCTTAACAAATGCTTCATCAATTCACTTTAAACATTAATTTAGTGTCTTATTGATTTGTCTTTCCTTATCTATAAAACTGTATTTTAATGATTTTAATTAAAATTTTTCTAATTTTATTTAATAACAAAGCAAAAATATTTGATTTTAATTTCAATATTATTTAACCGTTCATTGAACAATCTGAAATGGCACCCGACGTATATTCGCGTTAAGTTTCTTTATATTGCCGCCAGTTCAATTTAAAGTGTCCAATTTCCTTGGCCATTACTCAAGGTTTAATGCCACTGTTAAAGGGTTCTCCTCGCCCGTATCCGTTGCAGCTCATTTGCGGTAATTAAAATTTCATTTAGCCCGCGTCGTCCGCTCAAATTTAATTGACATTAGCGGGCATTTGGACTAATATCAGGCGTTTGGCCACTTGGTCCTTCGTCCGTATCCTTTTAGTCTGTGCGCCGTGTGCAATCCGTCAAGTCGTAAAAACAGAGGCGCAGAGTGGAAAGGGTCTGCAGCGCGAAAATGTCGCCACAGCAGCGCATAAATAAACCTGCGCCCATATTTTATGAGTGGCCCACGCCCTCAAAAGCGCAGCCCGAACCCGGCGACCGATACGAGTACCACCATAAAAAACTATAAAAACTAAACGTAAATAATTCCATCTGAGCTGGCAACGAAAGTAAACTTGATACCCCTGCCTCCTCGTTCCCCTATAGGGCTCCGGCTGCTTTCGCAGTGTCTTTTTCTTCGTGCACTGAACATTTTTTTGCCATTAATATTATTTTTTTAGCTTTTTTGTCCTTTTGTTTTTTTTTTCTTTGTGTGCAGAGAACTTTGTCTTTTGCATGTGTTGGCATTTTGCTGCAGCGAAATTCGCGTGACAAACGAGAATTTTATGGCTTCCGTTGACCTGCGCCATATCCTGCGGTTCACTTGCAGCACTGTCCTTCTTTGTGTCCTGCATTTAGCATGAATATAAAAAAAAAACAGAAGAAACAGAAACCCAACAGTTGTCATTGCCATTAAAGCTATATGCGCCGAAGTGATTGCACCCGCCGCGGATCGCGGTAGGTATCCATTCAGCGAGTGCCAGTCGGTGCCTGGGACCTCCTGGGCACCAAGTTTTTGTTATATTTCCTTTGCTAGCGCTATAAAATGAAGTGTAAATATTTAATGTGCGCTTTCGTGCATGGCATGTGCAGTTTTTTTTTCTTTCTTTCTTTCTTTTGAGTGTGGGTATTTTGGCTCCTTGTGCAAACTACGGGACCTTAAATACTTGTTGGAAACTTGAGTCAACTGGAAGAAATAGTTAATATCATATTCAAGATAATGGCTTTTCAGATCTATTGTAATTACTATTTAGACTTTCAAACCAGCTTGGTATGCGAACCTGTAACCTACTTGTTTAATTCTTGTAATAACTTGGTCACTTAGCCAATACTTAAACTAATTTGCCTAGAACTCCAATTTTAATTTCACATTTATTTTTTTAATTATACAGCCAACTACAAGTGGCATATAGCAAAAGTTAAATGAAAATTCAAGTCCCAAACAAGCAATAATTATTTATTCGAATGCCATTTAAAGCAATTAAAATGTGTAGTCAAAAGTTGGCAAATTGCGGCGAAATGCAAAAGAAAAGAGAGAAAAAAACAGAAAAGTATATTCTAGCATTTTTCTTAATTGGCTTTAATTGGCTTAAATTGGCTTTAGAGCTGACCAGCTGACCAGGACATGGCCACGGACACGTAATCTTTTCTATAATTTGTTAAATTTGTCGCGGCAAAAGTTTATTACCCCGCCGTGGCAGACAATGGCAAGTGCATAAATTGGACTGCCTACGGTTTGTGGATGTGCCAAGAGATGGAGAGAGGTGTGTATGTGTGTGGAGGGGGGTTTACGTGCAGAAGGCAACGCAGGACAAATTACGTATTACAAATTGTATAACGTTTGTAGCCAGTTGTTTTGTCGCTTGTTGTTTTGGCTTTTAGGTTTTGACTTTTGGGTTTTCCTTTCCTATTCTCGTTTTCCCATTTGCCGTTGCATGCGTTCTGGCCATATTTTTGCAACAACAAAGCGGGCGGGCGATATGGCGATAAGGGAATTTATAAGCGCCGGCCAGGGCGCCGCCAAGTATGCAATGCATTTTGTGCAGAAGGATTTAAGTTTTGGGCGTCGTGTGATTTCATTAATTTACGATTTGTATGTTGTTTCGCCCGGCGCCACAGCGGCTGGGAATTAAATTGGCTTACGAGAAAATTAGGCACAGGGAAGGAGGACCCAGTTATCTTCCCAGAGCTGCCAAGCTGTAGTCTCTTAAAGCCCCGTTTGAGTTGGCCTTTGTTAGTCACATCAAAGCCACAAAAAAGGCAGCATTTTTTTTTTGTTCGCTTTTTTTTTTGTGTGTGTTTAATAATAATAAAGAATCGCATCGTGTGTTTGTAAGTAAAGTAGAAAAATTTTTGTGCTTAGCTCAGCTCAAACGGAAATTTCACGTTGTGGCAAATTTTGCCAAGGCAGCTGCAAAAATACTTAGGCGGATTTAAGCGCGACAAACAGACCATACAATAAAAAATAAAAAACCAAAATACTTAGTGTATTTAGTTTGCCAGGACGAAAAGCGTACACACTTAAAAACGATGGCAAGTAGCGTACAATTATTTATAAACTAATTTTTCCTTTTAAATCGCAGTATTTGCTAATAAAAATATAAAATAAATAAAAAAAAATTTTAATAATAGTAATAATAAATATTAAAAGAAACACACTTTAAAAATATGCCAAGTAAAGTAAAATTATTTATTAACTAATTTTTGTTTAATCTCATTATGTGCTATTAAAAACTGAAAATAAATAAAGATAATTTAAAATTGCAATAAAAATAAAAACTATATAGAAATGAGATAGGCACATTTGACTACCATTTAAATTACTATCATTGTAAGTAGATAATTCTCTAAAAGTGCACCATTTTTTTCACAACAAAGCTGTTATCTGTGCCTAAGTATTTACAGTTCCGGGTAGGGTATTGCGAGCGCGACAAAGTCTCTTGGCAGACGCCCTGCGACGCTGGGATCGGCAAGGCTTCAAAGCAAAAGACGCGATGCAGGGGCAGCAGTGACGAAGGACCTCCCGCCGTGCGCTGGCTGGCGGTCGTCGGGTGGGGGCGGGGGCGGTACGGTATTGAGGTATGTGCTGTGGGTGGGCTTAGGTAATACGCATTAGTGGCGCGACTGCATATTACGATATTATTATTATGATACGCTTTATTTTGTGGTTCAATGAGCTGCCGCCGCCTTTCATCGCCGCCATTGTCGTCCGACCGGGTGGTAACTTTGACGGCTTAAAAAATTTGCCTATCCGCCGTAGACGCTGTGCAAATAGCTGTAAAGACGGTAATTGAAACAAACGGAGCTGGCCAAACAAATGTCGCCTATTAGTGGGTTCACCTCTATGGCAACCCCACCACGGCCGGTTCCGGCGGCAACTTAATCTCATAAGTGTACGTTAGTCATGTGTTCTGTTTAGTCCTTGGCCAAATGGTTGGCCATAAATTTTAGCTGCTGGCCGCATTGTTGCGACTCGACGTCTTTGGGTGCAATTTTTCAAGCGCATGTCGACTCCTTCTGGCTGCGTGGCCATGTGTAGCCTGGCCCGGTGGTGTTGTAAATGTTGCCGCCTCTTCCACCCGCGCCGAACAAAAGGTCAAAATATGTTGCAGCTAGTCGCCGTTCTGGCAACTTTATTAATTGCGCTTGTTTATCGTGCTGTTAAAGCGCCATCCTCGTCTGCCCTCGTCTGCGTCTTTAGATAATTTAAACTAATTGCGTGACTCGCTGGCATTTCTTCAATTATCCTTTAGACCGAAAGACTTATGATGGCCCGCAAATATTTGACTTAATTGCGGGATTAGTGCGAGTGCGCGGTTTTCAATTAGCGCTAAGTAATCCCCACTAATCAAATTGTAGCTCTTATTTTTGCTTGCCCAACAATTTGGACACACACACACACACTCACACACACGAAATGCAGTGGCATTTTTATTCAATTTGCCATAATTTTAGCCAATTGCATGTTGTGCAACTGCCACATGAATTTTTTAAGCCGCACGACAACGTCCAATGCAATCGCAGCACAAAATGTTATTGTCCTCAAGGACATGCACCTTTGGGATAGCTAACAGTTGCATTTTCTGACTTTTTATAGGGCATTTGCCATATTTATGGCCCGGATATCAGGTAAATACTCATGGGTTGAATGTCTGCACTTGTGAGTGAAAAAAACGGCAGTTTGGTTTAAATACGTGTATGCAAATCAATTCAGTTCCAAATCGACTCGATAAACGGCTGGGCAGCCATTTACAATATGGAAATATATTAGATAAATAAAAATTAAAACCTTGTTCTAATCATTTAGAATAAATAATAACATTCCCAATCCAAATGTGTCTTATGTCTATTTATGTTCTATAATTTGCGTTTGCAAATTATTGTATTCAAACAGATTTAACTTCTTTCAATGCCAAAGTCAATACATATGCGTATTTTATAAATATATCTTTTATGCTGTGCAACACTTGTTACAATTTTAAAGCTAATTTATATAATGCTGGCGCTTTAAAAGTGTATATATATATTCCATAATCCGCTTAAAAATTCAATTTCCAGCAGGCTTTTAAAAAATTGAATAAAAAAATTTTACACATGAATGCTGTTTTAGTCGTTTGATTCGATAAGCGCCGAACATCGAATAGTTTCTCATTTTTTCCTCATGGGGGTTGTAAAATGACGTTCAAATATTTGCAGAGGACATTTTTTTTTTGCCGGTATGCTCAACGCATATGCCAGGACTAAGCTTGTTAATAGCCAGAGGCCGTTGCGGAATGGCAGGCACTGTTAATGTGACATAATTGAAAATCAAAACTAAAGCACTTAACTTTATTCATACGGCGAAATGCACAAAAAGTTGAACATATGTGACCCGAAAAATGGGCAACATGGAAATGTGTCGAGGCGAGCCCAAAGACAAAGACCCAAAATGACAATTTAACTGTCAACCAGTTTCACAGTCGATGACAAGTGCAATCAGCCATAAGGCTGTCGGTTAGGGTCACGGCTGGTGTGAGTTTCAATTGAAAAATGCTAGATAACTGGATTGTCTGCGCTTCTACATTGACGACTGGATCGCGCTGCTTTCTGGCCTCTTTCCAGCTGTCGGTGTTACTCAAGTTACCCCCGCCCCAGTATAGCTGTCAACCTCTCCGTGCTAATTGCTTATGATCTTTTACAAAATTGCCCATTTGACAGCGCTGGCCAGACCGAACCTTACCCACATTGAGGTATTGTATAACTAACTGTGCTCGAGGTGTGCTCTGTAAAATGTCACCCTTATAAGTTGAATGTATTGCGGGCAATTCAATTGCTTAATAGTGTCAACTTTCAAATGATTTGTGTTGGGTTAGCATAAATATTTTCACCGCTCTCTGATTACCGCCACATTATATTGATATAAACACCCCAATTGTTGTCCTTTCTTTTTTCCACTTTTTTTTATTTTTTTTTTTTATTTTATTTGTTGTCTCTGCGCAAAAAGCGCTTTGGAGAAAGAAAAATGGCTTAATTAGCGTTGGTCTCGGATTTCACAGCGTCTGCCAAAGGGCACACGTCAGCCGAGGTTAATGCGGAGGGAGAGGCAGTGCAGAAAGAAAACTACGGGGAGAAATTTTCAATTTTAATTTGAATTTATTTTTGAGCAGTAACTAATTATTGAGGTTGAGTTGATAGCTACTTTCACTACGAAAATTCGTAATAATCATAATTTTTATGAGGTACTTTAATGCAAAAAATGTAGTAAACATTTTGATATCTAAAACAGTATTTTTATATAAATAATTTAAAAGCATTAATTCTAATATAAGCAATTTACCTTTGACCTAACCCATTTATCAAATATTATAAAAATAACGAAGAGTAAGTTGTAAGCTTAAAGATATATTTTATATATATATTATTTTTATACATATTATGGTACATTTTCTAGAAGAATATTATTATTGTAGGTGGTATAAATTTTCTAATAAGTTGTATATCATATCAAAAAACGTTAAAATATTATTCGGGCTTCGCCATTTTTCTAGTAATAACTTTTAAAATTATTTTTGTTTTATAGAAGCTGTTGGTTTCTCTACGTACATATTAAATCCATCGTCGTCAACCTTTAAAGGCCCGGGGATTGAAAATGCCAAAATCATTTATAAGCAACAGAAACCTGTGAGTCGAAGTGAAAAGCGCTCACATATGCCCATTTATCATGTCAAATTTGACATTTGTAATTGTAAACTGATACGCCTCGCAGGCAAGTTTGAAATGATAGGCGGTTGGGGGTTTTGGGGGTTAGCAACGCATTATCTTTTCTTATAACCAGCAACATATGCGCACATTTTAAAGGAAAGAATCCCTCATATGTGAGCTAAAGCCTAGCCCCCGGCGGTTTTCGGTTGAATTTTTAGGTCAAAAAGTGTGCCACTTTAAAATTCAATTAAAAGATACTAAATCATTTTTTGGTATTCGCAAACAAAAATTCACATGTGCCACGCCCACAGTTGCGTGAAATTTACATTTTTCAACTTTCTTCGCTGTCGTTGCGTGCGTTGCGAAAAGTGCAAAAACCACTTAAATGTCATAAGTGTCGCCATAAATAAAATAATTTCTGTTTTTTCATAATTTGTACAACCCTCATACATGCGCCCGAGGAGGCTGGGGCACGGGGCAGGGGCAGGGGAGGAGGCACACGCGACTCACATTGCTGGGAATCTGCCGGAGGCATTATGCATTATTCTGAAATTATGCAAAAGCTGCGCCCGCATTTTCAGGTATTGAAAGGGATGTTTGAAAAATGCTCAACCGATTTCAAATATCAAATATATAAATAAAATATCGCTAAAAGTTTATTCTTAGACATCAGCTTAAAATAGCAAATATATGTATATTTTAATGAAAAATTTATAATTAAATAATTCTTGAAATTAAAGAAAAAGTATGTTTATAATAAAAATAATTCCTGAAATTTTAATAAGTTTAAAAAAATGTTTAAAAACAACAAATTCTTTAAATTAAAACGAAAGTAATTCGTAATTGATAAAATGTTAACCTTCAAGATTTATAATATGGGATAGGCTCACTCAATATTTGAAGTATAATTTTTAAAAATTCTTGAAATTGAAAAGCGTGTAATCGGTTATTGAGAAAGTTAAAGGACAGGACTATACATTATAGTATAGGCTCACTCAATATTTCTAGATCGGGGGTAAGGCTTAAACGACGAAGCACAACAACTGCCCCATGGCTGACTTTTTGATGGCCCAGTCTGTCCGCTCTTCTCTCTACGCTCTGAACGCTCCATCAAACGTGTGTCGGCGCGCATTTTTGCATGCGCCTGTCAACATTTTAATTAAAAAAGGTTACGGACCCATGGCTACGTCTATGTCCAGAGCAGCAGCAGGACCTGTGCCTGGCCAAGCCATATGTAAAATTTCGCGCTTTCTTTGCGCGCTGACCATTGTGCCCATTGTGCACAGTATGGTCAGGTCGCAAAGAGTGCCAAAATAATAAACTCGTTTCGCAGTTACAAACAATTTCCTTTTCAATTTTGCTCGGCACGTTGTTGGCTCTTTTATTTTTTTTCTCGTATATATAGCTAGCGCTCTTCGCTCCTGCTCCATGGAGGTCATTACATGTGTGTCTCGCATTACGTGAATAGTCGTCTATGGTTGCGAGCATTCGTCCATTTGCTGGGTCCATTCATTGTTTGCCATCATTTTAATTTTATTTATTGTGCGACTACCCCAAACACTGAAGAGCGTACACCCAATGCTCATGCAAATTAGATGAATTGCTTGGCAGGCGAAAGCCACTGACCCACCTCACCGCCCTCCTCCAGTTTGGCCGGCTTCCTTTACCCCCCCCCCCCCCCCCGAACGTGATTTGGCAGCGCTCTTGTAATGACTTGGCCATTGGCTGCTGCCATTCCCTCAAACTTGGCCTTTTGCATATTTGCGAGCTGGCCACGTCAATGGTTTTGCGGACATTTATTGTTTGAAAGCTATTACCCCTACTCCACAATTGACAGTGGCTGCGACGCGACTCGACACCGTTTTTGATTGTTTTGGGCAACTACCTACCCCGAGACGCACGAGGAACGGAGCGGGGGCCTTGAAATTTTATGCCCTCACGTTGATTGTTGAAATGTTTAATTGCTTTGTCATTATAGCTGGAAGTTATTGCTACTTGTATGTAAAACATATATATATATATATATATACATATACTGATATTTGCAAGTCGACTGCATATGGATGCACTTGAGCTCAGGTACAGTTGGCACTTATCTGTATAGTCGAATTGTCGGCGAGCAAGAAGTTACAACATTTATTGAAAGGAATTTTATTTTTTATAGTATTCATACTTGAATATATGAGCATCACATAGAAGGTTATATTCAAGAGAGTAGGAAATAGAAAACAAGTTTGAGCAGGCAAGTGCGATTCGAAGAGTAAAAGAGACGGGCAGCGAATGCAGGTGGCTCCCTCTCTTTCCCTAATTGCGCCTTTCGCTGCAATTCTCATGAGTTAAAGTGAGTAATGCATAACGATTGATGTCTTGTTTCGTTGAATTGCTTGGACACCCAACTAACTGACTTATTTATTCCATCATCATCTTTATTCTTGCTCCTCAGAATGTATGCGAGCAATATGATTTAAGTTACAAGATTAAATACATGAATATATGGAAATCGCATTATCGGCTATACTTACGAGATTGGGAAATAGAGAGGTTTGACCAGCAAAGTGCGATTAGATGAGCAAGAGAGGGACAGCGATTGAAGTAGGCTTCCCTCTTTCCTAAAAAACGCCTTTCGCTGCGATTCTCATGAGTTGCTCAACAATTTATGTGCTATTTTGATGACTTGCTCGCAAACACATTAAAAACTCAACTAACTGACGTACTTATTGCCCTCTCTGTTCCACTCTGCCCCCTGCATCTTAATTCTCCCTGCTCGACAAACAAAACCAAAACAATTAACAAATAAGATTCCTCGATTCGCCCACTGTGCGTAGCCATTGTCCAACCAGTCCAACAAACCAAAATGCCCGCAGTTCGGTTTGACATTTTCATTCATTTGTCTACGCAATGCCAAGCAACAAAAACAATACAAAAAAAATACAAAAAAAAAAACAGAAGTACCAAAAAAAAGTACGTTTTAACCGCTGTCCATCCAAAAATCGTCTCTTCATTCCCGCATCCAACCGTTTGCCATTGTTCGGCGCTTGTGCAGACAGCTGCCTGTTGCCTGTTGGCAGTTGCCTGCTGTTTTTGGCCGACTTGGCCTGTCAATATAGCTCTTCCGACTCGAAAAACCAAAAAAAAAAAAAAGGATATATATAAAAGGCAGCAGCAAATGGCTGCAACTTGGCGCAAATTTTTTCACGCCAACGGCCAGGGACGAGCGCTAAATGAAAGCGCTGGCATTTTAATCAACATTAAGCAAAAATGCTTTTTGCAAACAATTCTTGTATTTTTTTCTTCTTTTTTTTAAGCCAAGTCCCCAACTATTCGTGTGTCCATCAGACTGACTGACTGACAGTCGTGGGTATTGTCATTAATTTTCCCGTATGTGCCTTGGTCATTTATTACGCCAACGCGGAGACTTGCAAATTAAAAAGCAGAATTGCGGCTGAAAAAAAAAAAACACAAAACCTGTAGCAAAGGTTTTCAGATGTTTTCCGAAGTGCGCAATTTTCAATTATAAGCCAGAGAAAAGAGAAGAGCACAAAGAATGTCAAAGCCGCAGCGGGAAAACCTCCTGGGAGCAAACCTCGACACTTCAAAGTGCGTTCCACGACGCCCGCCAAGATGGACACCGACGCTGTCCGGGGAATTAGGCGGCTGCAGTTGCTCGGGTGCCAATAATTACACCCCCCAAAAAGCGGGCAGCGTTTATGATTATGAGGCGGCGTTGACAAGATTTTCAAATGGTTTTATGGCTGACCCAACAGAACTCGCGCCGCACCCGTAAAAATATTTCATTAATTTTAATTGGAAATTGCGCCAAGACGCCGCTCGAGCAGATAATTACAAGAAAGCTCTTCACTGAGCTGGCTATTCAAATATTCAAAAGTCCTGCAAAATGCAAAGAACAAAACAATGTCCTGGTGCTGGCTGAAGGGGGCGGAGTATTGTAAGAGTTTTGGGGGGCAAGCGTCTTGGGGTTTGCTTAATTTGAAACAAATGTCGTAAAATTGTGGAAACATAATTTGATGCCTGACTGATGCGACGGATTAAACGATGAAAAATACTTGAAAAAATAAAAAATAATTTTTATGGCAGTGGAAAAGGTGATTTTTAAATATTTTATGAGGTATTTGGGGAATATTCAACAAAAATTATAAGTATTTTTATTGCTAGGCAGCCAATAAGAGAAAAATATGAAAATAACAGCTTAAGGCTCAAAATACTTATAGCAAAGAAATTTTTTCGACAAAATAGGCTAATAAATAAAAATGCAATTTGAAATAAAAGAAAGCTAAGAACTGCCTAAATTTAAATAAATACATTTTATAATTAGTACTGAGTTTTTACATACACTGTCAATCAGCTGCACTTTAAAAAAAAAAGCAAAAAAATCGCGCTTACTAATATTTTCTAAATATTTTATGAGGTACTTGGGGAATACTCAGTGAAAATATATTGTATATTTTTACTTTTATTGCTAGGCTGCTAAATAGAAAAAATAACAGCCTGTTTAAATTTTTTTAGTGAGCTAATAAATAAAATTGCAATTTAAAATAAAAGATAGAAAGAGAAAGAGAAAATGAATTTTTGCATACACTGTCAATTAGCTGCACTTTAGGGCCATGGCTGAAAGCCTGTGACAGCAAAATCGCGCTACTAATCCGTCTATGCCCTGTCCACAAAGTGTCCAACAACACTCAATCAAATGGCAGCTACAAGTTCCTAAAACTAATTAAAATGCCATCAACGCGCGACGCATGTGGAAGGCTGTGCCGCCGCCGGCAATGCGAGTCCATGTCCAGAAATCGTTGGGCGCGGGGCCCGGACCAAAGGATTTTGGCACGGAGTTCGAGTCACAGTTGGAGCTGTCATTTACGCGTAATTTGGCGCGCCTAAAAGCATACTACGCCAGCAAAAAAAAAGGCGCACCCAATGGGTCGAGGTCCGCGTTGCTTTTGGGCAAACTTGTCAACATGGTCGCGAAGGATGCGAACAACCGCGTGATTTATGCGCTTTTAAAGCACTTAACGGTAAACAAGTCTATGAAGTCCACGGCCAGGTCGTTGGGGCGGCCCAGAGCGCCCGGCGAAGGCTTACAATAAATTTTCGCGTATAAATCTTTCAACTACATAAATCTCACGCGCCAAATTTGAGCCGATTCGTTTTTATTTATTTATTTTTACACTCGTTTACGATGTGAACAGAGTATATTGGGTTCGTACAATGTCCTAGTATACCCGCATCAGATAAAGTGTTCAGATTTTCTGGCTACTGGGGGCGTGGTAATTCGATGAAATCGATATATCTCCCTCAGGCTTAAAGCTGGCTACATGAAACTTTTTTAGACAGATAACTGATGACTGCCTCTAAAGATAGCTCAAACATTTTTATGCTACGCCCATTTGGGGCGTGGCAAATTAGTAAAATCCATATATCTAGGGGGCGGGTAAGCCGCGAAAAATCTGTTTGTCATAAAACTTTTTGACTAGAGTCACCAAATTTAACAGGCAGTTTTCTGAAGACCTTCTCTTGATAAAAAAATATTAGACTGTTTTCGTCAGTTTTAAGCTGTTATAATGCGATCGGGTCTGGCGCAGTCGGTTACACCCGCCTGCAACGTTTTTACTTGTTTATTTCGTTCTTCTTGTTTTTTTTTTTTTTTGGCTTTTTTAATGCAATTCGCACAAATCAAAGCGTAAATTGCTTTGATTTGAAAGCTTTTTGTACCAAGGCCCGCCAGGCTAACTGGGGACGTGGACCGAAACTGTGACTGTACCTTGCGGCTCTGAGGGCTCGCCAATTAAAAATAATTTCGAAGCAGGCATATGTGCGCATTTCGAAAAGCCGCAGCAACCCTGGCGGCAGCAGCGGCAAATATCGTTAAATTTTATCATACGCATATAGCACAATAGATTAAAATAAAGTACAAAATTTTCAAATATGTTGCTTGAATCACTTGCAGCTAGAGGGCGCCACACACGAGTCGCAATTCGCGGTCTTGCGAAATTTACAATTAACGCCAGGCCCTGGCAGGAAAAAGCCAAGTCAAATAAACATAAGTTTTTATGCGTTTGGCAGCTCTGAAAAGCGCTCCGAGTTTGGGGGGTTGTGCGGCTAGAGATGGGCGCGTGACTGCGCTACAATTGAAAGCACGCCCAAACGATAGTTGAGACAGTGGGAAATTTATATACAAAAATTTTTAAATTATAGTGGCTATATAGTAATTATACATTGTTTGCATCATGTTTCGATATCGCTTCTGCTAGAAATGGCTGCGTGAATTTTGAACGTGTGCCCAAACGATAGTTATGCTAGTATTAACTTTATATAAAATACTTAAAAATTGTATGTGCTTTATTTCGATTAATTATTTTATTACACATATTCAGTTTCACATTTTTTGTGCTTCGTGTTTTGTTCGGCCTTCGCCCATCTCTAGTTGGTATCATATGCAAAAATGCAGCACATGTGTTAAGTAAATCTTCCGCCGCCTGCCCATAATCATAAACATTTATGGCTGACGCACGCCTGCAGGCGGCAGGACATCCCCCCTTTAGGACTTGCCGCGTCTCGTCACTTTGACGAGTGCAATCCTTTTATTTGTGTTGGTGTCGCATCCTGCACATGCAAAGCCACAGGATTAGGTACAACTGTGTCGCTCCACGCACATTTTTTGGGCTCAATTTGATTATGACTTGACAAATAATTGTCATTTTGATGTGACGCGGCGACTTAAAATGCTAAGTAATTGTAAATATTGAAAATTTGTTAAGGGTGAATGCGCATTTAACCCTTTTCAATGTGGAAACCCTGACGAAACCTTAGCACAGTCATTTTGAAATACATATTTTTAAATCATTTCATTTAACCAAAACAGGAAAGATCTCTTTTATTTTGGGGTGCCGTAGCTATAATACCCTTGGATCAGATTTTTCAATGTTCGAATTGTTTGAGTAGTTGTTTTGCAAAATATAAATAATTTTTAAGTTTTAAAACATCGCGAGATCGTGAGATATAAATATACATCACAATTTCAACTCTTTGCTTTGTTAATTCGACAAATTAAGCATACTGCGCTACCTTTACCAAAAGCTTCACAGAATCATAATTAAATCGAAGTCTATAGTTTGATTAGTTTGTCTCAGATATAAAAAGCTATTAGTTGTTAAAGCTTTACTTTTTGTGAAATATGTTCTACTTTTTTTTAACCTTTTGCTATATATACAATAAAATATCTGTTGATCAAATACGTATATTGCAGCACAATAAATCATTCGTTATCCTTAAACAATTATAAAACTCAATAACCTGAGAAAGTTGATGTAAATTGAAATCGAATTGTAAAGGCAAATTAATCGAGCTCGTAATTCACTTTATCTTTTTTTTTAAATTTGAAATATGTGTAAAAAAAATTTATCTTTCAATGATTATATTAAACTGAAATACTTTTAGGTTTTTGCAGTACAACCTTTGGCTGGAGAATAAATTCGTAATTTTTTTTGCTTTAGAAACTTGGAATCAAAGTTATTAACTTAAGTTTAAAAACCTGCGAGACCTTGCAAATCAATATAATAAATATAAGAAAAAGCAGCTTTGTCTGAGTTGCCTTGCCAGTAGTAAAGTTCAAGTCCGTAACCTTTTTGTTGCCTTATGTTTCAATATTCGGAAAGCTCATTTGTATGTTACTTTTGCTGAAGTCGCCTGACATCTTCTATTCATCATCCACTTTTTCTCTGGGTGCAGACTGAAATGTCAAGTGATTTATGACTCCGATGTTGGAAACTATGCCAAAAAGCATTTCCTGCTACGCACTTACCGATTCAACTAATTTAAATTCTCTCTCTCTCTTGCTCTTTCTCTTTCTCTAGGCAAATCACAGCGTGGAGATTTGTGTGCGCTTTGCTTACGCTGAAAACTGTCACATGCTTTTCCACATTCATTCCCGGACAACAAATGAGTTTCGGTGGGTAAATGTTAACAAGCGTTTTACACAATGATACAAGGCATGTCCTCCACGTAGTGCTCGCAGTGCTCCAAAGGACGAGCCCCAGCACACGGCAGTTGGCTCGCTTGGTTCGCTCGGTTCGCTGACAGCTGCAAAGCCATAAATCAACAAGTTAAGTCAAACGTGGTGCAGCAGCTCTAAAAGCCAAAAAACCCACAGCCGAAAATTTTTAAATTTTACCACACATGCAACAATAAGTACAATAACAACAACAACAACAACGACAACCACCACCACCACCCACAGGAGCAGCAACAACAAATAAAAAATGGAATTGATTTCAATGTTTAATAAAAAATTCATGAAAATTTGTCAGCTAGCAAAGCTTTAGCTCCATGCTTGGCCTGCCACGGACCTAGCCAGCTAGGGCTGTGGGTCTAGATCTGGCTCTGGGGCTGCGGCTGCTATTAATCACAGTTTGTTGCACTCGCTGCGCCATAAAGTGATTCATGTGTGGAGGAGTTGGGTGGCAGCAGCAGCAGCAGCAGCAGCAGGCGCATCCTGCCAGGACTATACTGTCACGCCATTTTCAACTTGTCCTATGATTTATGTTGCATTTTAGACCAAATGACAAACTAAAACCTGCGTCTTCCTTTTCATTCTACGCCGAGTTCCGGCAACAATGAGCACTAATCAGACAGCGGCGTTGTAAATAACATTGAATTCCTATCAGAAATTCGAACGGTGGCTTTTAAAGGTATGTTGTAGTTGCAATTGTTTGAATATCATTCTAATTGAGATTTAAGTATTAATCCTAATTTTCTTTTGCACGATAGATACGCGCACAAAAAAATTTGTGTAGAAAGAGATAAAATAGTAGCCCTAAAAAGGCAACTTAAAAGTACAATAAACAATATTCAGAGACTCTTGTTGACAATTTATTTTCCGCACTAAACATTTTAACTCATTAAAAATATTATAAAAAATAAAATAAAATAAATGCATGAATATAAAAAAAAAACGAAAACTAATATTAGCACAACAAAATTGTACGTTTGAGTAAACGAATCATTTTGTTTATAATTTCCCTATTATTTATATTTCTAATTGTAACTAATGCAGTATTTATAATATTTATTTGTGAGGTTAAAAAAACAATACATAACAATAATTTATAGAATATTTAAAACCGTGTCAAATCAAATTAATTCATATATAAAGTGTCAACTTTTTAAGGCGCGTTTTATCAAATTCGTGTAAACCGAGAATGTGGTGTATTTTCATTTAATATTATATAATTTAAGTTCACTTCTTGTTTAACTGTTCATCACATTCGTTAATATTGTATTAGCTCGCAATGTTTCTCCCACTTTTCCCTTTTCTACTTTTTCTGGCTTTGTCATTCATTTGGCTTGCCAAAATTGATTTATCCACGCCTGCTGCATATCGTATATTTATGTACTTGCGCCGGTCCCAAAAACCCAAACACAATAATGCAATTGATTTTTGGTGATAAAAATCAATGTTTTAGCAGCAAAAAAAACGAATCGAAATCGAAAAAAGGGTTCGCTAAACGACCTCACCAGCCGACAGGGGTTGCGCCTGCCTTTCGCCCTTTGCACTTTCACTCAGCCAAATGTTTACACACATGCGGTTGTTTCATATTTCATAAATTTCCTTCACCTTTTTTTTTGTGTGTGCCAAAATCAAAGCATAGAGTTGTCAAGGCGTAGCGAGGCCGAAACCCCTTTTAGCCCCTTCCACTGGCCCTGGCTCGTGCGTGTTTTTGTGCGTTTTTTGCAGCAATAAATGGTTTCGGGCTTTTCCAGTGCGTCTTATTTATGAAAATTGAGTTATAATTGGTAGTGCATTAAGTCGTCGTCGTCCTCCTGCTACAATTGCTGCTCCTTTTCCTATGGCTGTTGCTGCCGTTGACGCATTTATGCATCAAGAAATACGCAAATTGAATTTATAGACAGGCAACGTTTGGAGTGTGTTGTGTGTGGAGTGCTTTGCCTTAAAAGTGCCACTAAATCAAAATCATGTCGCCACACACACTACACACACACACACACACACGCACACCCATGTGTGTGGCAGAGGAAACGCATGCGGCAACAAGGGGTTAAGATCGTGTGTTTTGCATACGTTTCCACGTGTTTCCGTTCACTGTGCGGGCGGGCTTCTGTGTTCTCTTTTTTATGCTATTTGCGTATCCTTCCGTTTGTTATGCAACTTCTTTCTTCTTTTTTTTTTTTTTTTTTTTTGCATATGTCCTGGCGTCGCACTTCGCTGAGCTTTAGAGCAGGAACGTGCGTCGACCGCGCGTTCCTGGCGAGGATTGTTTGTTCATATGTGGAACTGTTTTGACAGTTTCGCGGTTCGTTAGCGTTTTTTCGCGATGGCACAATAAGGAAATTGATAAAGCTATTCCATTCATTTACTTTAAATAATTTAATAATATATTTACATATCGAAATTCATATATTTTAAAATCATAAATCGCACTTTGAACCAAAGTGTTTTGGTTTATTTTTAGAAAATGGAAACCCACAAATAATTTATATTATTCATTTATATTGTTGTTTCTTATAGAAATAATAAATTATATGTTCATATTTCCTTTTAAAATTTGACATTAGAAGGGTTCACAAACTGAACATAAATGGAGGACAATTTTTATTTATATATATTTTTTTGGCAGCTTTTACAACAAGGCCATTAGCTAGCTAATCGTATATGTCAAGCTAAAACAACTTTATTTAGCCACGGCATTCTTAGCTTCACTCGACAGGCTGCTCCTTGCTGCCGGCCTTGGCTATTGTCCTATCCTGTCCTGTCCGGCACTCAAGTGTTGGTCTGCCACTGCTGACCACATGCTCAAATTCAGCGCACAATGGGCACAAAGCTCCGGCAGCAGTTCAGCACGCCTCTTAACCCCTTTTCTGTGGCCACTTTTATGTCCTGCCGCCAACGCCGCTGTTGGTCACTTCTATACATATACATATATATACATATATATTTTATTTTTGGGCCTGGTTAGCATTGACCCTTTCGGCTGCCGGACAACCCTTCCTCGCATATAAATTATATGATTTTTGCATTATTTTGGCGTAATGTGCACATTAATGACACTCTTGAAATTATGTTGTTAATCGAACGGGGTTGCTGCCACACAGCCAATTCCAGTCCGCAGTTCCATGGATCAGTGCTCCGGCTCTCGATATTCGGGCATTTGTTTTGGGCACCAAATTTATTGCCTCTTTTTTGGTGGCCTTTTTATGTTATTTTTGCGTTGCATTTTTATGTGCCCTGTGTTTTATGCGACGGCAACATTAATTTCCCAGCTCCCATTGACAGACAGTTGACGTTTTTAATGCCAAGAGCGAGAAACAGTTCAATACGGGACACATTAGTGAAATTACATGACCGCTGGCACGTGAAATGATATATGTTTTAGCTTCACAAGCCGTTGCTCAAAGTAGACGACTTTTTATTGCAGGCACAAATGCGTTAAAAAGGGTGGAACATTGTGATTTAGCTAAATTTATTTATCATTTGTAGGTTGTTTTTTATGGGTTGGCAGTCTTACTTGGAAACTAGAAATTCTTACGACATTTTTGCTCTCCCAAAACTAATATTTATAATCTCTCAATCTAAATGACTACTACAACCTAATTTCTAAGTCATATAGACTTATTTTTCAAACTTGGAGCTCGAACCTCGCTGGTTTCTAGTTAACCTGTAAATAAGTTCAATCTATTTAAATAAAAAAATATAATTTTTATTCTTTACTTATTATTATAATCTCCCAACTTAACCGACAGCTCGCTGACTGTCAAGACAAACAAGATCAAATGTCTGATATGGTGTTCGAACTGTAGAGTTTTGTGCATTTCACCTAGACAAATTTTTAAGGTCCATAAAAGCAGTTATATCTATTAACAACAAGTATTATAACTGAAATTAACATAATTTTTAGTTTAATATATTTACAATTTTTTTATTCATTTCATATGTACATACAAATATAAAATATGATTAGGTAAATTTAAATATTATTTATTTTATAAATTTTCTCAAAAGGAATACAAAATAATAAGCAGAATATATATTTGGTTTTTGTAAAGGAAATCTGTCTTGCCCTGAATTTACTGCCTTCCTTATTTTCTATTCATATTATATGGCAAATAAAACCAAATAGCTTATGTAAAATTGTAGATAACATTAGTGTCGAGGATCTATTTGCAACTAGAGTGCAGCTGTATTCACTTAAATTCATTGGTATTTAGTCGAGTCGACAAATCAAATCAATGCCGAGAAAGGTTTTATAACTTTATTTGTACGCCGATAAGCGAAATAAATCTCCAAGTGTCACTCGGAGGCACACATATGTTACGGACTGCCCTGACAGCCTAAGCGATTGGGTGGACGGACGGCAGCGGGGGCAACTAAATGAAACCCCAAGTTAGGCAACAAACCTAACAACAACTGTGCCTCAACACAATGAGTGAGGGTTAGAGGTGGGGGTGGGGTTAGCAGCCGTAAAAAGTCTGTAAGATTTACCAAATATTGCACAATGATGGATCATAAATAACTTATGTTTGCACGGCCGAACCGAGCCCGAGCAGAAACAGGAACAGGCAAAAAACAAAGTGACGTAACGCATAAGGTTAATACTCGTAGAGCAGCCACACCCCTCCACTCCTGCCAGTGGGCACTGACTGCCCCGGCCATTAAGCACAAAAGGATGACCCTTGATGCCGTAAAAAAATCAACTGGACTGGACAATGGTCACTTGATGATGCGGGCGCGTCGTCGCCAGTGCCCAATATACGATTCTCATATTCCCATATTCGCATATTCCCACTGGGAGATGCAGCTCCTCGTTTTATATCGCCCGCCTTTTTACGGGCACAATGTCCAAAAATGAACGGAAGCGACTCGTAAAACTAGCGAATTGTGAATTATGTTGCTGACATATAGTCCTCCTGTCACCAGGAGCAGTCCGCCAGTCAATAGTTGACAATAAAAGCCGAATCGTTAGGGGCGACTGCTTGGTACACATATAAAAATAAAAAAAAAAATAAAATAAAAAAAAAGTGCTTGGACATGGGTCAGGAATGGCAGTGGCCAAGTATTTGCCGGGGAGCTCGGCGTCTATTGAACTCCTGTTTTGATCAATAAAAGGTGCATTAAACATGGCTCGGGGCACTCCAAGAGAGCGAGATGGCTTAAGCACTTGGAAAACATAGTCGTAAATAGGTTTTATTGTAAATTGTGCTCAATAAAACTTTGGACTCTGGTCTGTAGTTTGAGGTGTGACTGTCGCCTGAATTCGGGTCAATTGCTGTAGCTTTAAGTTATCGCAAGTAAAAGCCATTAACTGGCATTTAAATATTCATTACTGCTAATGTTTACACGGCAAAAGAAAAACCCCAAAGCCAATTAGCCTTTAAAGCAACTAACCGCAAACTGTTTCGCAACAGAACATTTTGCCAAGAAATGCCAAAAACAGAAGCAGGAATGCTGCAGGCCGGGTGTAACCGACTGCGCAATACTCGTTCATGGTCTTGAAAATTATTATTTATTTTTGTTTATTTATTTAATTTTTTTGGTTGGGAAAAATATTTCGAAAATCCTCTGCCAAATTCGGTGGTTTTAGCTCTAAAATTGTAGGAGATATGTGTATTTTATCGAGTTGCCACGCCCCTAGTAGGCGTATATGAAAACTATTTGTGCGATCTTTAAAGGAGGTCATCATTATTCAGCCTAATGAAATTGTGTGCAGCTAGATTTAAAGCCGAGGAAGATATCTCGATTTTATCGAGTTGCCACGCCCCCAGTGGACGTAGACAAAAAATCCTAAGACTTGATCTTCATAATGTCGTTCATACGGCCCCAATATACTCGTTTCACAGCCAGAACGAGTTAAAAAAAACATTTGCTTTTAAAAGTTGAAGCCAAAGGATAAGGATACGGCAGAGGCAAGGATAAGGCATTGAATATGCACACGCCATAATCACATTAAAACGTAAACGATATGCAAATGGATGCGCTGACAAGGAAGCCAGGACTCGGCTCGGAGAGTTCATCAAAAATGCGCACATGTAAAAAAGGCCAAGCGAAAAGAAGAAAACTGTCGGAAAAACTAACCGTTACTTTCGCAAACTTTCGCCATAGTCCTGCGGCAGGAAGTGACGTGCTGACAGCCCGGCTGACTGCCGTGCGAGCAAACATAATGGTGCCGAGTGAGTTTTTCTTTCTCGGTTAATCACGTCCTCACTTGCAACAGCAATTAGGCTGGAGGCGTGCGAGCTTTTGGGGGGGCGTGGTCGCCATTTTAATTCAATAAAAGTCAAACGAGGCATTTCCTGGGCCCCCCAAAAGTTTTCACTACTTGCTGCGGTCTGTTGCCTAAAGTCAATTAAAATTGGTAAAAGCCGTAAGACGCCGACAGGATATCTCTACTTGTCTTATCCTGTCTCGTCTCCAGCTGCCAAAACTTTTTGCCAACTTTCGTTCAGCGTGTGCCGCATGTGTGAACGCAGTGCTCGATCCATTGTTGGCCTAATGCAATCAATGGCCATGTGCGTCTAAAGTTTTTGCCTCCACATGGGCCAGTGCGCTTGTCAAAGGGTTCGAGTTACAGTTACACTTGCCACTTCCCGGCCAGGGGCTGATCCACAAGTTGTGAATCTCGGATTTTCTTTGGGGCTGAAACTTATTGTAATATTTTTTAAAATATTTCTAAATATGTGAGATATGTCATGAAATTTAAAAACCCGCTCTTTATACTGGTTCATGAAATGGGTTTGTGCAATAAATAAATATCGAGCAAAAAAATTGGATGTTGGTAACGCCCGATTGCCAGCTAAATATGTGACCAATTTTAGTTTTTACTCTATTTTCGCAATAAATAACATTTCAGTATAACAAATGAAATTAAATGTATATCGATTAAGGTGCCTATTTAAATATTATAATATATATTTAATCTATACAATTGGTAGACAAAATCTTTTTCAACACGTTATATAACATAAATGCAATTTCTTAAAATTTTATTTTTAACCTTTCTCAACTTGACTTTTGCTAGTAATTTTCATTAATTTTTACTTGGAACCTTGCTGAAAGCAATAGCAACGAAAACTTGTCGGGCTGCCCTCGCACATTTTCGCTTTGCAAATCGTAACCGAAATAAACATTGCATTGCCATTTTCGTAGCCATTTCAATTAAATTATCACAACAAGAGCTACCCCGAAAAGAACAATGGGCCAACCGAAGCCAACACCTAAGTGCATTTCCTAATCCTGCTGCTGATGCTGCTGCTGCTGATGCTGATGCTGTGGCTCCTGTTGCTGCGTCTGCTTCAAGTGGCGACTGGCGACAGCCGCAAAGCCCAACACCTAAGTCACTCTCATTGTCAGCTTGGCTTGGCATTGTTGTGCGACTTAAGACTTGGCAACTTCATTATTCTTGTGGCCAAAATGCGACGACGCAGCCAGTTTTTGGCCAAATACCGAAATGACTTTTCGATGCGGTTTCATAATAAAACGAAGCAACAGCCGGCAGCAGACAATTTCATATGCAAATGACTCAAATGAATTTAATCAACAATTGTTTGTCGTTCCAACTCTCCCCATCTCCCTCTCTCTCGCACACGTCCACCTTGCACCTTGTGGCTGTTGTTTCTGCACACTTTGTGTGCATTATTCTAATGAGATTTTGTCGGGCGGCAGTTTTTATGGCCAGCATTAAATGTAGAAGCAAAAAACGTGGAACTGAAACTGAAATCGGGTAACGTCTGCAATTGTTGTTGCACTTATTTTGATAACAACTTTTCAAATTAAATGGCCAGACTGGAGATTGGCCCCAAAACATTACGCATACGACATGTAACACGCTAGCATAACTAACGGCATTTAGTGTGCCATATACAGACATGACTTTACTATTGCTGCTGTTGCATTCCTGACCGCAGTAAACGTAATTGTCTGTGGTGCCGTGGTCAGCCAATAAAAGCAAACGTTGCTCGAGACCCTTCAAGTGGCCACCGGCAGTTAGTTTACCCGGGCCATCAAAATGGTTCACTCATCTCTGGCTCTCACTCTCACTCTTTCTCTTCCTCTCACTCTCACTCGCCGTCTCTGTCTCGGATTGTGGCATTAAATTTTAAATTAGATGCTGTTGCTGGCACATAAAAAACTGCGTTTAGCAGTAAAAACAAAAGGCAGCGACATGTTGCAGCAACAATGTTGCCAGGGGTTTTGTGACTACCCCAACCGAAGCAAAAGCATTTTTGTTTGATTTGCATATGACAAACGGGCACTGGGAACTTGACTGGACTGTCGCTATCTGCAGCTGGGTTGTTCATTTTGCTGCAAATGACCGGCAATTATGTTGTTGAGTATGTTGGAGTGTGTACGTGTGTGTGTGTGTGTGGGAGTGTGTGTGCTGCTGATAGCCGTTCAGAGACCGTGTCCGTGTCGTGTCCAGCTTGTTATGTGGCTGGCAGACGTCGACATTGCATTCTTATTGACTGTAGTGCCACTTTGGTGGCAGCTCAACCCAACCAATTTGCAATGTCCCCACCTTTTGTCCCTCCCCACCCTCCCCGTTAGCATCTCTTTTATATGTGTGCCTCGGACAAGGCAACATTGTCGGACTGGCTTTTTATTCGAGCATTGGCCATTTGCGTTGTGCTGTGCGGTTGGGCATGCAAAATTAAATTAAAATGCATTAACAAAGATTCCAAATGGGGGTAGATATTTATACACATATACACATACATATATTTGATGGTAGGGCAAAACCCTGCAGCAGTAGCCGGAAGGTCCTTATCGATGCCTTGCTGTACCGAGTCGGTAAAGCACTATATACTTTACCATGTATATCAAGTTGTTTAAATAAAAGGAGGAATATTCTTATCCCTCAGGCGACATTCTTTGCTTTCTGTCAGATGAAAAAATATACATAAAATAAATTTAATTTTATGGGCTTTGCCTGTTCACACGTTCTTTATGCCAAATTGATCATAAGGCAACAGTGTCCTTATTATAAACGAAGAAAATAGTATTTTGGGCTTGCGCAATTTGTATCTGTCCATATGAATGTAATTTTGTTCGCCGATATGGAAGCTAGAAACTTAAAATTTGGAATATATACTCGTGTATACCCATGTCAGATAAAGTCTTAAGAGTTTTTGATTAAACCCGCTGGGGGCGTGGCAAATTGATAAAGTCAATATATTTTGAGGGCGGGTAAACCGCGAAAATCCATATCTCTCACAATTTTGGAGACACCAAATTTAACATGTTGATAGTATTTGGATGACTTCCTATAAAGATCGTACCCTACTTATTTCAAAAATCGATAGTTTGCCAAAATAACAATAATAATTAAAGCCGTTTAGGTCAGTTTTAAACTGTTTTTATGGTGTGAACGGGTATTGCGCAGTCGGTTACACTCGTTCACGTTCTTACTTGCTGTTTCTATACATATACATATATATTTTATGAGCTTTGTCAGTTCTCAATAAGAAATTAAGTGGATAAATAGGTTTGTCACAATATCCTTACTACAGACCTGGTTACATCAACAAACCTTTGGCTGTATTCGAGGTCTCGGTAATTTTTTGTGCTAATTTACAATAATATATCATGTCAGTCCCTCAGACAGACTGATTATCCACTTCTATTGATTTGAACATCTTAAGCTGCCACCTTTCATTGAAAATTTCAAATGACATCATCAGCAAAGCGAATAATTGATTTTGTGGCCGCGATGTGCGCCTCGCGGCGTAAAGCCAAAAAACAAATTTGAATAAAAAATCAGCCTTGCGGCCCCGTGAAAACCACCGAGGCCTAAACCGAACCGGGCAGATTGGAACTTGGGCAAACCGGGGGCAAGTACAAAGTGCCGCCTGCCGCGCGGCGTCGGCGTCGGCGTCGGCGACGGCGGGGGTGTTAAAGGAAATCCGCGCAAAAGGACACTAATATAAATAAAATTTCAATTACTCAACAATTAATTTCGTCTTGTGAGCAATCGGCGAAGCGTTAAAAGGCGCACAGGACCGGACCAGGGACCGGCGGCGCATCCTTGAGAACTAGTCGGGCGTATTTGCGCTGGATATATATTTAAAAGTTATCGCCAGCGCCAACGGAACTGCCAGCTGGGGCCTTGGGCTTTTAATTGTTGGAGCCAGTGTGGGGATGTTCGCAAGACACACAATTAGATGGCAACGTATTTGTTTTCTGATTATGAAGCGTTAAGCAAAACTGTCAACGTGCAACCGAGAAACGCAATTTATTGAGAAACTTTCAGAACTGGCAACCCCGAACCACGCAGACGAGCTCCGCATCCTGCCAGGCTAAAAGCTTATCTCTGTGCTTCGTCACTCAAGCAAAACGACGACGACGAGGACGAGGACGAGGACGAGGAGGACGACGTTGACTCTGGCAAGAAGTTGATCTTAAGTCGGCGATAGTGTCTATGGAGTGGCTGCGCTGTCTGGTCGTCACGCACAAAGGACTACGTCTCAAATTAGCAGAAAAATCTGTTATCCTTTCGTTTGGCTTCGCTTGCGGCGTGTTAATGATTTTTCTTCTCTCTTTTGGGAAACTTTTTGCCACACAGCTCCCACTGCCTGATTGCCTTACAAATGAAGTGACAGAGCATATTTAAAATTAAACAATTTAATCCGCCGCAGACGAGGAGTCCTTGCGCTAGCACGTGAAATGTTGACACTGTCGCCTGTGCTTGTTTTTCCTGCCTGCAAGGAATATGTGCTAATTAGCAAACAGTCAGCCTGCCAGGACGACAGCCAGCATCTTGTGTGGCAAGCATTGTCTTACTGCCCCCCGCCCCCCCCCCCCTTCGCCCACCACCCTCCACCCCTCTCTTTTGCCGTTGTCTCCGTGTCTTGTTAAACAAATAAGTTTCTGTTGCGTTTGTCCTTTGGTTTTCCGTCTGATGTGTTGTCGCCTGTGCTTTGTCTTATCAGCCGCCTCGTCGTGCCCATTGTCATTTTCCAAGTGCTTGATTGGCACGTAATTTAGTCGAGCTTTTTAGGTAATCGAGCGATCCATCCATTCAGTTTCTTCTTCACAATTTAAATTAAATTAAATTTTCTGCATATGTTTGTGCTATTTTTATGCGCTTGTAAAGGGTTATTATTGTTTTATGGCGAAACGGGCGAAATATAACGTCAGATCTAACCTCTATATCATATAGCTGCCATAGAAACAATTGGTAAAAAGAAAATCAGTTTTTCTACATAATCTTAATTGCTTTTTAAGCTGTTTTTACTAAACTTAGAAATATATGGTGGCGTTGGCAAGGGAGTTTTGGGAGTTAAACTCCCCTCGGCACACCTATAAATATATATAAAATCTTGCAATATTAAAGAAAATAAAAAAATATTCATTTCGAACCTTCACACAAAAAAAAATAAAAAAAATACTGCCTACGCCACTGCTCCCAACATATTGTCAAAATTTTACCATATCAATGATAGCTCGGAAAATGTGTTTTTGTAAGAAAAACTTTTTCCAAGATAATTCTTACCAAGTTTCGCATTTGGAAGCGTCTCAATGGTTCTAACATGTATAAACAATATCATTTATATATATAATATAAATTCCAATAAAAACAATAGGTAAATTTTTGCATAAAAAAATAAAGTTTCATATATAATTATATATTAATAATAATATAATTAAAAGTGCATTTTTGCAAGGGTATTTTATCTTTTGCAACTTTAAAAGACAACTTTTTTACTTGTTTATTTTTGTATGCCCACTTTAATTGTAGGTTGCCAGGCACCCACAAACACTAATTAAATTAGAATGTAATCATCGTTAATGGTCAACTGACAGTCTACGTTTTTTGTTTTTTTTTGTCGCTCAGTAGCTCCTTTGGGCCGGCAAAACAGAAATATATATATATTTCAAAATAATCACGCAAAAAGCAATGACCCAACCGCAACCATGTTGATTACAAGCACTCAGCGGAGCCGACAGATCCGAATAACAAATAACAAATAAAACCAAATAAAAGCCAGACCAGAAACCGTGCCCGTCACCGCCAATATCAATGACCAAAATCGAACGCACAAATAACCGCAATGTAACACATTTGCAAATATGCAAAAAGCCATAAACAAAATAAGCGAAGCGCTCCAAATGGGAACCGGAACAGTGGCCCCACTGGGAGGAGGAGGGGGGGGGCAATGGGGCGCTAGGTGCTGCGTCGCTGCGATTGTTTGCCAAAAACATTTAAACCTTTATTTGAAAATTACACATCAACATATTGCAACGGGGCTGTTGCAAGAGATGGGGCCTCTACGGGGTGACCACAACAGCCAGTCAATGTTTATACCCTTACAAAGGGTATTACGTTTTTATTGAGAAATATTATATAAGCTATAACATTTGAAATTCCTGCCTAAGTTTATTGCTTTTTCATATAATATAATAACACACATATTTGTATAAAAAGGTTTTATTTATTTTGAATTTATTTTGAATTTTCAAATAATATAGTTTTCATACTTTAATCAATCTTGAACACTCTGTTTAAAGACCAAAATTCTATATGAATATATTTAAATTACTCTTATGTATTTATTTAATATGCCTAACACTGAATATACACAATAATAAATAATCGTGTCGCATTACAAAATTAAATAACAGTGAATACATTGTTTAAAATTTTTAATTCCGCCTTTTGAAGCCAGCTAAATGAATTCGGTTAACGAAAAGATATAATTAAATGAAGAGCATTTAATATTCATTGTGTAAGGGAATGCATTTAATTCTTGATTTCCGTTGAAGCTGTGTGCGAAACATATGAAACATGCGAAACATATTTGCCAATGCATTTGGCAACATCATTAAGTTGAAAATTGTTGTGCCACAGGAGTGCAACGGCCTATGAAGGACCGCAGGGGGGGCGGTTGGATGAGTCCGATTGCACACGGGGCAAAGGCAATGAATTTTCATGAATGCAGTCAAGTCTATAAAAATTAATGCCATGGCAGTTGGTTGCAGTTGTTGACCTGCCCCGAAATGAGTGCGTTTTAAATATGAGTTAAAAACACTGGCCAAAATGGTTTTCAAACCGAACCGAACTTGAGCGTCCATTATGCATTTAACCAGCCCGAATGGCACAAAAGCTTATCAAATGGTCATTTTTGTTTGCATTTAATTAAAAATCAGACAAAAAGGAAGGACACGTGTCAATGTGTCACCGGGCGGAAGGCGACGGCCGAACGGGCGAACGGGCGCGATAAATCACGCTTAAAACAAATGCCGAGTAATTTATCAATGTCAACACTCGAGCGATGCGAAGGGCGCAGCAGATCTAAGCCAAAAAATCGAAAGGATTAAAACCTTAAACGTTGCATAATTAAACGAATGCCCCCGTTGCATGCCACCCCCACCCCCCAAAAGACAACTTGGGCATTATCAATGTAAATTGTGGCAGCCACGTCTGTTTGCGCTTCTCAAGACTTTTGCTTAATTTTCAATTTAATTGTTGCAGGCAGGCTTTGGTCATTTGGTCAGCCACGCACGCACACACACACGCCACACACACACATTGCCTGTTTGCTTGTGTCTTATGTTTGCTTTGGGTTTGGGCCAAAGTTCACTAAATTGCATTTCGGCACGCAATTAGTGGTTCATTTGCTGCGTGGCTGAGCCTCCCACAGTTATCTACCGGACCCGGGGTCCTTCGATGTTTGTCCGGTGCGGTTCTGGTTATTTGCTTTGTGTGCAAACTTAATTTCATCTTATTACGGTGCAGAAATTTTGCAATTTCCGCAAAAGTCCAGACCTCAGACCGGTCAGCCAGTGTAATAGGCACAGCAATTGGCAGCAACTGCGTCTTTAGCTATATTTGGCCCTTACCTTTGAGCGGAAATGGAAAACGTTTGCTGGCCAGACTCAAGCGTTTATTTGGAGTCCTAGGACTTGGTTATTAGTTTATGTTGCGGTTTCTACGTTCTAATCCAAAATATCGTTAGGGCGTTGCTGCAACTAGCTGAAAAATAAATTCATGCTTGAATTTCTCATCAACCGCAAATCTGAAAATTCGAAATTGCACAATTTCTTGTGCAATTTTTGGTTTTTTTTATTTGTCACTGAAATATTACCTTTGCAGGACACTCCTAAGTAGCATGTTTCACATTTCACACAGCAATTTTTTTATGAGCATCAAACAGAAAGCAGAGCAGCGCATAAAAAGCTAATTTAATTAAAAGAAAATGCAATCAAAAACGCCATTCGGCTGCGCTGGCTGTGCATTGTCCTGTGCGTGCCGCCTTGCAATTTTCCTTGACGCAGGACACTTTTTACGACCGCAAAACAATGACGAAATGCAACACCCGACCAAATGCAGCCCAACTGCAAGACAGAGACAAAACAAAACCAAAAAAAAAAAACGCGGAAAAGAAAACCAGGATATGCCATGCGGTTGTTTTCCTCGATGCGATTTTATGCACATTTATCATAATTTCACACGCAGCCCTCGACGAGGAGTCACAACAAGGACACTTTTTAGTTCTGGGTTTGGTAGCGCATAAAAAATATAAATTTAAGTGCAGTTCCTCCTCGGGGGCGGCGAGGCAGCGAGGCAGCGAAAAGCGAAGCCGAGAAATTGCATTTCGCCTTTTTACGACCAATGACATTTATGGCATTTTCTTGCTGCTGAGGAGTTGGTGGGGAGGGGTTAAAAGCGGCAACAGTAATAACCCATTAAAACTATTCGTTAGCACACCTACCATAGGTAAGCAGAAGCAATCGCCCGCTGAGCCAAGGGACTTCTGTTTGTATGTAGATCCTGACGGCGACATGTCAACACTTTTCCGATTTCCTTGGCGCCAACAACAATGTTTCAACTGGTTATTAATATTAATGCCGCCAAACCATAAGCCATAAACTAGCTGAATGCCGTCGTTAATAAGAATAAATGCAAGAAAGAATACAAAGCTCATACACATCAAATGTATGCTCAACGTAAGGATACTGTGGAATTTATAAAAAGTAACAATCAAATTTAAAAAAAAATGTTAATGTCCAATTTAAACTTAACATAAGTTTACAGCTTAAATTATAAAAAGGAAATAAAGTAAGATTAATTTTTGTTCAAAATATGCGGCTTAAAAAACATTTTTAGCATAAACGTAAACTTATTGATTACCTTTTATAGTATATAATTAAGAAAGAAAATAAATGAAAAAGATAATATCCGCTGCATTCCGGCAGAGTTAAGAATATAATCAGCCCTCTAATATTATGCAGCTAATAAAAAAATATGAGAATAAATTTCCAGATGTACGTTCATTATGCTCACGGTCTTTTAGTTTACAGGGTATCAACTGTTAAAAAGAAAAGCGCAAAAAAACGGGGGAGCAAAAATCTTAGCCGTAAAAATCCAAATAATAAAATTACTTTTTATTTACTTTTTCTACTTCTGGCTGGGCAGAAATCTCGGGAGGTATTATCAGACACGTTTTCCGGTAATTGAAGTGTTTGTTGTTACCCTCGCTGCTGTTGCTGTTCCTTTTGTTGTTGTTGTTGTTGTTATTGTCTCTGGCAGCTGCTTCAGCTGGCATCCCGGCTCTCATAATTCTACTTGTGACAAATCAACGCCCTCTTGTAGTTAACTTCCTGCTGCTTCCTTTATTTTTTACGAGTGTGTGTAGTTTTAGTAGTAGTCCTTGCCTGTTGTTGTTGTTGCTTTATCAAAAGTAATTTCGCTTTTATTTCCTTTGACTATTGCCAGCGATTTCCGTTTTTTTCCGTCAATAATTTCATCTCATTTCATTCTTTGTCATAAAAATGGCCAGCAACAACAACAACAACAACAACAACAGCAACCATTTTGCAACTGAAGAAGTTTGTTATCCTTGTTTGTCTCCTTTTTGTTGTTGTTGTTGCTATGCCATTTGATGCATGCAATATGCACAAAGTTTCCTATTTCAATAAAAAAATACTATTCCTGGATTGTGGATATAAATCTATAAAAAAAATCTCAACGTTAATATCGTAAAAGTTTTTGGGGGCGAGTAGTTGTTGAATGTTTATATTTATCTGAGAGCAGCTGGAAGGCAACATTCTTGCAGATATGAATTCTGATGCATACAGTTTAAAAGTAAAGTTCTACACAGCATAAAGTATTGCTAAAATTTCAATAAATTTGTTTTTAAGAAAAACCTTTTAACTTAATGTTTGTCAATTATTTTTTTTTTAATAAAAAAAACATTCAATAAATTGACAAAAACTTCAGGATAACATCAGGGTATTCAGGGTTCCTTAGTCTGTCCAAAATGTATACAGCTATGTTTATGTGCATGTATAGAGATAATGAAATTCTAAACATTTTCAGGTAGACAAACGCTTAGACGACAATCATGTTAATAAACAAAGGGAATTTACATCGCCAACTATATGAAGGAAAGTCTAAAGTTCGGGTAAGTGCAAAGTCAATTCAAAAAAATTTTCCGTACATGGTGAAAACACTTTCCCAGCATCTTTGAAGCGTAATCCAACAATAGCATTCAATTAGCACCTACATAAAACGCAATTTTCAGCGGCTGCTTAGCATAAACATTTAGATCCTTGAGAAGTAGATGCTATAAACCTTAACCTACCTACTTTCAGACCGCAAACTGTAGCCGAGCTATCCGAATGCCCTTCTATTTCATTTCCCTTGTCTGGCTATATCGTTTTATTGGCTGACATATTTATGCATATTATTAACATTAGGTTTAATGCACCTTTTGCATTTATTGTATTCAAAACTGAAATTTGCAAGCGTCGTTTTTCGCATTTAGCAATGCGCATCAGAGGATCATCATAATCATCATTATCATCATCATCGCAGTCGTCGTAATAATCATCCATAGAAAGGAACGCGCGCCTCCGTGGCTCATTAATTTTTATACGCGCTACGTGTGTGTGCGAGCGAGTGTGTGTGCGAGTGTGTGTGTGTAGTGTGCTATGTTGTGTGCCTGGCTTTTGGTTGCAATAAAAACATATTTTATTAGTTGGCACACAACAGCGCAAAAAGGATGCGTGTTGCCGGCTGCTGTTTGATGGCCGCCGAGTGGCAAGTCCTGCCCGATCTCACCACCAATTGGGTCCTCGCTGTCCTTGCGCTGATGACTTGCTGTCAGCATAAATTCATTATTTATGGTGCAATCAATGCGACCGAGCGTATGTCAAACACATCAAAAATCAACAGCTCATCAGCTCGATGCCAGAGCCGATGCCAAAGGCGACTCCCAGTGACAATCCCCACTAGCATTGCGGCCCGGAAGTTTGTTTATTTTATAGTTTTAGCCGCCGCTGCGCACGGTGCGAAAATTTGCAAATCCTGCGCGCGGACTCCGCGGGTTGTCCGGCCGACAGTTCTGGCTCCTGTTTGACGTTTGCCTTCACATCAGCCCTGGCAAATTTGAATCTCTTTTATGTGACACCTCCTAATGGCTGACGTACGCTGGCTGTTTATTTGCAAAAAATATCCTACAAGTTGTGTAATGTTGGGTATGTCACACATGTTTCACAAATAACATTTATATAAACATAAAATAAAAAATAATTTTATATAAGAAACAAAACAAATCTAAATAAATTAAAGTTTTAAAGTATCCATACTTTATATCTATAAAAAAGCAGAATAAAACATATAAACATATATTTATGTTCTTCAAACTAACAGACCACAAAAAACAAATTTTAAAAATATCCTAGGTTTTTGGTATACGAATTTAATTGAAAAATATCGTAGAATTTGTATAATGTTGGGTATAGTATGCATGTTCCGCTGCTAATATTTATTGCTTTGACTTCGGGTTAACTTATAATAAAATGAAAATGCTTGTGAAAGAAGCAAACAAAAAAATCATAATGAATGCATTCAAATATTTATATTTCAGATCTATAAATATAACAAAACCAAAAAAAAAGTCAAGTTTTCAAAATTATCCTACATTTTTGGTGCACGAAGTTAATTACAGAGAAAATACTTTTAAGTCTAAAATCCGCACTAGCACCAATTGACTTATATATAAATTCGTACAGGGTATACAAAAGAAGAGCACTCTTTTGTTTCTTTCCGCTATTCTACTGGCGTTTATTTGCATTTTGGGGGTGTGACATTTTCTATTTGTAATACCGAAATTAACGTATAAATATTTGCAACATGGCCATAATTCACATTGGCAGCTTTTGTGTGATTTGTCCAGTTGAGAGTCTTGACACATGACTTTAATGCCACAGAGGACTATTATCTGTGCGAGACGATGCGACGTTGTGGCAACATGATTGGGGGCGACCCGGCCAAATAATTAAATGCTCAACTTGGCTGCGTGTGTGCACAAATGATGAATGGCCAAGTGCTTCCTATTTTTGGGTTTTTTCCATTTTCCACCCTGCAATTAATATGCTCTTAATCAAGAATTGGGGTCGAGCCAACTTGGCTGGCCTCATGATGTCTTCCATCATCTTGTGCACGGCTCAGTTGCGTGATTTGCGCACCTCACGAGTCCTTAATGCGTCATTTTCCCTGGTTGTATCAATATCCTGGCCGTATGCGGTCACGCATCGTATTGCTCTAGTCATAATTTCAATGGACTTATTTGTTGTTGTTCCCGTTAAATATTCATGCGAATCTGCGCGTTGTCAGCTTCGTTTTCTTTTAATGACATTTCAATAATTAATGTATTTTTCTTCTCATTTTTTCCATTTCCGTTTTCCTGCCCGATTTCGGTTGCCTTTGTCGCCGAAGTGTGCGTGTCCTTGTCCTTTATGTTTCTATTTTTTTTTCCTCTTTTTTTTTGGCCCAGACTTTTTGACTAGCCTGTCGCATTGGGCCAAATCATCAATCAAAAGGCATTTTTAAATGTTTCGTTTAGGAACTGCTTGTCGCGGCTTATAAATGATGCTGTTATATGATTTTTTTTGCGGAGGGTTATTTGATTACTTTTGGGCGTTTTCAGAGCTGGTTTTTTTTAATGGCAAATGTTCATCAATTTTAATAAGTCAAAATAAGTCAAGAATGCTAATGTTCTAATTGCGTGAAAGTGGGCTCAAGTGGTCTAGTATGTTAACAAACATAATTATTCTTATTTTCAATATTCTTGTTATTATTGGAATTTGTATTCTATTTATTGGGTCGTAATTTAATAACGAACCTCTGTGAAAGTTTATTTATATAAAATATTATTTAGCTCTGCCAGCATCTGCAAATTCAACTTCTAATCGCATTTGCTCTCAAATAATCTTAGTTAGTTCTCTTCTTTGTACAGCTGTCATAATACCCACAACAAGTGGCAAGGGAAAGTGAACATTTTTTCCAACTGACTAATTCGAGACCCTGTTAAGAGTGGGTGGCTTTTCTTTGCCTCGATAAGGACTCAACTCATAATTCGTGTAAAAACATTTCTGCGCTGCTAAGCAGCTAAGCTAATGTCATTAAGTTGCCATTAGTTGTTGACTGATTTGATTTAATTTTATTTTTTTGCACAACCAAACAAAAAAGGGCCAAGACACGTACAAAGAAGAAAAAAATAATGGCAGAGGGCCGCTCACGAATACTCTAACTAAAAAATGTGTTCAAATCAAATGGAATGCAAACAGAGCTTGAAGAGAAGAGAAAAACGAATTCGCTTAAAAAATAAAATGTTTATAGATATCTTATTATTTTTCTTATTTCTTATCTATATATATTTGTATTTGTTTAGCTAACTTACTAATACTTTTATTTAGCTTTTAGATTTGTGTATAATAAAATCTAAGTATTAATATATATATATCGTAGAAATGCAAGTCTATAATAAATTTTTTGGATATTGTAACTTTTTAGAGAAAGTACTCTGTCATATATAAAAAGAAAAATACATAATAATAATAATATATATATATATAATATATATGCATACAATCATCTTGTATTACCAAAAAGGTCGGTAAAACCAACTTGCTATAAATATTAAAAAAAATTATAAGAAAAAGGGAATCATCATCGTTATTCTACTACCTGCAGGACAACTGATAGTCGACTACGCATTTGACATCCTCACATTTTGGCTTT
The DNA here is from genome assembly GCA_035043565.1 of Drosophila robusta. NCBI lineage: Eukaryota > Metazoa > Arthropoda > Insecta > Diptera > Drosophilidae > Drosophila > Drosophila robusta. The sequence continues at coordinate 2,864,713 of JAWNMW010000572.1, forward strand.
GTTTACCGCTTCTGCTCTTTAGGGATTTCGCTTCGTTCTGTTCTTCGTTGGGTCGTTTTGGGTCTTGACCAATTTTTTGCTTCATTTTGCATGAATGTCCATGGTTTGGACCAATCCCAGGTCGTCGCCGCTGCCTGCGCGAGCTAATCGAATAATTCGTTTACGGCAAACACGAAATTGGTCCAAAATGTCAGGGAATTATTTGAGGAATCGTCGCAGATAAAAATCGGAAAGGTTTTTGGCGGCAGCTTTGGCGCATTTCGTGGAAATTTATATCAATAAACCGCGCGTGGAGTTTGTTTTGATGCGAGTTCGCTTAACTTGGCTGGCAGCCATATTAGAAACGCTTTGCCAACTAATTAGCCGCTCAAAAAGTTTGGCAAGCTCTTTGGCTAGCAGTTGTGTTAACTGTTTTCAGTCTGTGATTTTTTACAGCTTTACTTACAAATCGGTCGACGTGGCAAAGTTTTTATTGCGTGTGGCCCAACAAGTTGTCGACGAGAAAACATAATCATAAACTTGTCTCAATTATTTTTCATATGCCACGCCCCCCCGCCCGCCTCGCCAGTGTCACCCCGCAAATCGCGCTGGAGCATTTAGCCAACTTTTATCTGTTGAACGTTAATTAGTTTTGTTGGGCAAAGTGAAATTTTTGATTTTTTCCAGCGCGCGAAAAGTTTTTATGAACTTTTTCGCCAAAAATGTTTGCCAATCAAAATGAATTGAACACACAGGACGCACAGCAGGATATTGCATGCAGGATGCACTGCTTTTGATTGCAGCTGCATAAGTGCAAAAGTTTAATTAAACAGCGGCGGATACTTTGCTCGGGGGGAGCCGAGCTCCCGACTCCAAATGGCGCTTATGATGAGCCCCCTTGGAATTGCCAACGCTGATTTTCTATAAGTTTTTCCAGCTGCTTGCCACACCAAAAAAAATATATATATATATTTATATATATACGAAGCAAGAAATTAACTTAAAAATGCAAATTGTTTTGTTAGCACCTAATTTTTTGACATTATCAACCGGGGGGCAACAGCAGCGCATCCAAGTTTTCAGCTCCAAAATGTTTCTGTATTTTTGCATAATTGAATTTGCTTGCATTTGGCGCTGTGGGACACGAGTTCGGTTAACTTGGCAACTCTGCCGCGGATGCTTTTCGGTTAACAAGGCGGCAAGTGGAAAACTTTTGTCTGAAAAGTGTGCGTATCTTTAAAACTAACATCTGATAATATCGTAGAAAATGTATATTATTGCATATTTTGTGTTAAAGAGAACGTACAGAAATTTAAATAAATATTATTGGCTTAATTGAAAGCATTTTTCGGATTTTCCTAAATAGAATAAAAATGCATAAATCATTTTCATCGGTCATGCAGCTCTCGATTTAATTCATATGTATCTTTTACAAAAATACGTTTAGCCGACGGCACTTATTCGACCAAATGTTTAGAAATCTGTTGTAAAATATGTAGAGAAGTTGAAGTGTGTAAACTAGTTATATTTTTTATAGCTTGATGACAAAATAAAAAAATGCAACTAACCATTAAGTTTTATTTATTTAGTGTATTTTATTTAAAAAAAATTTAAGCTGATTAAATTCGCATGAGTTTTCATAAATGTATATTTATATATAGAACTATTTTTAAAAAATGTTTAGCTTTTCAGAATATTATTCAGAACATGTGCCTGAGGAAATGATTAAATAAAGAGCCGTTGGATTCTTTCCGAGTTGATATAAATTCAACGTGATCGAAAGCCGTCGGCAATTTGACAAATCTACCGATTTCGAGAACATTTTCTTTGTTCTAGAAGATTAAAATGTTTTACACAAGCTGGATATTATCTTCCGTAATAAATAAATCGTACATGCAAATATAGTATATATACTTTTTATTTACGTACATATGCTACGTGGCTCTTTGATTTATGTGACTTCCGTTTTCTACTGATAAATTTATTTCCGATATTGATATATTAATTTTATTTTGTGGTTTACGTTGGACGGCTCTTTTGCTTTGTGCCGAGTCTGAAAATTTGGAGACAGCAATAAATAAAAATGCTTTTCAAGTTATTGTATATATTTTTTTGTGATTTTATTTAGAATTTTTGTTTTTTTTTTTGGTTTGCGAAAAAATTGATGCAATTTGTAGCAAACGTTATAAATCTTAAACTGATTTCGGTATGTTTTCGTCAGCATATTGTAAATGCTTATCGCCTTAGAATTAAGCAGGACGATCACAAAAAAAAAAAATTACAATCTAATACATATTTTGAAGACATTAAAATATAATAAATCAAATATTGCTAAATTGAAAACTCGTTTTGCCTGACATTCAATCTCGAGCTAAATATATATATGTTGTTGTTGCTGTATAGAAACAAAACCATTTATCACAATCGCTTTGATGAGTAAACTTAGGAGGTCCTGCAGTAATTTTGAGTTACAAAAAAAAAACGGGAAAATTTGCAGTTCATGTTATCGGTGGAGTCGCACAGATAAGGATGAGAGTTCCGATTTCTGCTTGACTGACTGTGGACTGTTTGTTGCTGCTGCTGTTGTTGTTGTTGTTATGTCGAGTTGTTGCTGTAGCTATTGTGGTTTACTCAAGTCGCGTGTTCACTGCGATGGTTTGCGCCACTTGCCGCACTTGCGTCCCGCTCGCTGCAGGCACTGGCTGGCCGTGGAGTCCATTAGCTGGCGTATGGTGTTCAGCATTACGGTGGCCATTTGCCATTGGCGTAGGCGCAACAGCTGCTTCTCCTGCTCGCGAGCCTTGCGAAGGAGCATCGCCTGATCCGGGATAAAGAAGGCCACGGCCATTGTAGATTTTTAACGATTGTTGTTGTTGCTGCTGCTATCAAAGAAAACTTGTTCTTTGTTTCCAATTGCACAATTGTTTGTAATTAATAATGTCTTTCTTTCCAGATGACTCAAGACTTTCTCTTTGCAGATTCGCACGAGGCCCACACAATGAATAAATTAACTACACAAATGCTTTGTTGTTGCTGGCGTCGAAATTTGTGTCTGGTTCGTTCACTTTGTTCTGCTTCGCTGCTCTGCTCTGCTTTGCGCACATCCGTGCGCTTCGTTGGCTAACTTCGAACTGGCTGTCGTGAGCGCAATCTGCGGTGTTTTATACGCCGCCCGCTCTCGCAATCGTATCTGCCGTTGTGTTCGTGGTCTCGCTCTTGCCCGCTGACTGCATTCGCGCTGAGCGCACCGTTCTAACTGAGAAAGAGAGCGGGTTTCTTCGAACGCCTCAAGTGCTCTATCTGTCTCGTTGGCACTGTCTGTGTGAATTTTTTGTTTTGGTATTTTTGTTGACATCGGCTCATTCGTATTTTTTTTCGGCTGCATGCCAAAGAGCTGCAGGCCGCGCTCTCTTTGCGGCATGTTCCTGTAGCGGTCACCTTGCGCATGTTGCCAAGTGTGTGCGAGTGTGCGTGTGTGTGTGTGTGTGTGTGTGCTGCTGCTGTCAGGTTGTGTTGTCGTCATAGGCGTCGCTAGCGCGCCTTTGTTGTAACTGTATGCGGCGAGAAGTACAGTTAGCATATTAATTGTATTAAATCATCGTCAGATGATAAACATTTTCAGCGGCAACGTCGTTCGAGAGCCTCTGACAGTTGAAATATGGGCAAGTGGGCAAAGCTGAGGCCTCAGAAAAAAGGACTACACACAAGTAAATAGATACTATGTAAATAATTCTTTGATATATTTATGTACTTAGTTGTTGAATAAAGTTCACAGTTATAATGAATTGTCACCTCATATGACGAGCCCCTTAGCCATTTCTTTATCAGCTCAAGGCCAAAATTATTATCAAGTAGTAGCAAGAAAAAATAAACAAATACAAAATCGGGCAAGCGGTTATCTTATTGCATAGGTACTTTCCTAGTTGTGTAATAAAACCTACAATGTATAGCGATATGATCGTATGACCAACCTTTTGACAATTCTTTTATACTTTTATACGCTGTGCTCATTGAAAATGGCTCAAAAGGAGGTTTTAATGGTTTTGCGCACATGTAAATATGTGTGTATATGGGAGACGGAAGCATCGCCCACCCCATAAAGTATATATATTTTTGATCAAGACGACGAGCTGAGTCGATGTAGTCATGTTCGTCTGTCCATCTGTCCGTCCGTCTGTATGAACGCAACGATCTCGGAACTCACAAAAACTAGAGACATAAACTTTTCGAATATAGGTTCTCCTAATCCATAATCAAAACAAGTTTGTAATTTTTGTTCTCTATATCTTGCGTTTCCTAAATATCGATCAAAATTGGTTTTAAAAATTTTATTCAATATGCAATACACGCAGTTTAGAAATATTTCGGATTGTGGATGCCTTCCCCCACTCGCCCCAGATATAAAAGAAACCCAATTCAAGTATTACAAACTTGGCTTATACATAGATTTAAGTGCTCTTATTAAGTCGTGGGTCTTAAAAAATCATGCTCTTAGTTTAAAAGTTAATCTAGAATTGAGTTTCCATAGTGGAAGCCAAGCGCAGCCGCTGAGTAAAGTGCGGCGTGCGTTCGATTTTTTGTCAAATACAGGGTATATCATACTCCCGACTGGATCTTTCTTACTGCCAGTAAATGTTTAACAAGTGTTTGCCCTGTGCTTCCGACTGCTCGCCTTATCTATGCGCTATAAGCCAAGATAATGAACGCCCGTCATAATTGAGTACCTCACATATGTAGTATATATATGTATGCATATTCATTTATTCGCAACAAAGGGCTCGTCATATGTCGCCGCCTCTATAGCTCATCTTTTTGTTCGTAATTCGCATGAATTTTCGCATTCATTAGAGCGAAGCGAACCGCAAATTATAGCATTGCACTCACATTCATTTTGAGTTAATCTGCAATTGCTAAACGAATATGATATACATACATATATATATTATATATATATATATATATATATATATATATATATATATATATATATATATATATATATATATGATATACTTGTATCATTTCCGAAATTTTATTAATTGTTTGCCCTGAGCCATTAAATTTGTACATTGACTTGCACTTGTATTTTTATTCAATACTTTATATATTTTTTCCTGAATCAAAGAGTACGGGATTGTTACACCCAGCATAATTTTATGCCACTACAGCCATTCATTGTTTTCATTAAGAAAATGCATATAAATTATCGATTCAAGTATAAGTTTATGGTTAATTAGTAGGCGTACTAGTTTTGATTCATATTTAGTTTGATAAAACTATTGTATGCTATTTTTGTAATAGATACCACAAATCTTAAAATATACTAGTACAAATACGTAATGATTAGTCAGCCGTTAATAAAGTGTATCATATAATTGACCTCATTTCATACAACTCCTGCAGAAAGCGCGATTTATTTTAATCTTGCCGTGATTAATACGAAAAAGTGAATAAGAAAAGATGAAGAAAAAAACCCGCAAGCAGCTTTCCATCTGATGAAATTGTGAGTGCATTTAAGGCGGCCCTTGAATTGTGCTTAGCTAACCTTAGCCGAAAAGAAGCGGGCCACCTTGGGAGCTCTTAACTCCACCCACAATGACGTCTGACCCACGCACACAATCGAGCCGAGAACCGTCTGCTGGCCAACCTTAGAGCGTTCGTCTCAAGTGTCTTTCACAGTTACACAACTTCCACTTAGGGGTTGCTCTAGGTCTATTGTTACAAGAACTACTCGCTGGGTGCTCTGTCCTGCTCCGACATTCGCTAGCCCGTTCTCGCACAGGCGATGAAGTCGCATAGTTTTTTTGTTGTTGTTGTTGCTTTTTTTCGTGCTTCTTTCCTTCTTGGTTTTCCGGGTTCGCGCCGGCAACATAAATCGAAAAGGCGTGGCTTATTTCCCTAACGCGCCGGCAACGTTTTCTACCAAAAGGAAGCCGCAACAAACATTTTCTCTTTCGCTTTGGCCCAATGGGCCAACGACTGAAGTTGGCCCTTTTTTTTTTGTTTTTTGGCTACTTTACGTTTTGTATTTGTGGGGCGGAGCTTTGGCCGAGACCTTATTTAATGGGCTACCTTTCCGTGGCTGTTATTTCATGAATCAGCGTTTCTGGGTGGAGTCTGTTCGGTTATGGATTTTAGCCAAATCTATGTGTGCCCCGGACTTGATTATGCCGTCGGTAATTTACGCATTAGTTGCCCATGATTGAGCCAATTAGTGAAATGCCCTTTGCCAGATTCTTCCGAGATGTTTCTTGAGATAAGAGTTACAATTTTGATTTGCTCGATGAGCCATAAAAAAAGGTTCGACTAATCCCTTGTTTTCTTAAAGGATTACATTATTTTTAAAAATCTTTTCGATCAGCTTTCGTTCTGGGCATGCGGGTAATTATTGCAATTTTCATTGAAATTGTCGAAGCTAATGTTAAGCGACGTGTGTCAAGAGATTGACTGAGAAAGACTTTGTCTGGGGTTGTTCGGAAACCCATATACCAATGTTGTCGCTATCAATTTGCATATCTAATTGCGTGGAAATACAATTTGCTTACTGTTTTCAAAATCATAAAGTTTTGGGAAAGTGAATATGTCAAATTGGCTTTTAATTGAGTTTTCAATCTGCATGTCAAATAACCCACATGATCAAAATTTTGACGCGTGTTCCCCTCAAAGTATGTCAATCGATTTAATTCTCGAAGTTTTCTGCTAACTCATTCCACTTTACGCTTTCATGAGGCACAAAAGTTCCCAGCATTAACTGACGTAGAGGCGAAGATCAAATTATATGCTTTTGTCTTAAACTCGTTCACGAACCGAAAAGAGTATATTGGGTTTATGAAGCTAGAGTTATTCAAGCTACAGACTTGAAACTTGAAATATATACTCGTGTCAATTCCCGTCAGATAAACCTTAACTCTGCCAAAAGTTAAGCGATTTTTGTGTTTGATGGTTTTTTCTGTAGATTGATTATGAATTTAAAACATATTCATTATTGCAAATAAAATTGTTTTCATTATTTTAAACACGCATAACTTTGTCAAAATTAAACCGATTTTCATGTTTGATTTTTTCCATGATTTGTCCTCTAGATTGATTCTGCATTTCAAATTTATTCATTATCGAAAATACATTTTTTTCGATTTTTTGATAAAAAGCATGTACTCCCCCTTACCTATTTTCGAAAAAAATTTTTTTCAAAATTTAAAAATGCAAATTTATATTTTAATCGCTTGTGGTTGCCTCAAATATTATGAAAAAAAAACATTAAAACCGATTCTGAGGGAGTCAAATTTTTTGTCAAAAATCATGCAAAAATTTATAAAAATTTTAACATGTAAAGCTCTCAGATCCATAGCTCCCATATTTCAAACGCCCATAACTTTGTCAAAACTTAACCGATTTTCATGTCTGATGGCATTTATTTCATGATTTGTCCTCTAGATTGATTCTGCATTTCAAATTTATTCATTATCGAAAATACATTTTTTTCGATTTTTTGATAAAATGCATGTACTCCCCCTTATTCATTTTCGAAAATGAATTTTTTTTTCAAAATTTAGAAATGCAAATTTATATTTTTAATCGATTGTGGTTGAAAAAATTGGTATCAAAAATAACAATAAAGCAGTTTTCGAGAGGTTACAAAATACAACCATAACTTTATCCTAACTAAACCGATTTACATGTTTGACTGCAATTTGTAATGATTTGTCCTTTAGATTGCATTTCAAATACGTGAAATATTAAATAAATAAACGAGTATTGCGCTGTCGGTGACACCCGACTGCAACGTTTTAACTTGTTTTTAAGATATTTCACCAGCTTTTCTGACGTGTCTTTGTCTTTGTTGCTTAGCTCTTGACGTTGTCGCGTTCTGGGACTGCCTCAAACCTGTATACGAAAATACATACATATGCATATTGCGGATACTCTCCGTCGTATGCTAATGAGTAATGTCCACAACGCGACTTGCGTAATGTTTCTCACGGATTTAAGCCGCTGCCCTCCACGCTCTCGTTTTCTAACTTTCTCGCGCGCAATTCGCAAGAGTCGATTCGCGTTTACTTCAGCCAAAAAAAAGAGAATCTCTGTCGCATTCTGCAGTTAGGCGCTCTCCGCCGATCTCTTGTCTGCTCTTTGTTCCACTTCGTATAATTTGTATTAATTTTTTATGATCTCTACTGTGCTGTCTGTTATACATTTTTGTTGTTGTTTATTATTTGTTTTCCATTTGGAAAGCACCGAAACAAAGGCAACTGCTGGGACGATCCGTTGCACATGGGTCATTAACTCGCCGCCGTTTGTAACGCCTGTCATTGAGTGCTGCTTAGGCAGACGATCGTCTACGAGACGATCGCGGAAGCTTCCCCGTTTCCCAGGCGGCCCAGCAACCAGCGGATGACTCATCCGCACTTGGCCGTGCCTGTGGGGCAGTGGCGGGGGCGAGGCGTGGGGAGGGGGGCTTATACCAAACGAGACCCATTTAATGTTGTTTAACGACTGTTTGCTGTCTGTGGGGTTTCGTCTCGTCTCGTCTGGGGTACAACATGTGCATAACTGTGTTCGGTTTTGGTTTGAAACTGGGATTCGAACACACACTCAACGCAAAAAAAAATAAGAGGAAAAAAAAAACGATACAAGACGGCACGAAAACCGATATGGCGATAAGATTGTTATACCAGCGAGGTTCCCGCACAAACAGATGTGGACCTTCGTCGGACTTCTTGGCCTTTGTTTAATTTATTTGATTGTTCTCTCTGTTTGCCCATCGATGATTTCTGTGTGTATGCGTGTGTGTGTGACTTGTACAAACATGTCAGTGTTTTATGCTCCTTTTTATTTGAGTAATTTTCGCCCCTTTTTCATAGATTTTATGAATAGATAACGCATTTCACGTCTTTCACTGGCTGCAGTTGCAGCAGGTCTTTGAGCTATCTCTGATTTTTTTTCGCCCCGCTCCGGAGGTGCGTGCAACGACATGTCCAGCGATCTTTTGGCTGTGTTTGTGTTTGCTTATGTCATTATTTGTCTATGGTCTTAGTTGCACTAATATTTTCCCCATGGGTAGTAGTCGCACTGGCATGAGGCATGAGGCATGCGGCATGCGGCTTGGAGTGGCAACTCTCTGCCTGAGTTGGCCTCAGGTATGAGTCATGCTGTTGCGCTGGCCACCGTTGAAAATATGCGGCATTTACTGTTGACTGTGGGCAGGTGCAAGTGCGTGGCAAATTTATAGAGCGTACATTGTTAACATCTTATCTCGAACTTAAGTCAAATTCGCATTTCATTATCTGAACATAGCGCGTGTTGATTAATTGACGGTTTACAGTATGAACTTTTACACATTCTTTATCAAATTATTTGAAGTGTTAACAGATTACCGACGTAACGGGTTATCTAAGGGGTTACATACATACATGTCCACATATGTGTATTAAATATACTTTGCATAATGTATTCTTACTTGTGCTTTTATGCATCTAAAACACTTGCCTTTTTTTAATTTTTATTCAAAATGTAATTATTTTTGTTAAATCTTCATCTAAATTAAAAGAAATAAAATTTTTGTACAGTATTTCTTTAACATAAAATTGAGATAACAACACAAAAAAAAACCTAAAAAGAAGGATGCCAATCTAGGGTTAATACTCATTTTGGAAAAGGTTTTTTCTGCATTAACTTTGAAATGAGAATATTCAATATACATACATACATACATATATTCAATGTACAAATACTTGCACATTATAGAAACTTTGCCTTATGCATTAAAAGTGCTTCTGTATATTTATGAAGTTCATATTTGAGAAGAACTTAAAAGGCTTATTAGGGAAACCATTATCTTCACAATTCAAACGTTCTAAAATGATATTCCAAAAGGTTTATACATTTATCTTCAATAGTATTTGTTTAGTTCTTTAGTTTTTATTAATGAGCACTTAAAAAAAAACACTAAATCAATTTCAATACATTTTAAAAATTTATATAAATAATTATTATGTATGTTGTTAATTGTATTTATTCAAGAATAATCAAAATAAACAAGTATTCGCATAATTCTATTAAATAAACTTCCTTATTTGTAAACATAAAAACTTACATATATACATATATAGTAGTTTAAAAATATATAAATAGTTTTCAATTTATTTAATACAAAGAAAAATATGTTTAGTGACGGTTTAACCCCTTTTATCTATATATATTTGGATGTTTGTAAAACCTAGTGGTAATCTTGCAATATCAAAATATTGATTTTCCTTTTTATTTTTTATTTTATCTTCCCACTGACTATATATGCATACATATGTAAATAAGTATAAATAAAGCTTTTCTTGAAGTTCCTTAAATAGTTATAGTTATTTCAAGCTGTTCTCTATGCTAGTTTCCATTTGATTTTCCCGTTTTAATAGCAGACATTACATATGCATTCATGTCCTCAGATCTTTTACTTTTTATGGCTACTTAAACATTTGAAAGCCATCAAATAGCTGGTGGGCTTAGCGATATTTTTTTGCCATAGTTTCGCATTTTATGCATTCGAGTCAAAACGCCATGAAATATGCAACACACGGCGCCTCAAATTGTCTTTTATGCGAGCGGAGTTGGTGTCCGCCCTCGATTTTTGCATATTCGTTTTGGCCGGGTTTGGGTGTTTTTATGTTTTATGTGCTTTCAGTGCCAATGCAAATGGCGCATTAAAAAATTTGCACAGCTCCACGTATGGGAGCGCTGTCTTATCAATGCTCTTATCGTCAGCTGGTCGTAAAAGACGCGCGACGCCCGTAAAAACTAAAGGCAGCAAACTGAAGCATCGAAATCAAAGTGAATAAAAACTGGCTAACTGACTTTTCTCACACAGTTGGCCATAAAACAGATAAAGCCGAAATTTGAATAGGGGGGGAATCGTAGGACGCCGCGTTGTCTGGTCGTGTGGATAATCTATACAGGAAATGGTTACGATATATACATATATATATATGTATGCATATCCAAGCATTTTTATAGCCGCACATTTGAAAAAGGGCCTCAATGCTGGCTCGTAAATATAAATTAAATTATATAATTTATGTAATTTAACATTTAACCCAGCCACGGAAGCCATTATCGTAATTTTTCAATGAAATTTCCTTGGCCACTTTTATTTAAATCAATAAATGTACTCAAATGCAATTAATTTGAATTGCTCGAACAATTGACGATGGGCTCAACGTTTGTTTGTTTTTTTTTTTTTGGCATATAAATTGTTGCTTAAAGGCTCGAAAAGAAATGAAAACGAATTTATCTCCGATTTGAGCAACTAAACCCAATCGTAAAGAACTTTTGCTTAGATAAAATAACGCCAACTCGATTATGAAATGTTCATGCGTATATGTAAATAGCGTTCAATAATTTTTGATTGCCTGCCAATGAAATTAATTTTAATTGTTAGCCGCGTCTCGCGACGCGACGCGACCTTAAATATGCTCAACGCCTATTTTGGCCTATAAATTCTCGTGGCAATTAAAGCCCATCGAGGTGATAAAAGTCGCGGACTAATAAAGCGCCAAGTGCTCGGGCCGCGCTGGGCTCGTCCCTTGAGAGACTTTGACAATAACTCATAAAGGCATTTTAACTGCCCAGCGGTGGCTAATGACCAGATCCAGGTCCGGCCAGTGTTGCCTTCGTCGGGCACAAATTGCGCGCAATTAGTGCGCAATTTTTGAGCGCTAGATGGCGCACAGCTGTGCTCGCCACACCCACACACACACACACACACACACGCACACACATGATTAGCACTGAGTGTGTTTTGGCGTTGTAATTGCTTTTTGTAATTTATGCCCGCCACAAGAGTTGTCAGCGTTTTGTCTCCAACTCCCCCCAAGCCTTACGCATCTGTGCTGTATTTGGCTGATGCACTTTGTCCATCATTATGACAGCTGCTTGACGACCAAAAGGGCTCGTCGCAGCCAGGCTGGCCTCTTTGGGGGGTGGTCGCTGATTGGGCAATTTTTCTTACTCGGCTGCGGCTAATTTTTTGTTTTGTTTTTTTTTGTCGCGTTATGAATGCGCTTTGTGACATTTGACATTCGGGAGCGGGCACAGCTGAGCCCGGCAACCACAGGTCAACCAGGTCGGGTTCGTCATGGTGATTAGCCAGAGTTTTCGCTGGTTTTGGGCCTTTGTCCGACCGAAATTGATTTTAATGCGATATGCAGAAAGGGTGAGGGCAGACGATTTGGCTGAGGCTAAGGTGTTCTAATCCCAAAAATAAATCCCTGGAGTTGGCCGGCTTTTCAGCTCCTGCAGCAACTGGCAAATCCCAACTGTTTCTCAATTAATTGCCATTTAGTGAACTGGCAACTTTGCAAATAGACAGTGTGCAGAAAACCGCCGCGACATTGTGGCACAGTCGGTCCGAGCACAAAGCAAGCAAAAGCCACTTCCGACAATGGCGCCCCCAGCCCCAGCCCCAGCCCCACCACCAGCCCCACCCGCGGCCAGGCAACATTTTTGCCATAATTATGGCACCCAACGAGGCGTGAACATATGTCGTCGGCGCCCGCTCCAAAAAATCCGTGCTATTCAACGGCAGCAACGGTCACAGCAGCCACAAAAGTTTTTTTCACGTACAGTAGAAATTGACTAAATGAAATCGAGACCAAGTTCATTCATTTTCTGAGCATTTTCTTTTTTCACAATTAACAGTTTTTCGCATACATTTGAATTGTTCTCGTGTTTTAATTTGAGGCATATTAGTAACTGGTTCATATTAGGCGAGTGCCCACTGTACCACCACCGTTACGCAGAGCCGCTGAGGTGTTCCTTTGCAATAGCAAAAGTTGCATTCAAACCGTGAATGTCCTTTTTATATAAGCGCCGGCTAGAGTTTTCAAAGGACGCTGTACTACGCATTGAAAAGTAAAAATGCTGTTCTTGGCTTTGCTCAACTAGCAAATACCCTGTAAGTGTTAATGTGTTGTATAAGAATATTTAAATTAATATATTATGCACTTTAACACTTTCAACAATATTCTTAAAAGAATAAGCAAATTGTATGCATGAAACCAACTGGAAAGAGTTCATAAGAGTACTTTATTTTGGGTTGACAAAAAAATATATTATAAATATTAAATGTAAATATAAATATATGTCCTATATTAATATGTGGATGGTCTAGTTAGTTTAAATTAACTAATATCCAACTTTATACTCTATGCATGCCAATTTATCCTTTTTCCGTATAGATCTGTCGTTTAAAGCCAAACATCACCTATCCCTAAATTTATTCTATTTTTTGGTTTTAATGCATTTATTTTATTTTTTTAAACGAAATTCGATCACATTTCATTGGAATATGCCTTGATTTTTTTTATTATTTTTTATTTTTTTTATTTTATTTTTTATTTATATTTATCAGGTATTATTTATGCAATTTACTTATTCTTTTTATTTTTAAAAATAGTATATATGATATACATATTAATAAAGCTAAACAGTTTCTGCTCTTTTCTGTCCGTGTTTTCGCATCTCTTGTCCCTGTCTGTTGTTGGTACCAATATACTCCATAGTCATTATGCTCATACATATCAGCGTATACTCTATATTATTATATACGCTATAACCTATATTATACATTCTATATTATTCTCTATATATATTCCATCGCTATCTCCCTCTCTACCTGTTGCATACATTTGCCTTGAAGTTGTAAATACCGCCTTGCTTAATATTTAGCCGCGACTACAGGGTATCAAAAGGATGCCCCTACCCATTTAGCTGGCCACGGCTTTTATTTGGTCAACACAGCTGCGCCCATGCGTGCGCCGTGTGTCGGGGCAGGTTTATTCATGCACAAATTGTTCAAAGTGAATTTTCAGGCTGCATTTGTCAGTTGTCCTCAGTTGTCGTTGAAGGATTTTTCTCGTGTTTTGCTTTTTTCTCTCGCATTTTCCATTGGCTATTTTGTTTTTTAATAATTGTTGCAAATGCGCTTTTACGCTTTTGACTTCAATTTGCGGGCGCCGCTTTTGATATTTCACTTGCTTTTCTGAACATACACACACATACAAACACACACACATATATGCGTTCATACAGTTGGTTTTTGTTTTTATTGTAATCGCATTAAGTGCGCTTATTTAACGCAAATCTGCCCAGCTCAGTGCCCCAGACCAAGCGGCACACGGATCCTTGCAGCCAAACGCTAATGATGACTAATTTGTTTGCATTGCCTCAGACTCGGCCAACAGGCGCGTCCTTATCCACATCCTGCTCAACGCATTTTGTTGCCGTTTTTATACTCGTTCACGCAGTGAAAAGAGCATATTGGTTTGGTGCAATGTTCGTCTGTCCGTCTCTTTCAAAAATGTTCTAATATAATATATCATTAATTTCTCAAAATGTGTTAGCTGTATTTGGTAGTAAATTAATAAGGCGCAATAAATAGCAGGAATGTCAAAAAGACTTGCTGTGATCAGACTTTTATGGGTCTCTGTACTCGTGTATACCGATTGAATCTATATATATCCTTTACTGCTAAAGCTAGATACATTAAATTGTGCAGACAGATTACTGATGACCTCCACTAAATATTGCATAAAAATTCTTAAAAATAAAAAATATATATATTATATATCTTTCACAATTTTAGAGCTTTGATGATCTGCTCGATATATCGAACTACAGTAATAATTAAGACTGTTTTCGATTATTTTAAGCGGTTATCGAATTGTGAAAAGCATTGCGCAGTCGGTTCGACCCGACTGCAACGTTTTCACTTATTTCTCTCTTCATTCGAGTGGGCCACATGTGTGCGGCCACAAGTGTTTGTTCCAGCTCAGATCCTGGGCGCTCGGGCTTTTTGTTATTTTTGCAACATTTAACGCTTATTTGGCTCTTTGCTAAGCTTTCAGGGCACGGCTTTTGAGTGTTGGCCGTCTGTTTGTTTTTTTTAGGCATTTTAGAGCAGTTCCTTGAGAGGGGTTGTGCTGCCATCTCTCTCTCTCTCTCTCTCTCTCTCTCTCTCTATTTCAGCTCTCGTCTCTCGTTTCGTTTGGAGTTTGTTGTTTTTAGCTGCAGTGCACAATTAATTCGCAATTAGCATTTTGCTTTCAAATGTTAGACGAATGATTGGGGTGCACAAACAGCTGCCATTGAAAGCCGAAGGGGGCACAGAAACATTTAAGCCAAAACTCTATTTTTGGGCCAACACTGATTCCTGAGCAAGAGGAACTTTAACAGTTCAATCCGCTTAACTAATTTACTCACCATGGCAAACGATGCTCGACGAGCAGCCAAATCACAAAACAAAAAAGAGAAAAAGAAAAACAACCAATTGCTAAATTAACAAATTATGCAGCGCCCAAGCGGGACACTAGTCGGGTAGGAGGAGGAGGAGGTTGAGCGGCAACAACGAGCACTTAATTTAGTTAATGTAAACCAGGTCCAAAGAGGAAGCACTCAACTGGCTGACATTTGACAGATGAACTCGCAGAGCCAGCGACAGACCAGCGACAGGGCATGAGAGAGATGGAGACCCGACTCCGTTCGGGTCAAAGATACATTCGAATCGCTTTGGCCGCTGATGCGGCATAATTTGTTAGACTCGACAACAACAGCAAAAATGGCAACATCTTTGGATTTAGTTTGCCAGTAATTGTCGGAAATAGCAGGACAACCCTCAGGACACCTCACGAAATCTACCCGGCACTTGCCAGTTAATGGACATCGTTTTGTTTGTCGTCCTTAAAGCGCATTAAGCAACTGCAAAGTTTATAAACAAATAACAAATAAAAAAACGGGCATTACAACAATAAATAACGGCATTGCAGTAGTGCTCGAAAAATAAATAAAAGTAAAAATTATGTGTGCAGCAAGTCGAAATTTTGATGCCCTTTAGACAATACAATATTGCTGCATAAGGAAATATGTTTTGATAATTTAATTAAGAGCCCGTTGGAAACTTTAATTTCAGTTAAATATTTATAAACAATTTTTTTTGCAGTGCAGCCAAGTGCTTTGGCATAGGGCTTGTCTGCTGGGCCTCCCGGGCAGTGTTAAGCCTCTTTGGAGACTTGCACTTGGCCGGGTCTACTTGCCACGGTCGCATCTTTCCAACTGTGCCCCGTTGATAATAAAAGTTTAATGATTTTATTGCTTATGAAGTTGTAATTCATTTTGTGCCAACCCTTCGACAATTATCCTTTTAGATAAACAATTGTGCTGCGCAGACAGCGCCGCGAAATACCCTAAGAAAACAGAAGAAAAAAAAACAGAAAATGCCGTCGACTGTCGTAAAAACAAATTTCATTGTTTGTTTTCTTTTGCGCGCTTTTGCCATATTTTTTTATTTCATTTTTTATTTTTTATTTTTATTTTTATTTATTTTTTTTTTGTTATATTTTGTTTTGCTTTTGTTTTTGCGCTGCGCTGTCGTAAAACGTTTATTTCATTTATGTGGCATATTCCCTTTGGAGACGTCGCCATAAAAGAATCGTGTAAAATTATGCAAAAAGGATTAAAAATATCTGCAGGAAGCGCAGCAGTCGCGACTCCCAGCTCCCTGCGACAGCAGCTGTGTTTGCCGAATGCTCGTCATGTTTTAATTACGCCCGATAACAAAAACTATAAGAGTCTTTCAAGTTTTATTGCCCTGCACGTAAAAGGACCAAATAGCTGATGAGAATGTCGCGAGCAGAGAGACAGACAGAGAGGGAGAGAGAAGCTGAGAGCGTAGCGTTCCCTTTCCTCTGAAGTTGACCCAATATTGTAATCTTAACAAATAAATCGTGCTTTTTTTTATGACATCATCCTCCTGGAGTAGGCGAATAGGGGGAGTTGGGCTCAGGTCAGCATGACACATGACCACGAATTAATCTGAAATCGAAATCGAAATCGCCCAAACAACAACATTTCGCACATAATTCAGCACAAACAACAAAAAGCACGCAGCCGATTTGCGGGCTGTGGAAGGGGCGAGGTTGTCAGAGAAAGTGACAGAAAGCTGGAATACAATTGGCGAGGCAAAGCGCTGTCAGGATATCAAAGGGTTCCCTGCCAATCAGCGCGAAAATCACGCGCCGTGTTGACCAAAACCAAATCAATTCCTAAGCAGCTCAGCTGCCAGAGCAACTCGAGGCCGGATCTGCCGTATCCACAATTATTTCTAATGACAGGACATTTGACGAGGTCTCGCTCAGTCCAAAAAATATTTAGAAGCAAGTGTCGGGTGTAGCCGACTGCGCCATACTCGTTCACAGTATAGCTCTAGAATTGTGGGAGATATGGATTTTCGCGGTTTACTCGCATCTAATATATATAGGGATTTTTATCGATTTTTGCGATCTTTAAAGAATCATCCGTAATCTTTCCGCAAAAATAGTAGCTTTAAAACTGAGCGAGATATATCGATATTAGCGAATTGTCATGCCCCCGAAAATTGCGAAAATTGCACAAACCCAATATGCCCTTTTCACTTCGTGAACGAGTATAGAAGTAGGAAAAACCTCTAAGCCAAAACGTATGTCAATTTGTCAATTTCACATATTTTTGCGGTGCTTTTTTTTTATTATTATCGCAAATGCCGTGCGACGGCTTTTTATTGATATCGTCCGGGGCAACACGTGTGTTGCCTGAGAATGGGAACTTCTCTTCTGGCCACAACAATGTAATCTGATGCCTGTGTCCGTTTTCACGTGTGTGTGCGAGTGTGTGTGTGTGTGTGGGTGGACTTGCCGCTGGCCTGGCTTTTGCCTGAAAATTGCCAAATCATTATAAAAATATATGCTTTTACCATTGCCATTATTCCATTATTTGCCATGGTTTTGTCAGTTATCCTCTGGGTTATTTGATATTTTACAGTTGATAATAGCCATAAGAAAAAAACTTTTCATATGTGCGTGATCATTATAGTTGATTGATGTGAAAGCCAGGGTTTTGAGTTACTAAATATGACTGTGGCAAATACACAACTGTACCGAAATCAAACAAAAGATATTTCAACTACAATCGAATATATTCGTATATTTATGAATGAGCTAACACATTTGAATAGACGAAATTTTATATATATTTCACAACTGTACTGCAATTGAAGTTCGTTTATATGCTAATTATTGTAAGCTTCTCAGGCGCTGTCCAAACATTAAGGGTTGAGATTTAATTATGGGAAAACAAGAATATCCCGAACGTAAAGTCAACAAACACAATGCCCAGTGTTGTTTTTATTGTAAGCGGCTACACGTAATTAAGCACTGGTCGAGTTCAGGCCAGAGTCCAGTCCCAGGCCCATCGAGGTGCCTACGACAGCCGCCTGCATATTATATATACATATATATATATATAAGTAGGACAGCGAGAGCGCATTTAACTCTTTCAGTTTTTATGGTCATTAATATGCTTGATTATTTCCCTTGACGTTGTTGTCGTCGCCGCTGCACTCCTGATTGTCCCGACACGTGACCAGCGCCCGCATCAACATTTTCATCCTGAAGTATCAACTTCCGGTGTACGGCATTCGGCATTCAGTAACCATAATAAATATCTGCTGCATTGTGTTGAAAATATTTAAAAAACTGTGGCAAGCACTTACCTTGCCCCTGATTCGGGGTCTCGGCTGCGGCGCAACCCCTTCAGGGCAGAGCTGGCTGGCAAAAGGGTTAAGTAGCAAAGAGGATGATGCTGAGGCGACTTTTTTTTTTGTTTTTGTTCTCTCTCGTTTTTTTGGGGGGTTGAGCCACGCCCCGCTCGGCGGCCGGCGCTATTATTAATGCTGATTGACGCCTGTTTTGTAATTTTGTAATTGAAACTGAAGTTGTCAGCATGTTTCGCTGCTTTTTTGACATTATTTCTGCTGCCTTTTTCTCTTTTATTTTTGTTGCCCACAATCATTTGTTTGTTATCCTTTGATCTTTTCACTGTCGCGAACAGGATGCTGAGTCTTCTTCTTTTTTTTTTTAATATTTCTAATGCAAGCCGACAAATTGTGAAATTGTTGCGCATTCGAGAGCTGGGTGCTGTGTGGAAAACAGGTATCGATACTTTTATTTAATATGTTCTTGATGTTTCGATTGTGCGCTGGGAAATATTTGATTCTTCGTGTGGCAGTAGCTTAAATTTAGAAATTTTTTTAAATTTCTTGTCTTACGATTTGACTGCATTTTTATATTAAAAAAAATGTAAAAATATATGTATATATAAAGTATAAAATATATATGTATAAATTTATATGAAAATTGTTAAGGCAATTATTAATTACCTCTCGAATGTTGCCAATTTTATTTTATATTTAATTTTGTTTATTACAATTATTAGACAACAAAATGTGCGGAGTCACAAAATCGACGGGAAAAGTTTTCTTTTATTGTAGATGTTAGCGATTTCAGTGTAACCAGAGCAAAGATATGCACAAGGCTACAAGGATATTCCGGTGTATTGCAACACTGCCATGGATTAATCGAGAATTGTCCAAGATACACACTTTAATCTAAAACCCCATTTTCAAGCTCCCAAACGCTACTTCATTACTCATAATATCCGCAAGAAATATGCAAAATTTCGCATAATGCTGGAGTCATCAATTTTGGCCAGCAGGTTACATGGCCTTCGTCTGGTCTAATCTTGGTGCATGTATCAGCCGGCGCTGGCTGCTCTTGGCTGAGCCAGAATGGAGCACTTTAAGTTTCAGCCAAGCGACAAGTCCTCAATTATCAGATTTGCATGAGTGATATGCCAAACGGATTGGCCGAACTGGATTGTGCCAGCCGGTTCGGCGATGGTTGCCTTGCCTTTGGCTTTTGGATAATATTTCAAATGAAGCGTAGAGCGTAGAGGACTCATTATCAAAGCACAGCATGTGGTTAGCCCCAAGTAGCGAGGCAGACTTCCGTTACTGCCAAAGGAGCAGCACATGGCGGCTGCCCAGATGATGAAGCAACACTGCAGAATTTCAGTCAATTTCCTCGAAATTGTTTTTTGTTTGTTTGCCACAGACTCAACCGACCCCACACGACTCGCCTAGGCTTCCTGTCTGCCCGTCTGCCCGTCTGTCTGCCTGTCTGTCTGACTGTCTGTCTGCCTGACTGCCTGCCTGGCCTGCCTGGCATCGCATTCAAGTTTTGGCAGCTTCATGGCATTGTTCGTGGCAGCGTTACGGGCGACAGTGTTAAATGGTTGCAATATGTCATCAGGTTGGTCCTGGAGCTAGATGGCGTTACTAGATGGCTGCCATGATAGCCCAATCATGGCAACCGGCAAGCAGCGGCAGCTAGTAGTGTCTTTGGGACCCGGTTCGGTTGCCGTTCGGCGCCATTTGTATGAAAAATCGTCAGGATGCTAATACGTTTGACTTCCGTTGACGGATTACCGACTATTTGGACTGTGCCTGCCCTTCCGACCAGTTCCGAAACTCTACTTGAGCATTCGCTGCGTTTCCCTCATCCCAAAAATAGCTGCGTTTCACATTTCATTTGAATATTTTACTCTCAGCCTTTTTTTTTTTGCTCGTTGTCCTCGGTTTTGGTTTTTGTGGGTAGCTATCTGATAATTTGCTCGGCTACTACTCAGTCGAGTTGTCGTTAGCGAAACAAAGCCTCGACGCATTGATAAGCACCAGGGCCTAACAGCCTGGTTGACGGAATTGAACACTGCCAAAAAACAGGTTGCAATAAAATGAAAATATTATAAATTGTAAGGGATTTCCCCTAAAACCGAAAACTACCCTTCAACAATTTTGACTATTTAGAAAAAAATTTTTTTATATTTAAAAAACTTTCTTTTTAACCTAAAATCAAATTTTTGAAATTTAATAGTTTTGAAATTTAAAATTCAGAAATTTTTATTCTCTTTTTACTTAACTAATTGTTGAAGACACACAGAAGTTTTCAAGTTTTAGGTAAATAAAAATTTAAATGTAACTCTAAAACTTGGAGCAATGTTTGACTATTTAGGAAAATCGTTGTTATTTTTAAAGATTTTTTTTATTCTAAAATTCGATATTTGAAAACATTTTGAAATTCAGAAATTTTTGTTCTCAAAATTAATTGTTGAAGTACACAGAAGTTCCTAAGTTTTGGCTACAACTGTCTTATGTCTTTAATACAGAGTAAAATCAATTAACACAAAGTTTAAATAAAGAAAGATGTGCTAACATTTTTAGAACATATTACACAAATGTGTATTTTCTAGGGAAAAAATTGAAAATTTTTGATTTAAAATTTACTCTTAGTCCTAGTTTTAGGGTTTTTATTACCTTGATGCATGTTTCTCTAATTCTTGTATAAATTTCAAAAGTTTCTCTCAGTGCAGAACACTCCCTCGGCGCATTGATATGCAAATTTTCAAATACGTTGCAGCATTTTTTTTTTCTTGTTGTTGTCGTCTATTTCGGCTGACGACGAGAGACTACCGAGCGTCGAACTTTTTCTATTTTGGCACCATTTTGATTGCCATGAATGAGTAACGACCGGAAAGCTGTTTTTATGGCCAAGTGATAGCGATAGCCCGGCTGGCCAAGGTGAGCCAGACGGTAGCTTGCTGAATTGCAGCTGGAAAACTAAGAGAGAGCTGTGAAAACAGGGAACCTGAAGCAACCTCGCCGTTGATAAGCGAGCAAATTGAAAACAACGTCGGCATTGGAGGCGTTGAAATGACAAGCGACCCGTTGATTTCTCTGGCAATTTCGTTGATGGATTTCGGTTAATGGACCTGGCAAAAATTGCAAAATTACTGCGAACTGGGGTTGCTGTTTGTTTGTGTTGTGCGAAAAATTTAAATAAATTGCTCTCATTTGTGGGCCCGGTGCTAGGCCAGCAGCATCATCATCAACATGATTGGGCTTTTGGTATATTTTATTTTGTTTCTAAATTGAAATTGCAGTGCAAACAATTTAAATGGGATTTGCATAAATTTCGTACACACTTGCACTACACTGGTCAAGCCCAAAAACTAAATCGGTTTTGTGTGTGCAGGACAAATCACTTGTAAATTGAATTACTTTGCTTGCAGTCTGCACAACCCTTTTATGGTCAGAACCGCACACCGCACCACCCAACCACCTCGACTCACCCGCCTTGCGTTGAATTGAATTTCACGCATATGTGCGTTTATACAATTTGGCCAATTTTCAATAATAACAAAACACGTTGCGTGAAAACCCGAAATCGACGCAAAAGTTGTCATAAAATATGATACGAACAAGAAAGAGCACATTAAGTATAGCATACTAGGCTTCAAGATATCCTGTGTGTTGAACAAAATATATTTTCAAAGTCGAAATAAATAGATCGAATTCTGATTTCAGTTCAAGTTAACTTATCTTTGAAATTTGTCCGATATTATTAAAGCTTTTTTAAATGAATTTTAGTTTAGATTTATTTGATTTTTTTTATTATGGAAATATTATATTTTATTTACAAAACTTCATCTCCAACTACAACAGGACTTTGAGATATTTCAAAATCAAGTAGCGTCAAATAAGTTTATTAAAGTCTTTTAATTTTGGAGCTCAGTTTAAATTCGCAATATTATTTTCAAAACTTGCTCTACACTTGCAACGTCCCCACGCAACGTCAACAGCCGGGGTATCAAAGCAAAGGGTTCGAGTTTTCTGGCTTTCCCAGCTACAACTCAATTATGTGTGGGACACACACATGACTTGACAGACAGCTAGCAGCGCTTGCATTATGTTCCTTTTTTTGTATTTTTTATGATAAGTAGCCGCTGGCTATAAAAATCCTTTGAAACCGTCGCACGCCCATCCAAAAAGCATGCTACACATTTTTTTCGGCTGCTTGTGGCAGACCAATCAACACCCACACACACACACACACACACACACACACACAGAGGGAAACGTTTGCGTGAGCCAAAATCACATTTTCCATCAATTTTCGTACATGATTTGCGCAAAATGTTCATTCGATATCGGAACTGGAAACCGGGCCGGGGAACTTGCGGGCCATAAAAATGCAGCACATCAGCGTCGAGTCGAAGCCGCTTAAAGCCAAACGGCTGTGGCCAAGCGGCGAGGTTGTTTTTAATACACGTCACATGTTTTGACGTGGTCATCTGGCTGATATCTTTTTATTTTTTTTACAATTTTATGGTAATGCTGCAAAATGTTTTTATAGAAACATATTTTGTAACAGTCCGCAGAGAGTGTAAAACCAGCACCAGGAAAAGGGATAATAACGCAACACGTCGGCCCGGTCGAAAAGCCCATGCCAAATTTTATTGAAAATCATTTTACTTTGATGTCTTCTTTTTTTGGCATTTTGTTACCTTTTTTTGGAGTGTGTGTGTTTCTGTGTGTGTGTTAATAAATGCAAATAAAATATGTTTAAATTGCATTATTTAAAAAAAATTGCGTCGTTAATTTATATGCAAATACATTTTTGATAGCTAAAATGTCACTGCAATCATCCGCCTGCCCGCCACTCGCCTGTTTGGCCAATTTTTAATATTTTTATTTTCATTTTTTTTTGTGCAGGTATTTAAATTTTATTTCATATATATATATACATATATACTTTTTTTTGCGGTCGCCCCACGGCGGACCCATTAATTTTGATAGTTGCGCCATGGCAAATGAGAGATATCCTTTGATGGACGTGTGAAGGGAGTGAGCTGGAGCCTGTGGGGGGAGGAGGAGCTCATCGGGCGGCTATTTCACATTGGTTTCAGTAGTCATGACAGCCGAGTTTTTATTAAACATAATTTTATTAGTTGCATTTCATTAATTTGCAGATTGCACGCAATTTAATATTTATAGTTGGTTGACCTCGTTTCTAATTAAACGCAAATATTTGGATAATTAAATGACAGAAATTAGCAGCGCGAATGGGTCGACTGGTCGCTCGAAAGTGGCATGAGCTCCGATTTAAAGAGTATTAAAGAGATCGCACTGATAACGATAAATATTATTTTTGTCGGATTGTCTGGATTCTTCGCTTTGGCTATCGATATGCAATTTTGCATAGGGCCATGTTTTTGTTGCCAGCTATACATATGTTGAAGTCATGGAAATTTTCAGTCAAAAAAATCATGGTGTGAACAGTTTTTTTCTGATTCATGATATCCTTGCCAATTGTAAATCTGAATATGCTCTTAATATAAAAGCAAAATATCTGAAACATCTGAATTTTGCCAAGTGGGATCTGGCTAATAGAAAAAGACGTTTACTCAGCTTCAGATTTAATTTTCATGAAATTCTTTTAGTGATCGAAACTACTATAACGTGATTACTACTGTTTTTAATTTTATAATTTTTTTTTATAATTTATTGTATTACTTTAATTATTAATTCGATGACATTCTAATCGATTTTATAAAAATATATGTATTTGTTACACGATGAATGATTATTTTTTGAATAGTTACAAATACAACAATTCTAGTTAAAATTTTATCGGTGAAAATATCTGCTCCTTTTTTTTTAAATGATATGTATATTAACATGCATAACGGATATTGTATGGATCTATATGAATGCCTCAAAAATAAGCATTTTGTAAAAAAAACATATCTTCTATATGACTGATCAAAACCCTGTTGAAAACTTTCTTTTTTTTAATGTTTTTATACAAACCTGTATGGAAATAACTGGCCGTTTTTTTTAAAATAAATTCCAAAATCCTATTCGCATTCTACCCGAACTTTGCTGGCGAAATATTTGCCATCGACTGCATTCTGATGGGTCTGTTAACTACACATTCGCTCGGTATTTCGCATTCAGTTCAGCAAAATCTCTTTGCTGTCTAATTCACTTTTAATTAACAAATCGCAGCCAGCGAATCCGATCGAAATGCCAAACCAGAAACTTTGTTAGCAATGAAAAGAAATTCAATTAAGCTTATTTGAGCGTTAAAAGCCAATCATGTCAGCAGAGTCCAAAAGCACAATGCACAGGATATAGCGGCACGGCATGGAAAGGACTCTTCTGTCGGAGGCATTTTGGTGAGGGATTCAGACACATCGCTCGAAGGGCTGGGGCGATAGCTCGACGAAAGGGTTGCAAAAGGTGTCGCTGCCTCGACACGTAACAAATGCAGTTGCAGTAGGAGTTGCAGTGGCCAGTGGCAGTGGCAGCTGCATCTATCTGCATCTGTTATTCGTGACTTGAAGCGACGTAAGCTGCGGGATTTGTGAGTGCCAAAGGCGTTTGGAAAATGCCTTTGCTTTAATTGCACCCTCGAAGTCAGCTTCATATTTGTATATACATATATATATATATGTCGCCTGTAAATGCAAGTAAATGGCATTCGATGGCGTCACAGGATGATTTGCAATTTGCATTTGGCAATTTCTGCAACTAGTCCCGTTTTTGCATACCAATTAATTAGATGCGAATGCAATTTTAATTACAGTCGCGATGCATTTGCCAAATTGCGAAATGTACTCCGTCCCTCTCTCTCTCTCTCTCTCTCTTTCTCTGTCTCTCGCGGCTTTTGGCGACAGATCTGGAATTTATGGCTGGACAATGCGTGGCTGCGTCGGCTTAGTGGCCAGGCAAAGTGGATTAGGAGGCAACTGTACATCCTCCGACAGTCTGTGTTGTTATTGTTGTTGGTCCGTTCGGTTGCGCCTTGATTGATCGCCATCAGCCTCAGCCTCAGCCTCATTCTCATCCTCATCATCATCCTCGACGCCAGCGTCCTTTGCCCATACGTCAGTCAGTCAGTGAGTCGTAAATGTAAGCAAACATGATGGTGGTCACGTGGCGGCCGTGTAAGCTCCGAGCAGGACACGTGTTCGGCAACGCCGCCTCTTGTCTTCAACAATTTTTGAAGTGCCCGCTCTAAGAAGGGGGTGGGATTCGTAGCCGTAACCCACTGGGAGTGGGTTGAAACGCCGCTCGGCAGTGTCTTCGCTGTGACTTCTACAGCGGCTGCTGTTTTTTTTTTATGTATTTCTTTTTTGTTGTATTTTTAGTTGCCCGTGTGTCGGCGCTAAGCCCAAAAGTATGATTTGATTTTCGCATTTCTGTTTTTTTTTTTTGCTAAGCACATTAACGCATGTTTTCACTCATCAACGCTTGGCTAAGTGTTTTGGCTTAGGATGAGGGCAAAATGAATGGAAGGCGTTACAATAATATTTTGATATGGTATGCGTCTAATAAAAGGTGGTAAGTTGAGAGAACTTCCTTAGTCAGACTTGTTTTAATTTATTTAGCTAATTTAGTAGAATATATATTAAGAGAATCTCTGGTATTACTAATAACCAGAATATAACTTATTGCCACGCACATTCCTTTTACTGTGTATGAAATATAAATACTTCCTTAGTCAGATTTGTTTTAATTTATTTAGCTAACTTAGCAGACTATTTTATAGTATACTAATTGCGTAATTTGAACGCACATTTTAAATAAAAAATAAATTTTATTCTTCCCTTTTTCATTATTGATATTACGTTTCTTTAAATTTTTGTAAAATATCTATAGTTATATTAATAGCCAAATTTTTAACTTACTATTATTTAATTTTTTTCTTTTTAAATTTTTACGTTGTTTTTCTTTACTTTCTACTATATATATAGTAATACTAATAGTCAGAATTTATTTTCTTATGACGCACATTCTATATAAAACAGGTATTTCATTTGTCTTTTTAAATGTATATATTATTTTTCTTTATTGTCTTTGTTAAGTTTCTGCTATTTGTTCAAACTCTGGTCCGTCCATTATCAGTGCATAAAAGCCACGCCCGCCATAAACCACTTTTGATGGCAAACAATAACCCCATCTGCCGAACACTTAATCGAACCCTTCGCAAGCCTTTTTAAATGACTTCATTTTGTAATTTCCAATTGAAATATTGCTTAAATTTGAATAGGAAACGTGGCAAGGATAACAGCCAGCCTGCCTCCTGCCACCGCTCCGCTGCTCTCGCGCATGCATGGCTGATCTTAGATCCTCAAAATCGAAAAACGAAAAACGAAAAAGGAAAAAAAAAAAGTTGCGTGTGGCAGCGCACGCACAAAAGCCAACAAACAATTGCAAAACATTTACACGGACGCACGCAACGACAACAACAACAGCAACAATAGGAATTCGTCAAAAATCAAAATCGAATCAGAGCACAAAAAGAGAATAGGAGTGAGCTCGGGAGGAGGGAGTGGGGAGGGGAGGGGCATGCTATTCACATGGCATAGAACTGACTTTCACACCCCGAGGCGCATTAGCCGCGCACGCGTCTCAGTTCTAAAAAGCAAAAGTAGAAACAATCACAGCCAAAAGCCTTCGAAATAGTGGCAACAATAACAAACAACAAATTGCCCGAATCTGTGGACGCAGGACGTGCGCCTGCCAGGACCAAAAGCGGAGCGCCGCCTGTCGCTGTTTGCACAGAAGTTTGCAGCAACAATTATTACATTTGTTTAACTTTGCCCAGCACTGCGGGCAATTATTGTTGCTGGCAGTTGTTGTTGTTGTTGTTGTCGTTGTTGTTGCCGCCGCCAACGGCTGCTGAGTTAATTTAAGAAA
Organism: Drosophila robusta; assembly: GCA_035043565.1. NCBI lineage: Eukaryota > Metazoa > Arthropoda > Insecta > Diptera > Drosophilidae > Drosophila > Drosophila robusta. Next base: position 2,892,149 of record JAWNMW010000572.1, read on the forward strand.
AACTCTCCCACAGCCTAAAAGGATTGCCGCGCCGAAATCCTTTGCGTGTGCCGAGTTTTGTTTTAATTGCTTCAAAAATTGCTCATACGCTTCATTGCGCCTTGAAGAAGTCGCGGCTGCCAACAGGATATGCGAGACAGGATGTGCGCCCTGTTGCTGCCGGCAATCCTTATATTGCTGTTGCTGCTGTTGTTGTTGTTGTGCTTTGTTTTAACAATTGCTGAAGCTGTTTGACAGCCGCAACGTCGGCCACTGTTCAAACATTTCACAACCAGAAAAGTGTCAAGGAAATTCGAGCCGCAACTTAGTTGGCCTTTGTGGTGGTGGCTTTCATTGAGTCCAGGTCCTTTTGCCCCTCACCAAAACTACTCATGGGCCATTAAAATAATTGTTAAGCTAACCATCCTCAGCCCGAAAACAACGTGGCAGCCAATAAATCAGCTGCATTTGGCCAATTAATCATAAAGTCCACAGTAGCTAAAGCAACACCTGAACCTGAGGAGTTCATTACGTGCAGCGCAATGCAAATACCCATTAATAATTTCATTAAAAAAGAAGTGTATATTATATATATACATAATATATATTTATAATTTATTACCGATCAACTCCACAAGTTGTTTATATTTTATAATTCCTTATTTCGAATAAGATTAACACAAATAGAATGTATTATAAATATGAAATATTTTGACAGTTGCTGGGTATCTTCAAGTCGAGCACTCTCGACACCATTTTTAAGATGTGTGTCGCTGTGGGTTAGCAAAAACAAAAATGTGAACAAAACCCCAAGCGTAAAAGCCGCAAAAACCAAAAATTGGCTACCAAAATCTGGCACAAGGCCCCCGGTTCATAGTCCTAATTGATTTATGAGGGTTTTTCCCGAACCAACTGTTGTTGAGTTCTGTTTGTATTGTAACTCTTTTTAGATATTTCGCTGTGCACATGAAATTAAGCTGAAAATTACGCCAAATAAATGATTTACGCAAATAAATTGAAATTTATTGAGTCCAACTGCCAATTTTACATATATGCGATATATATGCATCTATATAAATGGGGGCGAATGTACACATATATGTGCCCATAATTCCCGTAGCGCTCTCTCTGGTGTTTTTTAGGCCGCGTGGGGCAGCAGCTTGTGATATGTAAATTTGCATTTTGCCATTGCATACTTTTTGGGGTAGAACATATTGCGGCGGATTTTAATTAAGCGCAAAAGGCAACAACGCAAAAAATAAAAGGGTATACGCGCCCGTTCGCACACGTAACAGGATTAATGCACTGTCCTCCTGTCCCGATGTCCGGGCGTCCGGGTGTCCTGGTGTCCGGGTTCCTGGTGTCCGAGCATCTGGCGCAGCGGCTTTCCGTTTGATTTGCATTGCATTTAATGAAACATTATTTTCGAATTTGTCTGTTTAATCGTGTGACAATTGGTCAAATGGTCAAATTGGACCTCTGCAAATAAATCAAAGGCGTTTTGCTATGATCTCGCTTTTGGCTCGCTTATTTGATTTATTTCCCTTTTAATACCCTGTACGCAAGCAAAAACGGCACGGAGCTTATTACAATGATAAAAAAAAAGAAAAACAAGAGAATCAAAAGTACTTTTTATCGATTATTTAGTATTTAGTATTTTTACTGATGGAGTATTTAAATGCAAAATTCCGAACATAAATTCTGTTTTAAATATTGAAATCAATTTTTGATTATATACGTCCCAAATTAAAAAAAAAATCTAATTTGCCATTCAATTTATTAAAATATTGCCCATTAAAGGGTATTTGACATTCGGAATATCGAATTTCACAATTTTTTCCTGTTTTGTTTTTGTTTTTTATGCAATCAGCTTGTGTTTAATGATTGGTAAGCATTGCAATTAGGAAATTAGTTTGATTTTTAATTAACATGCGGTTTTGGCTATTCGCTTTGTTTTCATTTTCATTTTTGTTGGCCATGTTGTTGTTGTTGTTCGTGAAAATTGCCACGCAAATCATTTAATGCGTTTTTGTGGTTAGAATTGTTTTTGTTGCCATTGGGCCAGGGCCAGATTTGCATTTAATGAGCTTCTAAGTGGATTTTAATTTAATTAATGGATACTTTTTTACTGTGATTTGAGCAGCTAACTTAATTTAAAGATTGTACATTTAGTGCAAATGCAGTTGGCTTTAATAAAATCAATTGAAATATAGAAATACAATATAGATATATAAACAGTAAATTAAATAAAATATTTTAATTACGGCAAATATATGCGCATAATTTGGCTCCTTGAACATCTCACCTTAAACTGGTATTTTTGCATCCAAGTGCCCAAACAAATTTCAACTAATCCTTTTTCTTTTTAGTCGCCTCCTTTATGGCCACAAATCTATTTAGCGAGTGCATTTAATTAAATCTGCGGCGCATTTAACTCGCTCGCTGCGCAGAAAAAGCCAAAATCTAATTAGCTTTTCGCTCGGCTCGCAGGAACTAATTACCAGAGCGCAGGAGGCGACTTTCATGTTTGATCCTGTACAAATTAACAAATTGTATACGTTTATTAAGAGCAAAGCAAACGGAAGGAACACAAAGAGCACCACAAAAAAAAAAACAAAAAATGAAATGAGAAAAAATTGCAAACGTCATCGAAAGCACAAAACCCCGCCCCGTCCCCACTCCCGCCCCTTGCCCTACGTCGCCTCGTGCTGCACTCAAGTGGCTTTATCAGTGGTAACCGCAGTTCTCTTGCCAGGATACGCCACTAATATCCTTTAGAATTGTTCTTGTTGTTGCTGCTGTTGGTTTCTATATATATATATATATTTTTTTTTCTTTATTTTCATTTTCGGAAAAAGCAAAACGGCGAATGAAAATTGCATTCAATTGAGCGCATTTATTGTTTGAATTAAGTCAGGAGGAAAATTCCATTAGGTTGGCAGAGAAACTGCACTCGAGGATACGTTTCAATGGGCGCCCCGAATTGCCCGGGTGGGTGTACGCATGCTGGATGACTGGGCGTGTTGCAGCCGCAGCCGCAGCAGACACATGTGGCGCATTAAGCGAAGGACGTGCAGCTTCGACTTGCCGCCAAGTGGCTCCGCGAGCGCGTTAAATGGGATTTTGTGCAATGTTTGTGAGCAGCCGAAAGCGTCTTTTGTTTTTGGACTCCGCATAAAAGGCTGAGGCGCTGCAATCAGCGACATACCCACCCCGGCCCCTGCCCCATGCCACAACTGCGCCCACCTGCAACATGCTCTGGTTATGATTGACAGCTGTGAACGCTGCATTTGAGTCGCATGAAATTGAAAGGCAGCAAAAAATGCAGCGTTTTGATTGAGTCCTTTGACTGAAACGAACGCAAGCAGCCGCTCAAAAGACTTCAAAAATACCCTGCAAAATGCATAAAGTTAAATGGGTAAACCTTAAAGCATTATTTATCAAATCGAGTAAATGCATCTCGTTTTAAACATTTTATTTGATTAATTGTGCAAAATAATAAATACATAAAATTCGCACAATTATTATTGCTATTAATTATGTAGATAATCTAGTGTCATGCTTCTCTGATATGCCACATGTCACATTGGATAGCCAATATACCCCTTATGCCCCCTCCTGCTTGACTGTGGGGCATGCAAAAAATGTGTCCTTACAATGTTGTGATTGGTTTTTCCTTGCATGGGTTTATTAATTTCTGCATGCAGAGCCTTTGGCCGACTTGCTAATTAGGCATAGAAAGGCAAAGACCACAAAGAGCGCAGGGGGGGGGGGGAACGAGAGGTACTGTAACTGAACTGGATCCTTTATTGCAGTCCTTTATACAACTTTGCTGCTGACACTTTAATTAATTTCTGAGGCGACCAAAAGCACTCGAATTGCATTTATACAGCTTGCAGATAAACAGAGAGCGGGTTGGAGAGAGCGAGAGAGAGAGAGAGAGAGAGAGAGAGAGATAAAAGACAGTTGCAGTTGGCCAAATTAAAACTGCAAAGCGTAAAAGTTTACCGAGTCCGAGTCCGAGTCCAAGTTGGAGCCGGAATCGGAGTACGCTTCCTATTCCCTTGGCTCCAACCGCATTCCACACTGACATTGTTTGCCATACACTTCATTTATTTGGAATTAGAGCGGGCGGTGCTGGCAGTGCACTCAGCGCCAGCGAATTTGAATCCTTTATGAAGCTTGGCACAAACAACACCCACACACATGCACACCCGCACACACACACACACACGCACACAGCGCACACATGCTCATGCATACATTTGGCTGTTTGAAAAGTAGCCTCAACTCCCCTGGCGATCCTTGGCTCCGTGTTGCTGCTGCTGTGCAACAGACCAAAAACCATTGATTGTCATCGAATAGCGCCGGCCAGGACGAAGGCGCAAGCAAAAAACAGCAGCTTGAGCGCCATGTCCTTGCTCGGCCAGCTCAATGGTCAAAGTGTCCAGCTGCATCACCCCACGCCCAGCCACCTTCCAGGCCTTCTGCAGTTGGCAGACATCCGTGTCCATTCACTGAGTTTACGTGTTTTTGTACATTTGTTACGCTACACGTAATGCAATGGCCGTGTCTCTGTGTGTGCGTGTGTGTGTGTGTGTGCGTTGTCCTGCATCCTGCTTTACTGGCCATAGCTAGTCCATGCCACGTCACGCTACACTTGATAAATCTCTAATGCCACTTTGGGTGCGCCAACCGCATCGTATCGCACCCGCCCCCACTTGAGTGGCTACCCCGACTATTTGAATTTTGCCCCACCCCGCCCTAACCCCCTCACTTCCATCCAGAATTTGTGTAATTTCTGTGTGCGTCATCTGTTGTCCGCCCACAGCTCCCAGTTCGATTATTAAAGTCGGGCTGATATTTTGTACAAATGTTTGGCCACTTTTGTGTCCCTCAGGTGTTTTACGTTGATACATTTGGCCAGTGCTTAATCAAAGGTAATTAGACTATTGTCGTTCGATTGTGTGGCTGACATGGCCGAATGTGAGCAGCAGCTTGATCTAAACAGGAATTTTTTAACTTTATGCAACACTTCTACCTGTTGTTGCCACATGCCAGGCTGCTGCTGCAGGACATTCTCTTACTTTAGTTTGCGAAACCACAACTTTTTCCATCACCAACACCTTGAGAAGGTTCTCAAAAACCTAACGAAACTAACAAGTCTATTTTAAAAAATATATATATTGTTTAATATGAAAATATTGGAATATTGCCGCTTTGTTTTTACAAACTGCCAAATATATTTGGATAATTATTTTTAAAATCTCCCTCTCTCCTGTCTACTCCACTGAGTTTATGGTTGCAGTATTTTTGTTCTTAATTTAATAGTATAATTTTTTCTTTTTTTCAAATTTGCAGGCGGATTTTCAAAAATTGTAAAATGACGTTTTTATTTGCTTATGTGATCATTTAATCAATAATCAATAATTAAAAACTAATTCTCCAATTTTCGCTTTAGATTTTCCAACAAAAAAAGTGAATACGGTATTCATTTTATTTTAAAGAACTTCCATAAAGATCTTTGAAAAGAAATGTTGCGTCCGCATGGAAAACAACATTGTTCTTTTTTTGTACCAATTTGTTGACCTTGCAGCACGTTGTCAATATTGAAATTGAATTGAGAGGTGAATTTTTCAAATTATAATTGATATGCAGTCATGGTTGAATTATCTATAGAATTGTTTTATTAAATTTGGATTTGGATTTGATTGGATGACAAAAACAAAAAAAAATTGCTCACAAAGTGGGGTTCGAATTTCTTTTAAGCTCTTGCCAATTACCAGCAGCAATCAGATTTATATCTATATAGAAGATAGATTTTCGCCTGGCTTTATTTGCTGTGTTTAATGCAACTTTTATGCCCCTACTTGGCTGTCTCTAATGAGCTTTTGGCCAGTCGCCTCATTGCACGTCCGGCAACAAAAGCCACTTGAACAATGCCTAATTCCTTAATTAAAATCGAAGCCTACACTCGGGCGCCAAATGGCGCCGTTAGTATGCGGGGGCGGGCGGGGGTGGGGGTGTGGCAAAATCCATTGACTGATTGCAATATTTCACTTTTAAGTCACAAGCCCCGCACGGAAACAAACAAACAGGCGAACTGGCCAACACGGCGGCTTAATTTGTATGATCAAGTGGACAGGCGGCGGGGAGGCGGGGTTGGGGGGCGGAGCGGGCCGGTTGAATGGTTGCTGGCGACGTTTTATTAAAAAGGACACACACACAGACAACTGGAAAGCGAATCAGTGCAAGTTTGTTGCACTGTGACCAGCTTCATTTTAAAATGAAATTCGCGCCCGAGCACTTGACCATGACGAGCATCCTGGCCGGGGCACACGGCATCTTGTTGTGCCAAATGATGCCCCCACGGGGGGCGGCGGCTGGCTGTGGCCGAGACTCGTCGCGCTTTGGCATAATAAATTAACAAATTTGTCTGCACTCACTCGATATTCATGTGGCGCTGACAGGCAACAGGAGCCGCATCCACCTGGGTCCACATTTGGGTAGCTGCTGCTGTCCATTTGGCTGCTGCCAATCATGTCGGATTAATAACAACACACACACAAACACACACACACACACACACACAGAGCACGGTGCGCTGCTTTATTCATGCCAAGCCAAACAACCAAAAACCCAACCGAGCAAATGTTGCCACCATCGGTGGCAGCTGTGCTCCGCCAGCGCGCCCGGGTTTGGGCGGGGCTACTAAATGACGCGTCGCATGTTGCCATTGCCCGAGTGCCGCCTGTCAGTGCATTACATGACAGTTGGGACCCACTCTGGGCACCGCTCTTATCTGGGTTTTAATTGTAACGGGCACCCAAGTCGCACAGTCGCATGTGCCGAGTGCATTTGCTCGTGGCGAGTCCTTTCTTTGTGCCCCCCCCCACATCCTGCCCCCTTGGACGGCGTCTGTCAATATTTTGCGTATTTCATTGCTGCAGTCAGTTACCGTTGCATTTGCTATTGTTGTTGTTGTTGTTGTTGTTGTTGTGGGTGTGTGAGATTTATGCTCGTACCCCGCAGAACACTGCCAGGTTGCCCCCGGCCGCCCCTCGTTGGCCAAGCAACCGCAACATGTTGCAGGATGCGCGCTCAACACCCAAATTGAACCCAGCGAACAACCGACCCAACCAACCGACTGACCAACCGACCAACCTGTGGCCATTGTGCACATTCCTCAATGCTTAAACGCTGACCGAGAACACTCCACAAGCACTTGCTCTATACCCTTTGCACTGATGCAGAAGGTATATGCATTTTGATAAGCAGTTAAATGTTTAACATAAATTTAGGGTGGGTTTATTAGGTTTATTAGTCAAAATTATATATATATATATAAATATATATAATGTTAATACCAAAATCTGTATTATTTATTTATTTGAGCTTATTAGAGCTTCCCTTTTTTTAACCCACTTTATAATCAAAGATTTTAAATTTTGATAAGCCATAAAAAGATTTGAATACCCAAAAATATTTAAAATATAGTTAAGTATAAAAGTTTTTTTAAGACAGTTCCGGTTTCCTTGGCTGCAAATTTTTAATTTTAAGCTTAACCGGTTCGAACCTGAAATTCAAATATTTTTATAATCATTAATATAAATCTCAAAGGAGGAGGAGAAAAATATATATATAAAAATAAATAGTAATAATTTTAAATGTTTCCTATAAATACTAATCGACAATTTTTTTTGAGCTTAAAAATATTTTTCTAAATCATATTGGGTGAAAGTTGAAAGAGCTAAGGTTTTTACTTTTCGGTAATTACGAATAGATATGCATTCCTCGTATTTTTCAGAAAATGAACATATGTATACAGCTTAACGATTATATTAGAGCGTATCTTATGGCCGTTAATATATCGTCAGAAAGGGCCCGTTGTGTTTTTAGCTCTATTTTTGAGCACTTCCTTATCCGTTCTGTTTGTCCGACAATTTGGTCAGGCGTCAGCTTTGGCACCTGCTGGCCATCGCGCTTCCTGTTCCATTTAAAACCGAAAATGGTTCAGTAGCCGGGGCAATATTTTTTGGAAACACTCCTCTTTTTTTGTTGTTGTTTTTGTTTTTCTGTTCACGTCTCGTGGGCGCTGTTTAGTTTTTTTTATTGGAATTTAATTTTGGCTTTGAAACTCGTGACGTTCCATTTGTGTGCTATGGACGCTTTGTTGTTGGTTGAGTGTGTGTGTGTGTGTGTGTGTGTGTGTGTGTGTGTGGTGTCACGGCACGAATTTGTTTCGAAATTGAATTAGATTGGCCAAGCGAGCGACGAGCGAACGGCAGCTGATTTGATTGCATTTTCCAGTTGCATGTTTGTTAGATGGGCCAAAGGAATTTTTGCGGCATGCAATTTGATTAACTGCCGCGCGCTGCATAAATTATGTCAAATTATCGAAATACCCGAGCACTATTGGCACTGCCAGACAGCCACTATATATAGCCAATTAATAATGGGCCAACAACATATTTGTAAACTGATTTGCCAGCCAGACTGACGCTTTCGTAAATTAACTTAATAAAATAAACCTTGTTTAGCTTTCGTTAATGGTATTTTAGTACGCTAAAAGCAAGAATTGGGGGTTAAAACATTAAATTTGAAAATCATGCAACAAAGTTAAATATAGAAAAATACAGCTAAATAAAAATATGGTTAATACATTTGGTTGTCTTAAATTTTTTTGTTAAAATGCTAAATTCGTCACGCACCCACATCTAATAAAAACCAATACTAGCCTCCGTTTTATTCAACTTAGTTGCACAAATCTAATTAGGCAGCCTATGAAATTTTATGTCTGGTATCAAGTTATAAAAACTTTCAACAGCCTAGGCTTAAAAAAAAAATTCGTGACCCGTGTCTACTAAAAAATTATGCAAATTTTTTTTTTAGCTAGCTGACAAATTTTACGACTGCCTGTGAAAAATAAAAGAATAAAATTTGCACAATTTTACGACATTCTAATAAGCAAATTTGCGACTTTTTGCATAATTAGCCACAGTTTGAGGCGCGTTCGAGCCCGAGGTTTGAGGCTCGTAAAAAATTTGGCACGTGCAACGAGCTGACAAATTTTGGCAACAGCTGTCAGAATGGGGGCAAGAATCGCGGCATGCAAAGCGAGCCCTAGTCATAAATGTCCGATGTGCATAAATATAATTCTAAAGTTAAATGAAATGATTAGTGACGGCTGAGTGAGAAATTTCGCTCTAGCTGCAGGCGCGATAAAAATGCAATAAAATCAGCGGCTGACAATGAAAATCAGACTTCGATTTCTGCAGGGTTGACGAGTTGTCGACGATCCGAGCCCGACTCGCGAAAGAGGTGGCGGAGGGGGTTGATGTTGCTTTTTGTCAACTGTTTTGCATAGAAATTACAGCTATGCATAGTGGCGGCGATGGGTTAAGGGATGCACGTTACAGGTTGAAATCATATATAAGAGCACCCGTACGCACAGATATGAGGATATATTCGACCTTTGGATGCCTTTTGCAAACTTTGCCGTTGTCGCATTTTCCACTTTATTAATTCGCCAATTGACAGACTTATTGCAAATTGAAAACAAAAACGCGAACAACTACGACAACAACAACAAAAATACGTAGCTGGAATCGAAATTCGTTATGCACGCTGCGCCCTGAGCTATGCAATAAAAATCAAGCCCGAAACGAATTTGTGCAATCAGCTGGAAATTATTTACATGTTTATACGAAATTGAAACAACAAACAATACACACACGCGCACACACACTCGCACACCCGGGCACAGTGTCAACCCGCAGCCGACATATGCATTGTCGTCCTTTGTCCTTGCCGTGTGTACAACTCAATAAAAGGCGCAAATTTACATAGAAACTACGCGCTGAGGATCCACTCATAAATTCCACAATTAATGATGCAAAAAGTGCGAAAAGAATTTGTGCACAATTTGCATTGTTCGCTGGCCATAAAGACATGTGTGTGTGTGTGTGTACCTTATGTGTGTGTGTGTGCATATGTTTCGGGTGTATTTAAACAGCCACACGGATGTGCCTCTTGGCTAGTTGGCGTTCAAGTCAAGTGCCTCGGGCGAGTTGCTTAGACTCGTCGAAGGGCTTGTCAACTTTTTTTGTCAATCTTTTGCTTAACTATCTTAACATATTTATTTTAACTCTTTGATTTAGAAATCGGTTTTTTTATTTACAATATCCTCTTATGTACATATATCACTTAACTTAAGGGTTTTTTTTATCATAATATTTCTTTCGTAACTTGTACTTGTTTTCTTGCAAGTTTCAAGAGTATAAAACAAAATTATAATAATTTTATCCCAAATACCCTTAATTGTTATCTGTATTTTTATTTTCTTTTTTACCTTTTAATTTACTAGAAATAAAAAGTAGCTACGTTTATTTATTTATTTCTATAATAATTATAATTTAAATATAGATTATTTCCATAATTTTCTATACCCTGATTTTTGATAATTTTTCAACTTTTGTTAGTTTTCCTAACAGATGTTCTCCATTTTAAGTTGGGATATATTCTAATTGATAAATGAAATGTATTTGTATTTAAATAATAGTTTGCTATATAATGTTCAGGATGCACTTTATTTTTGAATTGGAAATTGGTTTGCTAATTTTTGTAAATTTATTTAATTATTATTATTATTTATTTTATTTTTTTAAAGTACATTTATATAGTTTATATATAGTTTCTCGCCAATAGAGTATGATGACAGAACACATATGTTTTTTGATGTTCCATGACAATATAACCTGAAAATTTCAAAGAGCATCGTTTAGCATAGCTCACGAAAACTTAAAAGAGCATTCAGAGTGCGTATAGTCTCTGCTAGTGCTGGGGCCTTTGCTCCTCGTTGGGAGCCGTTCGTGCGCTGATTTATGCCGGGACAATATGTGCGGCTGGCCAAAGAGGCGAATATTTAGCGGTGCAGGCCAAGAGAGCATAACAGGAAGCACAGCATCAATTCAGGCAATATACGAGCGCTGTGGCCACCTCCGCTACGGTCATGGCCAAAATAATTTGAATGAAAAGTCCATTATGGCTTCCTGCGTGCCGGCGAAGACCGAACGACGCCAGCGGCGACGATGAACGTCTTTGCCCGGCGCCAGCATTCACAGTGACCGCAAGGGCGTGGATGGGGTGGGGGGCCTTGGCGAGGGTAAGGGGTAGGGGTAGGAGGAGGTGACTGGCGGCACCGTGTGTGCGCTCAGGGCAATCCTTTTACATCTCTCGCAGCTCTGGCACTGCTTAAGTGCACTTTACACATTCTTTTATTGTGCCGCCTTTGGGCACATAAATTCAATTTGACCAAATCGTTTTTTTTTTTTTTGTCTCTCATTTTATTTTATTTATGTATTTTCATTTTTATTTTTTTGCTTGCAATTTATTTATATGCAATTTGCATAAATAATCACTTTTACATGCATGTCCTTCGTCATCCTGGCTGCATATGCAAATGCCTGGCTCATGAAATGCGCATTAAGTTGGCTTTAATTGCATTCAATTATGCATCGCTCGTCGGTGACCGAGTGTGTGGGAGAAGGGGCACGGCGATTGGGTTGAAAATCAAAAGCTCTGGCGCTCGCCTGATAAGACTTTAGTGGCGCCTTGCGCAAAACTTTGGCGCTTCGCTTAATTGCAGTCATTAAATTTATGCAGCTTGGCATGTTATCATAACGAGTATGTCGCCCGGTGCATGTAATGCCCGTGGCTGGAGTGTGGCAGGCGTTCCAGCGACGCGTATGCGTAACCCCTCTAGCTCACATCCTTTTTATCGGTGTGCATACAATCTCAGACCACACGACATATCCACAATGCACACTTGAATAATTTCAACGCGGATTATACTAATTAGGCGCCCGAACAGCCCAGGCCATTGAGCTGGCCATAGAAACCCCATAAGCATACCTAAGTCGGCACCGCTTGTCCCTCTCGTGCCTCGGCCTATCGTCGGCCTGTTCGCTTCCGCTGCGAATTTCAAATTCAAATTCGTTATCCGCTTATTACGCCCTCAACATCTACGGAGTCCAAGCTGTGCACAGTGGTCGAATTTCTGTTAAAAGACAAGTATTTATTCAATTTCCCTTTGCAACAGGTTGTTCTTATTTATATTATCGGTGGCAAATTCGATATTATCGATGGTTTTACAATTGTGCAATATATCGATGTTTATTTTCAACCAGCGGTGTATCATATGGTACTTTAAATACATTTGGAAAAAAATATCTTTATTAATTTTGTTAACATTCAATTAATTTGGTACCATTTTCTACGTTATTTGAATTATTGCCTACATTTTTGATATATCGATAATTGATTGCAGCTCTACTAGCTTAGCTAACAATTGCAATCCGTAACATAATTTCCTTTATTCTTGAGAGCCAGAGAGAGAGAGGAAGTGAGATCTTATCTATATCCATTTTCTACTTAAAAATACTTTTGTATTTAAACATGTTTAGAATGCGACATTATAATATATATATACCGAATGTAATTTTTAAGAATTGTGTCTTAAAATGATTTTAAATTTTAATATATTATTTGCTATTTGCTATTTTTTAAGTATATATATTATTTGTACACCCATCAAGGTATTTCGAATATTTGTATTTAATTACTTGATATATGCAGTTTTTTTTAAAATATGTTTTTTTTTGTTGGTTTGCAATTAGTTTAATTTAAGATCAATTATGTAGAGATTAGTATATGCAAATATATATATATATATACATGTAAATATTCGAAACTCCTTTTGCCTAGCCCACTGTTCAGTTTCTTACCTATGCGATGAAGATGTGTTCGAGCTAGAATTGTGTCTTATAATGATTTTAAATTTTAATATATTATATTTGCTATTTTTTAAGTATATATATTATTTGTACACCCATCAAGGTATTTCGAATATTTGTATTTAATTGATTGATATATGCAGTTTTTTTTTAAATATGTTTTTTTTTGTTGGTTTGCAATTAGTTTAATTTAAGATCAATTATGTAGAGATTAGTATATGCAAATATATATATATATATATATACATGTAAATATTCGAAACTCCTTTTGCCTAGCCCACTGTTCAGTTTCTTACCTATGCGATGAAGATGTGTTCGAGCTCTGGGTAGATTTCTACCATTGCCCGCAAGTTGGGCCCGTCATGTCAGCTTAAACAAATCATTTATATGCAGCGTTTGCAATTATTTGCACTTAATTGTGTGTTAAGTGCCCAGCCAGAAATGCCTTCAGCGCGCCCCCCACCCTTCCCCGCCCCCCGCACACCCTGTGGCGCCCCTTTCTAGCCGTTGCCAGTGCAGCGGAAGCGATGCCCGTTGATTGATATCGCATTCAGGCGTGCTGAAAATTATTTGCATTGATAATTCGCTGATTAATGTTTGCCACCGACGACGATGAGAGTTGGTCAGCCGACGTGTCGCGATTTTGGTTTGCCTCGTGTTGTGTCCTGTTGTGTGTGTGTGTGTGGGGTGTGTGTGCTGTGTTGTGTTGTGATGTGTAATATTGATGTGCTGCTTGTCGCTTCGCCGTTGGTAGGCTGTTTATTGAATTGGCTGAGGTTTTTGCATTAATGCTGTAAACAATTAAGTGAAGCGTATTAAGTCGGATTTGGGGCCGACTAACTAATTTATGAGCCCAACTGAAAGCGAGCAGCAGCCGCTCATTAAATATGTGAGAATTGCATTTACTGCATTATTTAACCAAAATGACTTTAATGCTTAAAGTCATGCCAATTGCCGGAGTATGCGAAACTGTGAATCCATTGAACATCATTAGGAAAGCATTATAAATATTTAAGCAGCTTATTAAAAGCGTTCGCAGACAATGTTGGCTAAGAAATAAAGGCAGCCTTCTATAAGCATTAGCAAGGCAAACAAAAGCATCCTGTAGAGGAGCTCCCTTGAGTGCTGCTGGGCAGGGGTGTTCAATTGCCAAAAAGAGAGAGAGTGAGAGCAAAAGAAAAATATCTTGCTAATTTATTGCGTTTTAATACATATGCAAATTGTCAGTTGGTTTCGTTTCCTTTAATGTCCTTAAGTAAATAATCAAATATGTGGAGTTGAAAGACAGCCCCAGAGAGATGAGAACTTCTCGCTCCGGGTTGGTTGCCAGGCAGCCAAATGCACAAGTGCAGCTGCTGTGGCAAAAGTGAAATCTAATAAAGCTACTTTCGCAGCAGGAAATCAGCAGACCAGATATGTAGAGATATACGCACCTTTCATAAATTGACTGTGCCACAGAAGCAAGAATTATTTTTTATTCATGCATTAAATTGTTTTGACTACCACTGATAATATCAGACTTTTCTTTATGTTTATTATGTATTTTTTCTTTTGCCGCCGCATGCTAATCAAATTACAAGTCGCGTCGTGTGTGTACCTCGCGCCGCCCCCACCCCCTACCACCCAAACCCCAAACCCCCACTTTGTTGCTACCCTCGGCAGCTGAATCATTTCACAGAGACGGCGGCTGGCACCTTGGCTCGCATCAATATTCGTAGTGCCCGTGGATCGCCTGCAGCGCAGTATCAAAAATAATTTGTTTGACAATAAAAGACGATAAACATTAAAATTATGTGCCAGAGATTTTGGGGCCCAAATCTGGCGGCCTCAAACATAAAAAAAAAAAAAAGAAAATGCGTTGGCGTTGTCAACGTGCTGCATATCCTTAATATGCCTCATCCTTGGCTCAGTCGCTTTATGTTTATTATGGCCCGGAGCGTCGCTGAGGTCGGCACGGGGCAGATCTTCAATGATTAGTCCGCTAAACTCACTCGTAAATTTGTCAAATCGCGCAAGTTATGCGAAAAACAAGGCAAGTGCTTGTGATACCCTGTAATCAAGTGGTTGAGTGGGCTAACTATGGAAAAGTAAAGCTATTTTTATCAATATTATTCGGCATCAACAGTCAATCAATTGAAATTTGTCTATGTAATTTTTGGTTATACCTTGAACCTGACTGAAATATACACTGGGTATATTATAGTCGAGCGTTACTTTTGTTTTCCTACTTGTTTTTTAAATATTTTTTATCTGCTTTCGCATTTGCATTTGGCATTTTGTGCGATTCCCTTGGGGCAGCTGGCTTGGCCAGCATTTTATTTGATTATTAAATTAGATTTTTGCGTTGAAGGTGCGCTTTCCATTTCTGACTTTGCGCGCAGCTTTCAGTTTTCCTTTGTGGCCCGCGCTCTTGACTCCTTCGCGTCGCTTCATTAAATATTTCTACGCAATTTTGGCTTGTTATTTTTGCACTTTGGCCAAAAACATCAAAAAGCGCGTGAAAACTTTCTGGCTCAGCAGCGGAAAATATATTGCTTGAAAATTGCACTCAACTTATTTTTTATTTTCATATTTTTATTTCATGTGCTTTTTCCCTGTTGCTTTGACAATTGTTTGCGCTAACGAAGTCGCTTTGTTTTTGTTGTTACTTTTGTATTTTTTTTATATTTTTTTGTGCCTGATTCTCGTTTGTTGCAACTTTTCAATTGTTTGGCTTCTGTCATTACCTTTGACACGGCCCTGCCAACTTGCTGTTGCCTTTTGACTGTCGCCGTCTTTTGTCTTTCGCGCTTTTGTCTCCCCTCGTCAGCCGCTCTTTGATCTGCCGCAGTTGCATTTGTATTAATTGTAATGATGAGGTTGTTGCAAGCCCTAACAATAGCAGCTTCTCTCGGCGCCCCCGGGCTGCAACTGGGAGTGTGAAGTGTTTGCTGGCCTCTGGCTGCATTTGGTCGTTAAATTTAATTGTCATCTCAGCGTATTTAATACATCGATTTATTAAATACTCTTGATAGGGTATTTGAGGTGCCACTAATTAGACTGACATGTGAACTTTATACACGTTGACGAAGCGAAAGGAGTATATTGGATTTGTGCAATCTCCCTCTATTGCAGCTAGGGACTTGAAATTTGGAATATGTGCGCGCTATTTGGAAATTCGAATAAAATCGAGATTTATTCCTCAGTTTTAAAGCTAGATACATACATTTATTTCTGACAGATTACTGATGACCTGCCCTATACATAGCATGAATATTTTTTGGATA
Source organism: Drosophila robusta (assembly GCA_035043565.1). Classification (NCBI taxonomy): domain Eukaryota; kingdom Metazoa; phylum Arthropoda; class Insecta; order Diptera; family Drosophilidae; genus Drosophila; species Drosophila robusta. Next base: position 2,908,188 of record JAWNMW010000572.1, read on the forward strand.
CGCCAATTGGGGGCGTGTCAATTTGATAAAATTGATATATCTTATGTGCGACTAAATCCAAATTAGACCCAGACTCACCAAATTGGACCTCCTCTAAATATTGATATATTATGATTATGATAATATTAAAAATTTCGTTTGATAATTTCTTCAAAATAACAATAACAATTAAAACCGTTTTCGTATATTTTAAGCTGTTATTACACCCGACTTGTTTCTTGTAGCTTTTGTGTGCTAAGTTTGATTCGGTATTACAACTTTAAAGAATTTTTATAAAAATAATAATAATGTTTAAATATGTTAATTAAATTATATTTTAAAATATATATCACTATATATTTGCAGATCAACAATTTGGGCTATATCGAAGTGTTCTGTGCTTTCAGGGGTAAGTATTATATCTACCATAAGGTGAAATTGTTTCAATATTTGAATTTTGAGTAGCAGCTTTTGTGAAGCAAATGGTTGACTTTAAGCTTGTTGTAAAACAACACACTCAAGCACACTTCTGTTAGTCAGAAACGTCAAAATAGACAATTGACATACATTGGGATGACTCGAAGTGCACGCGTACAGCTCCTTGAGGCACTGCTAATCCGAGGAACACGACCGCGACTTCACCTTGACCCAAAAAGCCGGCCCTCTCCGGTTAAAATGGCAGCTAACAATGGATTTGTCTTGTCCCTAGACCCTAATTCAGGCTTCTGTTGCATTGGAAACGTGCTCAGAGCTGCAGTTGCAACATATGCAACAGTTGCAACTGACGCACGACCTTGAGCTGATTTAACTGCAGTCGAGTTCCAGCAGCTGTCGCTGCCGCCTAGGGTCCTGGAAAAGTTGTGTGTGTGTGTGTGTGTGTGTTTTTTTTGTTGTGCTTTGTTATCGCCGGTTTTAAAGTATCGCCCAGCAGTAAAAATTGCTTCCACTTAATAAAGCACACTAATGATGACCGCAGGACGAAATGAAATGCACTTGAGCACGTAGCAGGCAGCTTGAAAGCACTTCGGTTCGTTTGTTTGCAGTATTATATAATACTTAGGCCAAAAGGTACTCTAATTTATTTTTAATAATGTTGCTGCGCCAAGTATTGCTCTGTAAATACGTTTTACCCCAGCAATTGATTTGCCTTTGCTAGTTTGTGTACTTTCAATTACGTGCAGATTTTTAAGGCTTTGATGCTCGGCTCATAGCGCGATGGGCCCAATCTAGTTATACTAGATGCTATATGTACAAATATTTGTGCAAGCTCGGTGCAAATATGAAATGGGCGAGAAACATGAAGATGATCGAATAGGAAATACTTGTACTGTCAAATATACTTTGCATTCAAATCTTGGCTCACTTGTCTTGCATACACCCCTTAAGCTGCATGGGCTAGGGTATGTTCCAAAATCTTGTTGGTCATGTAAAAAATCTAAACTGTTTATTTATGGGTCACTTTACCCCCAGCTGGGCATACACACACGCATGCACTTAAGGCCCGGTCCCGGCTTTCACCACTTTCACTTGCTGCCTGAAATAGAAAAAAAAGGGTTGCCACCCATCATCATCATCATCGCATATGAGCTCTGGTATCATGTGTGCTAATGCAAACAGAAGTGCAAAATCTCGAGGGAACATTTGATTGAATTCAGACAGTTAACCGCCTCAAATGCGCATTTCTTGGCTTCTTTTTTTTTGTTGGGGTATTTTTTTCCTTTTGGGTAGGCTTCTTCGAGCCCGTAATCCCCATTGCTTATCTGCGTAAAAATATCAAATTTTTTAAAATCATCTTCGGGGCAGTTGATTTAGCAAATGCTATTTGTTTTTCGTCGGCTATGATTGATATTATTATTGATGCTATTGATTGATGGAGTTTAAAATCTGTTGGGTTTTACAAAATTAAAAAAGCAGCTTAGCTTCCCTCCGCTACTCTAGTATTTGCATTACACAAAGAGTATTACACAGAAGCGGGACTTTAGATTATTATTTTTTTTTTTTTTGTATTCCTGTTTTGCCCGAAGGCCTTTTATCAGCCGCCACGCGACATTTTTCCGCATCGATTGCACGACTGTGTAGCGGATTGGGGTATGCCATGGAAGTGGCCATTGTCTGGCGACTGGCTTTGATCTATGCTTCCATCTACTTATGGGTCTATGCGATTTGAATACCGCACTGGAGGTGGCAGACCATTGTCACTGGTATATGATTGTGCGCGTTATTAGCATTGATGTCAGAGCCAAGGAAAAAGGATACATTGATCGGGCAATCTCAGTATCAATCAAGCGCCTAATGATTAAAAGCATATCGTGAATAAATTCTGATTTTTTTCACGCCAGTCACTTTAAATATTTTTTAAATTAAATGATTAAATTTATTAGCATTTGTGCCAGATTTAAGGGGTCAGGAGTACTGTATTATAAAGGATACATCGATCAGGTAATCTCAATGATTAAAAACATATCGTGTATATTTTCAGTTTTTTCCACTCCAGCCAATTCCAAGATAAAAAAATAAAATAAAATAACTTTAAAATGTTTGAAATTAATTTAATAAATATTTCATTATGAATGCCTGTGCGAGTTATTGGCATTGATGCCAGGTGTCAGAAGTACTGCATTATTAAGGTTACATCGATCAGGCAATCTCAATATAAACCAGGAGAAATTTGTGTATAATTTCAGTTCCCACTTCAGTTTATACAAGAAATAATTTTTTAAATTTTTTTAAAATTAAAAAATTACATGTATTAACATTATCACAAATATATTGATCAGATAATCTCAACATGAATCAAGTGCACACTGAATAAACACATTTCGCGTACAACTTCTGTTTTTTTCACTGCAGTTTTTGTAAAAAATAAAATAACTGTAATTTTTTTAAATTAATAAATTGAAAGATAATTTGATCAAGCAATCTCAATATAAGCCAGGAGCCCAATGATTAAAAGCATATCGTGAATATTTTAAATGTTTTTTTCCGCTTCAACCAGTTCTTCCAGTAATAAAATAATTTTAACTTGTTTTAAATTAATTAATTAAATTTTATTATGCATATATATGTATATGTAATTATTTTATGCTTACAACTTAATTACTTTAGGTTACTCTCAACCATTTGGCTGTTTGCTGTGTAAAGATTTCTATTGTTTTTCTTGTACTTTGTTCATGCTCGTGACACGAAAATGTTTTTGGTTCATGGTTCGAAATACTCGTAGTCTTAGGAATATTACTTATGTTAATGGACCTAGGAAAGAAATTGACACACACGTACACACGAACATTGACTTACATTTAACAGCAAAATAATTATACAAAAATATATATGTATATAATTTTTTTGTTTTTGTTTTGTTTATAATATTTTCATAACTATTCGCTAAGTTAAGAAGCCAACTACCTAAAATTGAAATCGATGCGATTTGTTTCGTCGTCGTATTTGTAAATAGACACCAAGAGAGTTTTGTAAAAGTTGTAATTATGAACTTAACTAGTCTAATACATAATTATTATTTCTATTAGTAGAAAATTTGACTTAACTTTAGGTTCGTATCTGTATGAAAACTAGCAGCTGCTTGCACTGGGCCGACCATTTGAATTGAAACTTAATTAAACTAATCTAAATTAGAAAAATATTCATGTTAATGTAGGTGCTTAAATAACTTTACCAAAATGATCACTTAAAATATTTTTAGCAAAATTATTTATCACATTTGCGCTTATCCAAACATTTTAATCAGCCTTCGCTGCAATTTTTCTCAACAGCGGCGGCAAAAACTTAGATCAACTTTTCCAGAATTCAAATGTTGCTCAAAAATTTAGGAAATTGTAACTGATTTTTTTTTTGATATTTTGTGTTTGTGATTTTTGCGATTAGCTTTTTGCGAATCGTTTAGATAAATTTCTCTGCCTCCTTCTCTGTGTCTCTCCCCGTTTGCTTTAGGGAGCGCTAGTTCTCACCAACGAAAAGTAATCACAAGTTGCGCTTAGGAGCCATCAGCCTCGATTTGAGGCCATGAATTTGTAGTTGTTGTTGTTGTTTTTACCGTATGTTGTTAGCTAGTTAGTTAGGTTTACTGTGCCTGCGGCTGTATCTGCACGGTGGCCGTCAGTTTGGTGGACTGGCCCGTCTGTTGTTGCTTCGTCTGCTGCAGATAGAACTGTTTCAACACTTTGCACATGGCCAGGGCGAGCATCTTCCAGGCCAGCAGCTGCTCCTCCGTGCTGGGCGGCGGCACCGTTTCGGTGGACGTCGCTTGATTGTTACCTGTTGCGCCCGATGGCGCCTCGTAGTCAACCTGATCCTGGCCCGCATCGCTGCCATAGGCGGGACCATCCACCTGATCGCCGTCGGCTAATTGGCTGCTCTCCAAGCTGGCCGCCGCCGTCGCAACGGGCTCGTCTTCGTAGAAGGGAATGGCCATGACAATGGATTACGTCAAATTTCCTTGGGCTTGCCGTTTCTGTTACTTTTCACTTGGTGGCTGTGCTTCCTGTTCTTCTTCTAGTTGTTGTTGCTGCTGTTACGCACTCGGGGCGAGCTGTCGTTCGACTGACTCGCACGGCGCCACGGCAGCCGTATTTATACCCGGGAAGTGCCGCTGACAGTCGTGACAGCGACAGCAACAAGCCGACGAAGGGACGACAACCCACCACCACAGCCCTAACCCAATGCCAGGCGCCCACCCCATTGCACCGCACACAGCGAGTGAGAGAGAGAAAGAGAGAGGGAGAGAGAACGAGAGAGAGAGAGTGTGCTCATTACTCGCGTGCACTTCCGTAAGGACTCTCCCTGTCTCTGTTCGAGTATTCTCTCTCTATGCAGAGTGCTCAATGTGCCGCAATGTCAGCTACTTTTCACGTGCTGTAAACGTTTTTGATAGAGCACGATTTGTGTTTCACACTTGTGGCATCTTACGTTTACGTTTTACGTTGCCTCTTACGTTATGGGGTAGCTGCCATTTCGATATTCGAACTGGTTTCGAACTGAGCACAATGCAATAATTACGCTCTGCGATTTCCCCTGTTTCGTGCGACTTTTGCGGGGTAGCTGCCTTTTCGATATTCGAATTTTTTCGAACTGAGCTCTGCCTTTCAGTAAAAATTTGTCTTTGCTTGTGTGTTTTCTTGGGTTTGTTGTCCTTGACCAAATTCCTTGGCTTTGTCTTGTGCCTCGACTATGCGAAATATGTGAGATTTGGGCCTGGACTTGGTTATGTTTTCTATGCTTGAAGAAATTCTTTGTTCTTCACTTTCCTGTGTGCACGGTAATCATATTTGACTGCCTATGCTCGGCTTATTTATAACTTTTTAGTGAATGTTATTTTGCTTAATAATTTATTTATGTGAGCTAGAAAGAATATTTTTTTAACGGCATCTGTGTTAAGCCGGCTCTGCCTTTTTTTTGTTTTTTTCCTGCAATAACGGCAAACAATTTCGCAACTTAAAAATGTTCCATTTTAAATAAGTACAATTTATTAACTTTTCTACTATAACTTTTTGATTATAATTTTGAAATAAATAAATATACTTTTTCTATTTCGATTTATGCTGTTTCGTATTACGGCCAATATATTTGGAACGAGTTAAGGTAATCAGGTATAATCATATAATCAGGTATAATCAGGTATAGCACATTCATAGGTCCTTCCAGCTATTGAAGACTTCTTCTGACATTTACTTTCACCTTGAGACGCTTTCTGCCCATTCGGGGGCTCATTCAATTTCGCGTTTTACATATTTTTACAACCGCAAAACAATCAGGCAGCATTTCCACGCCACATGCCACGAATATTTTATGATAAAAAGGAGTGCTGACTGCTGCTGCAACTGCCAGAGCTGAGAACTTTCGTACGCACCACGCCCTAACCGAATCAATTCCACAAATCAACATAATCAACTTCTCGCCGTAAGACCACACATAATGCACTCGCCGTCGTTTGGCGAAAATTTCCTTTCTTTGCTGTACTTGGCCAAAAGAAATAAGTGCCGTAAAAAAATGTAAAAACTTTTTTATAGTTGCTGCATAAAAAATGTAAAATAAAATGCAGCAAAATAGCAAACAAAAAAAAAGGAACACAAAAAATGTTAAAGGTACAACAAAAGAAAATGACTTTGGTTGGGCGGAGAGCAAGGGGTGAAAGGGCAGCTGGGCAGGTCCTGATAATGACATCATATGATGAGCCCGCGCCAACCTCAAAATCAAAATCAAAACCCATGATCTAATTTGATCTGAACCCTACAGATTTCCGCTGCAGTCCCATTGTCTATGGCATCTGGTATCACTTACCTGAACGCCAGGCGTGGGGCCAGTGGGAGGAGAGAACAAATAGCTGGCGAAAAGGAATGCAGAAATGCTCAGAAGCAAAACAAAGAAGAAATTGTTTTCGCTTAAAAGAACATTCAAATGGAAATGTTCTGCTTGGCTCAACACAAACAACAAGTGCAGGCAAACAAACTGCATTTATTTAGTTAACAAAAAAAAAAAAAAAAAATAGAAGGAAAAAACACACTAAAGGAAAGAATATACCATTTGAGTACCTCGACAGAACGTCAGACATACAGACAATGCATAAAAGTGAAGTGCGCCCGGGCATGTGGCAAGAGTGGGCAAGTGGCATACAAGTGCCAGCAAACATGAAGATATATTGTTGAACTGCGAATACCCTACAATTGAATCGAACGAATTTTAATAGCCGAGAAAAAAATTTAGAAAAATCGATTTTAAGTGTGTGTACGGGTAAGTTGGCCTAGTGAAAAATGCATCTAAAATAATATATGTATATGTATTGTAAACGGGTTTATTTGATCCTACATAATCTACCTAATTTTTTCTAATTTAATAAAAACATTCAAATTAACTACATTTTCATATATCTTAAGTTGAGTTTATTTTACATAATTTTAAATATCATTTCACAATTCCCCGATCACGCCTCTAGTTTGTTGTTGTATGTTGTGTAACAGCTGTTAGATAACATGCTTGCGGCTGGTCTTTAACAGCAGCAGTGTTATTTAAGAGGTTGCTGATTTAAAGTTAACAGTTGAATGTCTGCGCTAGTGGCGAAGTAATAAAAAGTGCAAAAATCAATATATACGCGAGCTTTTGAAGTTTTCGATCGAAATCGAATTATATACCGATTGAAATATTCCGTTTAAACCAGATCAAAAACATACCACAACATGTGAGAGCTCACTTGGCCCTTTAGGGGTTTCAGGAATTTGTTCAGATAGGTACAAATTTGTGTTTCGAATACTCGTCGAATGGTTCCTCATTCATGCTCGCATCTCATTCAAAAGTTATTAAGATATTATGTATATGTACATTTATATATTATATTATATTAAATTATATTATATTTAAATGCGTTTGATAGCTTTGAGATAGGATTCTGAAACTTTGTAGATCTATTTCCTATGATGAACCAAGCAACGTTAGTAGTTTGTAGTCTCCAGCTCTTAGTTTTTATTTAATTTCAGCATTTAGTAACTTTTTCATACTAGATTTCAGTATTTTATGGCTTTTTAATCAAGCATACACCTCGATCTAGCGCATATGCTTTTGGAGTACACAGCTCATGTTTTATAGGGTAGCGAAAAAAGTGTAGCATAAAAAGCAGCGTCGTCGCCTGGCGCACTTTGTTGCCTTCTGGCTGTCAGATTGATATTAAATTATATACCTTATTATCATTTCGCTGTTGCTGCTGTTGCTGCTGCTGCAGTATCAGAAGGTGGCCACACATGTGGGCGTGGCAGTTGCTAAAGCCATGTTTATTTACAGCTGGCAACAATTGTTGCTGCCATGTAGAATGAATGCACTCCGCTGGTTGCCAGGTTGGCTCCTCAAGTCAAAGTCAACGGCACACTTCACATGTGGCTGCTGCTCGGTTGCATTTGTTGTGTAAATTGTTGTTATTTTTCAACAACAACAGACACCCAGACACACAGACCGACATCAACGGGCAGATCCTTCGGCGTCCTCGTAATATGCTTGATGGCTGCGCGCCCAAGTGACATTAAATGGCTCCCATTTCGGGTTGGGTTTGAGTTCCAGCTGAGTTTTGGATTGGGTCTGGGTTTGGGTTTAGCTTCGTCTTCGGTGCGCCTGGCTGCGCTCATAAAAGTGGCTCAAGTGGCGAGCGGCTTTAAAGCAGAGCTGTAAGCGTTTTAAAGCTCCTGTCTCGCTATTGTACTCAACATATACATATATATATATATATACATATATAAAATATTTATTTTTAGTTATTTACGTTTACGCTCTTTTTACAATGGTTATCAAAATAAATTGAAGTAACGTATCTTCGATACCAAATAAATAGGATTAAAGCTTTTATTATTTGCACAGCAGCGTTTATTTTATTTGTTGTTTGCTTTTATTAGCCAAACAGAGAATAGTTTCTTGTGTATGCTCAGATGAGCTTTCGATTGGCAGTTGTCTCATTGAGATTTAAATGCTTTTTATTAGGTTCTGCTTCGCACAGTCAATATATAATTTTTAATTAACGCCAATATTTATTACAGTTTCAGGTAAGTCGCAATACTTTCGCAAATTGTGTTCTCTTCAACTAACCCTGATTAGCCCCAAACTCCAGTTTGCTAATCGTCCCCGGCAACCAAAAATGAGACCACTAATTAACAAATTGATTTATGGAAATTAAAATGACAAATCTCCAGGGATCGCCATAGACGCATCAGGGTAAAAACTCATATGCAAATTCTATGCCAAAACAAGAACAACAGCAACAACAACAACAACAACCCTTCAAAGTTGGCCAAAAAGAACTTGACTTTGCGGTTGTAAAGCGTCCACTAACGAACAAACATCCACCAGAGAGTGCAGACTAGACCCCATAGACCATAGACAGACATTTAATTAAGGTGTCTTCATGGCAACAACAACAAGTTGATTCGACTGGTAAATGAGTCTAATTAATAACGAAGCATTTGCCACATAATTCATGCGAATTGCCAGGCTGATGATGCTTTCTATAGCCACTTTTTGTGGTTTGAGTAATAATTTTTTAAGCCGCCTGTCAGTTTGCCCAATTTCAAGTTAGTTGAAGCTACGCAGTTGCCATTTGGGCTTTGTTGATGCTTTGCTATATATTTGTTGCTGGTCACATTTGGTCAGCAATTGTATTTATTTTTTTTTTTTTTAAATTTGGCTGTTTTACTGATTTTTTCGTTTTGGTTTTGGTTTTTTCTCTGCTAAACTTGATGACTTAAGCCCGGTGTCTGAGCTGAAATTTATGGCCTAGACGATATGTTTTTGGGCTGCGCCGTAATTTATGCAAATTGTTGCCTTTTCTTCGCTCTCAGTCGCAATTAATTCTGGCAGCCAGTTGTCCTGGCGGCAGTTCAATCATATCCTTAATCCCATCGGACTTCGTGTGTTGTTCGCTATTGTTTTCTTATGCTTGTACTCGTTCTCGTTCTCGTTCTCGTTCTTGGCCCCAGACAGGCCATCGAAGTCATCAAGTTGTCTTTTGTTGTCTTTGGGGTTTCATTATAATCGAATTTGAGCGATAAACTTTACAATGTCCGTTTCCTGGCTCGTAATTTACATGTCCTGCCACTTTTTGGCGCAAAACTAAACTAAATAAACATTTTTGGGGCCAGCAACAGCAACAGCAACGGCAACAAAACATCAAAAGCATATAATTTATGGTTCGTTAGGTCAAGGATGCTGGCCCAGCAGGACGAGCCGCCTGTCAGCAAGTCAAACTACACGCCTTGTCCTTTGTCTAAGTGGTGACGTCGCTGCCCCAGGGCCAGGACATTTTTAGCTGTTGCTCCTTGGCCCTTATGCAAATCGCCTTCACATCCTCGCCACGGCCATGTGTCGAAAACTTGCGTATTCATCTTCGTCACTTCTTACGGCTGGGCCATTTCGTTTCGCTTTGGTATTTACTTAGTACATCTTGGACGAGGTGTTTGGTTTGGCTATTAAATGGAAATTATACAAAAGCCAAGGCGCCCAAGGATCGAGGACCATCCCTTCGGCAACTGTGGGAAAACTGGCTCCGAACACATGTGAGTTGAGTTGAAATTTATGTGGCCAGCCCTGGGAATACCAGACCATCAAAAAAAAAAAGAAGGAAAGGGGACAGCAAGTTTCAAGAAAGTGCGCGATTAGTGAGTGTAAAACTTGAGCTGCGTTGGGGGAGTTGACGGCCAATACAAAAGGCAGTCAAATTTGAATGAATGACCCAACGTTCGCATGAATAGCTGGCCGTTGGGCGGGTGTTTGTGTTTGTGTATGTGTGGCATTTGAATGGTCAAATAAGCATAAAAGGCGACAAAAGTGGCACTTGGCCATGTTAAGACTTTTCGCTCACTTTTGTGTGAGGTTACTTCGAGTGGACCTTTGAAATATACTTTGAAATACTTTAAAATGTTTTCGGCTTGTTACTTAAATGATTAAATGCATTTCGGGGGTTGGTTTGTTTGCATGTTTTGTGGGGTCTGTCGACATGTCTAACGGCTGTCCGCTTGGGGCCTGTTCCACTCTGTAACACTCTGTTGTTGAGCTCAAAAATTTCATATTAAATGTTTTATGGCCAGGCCAGAGCTACTTTTTGAATTGCTGCCAGTCATCGTGTGTATTTTTATTGTCAGCCCAGCATTTAATTTAAATTATATAAGAGAAACACTTTTTATATGCATGCCAGCGTTTCCTTTTTGCCATTTATCTTAAGAGCCGTTGCCAATCTATGTGAATAGATACTCTTTTTTTGGTAGAGCAGAAATACTTTAACATTTGACATGCTGTGGTAATCTAAAGCAGATTTTAACATTCTTTATATATAACTATTTTTTTTATTAATAATGCGATCAAAAAAGTATTTTAATTATAATGATCCTGGTATCTTGCTGTCTGCGCCAGATTAATACCTGGATTAAAATATAATCATTAATCGATTACTTGTAAATTAGAGTTTTGCGAATTTCACTTTTAGAGCATTTAATCGTCGCTGTTTGCAATTTTCATTTACTTATTTTTTCTTTTCCTGCCCATTCAAAGTAAAAAGGCGACATTAAAATTATTTTTTATCGTCATTTTATTTGCAATTTTACTTTTTAATTTTTCTTGCAACGAGGGTTGGCCACATTGTGCGATTGCGAATATTGGCTGTGGCAAAAAACATTGCCGTTTTTCCTTTTTTTTACGATTGGAAAATATTTTAGTTTCATTTCTTTCCTTTTTTTATTGAGCTTTGTAAAAAGTATTCTTCTCATTTATATCTGCGCTCGTTTAATTTTTAATATAAAACGCGGCAATTTCCAAGAGTTTTTGTAAAACGCTTTTTAATATGCCACATAAATTCTGAAGGATTTCGGCATTGAGTGATTGAAATTTATTGGTGCAGCGCTAAGCAATCGGAACAACAACAAAAATATAAAGAGAGAGTGAGAGATAGGGAATAACCTGATGCCAAACATCAAATAAATTCAGTGCTCATAAAATTGTCTACGCCAAATCCATCCAATATATCAAATCAACCTTGCTGCACCCCACATATGCGCCAGTACTAGAGAAGTTAATACTCTGTTCACAAATCGGCAGAGGGCGTACATATTTGACTACCAATTATGAGCAATTGCCAGCGCGACAGAGACGGCACCTTCCCCAAATACTTGGTAAACAATATAAAAAAAAACACACACACACACACACACACACATGATAATTTATCGCACATGCCTACACGATGTCTGGCACGCCACATACGTGAATATATGCATGTGGGTACTCGCATATCCTGCGTAAGCAGTCGCATATTCATATTCATATCTCATATGCATGGCCTTTATCCCTTTTTGGCTGGGCGATGATTTGCAGCCGCTGCCACTAAATCAAGCATGGAGCATTAGATCACACTGTGCGCTCTCCTTGGGCTTAAGCCACAGCGTGTTCGGATAATAAATGAATTGTTTATGGACTCGCCAGAGTGTGTGAATGGAGTCGGCAATCTGTCCAACATATTGCGCCTCTAATAAAGAGGCGGCCCAAGATGAGCCAACGTGTTATTCACGACTTGGGCTTTTATCTGGCATATTAAGACAAAACTTTATGTTGGTGTTAACAACTTTGAGAGCCCATTGTTAAAGTGAAAATATGCCAATAGAGTCCAATATTTGAGTGTAAAAAGTTGCTGAAATAATTAACAAAATAAAAAAATAATCATCATTTAATCATCAATTAATTTAATTCATTTGACAGTTAAATGAATAACAATAACAAAGTGAGAGAATATTTCTTGTTACGTCAACTTAATTTGATTCCACACTCTTATCATATATTATGAATATTATTTGTAGTCGGGTGTAACGTACTTGGCAATACTCGTTCACAGTACTTAAAATTGGCAAAAACGTTCTAAACTATTGTTATTAATTGATATTTTTGGGTCATCCGGGCAACTCATGGTAAATTTGGTGACTCTAACTCTAAAATTGTGGGGGATATCGATTTTCGATATATGAATTTATATTATATATGTATAATATAAAGATTTTATTTCATTAATATTAGGGACTTTGGTGTGTTTCATGCCTTCGTGCCTTCAAGTTGGGCACGGGCCAAAAGCCGGCCTGGCACGAAATGAGAGTTTTAGACACGAGCCCGACAATTTTGCATAGAGGCCGAAGGGCCACGAAGCCCGGCATGACCCGTGGCCACCTCTAAGACGGACAGACAAACCCAATTTATTGACTGACTGACAATGAAATCTTAAGCTTTTAAATACCAGTTACAATTATATTAAAAAGAGAGAGAGAGAGAGAAAGAGAGAGAGAGAGAGCCACAAAGCAGAATGAGCCAAGTTTACAATGAACATAGTCGATAGCTTGTTATGAATTCATCTTTATAAATATAATATTAATTACAATTGCAGTTCGGCTGAATGACTGATTGACTGATTGACTGGCTGACCGTGGTGCTGTTGGGAGCATGAAAAGCGTGCAATTCATTTGCTTTCAATGGACGCGATGATGATGATGAAATTCAATGCCTGGCGAGACCCAGGAATCGCAGCTCTCTGCCGTAAACGTCTGTCAATTGTCAGGCGTTTGTTTTTGTTTGTTTGTTGTTGGTGCTGTTGTTGCTGCTGTTGTTGTTGGCCACACGCCGGCAGAGCCCTCAATTAAAATGGGCGCCGGCAAGGAGGCTTAAATAAAAGAAAAGAGTTCAATTGTTGGCTGACATATTCCTTTGTGCCGGGCGGTCATGCAAATTGTCGAAATATTTTCAACTGACCAACAATTGAGTGGTGGCCAGACCCAAACCAACCCCACCTCGTTCCGCCCGCCCTTCCGGTCCACCTTTCATGTTGTTGTGATTGGTTTTGTCTAATGGAACTCGAGCGTGGCAACAATTTCATTGAATTGGATTTCAATATACGAGAGAGAGAAAGAGAGAGGCCACGGCACAAAAGTACGGGCCGCGTTACTTTTTGATTTTCCTTCTTTCTTTTTTTCCGCCCCACCTCTCCTGCTGGCTGTGGAACACAATTCGTTGGTCATTAAAAGGGACACGTGCAGTGAAGCACGTGACTGAGGCCTGGTTCTCGGCATGGAGCTGGACGCGCTTTTGTTTTCACTTGCCGTATATAACTTACCCAAAAATACTTCTCGTTTCCACGTTTGTTTGTTTGTTGGTTCCGGCAGAGTCCAGAGTGGTGCGGGTGGTGCTGCTTGAGAAATGCGCTTTACAGCGCCGAGTGTCAATATTTGAGCCCAACTTGACACAATGCGAGGCATTTTTCGCTTAATTTTTGTACAAATACATTTATTATGTTGCGGCCTGGCCTCGTGCTCTCGAGTCCTTTCACTGCCCGGCGTGTGACCATCATGTTAATTTGTTATTAATTGTCTGTCCCGTTTGTACACAAAGCATATTTGTTATTTGTAGGAGGCGTTCCTATCAGTCGCTGGCCAGTTGATTTTTGTTTTGATTTCGGTTAGCTGTCACAGTTTTTGGTAATGTGAGCTGCCCCAGGGCAGCCAGTATGCGTGGGAGAGTAAATATCCCTATTGATTGTGATCGATAGCTCCTTATATGTTATACTTCAAAAGTGTCGCAGGCAGGGAAAAATCATGTTGATAATCATCGGTGTATCGAAAAAATTTACATCAACATATTAATATTTTATACAAATTGGCAACTCTTACAAAAAAAGATACAAACATATATACACAAAACAAAACACATACAATTCTATTATTTTTTTTTTCCGATTATAACAATTATAAAAAATGATTAAATTAAAAAAATATTTGTAGTTGCACCGAAGCTGAAATTTTTTGCGTAAATTGCGAAATGCCTAATTAGTTTTTATAATTTGGAGCTTTTTTTTATATTAAATTGAATATTTTTCGTCGTAAAATTTGACATTAGAAATGTTGGGGCTTTCGGCACTATATTGTTACCTCGTGTAGACATGTTTTTGTTTGATTATCCAGAGCACAAAATACAAACAATTACCTGCATTGTTGTTTTTAAAGTTATAGTTATAGTTATGTTGTGATTACAAGAAATAAAAATATGACATTTTACATTCATACGTATGTACATATACTTATGCATTAAATCACAAATGTGTACTGAAAGCATATTTAAAATTGAAACGGATACGTACTTTGGCATTATTTGCAATTTGGTTTGTTTTCAAGCTTTATCTTAAAGATGGCCAAAAGACCGATTTATTTATGACAATCGATCGAGATACATTGAAATTTCGCAAGAAACATAGTCGAACTAAAATTGGTAAACAGCGCTGCTGTTAACATCGATTTGTTGTAACATCACTGCGCTACTCCATTCTGGCCATAACTCCATTCTGGGCACAGTCAGCTCGTTTCCTGCCCGGCGTCGTCAATTTGATGCGGCGCTGTCAAATATGGTTAAAGCAATTTCTGACATGCTGGCGCATCGAATTTCGAGCGACTTGCATAAATTATAAATTTATTGTAAAATTTGGAATGCCTGCAGTTTAATCAACAGCAGACACACGACTTGGGCCTAATCCTTTTGAGTGCAGATCGAGCGAGAAAGGGTTAACGCTCTCAGTGTTTTTTTATTTTTTATTGTGCCCCGGCGCGGGCGTGAAAAAAGCGCAACAACCACAAACACATTGAGGGACCGGTGGCAAGAGTCTCACCCACTTGCCAGCGGCTGGTGCTGTTTTGAAGTGCTGGGTTTCGGGCTGGCTGGCCATCAATGTCAGTCATAAATTCATCATGGAAATCTGTTTTGGGTTCGTGCGGTCACGTGACTGAGTTAGATAATGCTCGACATCAAGTTTATTAATTGCTTAAATTAAAGAGAGAGATCGCACTGGGGTTGCCAGCTGCGGAGTGTGAACCAGTTTGTTGCCACAACAACTGAAATGGCAACAAAAACTATTAGCAATTAAGTTAATTGCGTCATTTTCAATATGCACTAAACGCCGCAGGACATCGCAGCAGCAACAAAGTCAAATACTTACCCCAAAACCTGCGAAGGCTGTACCAAAAGTTGCCAAATTATAGCAAAAATGCAATAAATATAATACAATTATATATTATTATTTTTATTATATTATTATTAGTCGAATCAACTGTCTTTCTGCCAGTTTCTATGTAAATTAGTCCCTTAATTTTTTATCTATCGACATGAAACTTTGCATAGATACGTTTTCTTGCAGGCGTTACATATGTCGGAGTTGACTGCATCGGTCCACTATATCATATGGTTTACATAGGAATTATCGGTCACAAAAAAATAAATGAGCTTTTATATGTAAGACATTTTTGTTTTTCAAGATTTTCCAACCAAACTCAGCAATCAAATGCGCTGCTAGAATTCTTATATATCGGCAAGAACTTATGAACATCTTAGCTTATTAAGACAATCGAAAAAATATATATAATAAAAATATATATATATATAAATTTATAAAATATGTTATATTGTGAAAAACTTATCTTTCAAGATTTATTGACCAAAAAAAATTGGCAATTTTGAACATAACTGCCCCTCACATATCAGCAACATCTTATTAAGAATTATGTACTTTATATTAACAATTGGTTAAAAAAATTAGTTTTTGTGGAAAAATGCATTTAACTATAAATATATAGTAATTATTTACTATATGTCTGCAAGGGTGCGTTTAATTTAGCCACCCAACGAAAATTGGTCTTCTTTTTGTTAAGATCACAACATATGATTTCTATGTGATTTTATAGCTTCTTTCTTTTTACTTTCACTGCCTTCCCTCTCAAATATGAATAATTTACATTAATTGTTGATGTTCGTAGTCGAAAAGTGTCATAGAAATATTCAAATGAAACTTCCCTCGTGGCTGCAGAAACGTTGCCTGAACAAATGTGTGTTCGTTGCTGCTTATATAAATTCAGCATCATCATGACAGTGTCAGGAGCAGCTTAAACAAATATAAATCCTTGTGCTAAACACATGCCGAACTTTTTGGGGGGCGCCACAGGACAAAGGACATTGCGCAACAAAGCACTCGACTAGGTCGCTTCATGCGCAGACACACAAAAACAAATAATTACAAGTAAAAATCGCTGGCAGGATAATGGCGCATAATGATGAGCAGGATGGCGGCTCGCCAGACGCTCCCAGCCGGCAATTAAGCATTTTCAATAAAATTTACACCTGAGCTCATTTTAATTGAGTTGCAGCCGGGACCACTCGAAACGAAACCAGACGAACCGATCCGATTCCAAGTGAGGACATGTCTAGTGCCAGAAATCCACCCGCCCCACCGTCGGAGACGGCGGGGGCAGCAGGCAAACAGAAAGATAAACTTGTTTTTCTGCTCGACTCGCCATCTAATTGCCCGGGCATGTTGTGAACTTGAGTTTCTTTGGCTGCCTGCTGCTTTCTGCTTATTTCAATTGATTCCTGCTTCAATGTACCGGAATTGATTTGTGGGCGAGTGGCCACGCCCCCACCAACAAATTAGTTGCCATAAATAAGAAGAAGAAAAATAAACAAAAAAAAATTGCAAATTGCACGGCGCCAAGCGGACAAGTGAAATATTTTTTAAAATTTGCATAGACTCTAAAGAGGGCGGAAAGAGAGGTGGAAATTTGCATATTACACGAATAAGTAAGCTGTGATATTATTTGTGGACTACCCTAAGCAGGTTGAGGCACATTGGTTGCTTCGAACAACAAAATGAATATGACATATTATCTATGTGAAATAATATTATTAAAACAAAATTAAAAATTAAAAAGGTTCCCGCTCCTAGTATTATATATTCCATGTGCCCATTTTGCCAAGCGCTCGCTTCTTTTAATAACAGATTCCGTTACGGGCCACTCACGATTCACAAAGAGCATTCCAATGTCTGATATGCACAACTTTTGCATTTTTTTGTCACTCTTATGACAAAGCCGAATTCTTGCCGCAATAAACATAAATTGGCACACGCAGCTCCCACAACCCTCACAGGCCAGCCCATCGCCAATGCAACCCCAGCAGAACTACTGAAATTGCCAATAATTTTGAGCCCTGGTCGGAACAGTCTAACGGATATGGCCCATAAATGTAGCGCATGCAAATTTGTTTCCTGATTTGTTCATTTTGTTTCAATTTTCGCTTTGGCGATTTCTTTTTGCGCTCCTTTCACTCCAATAAGGTTTGCACGAATTCCGCTCCCGGGTCGCATTGCATTCCTCAAATAATTGCAATGCTTCTTCGGAATTTTCTGGTGGTGGTGGCTATCAGTGGCCCCGTCGTCACCCCTGGTGAGTCCTGGCATGTGTGTGTGCCTGGCTTTGGTTATGGTAATTTCTTTTATATTTTTTCGTTCTCGTTTCTGAGCTTGTCTGTTTGCGTTATTAGCATTTGACTCTTGATTGAGTCTAATATTACATCAAATTGCTGGCAAATTGGAAACGAAAGCGTATTGAAATACTGAATCAAAGAGCAACCTTGCAGTTAATACTGGAGTGCGAAATGACAGTCACATGGGGGTAGACTACTTCTACTACTACTAGGATTTAAACATCTTTACTTGAACTAATTATTTCGATAATGCTCGAGCTCACGCTTTGTTTTTAAAGAATTTTTTCTTCCATATTAGAATTGGTAGACATATTTAAAATATATATATTTAATGCAAATTAATTGTAAAGGACAAACATAATAATCTGTGCAGTTTCGACAAATTTAAGAGAGCTTCTTTCAATATAGGAGGATCCGAGAGCTCTACATGTTAAAATTTTTGTAAATTTTGGCACTATTTCTGACAAAAAATTTGACCCATCGGTTTTAATGTTGTTTTTTATACTATTTGAGGCAACCACAATCGATTAAAAATAGAAATTCGCATTTCTAAATTTTGAAAAAAAAAATTTTCGAAAATTAGTAAGGGGGGAGTACATGCTTTTTATCAAAAAATCGAAAAAATGTATTTTCGATAATGAATAAATTTGAAATGCAGAATCAATCTAGAGGACAAACCATGAACAAAATGCCATCATACATGAAAATCGGTTCAGTTTTGACAAAGTTATGGGCGTTTGAAATATGGGAGCTATGGATCCGAGAACCTTACATGTTAAAATTTGTATCAATTTTTGCATGAATTTTGACAAAAAATTTGACCCCCTCAGAATCGGTTTTAATGTTGTTTTTTATACTATTTGAGGCAACCACAATCGATTAAAAATAGAAATTCGCATTTCTAAATTTTGAAAAAAAAAAATTTTCGAAAATTAGTAAGGGGGGAGTACATGCTTTTTATCAAAAAATCGAAAAAATGTATTTTCGATAATGAATAAATTTGAAATGCAGAATCAATCTAGAGGACAAATCATGAAAAAATGCCATCAAACATGAAAATCGGATCAGTTTTGACAAAGTTATGGCCGTTTGAAATATGGGAGCTATTGATCCGAGTTCTTTACTATTTTTAAATTTTAAAAATGAGATACACATATAGTCGTGACTTGTTATTCTGGCAGTGTGCGTTGTGCGTCTTAACACTTCTGACGCGAGTACGAGTACATATTCCAACATTTAAGTCTTTACCTTCAAAAATTAAAAATTGTTGTCAAATTATAGATAAACCATCAATCTGTATAATGTTAATTGCATAAGACAGAATTCTTTTTATTTTAATTTCTTTAAACTTTCATCGTACCGGTTTATTAAATGTTTGCCTTCTTTTTTGGCTAGAGTTAGCAGCTGCTGCTAATCGCATCGATTTTATATTTTTTGTTGCCCTTTTCTTAGACAATTAAATTATAGCTATTGGACCCAAGGAGCCCCATGTTTCTGTCAGCCGTACAATTAAATTCAGCAACGTTTTAATTATATTTTAACAAATTTTAATAAGGCACCTCAAGGGCCCGTTCCACATTTTTAAACTGTGCGCAGCAAAAAATTGTTAACAACTTCAATTAAATTATCAACTTACAGCACAACCGCTGGGCGGCATTTAATTACGAATGCACAAAAAAAATTATAAAAAATGACCTGGGCAAAAGTTTTTGGCCGCGCGGGTTTAACTCAATTTAACTGTGAAAACTTTTGCCAGCTCGACGGCTCGTTGGGCCCGTTCCTGGACGCACTGCGTCCTCGTCGCTGGTAACGCATTAAAAATGCTGGCAACGCTTAACGCGGCTTAATTGTGGTCACAGGTGTCGAGGGCAACATTTTTATCGTTCTGTTCACAGTTTACAAAAAAAAGTTGGCCCGCTATTATTGGGTAGATGGTGAATGGTGAATGGTGGGGGATGAGGGTGAATCCTTAGCGGGTAGGTTTTGTCTCTGCTTTCAACTCATTTCGCTTAAGACAATTTTTATGACCTTTACGATTGTTTGCAGAGCCCATTGAAATGGCTTTGATTTCGCTGCCGTTCTCTGGCAAAATTGTAAAAATCTTCAATTTATATTTTGTTTGTTTTAGCCCCATAAAAACATGGCTTTAGGTAATTTGATAGCGGCGGCAACCCTTTGGGCTACACCGAATAAAAAACATTGTGCACTTTTCAGCGTTTGCATTTTTTAATTGCTTGAAATTTAATATTTTTTGCCTGCCTTATTTTATGCTAATTATTTTCGTATGCACCAACAGCCCGAATTAATTTTATTTTTAATATTGAAAGCCAATTAAAAAAATTTAATTTTTGCACTTTTGCCTGCTGCTATTGAAAACAGCTTTTGGCGCTGGTAATCCGATAGCCGCAATTAGCAGGCGAGATGAGAGTTTTAAGGTAATAAGCTCATTACCCAACAGATGATCCGGGTAGAGCTTGTTGGACTGGATGCGAAGCGAGTTATAGATATGTATATAGCTGAGGTGCGGAGAAAAAAAACATGCTGACAATTTAATAATGTGAGTGCGTAAATTAAAGTAAAAACTCATATATACATATAAATTTAAAAAAATGTTTCCAAATGCTAGGCTATAGAACTTGCAAAAATACAATAGAAACGGAAATCTTTAAAGTGAAGTTTGAGAAAACTAGACTGCAATTTTTATAAAATAATGATAAAAAACACTAATCAACGTTTTAAATTTATAAAAACAACATTATTGTTGAATTCTCACAAACAGCAGTTAAGAGTTTGATTAATTTTTTATAAGAATTTATAACTTTAAACCTTAAACTGTACAGATTTAGGATTTAATTTAGATGAAGAACCAAGGCTCAACAAGTTTAAAATATGCTAAAAAGAACTGTGGCATATTCGTGCAGAGAATGAAAATCATTTGGCAGCTGCTAAACTTATTTTTGCTGTGATTTCTGTGTGTAATTACTGTAATCAGTTTTTAAAACCTATATCTGGCAATGTTAATTATATTTGCACCTACCACAATGAGGGCGACCCTCCATTAAGCCACCTTTGTCATTATCGAATCACTTGCGCATGTATATAGCTATTTATATTTATGAGCCGAGCTGCGGCCCCACCCAGGGTTGCCATCATCGTGTATGCGTGTGTGTATTATAATTCAATAATGTGCAACGCACTGGCGCTTGCCTTTTTTAATTGCTTTTCAATAACATGGCCGGGCGAGAAGGCGTGGAACGGCGCACGGGCTGATAAGCCGCCGGATAATCGCGGATCCAACGTGTTAAAATGTTGAAAAATCCTGTGACGGCTAAAATATGCACGGAGTGAATTAAAAACTGGCCACTAATGCAATTCGTTCGGACGGCGCTAATTTAAATTTTTGAGTAGCCGTCGCTGCCGCCGTCGCTGCCGAGGTCGCCGTTGCCGTCGCCGCTGCCGCTGCCGTATGTGCCGCATAAAAGCGCAACGACGTCGCCGCCGCGTGGTATGCAACAAATTGTTGCGCTCCCAACTAATACCCAGCTCGCAAAACGGACACAACAATGTTGTGTTAATGTTTACACATGTACATCGTATGCACATGACACGACCACAATGCACAGGAGTCGCCCTCGCACGGCTCGTTGATTTGCCAAAAGCAGACAACATTTACTCCACACACACACTCACACACACACACATTCTATCCTCGGCCCCATTTCTCTGCCATTCAGTGCACAAAGTGCATCAGTTGCGCTGCGTTGCACTTTAGAGTGCAGCCAGTAAATGCAACATCCTGCTGCCTGCCTGCCTGCCTGCCGGGTGTCGATAGCAGCCTTAATTAAAATTAACATTTTTTGTACCAAAACTTTACGGCCGGCCAGAGATCAGGAGACTAGCCGGTCCTGGCCAGGTCCCTAGATCCCTTACATTGTCAAAGCCCGTTTGATTTTAGGCTAGAGTTAACTCAATTTGTTGCTTGGCGGGGGTCAAATTGAGGGGAATCGGGGTGGGGTTGGGGTTGGGGTTAGGCTGCTGCCACACGCATTTCGATTGATTTTGATGATGGTTATTTAATTTGTAGCGTCAAGTGGGCGTTATTGATGCAGCTTAGAGTGCCAGAGAGCATGCCGTGGGTAGTTC
This sequence comes from Drosophila robusta, assembly GCA_035043565.1. Classification (NCBI taxonomy): domain Eukaryota; kingdom Metazoa; phylum Arthropoda; class Insecta; order Diptera; family Drosophilidae; genus Drosophila; species Drosophila robusta. The sequence goes on from JAWNMW010000572.1 coordinate 2,930,118, forward strand.
AAAGAGTTGCTCAAATATGGCAAAGAATATCAAAAAGCTTAAAGATAATTCTGAGTTTGATCTTTTAACTAATATTAATATTTTAATTAAGTATATGAGTTGTAAAAAATATTTCTAAATTTGATATTTCAACTACATATATTTAATTTTATTAATAATTAGTAATTTATTTTAAAAAAGCGTAAAGATAATTCTGAGTTTGATCTTTTAACTAATATTAATATTTTAATGAAGTATATGAGTTATAAAAAATATATTTCTAAATTTGATATTTCAACTACATATATTTAATTTTATTAATATTTAAATGAAATACATTTCAATCCTTTTTTTTACAAATGGTCTCGCAAACTTTGCTTCGTTTCGCGTATTTTTGTTAGCCACGTAGCTGCCCGGCGGACCATTCCATGTAACCATATTTGCAACCAGCTCATATTTCCATTTAGTTTATTTGACTTTTGAAAATGCATTTCCGTTGCACGAGCCCCGGCGGCGCTGCCGGTTGCAGGTTGGCTGCGCATGAGTAAATATCAATATTTACACCTTTAATTAAAAACGCTAACAAGGTTATTTAGTAGGTTTCAGGGGCGAGTGAAAACCAGCCAGGAAGTCAGCCGTAGCCGAACAAGCGACGCGTCGCTTCCTCGCAAAAGCTTTTAAGCGAAAATCCCAAAATTAAAATGTTAAATAAATTGCGGCTCCTGCGCTTGTGTTTAACTTGGCCCGGCCCTAATGCACAGCGAGTGAGGAGCGTTGGCACCGAGCTGCTTTCAGCCAAGGCTGCGCTGGGCTGGGTATTAGATATTCGTATTTGCACACCTTCCCAGTATTAAGTTGTGTTAGTACATATTTGAATTGTTAATTCGAGTAAAAAAACATATTGGCTATATGGAAAAATATGAGATGGGTTCCAGACCAAGCTAGCAACTAAAAAGTACAATAAGCAATATTAAAATATGCTTGTAAGATTTATATTGAGGATTTATTTTCCTTGCAGAAACATTGTAACTCATTAAATATATTATGAAAAATAAAAGTAAACGCACCAATATGAAAAAAGTGAAACCAATATAAACAAAAAGTTTTATTCGTTTTCTGACTGCTTTTGCTTTAATTTTTTTTATCATCATTATTATCTCTATTTCCCATTGTTGATAATTAAATTGAACATAAAAAAGCGTACAAAGAATTCGTAGAATATTTAAAATCGTGTTAAATCAAATCAATTTGCGTAAAAAGACAAAAATGTCAACAGTTTTTAATTAAGTACATTTGGGATTACTTTAAGAAAATGTTCTATTTACTTCAAGCTCATTTCAGATTTAATTTGTTCATTTGAATACATATATTAAGAACGTCCATAGGATTAAAGCAATACTCAACAATTTTCTTGAAGCAATCCCGATTCATTTTCAAAGCAATCCCGATTTGTCCGCAAAATAATTACAATACCGATTTAAATACAGATCTTGCGTACGATTTATATAAGACCGAAATGTTCTTAAATCAATCGCAATTATAGTTGATACAATCCCGATTTGTACTCAGAATATGTTAAATACGAATTTAAATAAAACAATTGTGCATTTCTTGAAATGAAATGAAATGATTTTCATATTCTTTACATGCATAAATGTGTTGTGTATGTGAACAGAGTTGGGATTGCTGAAGGTCCCCATGGACGCTTTGACCATTTGGAGTGCATCTGCGTGTATCTAAAATATTTGTCATAATGCACGTGCCGGCCGCCCACATTGCAACACCCACTGGGTGGTGACATTAAAATCTGGCCGCCGCTCGCCGCTGCATGTCGTTTAATTAAAAAATGCCCCAAAAGCATTTACCCAAACCGAGGGCCACATCCATGCCAATAGATGAATTCGATGCAATGGATTCACTGATGCAGCATCAGCGCTGTCGCCGTGTGTGCATTTTTAATGAAAACGGAAACCAAATAATCAGGCGGCGGCGACAATCTCTGGCTGGGATCAGGCCGCAACGGTCAAGCAAATTGGCAAATTGAACAAAGCCAAGGATTTCCATAATAATAATAAAAAGTGCAGCTCGCGGAGCGTATGAATTTAATGATTTAATCACACGCTCCCCCTGCGGCCAAATGCCACGCCCTGTTGACACTGCATGCGTGTCAAGAGAATTTGTCAAAAAATGCAAGTGGCTCAAGGGAAATATCCAAGTGGAATTCCACCGATCCACCCAACCACCCATCAACCCGTTGCAGGGTTGCTGCCCGCGGGGCGTCCGCGTTGCATTCTGCAAGAATTATTGACTCGGGCTATGTCAAATGCTGGCATGTGGTCAACATTTAAGTGTAATTAATGCCCGCGGCCAGTCGGAAGTTGCAACGCCAACGACGCACTTCCGCCTTGTCCCAATCCTCGCCAGCCAAATATGAATAGCAAATATTGCGCTTAATTTGATTAGAGCGCGATTCGCGGAAAATGCACATTGTCCCAGCCGCAGGCGTTGCAGTTATCATTGGGCGTGGCATTATTTGGCTTATATGCACACTGAAGGCTACATGCAACGTGGCTTGCAATTGTTGGTGTCAGTTCAAAGCTGATCTCTTCACAAAAACACGTCCATTGCAGCCTTCGTGTCCTTCGTCAAAAAATAATTGAAATCCAATTTGAAGTCTCGTTTCCCCTGAGATTTCGAAGCAGCGGCAAGCACACGATTTTCTAATGGCTTTTTCCGGGGTCTATTGAAAAGTGGTCTTTGCTAATTAATAGTTATTCCTCACAAAGTTTTTCACTTTGAACTGTCAGAAACTGTATGCAAATTCCCATCAAGAGTTTTCTTAACACTTCTCGCCGTTTTCTTAGCCCCCCCGCCGCTAACGCGTTGTAAATTGAATTTGTTCCACATGGCAGCCAGGGCCAACAATTTGAGTTGGCAACTTTTGAAAGCCTTGCCCCAAGTGCCACATGTGGCTTAATTACAGGCGTTGCGCCTTACATCATTTATAGTTTACGCAAAGTCAATTAAACTACAGAGCTCTCTTTTAGTTTTCGATTTGAAATTGTGCCAAAATTGTGCGGTTTGTGCAGCCACAGAACGCTTTGTGCTATTGACGAGTGTCAAATGTTGGAGAACATAAAAGCAAGTGGAAAAGAAAGTGGAAATGGGCTTTTTTTTGGCGCACTTTCCAACCCCTTTTTATCAGCAATTCTTGCTCTTGTTTCTCTGCACATACGACAAGTTTTGTCCACATTTTTTTAGCTCCATGAAAGCTCGGTCAAACCCGTTGAAAAAGAACTAGGTATGTTGCAGTCGGGTGTAGTCGACTGCGCACTATTCGTTCTCAGTATAACAGCTTTTAACTTTATATTTTTCTCTGCCAAATTTGGGTGACTATAGCTCTAAAATTGTGGGACATATGGATTTTCTCAGTTTACCCGCCCCTAGATATTATATATATTTTTATCGATTTGCCTTGCCCCACGCCGCCAAGAAACTAATTGTGCGATTTTTAGAGGTCATCAGCTTTAAAACTGAGGAAGATATATAGATTTAATCGATTTGCCACGCCTCCAATGGGCGTAGCCTAAAAATCTTAGCACTTTATCTGACGCTGGTATACAGGAGCATATATTTTAAATTTGAAGTCTCTGGTTTCAATAGTTGGGGAGAAAAAGCGTTCATATGAACCCAATATACCCAATTCACTTCATGAACGAGTATAAAAATATGGGAAAAACCCACAACACTCATAATGATGACACACTTACCACATAAACCACACACACGCACACACACACACACAACCAACAACCACGGACAGCCCACAACAAACTACGTGCGGGGAAAGGAACAGAATGGAACCCACTTACAACAGAAATGGGACCCAAAGGGTTGCCTGAAGGCTGGCACGAATGGCACAAAATGGCCACTAAAATGCACGCTAATGAGTTTCAATTACGTCTGAACCGTGCGGGGCGGCGTTCCGGGGATGCGCGGGGGGTGCCGGGGTAGGCACTTCTAAGCGTTTTTTATTGATGGGCGGCGACGTCGTTGTCGCTTCTGTTGTCAATTTGCGTACATTTTTCGGCGCTACTTTGATTGAAACTAAACGACGGCCTGGAGGGGGGCGGGGGAGAGGTAACGGGTTTTAGATGGGGGTTTTCGGCTTGATTTTAATTAAATTCCCGTGCAGCTGAGCCCAGTGTCAGATCGTGGCTTCGACTCGTCACTTGTCGTTGTGATTTGCTTTTGTTTTTTTTTTGGGCTCGTAAACTTTTATGATTACCAGCGCACGAGGTTGCCACACGGTGTGTGTGTGCTGCCACATGTTGCAAGGCGGCGCTGCCATCACCAGCTAAATGTTTATGGCGCCGTGCATTCTCAATAATTAATGGCAGAGTGTAGTCGCAGTTCCCACGCCGCCAGCCAACTCTACAAATGTAAAAAAAAAAAACGAGAAAACGAGAAAAAGCCGGGCCAAAAAGTTGGATGACCAGCACCACATAAAAGCAAGAAACTTGCAGACATTTTTCGAATCGAGTGCATTTCAATTCCCAAACGATTATAAAGTATAGGGCGAGTGCCGAGTTGCCAGACCGTTTGCAAATTTAATTTACAACTAACACAGAAAGTAAAACCGCAACAACAACAGCGGCCAGTGAGCAAATGAACGACTATCAGATGCCCTGGGTGTTTAATAAAAATTTAAATAGCATGTCAAATAAGTTTCACAGCCAATATAGCCCACTTCATGTGCGAATTACAGGATATTTATTGAAATAATAAGCCAACCATGTGAAAGGCATATGCAACAAGAACATGAGCTTGCAAATGCCGCACAGGCAACATCATACCGATTATATTTGACAGTCAATATACCCCATACGCAACTTGCAACTTACAGGGTATATAACTACACAACAAGAGCCAACAAGTGCCACAAAGGCTCCTGCAGCACTTTGGCAAACTTTTTAACTTTTGTTAAAGTCCAACTCGGAATTGTGCTCGAACTTTTGCACTTGGACACCTTCTGAGTTCAGAGCCCCGAGCTGAGTTGCAGCCGCTGTAAACGTGGACTGACCCAGCCCAAATTAGCAGCATAGTGTGCACAGCAAATTATGTTTATTATTACTTTGGCACGCAATTTGGGCTGGCCCGGGCTAAGCTGCCATTTCCCATCCCCCCCTGCCTCCCCCCCCCCTTTTTTCCCTCCCTCGAGCTCGTATTCGAGAGTATATGCAACTATGCAGCGCAGAACTTGAAATTTAAATTAATAAGCCAAGGTCCAAATGCACAAGCTTCGCGAGGCGCCTCAACGAGCCTCGTTAAGTGTCTGCCGTCTGGAGTTCGCTTCAGTTTTGGCCACGAACAGAAACTGCTTGGAGCATCATCGTCTTTGGCTCACACACACACACACACATACACACTAAATTGCACTTTAATTGCACTTTAGGAGTGCCAGCCAAAAAGCTAAAAACTTTTGTGTCCGTGTCCGGGCAAGTTTTCAGCTTTGAGAGACAATGCTTCGAGACAGGAAATTGGTAATCATCATAAATAAGTGATTAAAATTAATTAAATTCATTTTTGTGACAACGTTTTGGCACATCTCAATAGAGATTGCTTTAAAAAGAAATAAGTGCACTATTTGAGCTAGAGTTAAATAGGAGAGGGTTATGAAAGTACATATCTTAATATATATATAATACATACCGTAGAGCTTATAGATCTGAGACAAAATTATAAAACCCTCTGCAGAGGTTAAACAAGTTAGAGCGTTGCAGTCGGGTTCACTGTAGAACAACAGATTAAAGCGCGCAAAAACGATCTAAATTATTGTTTATCCCTTAATAAGATATATCCATTTGGAATTTATCGAAAAAATATTTGTGTGTATCCAGCTTTAAAATTGAGCGAGATATATCCATTTTTATCTAGTTGCCACGCCCCCAGTGGATGCAACCAGAAAATCGCCGCACTTTATCTGAGGCGGGTATAGACGAATATATATTAAAAATTTAAGGGCTCTCTTCATACGAATGGACGGACATTGGACAAACCCAATGTACTATTTTCACTTTATGAAGGAATATAAAAAACATCTTGTTTAAATTTAATAAAGGGCGACTCAGCTACTTCAATAATTGAAATAATTACTCGGAAAATTTCAATACCCTCAGAAGGGTGAACACATATACATATATATTACTCTTTAAATTTACGTACAGGAATACACTATCTCAAAAGTTGGCAACATAGACTGATAGCTGACAAATGGCCAATATTAACTCAGTTTCACTTTGGATAGCTCCAATTTGAGCTCCATTGCCATCACGTTGTTACCGTTGTGGTGCAGGCTGCGCAGCCACTTGACATAGTCGTCGGGTATGCCCGTCTCCTGGGCACCCTTGACCAGCACCTTGAGGTACGTCTGCGAGGGCTGGCGATTGTGAGGCACATCAGCGACAGCAGCCGGCTCGTGCACCACCGATTCCGGCTGATTGCTCAGATGGTAGGCGCGACAGACGACCTCCGCATTGCTGCTCAGCGAGAGCACGGGCACACTAATGGGTATATAGATGCCGTCGGACACGCCCTCCTGGCTGTAATGGACAGAAACTGTTATGGCTGTCTACAGAGTTATGCTTGCGCATTGCGTACTTATCCAAATCCTTCAGGTTGCACATATCAATCTCCCAGATGGCGCCAAACACTTGCGCACCCGGCGTGGGCACAATCGTCGCGGGCGCTCCCAGCCAGGTGTTGGAGCCGACGCCGTGAAAGTCGAGCCGATAATTCTGCAAACATGAGTTAATTAGCATATTGGCCAACGATTGCTGCCTGACTTACCTCCAGCTTGCCGGCCCCAATGCGCCTGGCCGTGGGATTCTGTATGTGTATGCGGCGGGCCAACATGTTGCTGCCAAAGCCAAAGTAATAGAATTTATTGGCCATCTTCAAGCTGGGCGTTGCCACGCAAATGCTAGCTGGAGGTAGATTTGTGTATCTGTAAAGAGAGAATGTGTCAAACTATACACAATATGTCAAAATGTGATTTACCCTCGACACTGATCGCTTTGTTTTCACAAACTTCGAAATATATACTACATATTTAGATGGGGATGAATGGCTTAAACTGAGGTAGATATATCAATTTTTTTCGAATTGCTAGGCCACAGTGCGCGTAGCCAAAAAATCGTATAAGTTTATCTGACGAAGCTATGCATATAGTGGCGAAAGAAATTGCGTTCATATAGACAGACGGTCAGGCAGAACAAAAAAAAAGATATTTATTTTGAACACAAAGTTAAGACCATTTTAATCTGTTTAGATATGCTTACACTACGAACGAGTATTGCGTAGTCGGTTACACCCGACTGCAACTTTCTTACATCTTTCTGTCTTAAGGTTTGAAAGGTATTATTTAACTATATTCCACTGCTTGCAGGCAGTGCAAATCAAAGCTTATAAGAACTAATAAATTAATAAAGTGAACATGCCAAGTTTAAACAGCATATTAAGCAGTTTTCTGATTAACTCCAGCCGAACACGCCCACTCCCTCCTCCACTAATTGCAGAAATCGATATTTTTTCAAAAAACAAAAATTCAAATTGCTTTCGTTTGTTTTAAGCAGTTATTTTACTGTGCACGAGTATTGCGTAATCGGTTACACCCGACTGCAACTTTCATACATTTATCTTTTAGGAATTTCTTATATATATGTATATATAGATCCCACTGCTCACAGGCAGTGCAAATAGAAGCAGTTTCGATGGTTGTGTTCTTGGCTAATAAAAGCTAATAATTTAATAAAATGAATAGCAAAAGAATATAGCAAGGTTTAACAGCAAATTACATTTTATTCAATACAATTGCCTTTTTTAAGCTTTCTTGTGACTGTAAAAAGTGACTAGCCGATATAAACTTCATTCACAATGTTCCACTTTTCGCTTTTCAGCGAAAGCTTTTTTACGTCTGAGCTTTCAATTGAGTATAAAACAGCTGTTAGTTAATTTATGAGGGCTGTATGTTGTATTTATTTATTTTTAATTGAAACTTACGTGCTTTAAACTATGCACGTCAATTTAACCGTAAAATCTAAGTTTCTTTATAGTTTTATTCAACTAGGTACTATTAATTTTTACACGTCACCAAATAATTTTAATCTTTGTTTACACGCAGCTGACACAGCTGACGACGAGCAACTGACTTTGACAAGAAGAAAGCAAAACCACCGCCATCGTTTTCTACACTAAGCAACAAAAGTTGTGAAACTGTTGCTAACAATATTATATTCTAACGTATATTCTTATAACTTATGTCGCTTAACTTTTAGAGTATTACTTCGAGATTTGCATATATCTCATTTTATATGAATTAATATAAAAATAAAAAATTTAAACAATTAAGAATGCTCTTGTCGGAAGCACCTGACTGGGAGCTATCGTTACAAACATTTCAAACCCCTGGCATTCATACATACATACACAAAATTACACATATGCATACAAACGCACGCCGTACTTCATTTAGCGACTGAACTTGGCCCCCACAATGGAAACTAAATTCGTGAAGTGTAACTGAAATTTAATTTAGTACGACACAAGAGCATTCAACTGAATTTACAAGCTTAAGCTCAACTCTGTAGTACTACAATTGCGCGTTTTTTTTATTTTTGGGTCAAGTGGAGAGAAGTATTGAAAATTCGAAATATTCTTAACCTGCGTCTGCTTTACGAGAACATCATAAATTAAGTTTTTGGCCTATCTATTATACTTTCCGAGATAACCTAAGAAAACCAACTCGTAAAATCGATTCTTATCGATATTAATGAAAAGATGCAATATATCGCAAAAAAAACCATTACCCATTTCCACTGGCTTCAGGGCTAACAAATAGAAATGCAGACACAATCACACAAAGCAGTGAACACAACGTAAAGCAGTGTAGTTCCACAATGAAAACAACTGCTTGCTGTGGTTTAAGACTCGACTAGTGCTGGACTTCTACCTATTTCTGAACTGCAGCTGCTTTACGAGAACATAAACTAAATTTGGTGATTCTAGTTCTTATAGTTTCCAAGACTTGAAATAGGTTTTTATCGATATTAATGAAATGGTGCAAAAAAAAACCATTTTACACTTTATATCCATTTTCAATTCCTTTAGTGTTAAACAAAGCAGTTAACACAGTGTGAGGCAGTCAAATTACATAGCGCAATAATGAAAACTGCTTGCTGCGGTTTATGCCTTGACTAGTGTTGGTTCAAGTCTTTGCTCGAAGATATACTCGTACCAGTAAAGAACACAACCAAACTGAATAAATTTAATTCTTGCAGGCTTCAAATAATCGTTTACACTACACTACATATATTTTAGATGATATTATATTACTTTTAAATTACAATTTCTAGCTGGCGACTGACAATTCCACGTCTTGCACCTCGAGTCTCTCCTCCATTTTCTTGGCCGTTTTGTTGTTGTGCTTGAGACCCTTCAACCACTGGACGTACTCCTCTGGAATGCCGCTTTCAATGGCGCCCTTGACGAGCACCTGCAGATAGGTCTTCGACGGCTGTCGATTCTCGGGCACCTCTTCTGGCGCCATGTCGTGCAAGTTGCTCTCCGGCTGTTGCGTTAGCGCGTAGGCTCTTGCGCTAATTTCGGTGTCATTGCCACGCAGCTTTATTTGCACGTTCAGCGGTATGTAAAAGTTCTGGGGAACACCCTCCTGTCTGATAAGGGCACACAATTAAAATACACTGCAATGGGCTGATCCCGCTCACCTGTCGAGGTCCGGCAAGTTGGACATATCGATCTCCCACAGCGTGCCCCAGGTTTCGCTGCCCGGCGTCGGCACAATGGTGGCCACAGCGCCTCCCCACCTTCTGGACATGTTTGCAAAGTCCAGGCGGTAATCCTTCAGGAGTGCGGGCCCCACCATCTCGGCGGTGGGGTTCTCAATGTGAATTCGCTTGGCCAGCATATTGCTTCCAAAGCCAAAGTAAAAAAACTTTTGCCCATGAATCGTAGGCAGCAGCTGAGACAGGGTGATATTTGAATAGCCGTGCACTCCGCTCGTCGCCCCCACCGCCACGAGTAGAGAGATCAACGCAGTAAATGTATTCATTTCAATTCAGTTGAATACACGTATTATTTGACTGTCAGCTTTTGTTGTACTGATTGTAGACAACATTCGCAGAGCCTGTTTAAATCGCAACTGTGCTTTGCAAGGTCAGAGAGCTGCATTGAGCTTGATCGAGCCTCTCAGCAGCATCATGTTCGGTCGAGCTTCGCACGCGGGATATTATATATATTTTGTGATCGGGTATGGAGGTGATGATCTCTCAGCAAGATTCGGCTATTACGGCTGATTTCGGTTAGAGCTTTGTCAGTGCTCAGAAAAAAAAGCTACAACTTTTTTTTTGGAATATATGGCTACTGCGAATACAAATTTAAGAGTACCTAATGGCTCAGCACAAAATGAAAGTATAAAATATATTTTGCCATTGACATATAAAAAATATATACAAAACCTTACAATAAAATGTCATAAAATGCAAAAGAGATCAATTAAAATACCTAAAAAAAAGGCCTAAATATAACATTGGTTATTCACAATAAATAAATTTATTTATTTTAAAAAATAAGTACTCTATATAGTAGTTGACAACTGATTATTGTTAACCAATGTTATTCTTAAATTTATTCGTATAGTCTGCTATATGCACCAACAATGTACATTATATACATTTGGTATTTATAAGCCTTAAATGAAACCAAAGTTCAATCCAAGTTTATAGCTAGAGAAACTTTTATAAGCTATATTTCGTCCAACCCTCATCTTTAACTGAGGCAACTAATTAGAAACATAAAAAAGGAATATAAAAGCTTGAAAGGGTTTTAAAGAATAAATAAACAATAAACATAATTTTTTGTTTATCGCGAAAATATCCATGTTCTACGTTAATCAGGCTAAGAATGAGAAACTAGTTTATTACGTTTGCTGATAAAATGGCATATTTTCATCTGTTCATGGTATTGAAACGTTACGAGAGTAAAGAGTTGATCCGATGCGGAGCCGTAACAACATTTAAAATAAAAATCGCTGTAGTAAAGTTTTATCCCTTTTACCTGTCTTAAAAACTTTTTATATTCGTATTAAGGGCCAACCAACTTATGTTTCTAATTAGTTGTCCACGACTGTACGTATACACAATAAACAAAATTTGTTTCAGAATTAGTGCGTAATTTTATACTTATATGCTTCAAGATAAGTATAATCTTTTTTGTTCAGAGTTATTCAAAAGATCAGAAGGTTTTTTTAATGTATTTCGCAATTTCGGACATAATATATATATATGTCCAGTCATAAAACAATGTAAAAAGCAAATCAGCCCGCATTTATTTATTATTATTGCAGAACGTTTTTTTATACTTTTTTTTTTTGAATAGGCAATAGAGCAATTAAAATTTATAGCCATTTGGATTAATTTTGCGACGCGATTAACTGTGAATTATTTTTCAAGTGTTATTTTTAGATTAATTATGTTAATAGTGTGCGATTTTTCTATTGTTCTATTTATTTTAATTATATTTGTAGTCTGTGACATCAATGCAAGTTTTAAATTATAATTGAGGCACAAGTTAGGCCCCAGAACGCCTTCTCTCTTTCTCTCCTTGAGGTATTTGCCGTTGAAGCTTCCATTAAAAACTCGAGTGCAATCAACGTATCACATGGATTTTTATTGTTTTCTTGCTCAACCCAGTTAATGCCACAGACCTCTGGTTTATGGAGTGTCAAAGCTATCCGACCATCGACAATTATTTTGACAGCTATTCGGGCTCAGCTATTCCTTGCAGCTGGAGCAACAAGCACGCCAAATTGCGGCGCCCAAGCGATGGCCAGGGGCTAACCGACCCTCCCCGCCGTAGTTTTCCGACTGTTGCCCGATGTTTCTGGCATGTGGAATAACCAGGCGACCATCCAATACAAACAGAACATAAATTGTAACGAGCATGTCAAGCGAAACCATCGACGGAGGCGACGTAAATGCTGGCTCTGACGTCGACGTCATTATATAATTGACTTCATGATGTTTTGCCATCTTGCAGTTTATCACTGGGCTGTCAGTGTTGGCCATAATGATAGCGACATGCTGTTGACTGGCTGCCGCCTGTATAAACGTGGCCAATGATGATGTTGTGCAAGTTGGGGCTATCAGTTGCCTAGTTGCGTTTGCTGCCAAAACATTCATCCATCAATTGTTGTATCAGTCAGCCGTATGCAGCTGCTGGGCACGCATTGCGTATGCGTAATTATTTCTAACTCGAGTGCGCACAATATGCGAGCTAGCTGTCTATAGCAATTAAAATTCATTTATGCCTTCGTTTTCGACTTGAACCATCTAGTTGTCCATAGTCCATAGTTGGTCAATTATATATTAAAGCAGCCCCTCTTTATTCATACGATTTGTGCTAAATTGATTAAATAAAGTGCGCATGATTTGAATAATTTGATGTGCCTTGTATGAGCGTGTAAAGTGGCGCTGATTGCTGGCACTCACCATCAGCGCAAGTTGGCCTTTACGCACACCGGGCCGCCTCCCCAACCACCCCGCGCCTTATCAGCATAACTTACGGCATTTTTCTGCGTCAAGCCTGAGAACATATTTTCCCGTTGAACACAATTTTTGCACGCAAATATTTGTCAGACAGACACGCGTCAACCTGACAAACTTTTCTTGCAAGCAAAACTTGGCAGTTGAATTGCCAAAGTTGGCACACACTCAAACACACACACACACACACCCAAGAGCAGAGCCACGCCCTGTGCCTCGGTGCCATTGGGCGCGTTGTCAGCACAAATCAAACATCCCGACTTAACCAGGCCAGCTGAGAACTTTGTTTATATTTGCGATGCTTAAATTGATTACGATACTCTCGCAAGAGTTGATAATTATACACAATTCACGAAAGAGTCTCTGCGCTAGTTCATCGTTAATGCTACAGGCTGTGAAAAAATAAAATCAATTAATGCTCAATTAATAATATTTCCCAAGAGACAATTAAGTTCAAGATATATATTTTGAAGCCCCGATTGGTCATCTATAATTTAAAAGCACCTTATAAGGCATTCAACAATTGCCCTTCGAAAGAGTATTGCGCCTTTGTTGTCGTTCGACAAGTTTTTTCTTTTGCCAAAAAGTAGAAATTTAATCCGTTTACTTGGGAAATTTCTAGTGAATTGTGGATTTTTGGTTTTGTGGCTCAATCATTTTAATGGCAGTATCGTGTTAGGCCTTGTTGAAAATATATCTCATAGATACGTCTATAGGCAAACATATACACACACACATTTACCAAAAGTAATGCCTCCCCATAGTAAATCTGATTTAAAAATATGCAGATTGCCTTTTTGTTTTTTGCACTTACCGGGCTTAAAAGTGTATTAAAAAATTATGGGAAAATGCAAATGACTGCGGTTATATGATGTTTTTTGTTACACGTGCATTTAAGTAAATTAAATATTTCACGCTTTGTCAAATATTTAATTTACCGTTGATGCATTTTAATTCGGCAAAGCAAATATAATTTTATTCATTGAATTTAAATTTATGTAAATACTTGTATTTTTAAATAGAAAGCTGGATTAAAGTTGCAAAACATTTAAAAAATAATTATATTATGATTACAATTACAACGACGTTTACAATTGCACTTATAGAATCTGTATAATATATGCACGCTATAGATTCTGTATAATTATGGGTGTTGCAATTTAAACACTTCCGTCTCGCCGCACCATATCCCTTAGAACTCAACTTTAAGCTACAGTTATCCGTCAGTTTTGTGTGCTCCATTGACAAAGTGATCAAACAAGTGGAAGAATGCATTACGTCGGTGTTCCAAAAGAAAATAAAGAAAGCATCTCATATAATCAATTTTGTGGGGGGCAAGAGTTTGATGAACAAGGCAGCCAGCTGAACTGTAGATACTTTCAGACAAGTATCTATCTAGAAGCTAAAGTTGAACGAGTATCTTTGTATCTCACATGGCAAGATGTGCGCAAAAGCGGAAAATCCATTTATCATTTGGCTCCCATGAGTGTATGTGTGTGTGGGTATGTGTGTGCGTGTTTCTGTGTGACAGGCGAAAAGCTGCCAAAGACACTTGAAAATATTTACATGCTCAAAAAACTAGCACTAACATCTATTGTCAGGTGAGAACGGGATAGAAACAACGGCAACGCGACATATTAAAAACTGAAATGTGGATATAGCCCAGCAGGAGATTCGAGCGTGAAGAGTGCACATTTGAAACTTGTATTAACATAATACCAAATTTATTTGGATTTATGGGTAGTCCCATGATATTTCACAGTACAGCTAATTGATTAAATAATGTGAGAATCTACTTGAAGAATTTTGAATTTCAATTCAGTTAAGATGCTTGCGCTCTCATGCTGATTATCTATGCAAATATCTAATGCTCAGACACATCGAACAACAAACGGAAAACTCCTGTTCTGATTTTGCATGCAGCACACACACACACACACACATTTAAATTCATGTAAGGATGTTTACGTATATTTAAGGATGTATTTCATAGATGCTTCGCTGCCCGCTTTGTTTGCATTGACTGTCGATGACTGTGATCATTTATGTGCTCATGTGTGCGTGAAACTCTGCAAAGATACGAACGACATTGACAACGGGATGACATCGAGGCCTGAGGATGGGGTCCAAATTGGTGGATAGGCATATGAATATTCATTGGATATGCTAGCCTGACTGCTTGGGCATTGGTTCTGGCTGAGCTGTGCAGCTGGATTTCGCAACGATGCGAGACCCGAGCTATTTGCATCTCACTGGGTATCGAATGATGTCTAGCTAGTGTTGCACTAAATTCGTTCAATTACGTGAAAACAACAAGTTCATTGTGCGAAATCATCATCAACATAAGTGAGAATTATCTTGGCATAGATTTAAGCTCGGTTCAAGCACTCTCAGCTCTAGCATTTTAAGTGGCATATTAAAAATGTAGACACTACTTTCCCGAAAAGTGCAGCATAATTTTCATTATCCTCCAGTTGTTGGTAAAGTCAACTGATAACCCCTCCCGCTCCCACGCCCACCGACTTATCATCGCGCGGAGTTTGTCGCCTTCAGCGCAGCAGAGCGAGGGGGGGGGGGGGGCAAGTGCAAACAGCCTGAAAGTTGTATACATTCAGGGTAATTGCATGTGTGCGGGTACTTTAGGGTGGTTTATGCGGTGGTGCGGTGGCGGCTTCCTAGCGGGGCAAACATTGCGGCAGCTGCAATATTAATAAGTCATATAAAAACTTGAGCCAAAATGCAGCAGCATGTAATTAATTAACAAGTAGTTGAATTTATTTTTAAAAGCTGCTCAAGGTATAAAAATGTAAGTTTTTAAAAGAAAAGCTCAGCAGTGAAGGTCGTTCGGCAACTTGCCACTTCATTATGATATATATATATATAAAATATAATATAAATAATATAAAATATATATAAAACTGAGATAGCGCTTTCGGATATAGAAAGAGATTCTCCTAAACCATACGCAAATCATATATAATATTTTTTCCCTTAACTTGCCCCGTTTCATTAATGTCGATAATAAACTCGCAGCGGTGTTCAGAGTGTTTCCCGTCTAAAATCTCTTTAACTTGTTTAATAAATAGTTTTTTTCAGGTTAACATACTAATTTAATATCGAAATAAAGAATATTTGCATGAATTTAAAATACTTAGTACACCATCGACAAATATCTGTGGAATATCAAATTTGTTTTTGCTTTTAAATATGAATACAGATAAAAGTGTCACGATGGAATTTTAATAGATGGTTTAAAGGGAGTTCACGTACATTAATAGGTATTAAAAAAAGAAACAACGGTGGCAACTATGATTAAAATGTTGATTGATAGCTACAACGATTACAATTCCAATAGTCTGATGATCAATTTTTGAATCGATTGTTATAGTTTGAGTACCAAACTTGTTTCCTCTTAAAATATGTGTTGGTTAATCTGTCACTAACTGCAAGTCACACTTGGAACAATTTACAGTGAGCAGCTCTTGTTTACGGCAAAAGTTTCATATTAATACTTGTGACTGACGGAAATTGCAGCAAGACGCAGCAAAAGTAGAAGAGATACTCGGCACTCCAGCCGTGTCAGTTAGTGGTGCCAGAAGTTGATGTAAAAGTGACTGCCATCTGCAGTCCTGACATGCAAGCCGACAGCTGTCCTGTTTGCTCCTGGATGAACCGGAGGCCGTCCAACTTGGGTGAAGTGCCACAAACTCTGACTGCCGGGAGTCAGAGTGCAGACAAATGGGAGCAAGTGCTTTGGCCCGCATCAAACAGTTGTTGGCCTCGTTAATAAAGCGCTTGTTTGCTGACTGTAAGCGCTGTTAAGTTAACATGCAAATCAAATTGTATCTATCTTAAAGACTTTAAGGTTTAATTCCGTCAAGTGCACGTTAAATCAAATAAATATGCGTATGTTATCCCTTTGCTTTGTGTTCGTCCCCTGTCAGAAGTTAGTTTTAGGTATCTGCCTTATATATATTTAATGACTTGGCTTTGGATTTCATGCCTGCCTTGTTCTCGTCTAGACCAATTAATAATATTTCGTGTCAAGTGGAATATTAGACAAAAGCGCCAAAAAATCCACAACAATAAACAAATGCCCGAGAATTTGTTTTGTGTCAAAAGCCAAAATAAATAAAAAAAAAAAAAGTAAAAGAAACTGGCACAGTTATGGCTGGTGGAAGATGAAATACTCTAACAAATGTGTTAGTGTATCTTAATTTCACTCTTAACTTTTATTATAATTGAACACTTGGTAGGACAGCATTAAATAAAGCAACAAAAATAGATAAGTAAATGAAAGATTAAATGATTTAGTTTGCCGACTTTGCAACTTCGACCGCTCATTGAGATAGTTTTAAAATTGTGGAAACAGACGAAGCAAAAGATATGTTAATTTTT
Organism: Drosophila robusta; assembly: GCA_035043565.1. Lineage (NCBI taxonomy): Eukaryota > Metazoa > Arthropoda > Insecta > Diptera > Drosophilidae > Drosophila > Drosophila robusta. The sequence continues at coordinate 2,947,115 of JAWNMW010000572.1, forward strand.
TTATTTTATTGTTTTTGTATTGCATTTAATCAGTAATTATTTTTTAATTTTTCCTAGAATTTTTTTATAGTTTCCTAGAAAATAGAATACATACTGCAAACAAACTAAGCAACAGCACTAGAAGGAAACAATCCAAAAAACTGATTTCAAAAGTGCGGCATTCAAAAAGGCAAAGCTCAAGGCTTTCTGCTTTGTGTCTCGGATCGGTCTGTGCCCTAAACAGAGATTAATACGCTGATTAAGGCGCAGTCAGTGCTGCGTTTTAATTAGTGGCGCAAGTAAATTGAGCTGTCAAGAGTGCGAATGGGGCCTTGAGCCGGGTTCAGGCGCTGTCCGGGCAATCGTCGGGGTTGGAGGTCAGCTAAAGTGCTCCCAATTGATTTGGGACCAGTGTTTGCATAGCATTCAAATAGTCTGGTAATTAGGGCGACATGAAATTGCGTGCAATGGCCAACAGCAGCGAAACTTCATTGCCAAATGAAATGCTGCTATTATTTTTGGCTCAACGCAACTCAATTAGCTGCCGTGCTGCGTGGCGTTGTAAACTTGTTACTACTGCTGTGTGACGGTCACGCCCATTTCGGCTGGCCCCCAGCCCCCGGCCCGTAACCCCTAGCCCGTAGCCTGGCAGCTGGCCAGTCGCGCAATATGCAAACATTACACGAAACGTTTTTGGCTTAAATTAATTTATCACGTGCCGAAATAAAGCGTCAGGTTCCGCCCAGGTGCCGTAATTAATTGAATTTCAAGTGGCGGCGCCCCCAAAAGTTGCCAACCAAAAGGCAAATCTAATATTTAAGAAAATGCCGCTGCGTCCACTGATCTAGGAGCTTTAGGAGATTACCTTTAAATTTAAGTTAAGATTCAATAAACATTAAGTATACTTTCCGATCAGGAAACTATTTGCTCGCCCACCATATAAAGAACAGCCGCACACACTCGATTTATACTTCAGGTTGGCCTCTCACCTGCGAAAGGGCAGCGCCTTTGGCAGTCAGTCATTAACTCCTGTGCTCGGTAATTGTGGCTCTTTATTTAAGCCTGTGGGCTGGCACTGGCATCGAATGGACAACAGGCGAAGCCGAATGAGTAACAAGAGAAATAAATGTAATGGCCCGTACAATAATCAGCTTTATTTTTCGCACATTTAAAGAGAACTGGCAAAGTATTTGCTGATGAAGAATAGGCGACCTTATCCCTATATTTAGATAGGTAAATAGGTGAACGAGTGTCGGGCTGTCTACTGTTATCCCTCGGAATCAGAAATAAAAAGCACCTGTTAATTACGATACATCCTTGATTGCCTCAGATATGCATCTCCAGTGTGCTTCCCTTTTTCGTGTGTTTGTTTTCGGCTGCCATTCAAAATATCACAAGCAATTAAAAAGTTGGTCAGCAATAAAATGTAATGCTTAATTTTAGTATGGAACTTTTTTAATTGTTTTGCTAGCAGCTAATTTATGCATTAGCATAAGCTGCGAAAAAGGTTATAGCATACTTTTGGGCGCCATTTAATTGCATTTCACGTTGAACATTTCGAAATTTGAATGGATGCCCCAGCACCTGACATAAAACGTGCTGCGAATCGTCGAAACGACACAACTTTTCGTAAGCCTCTTCAAATTTAATGAGTTGAAGTTGCCAACACTCAAGGGTCGACCATGTCAAAGTTTCAAAGCCAAGACCACAAATTGGCTTGTCTGGCAACTGTTTGGCCTTTTCAATGGGTCGCTAAAATCATAGTGTGTGTGTGTGTGTGTGTGTTGTTCTGCAAATCTTTTTCTCCCGGCAATATCTAACAACTGATTTTGCAGCTCAGCAATTGCATGCGACATTTTCCAATGCCATTGCCATCGAGAGAGGAAGCTCGAATTTCTTGCAATTGCCGACTGCCATAAATGTTCCCACAAAATTGGGGCCAAATGAGGTTTGGCAAAACACAAGTTTTTCGGTCTGTTTCGTAATTTAATTGGGTGACCTGGCCAGCATTTCAACTTTTCAGTTTGCATCCACTTTCCACTTGACTATTTATTTTCAATTTATATTTTGCAGCTTTTCGTTGCAAACGGAGGCCGAATCCCTCTCGCCCCCTACATCCACACATACTCCAACCAACCGCATGGGCATTGTACTAATAGCGCTTAGGTAAGTGGATTTTACAGTTTTTATACCCTTTAAAACTTGTCTAAATATTTTATATTTGCTTTTATTTAACGCTTTGAACATATTAAAATGTGTATTTTTTACATGGTGCAAAATTCTTTAAAGGTTTTTACTAAATATATTGAAGATTGCTATTATTGCTATTATTATGATTATTATTATTATTATTATTATTATTATTATTATTATTATTATTATTATTATTGTTACTATTATTATTGTTATTATTATTATTATTATTATTATTATTAATTTGCGTTCTTATTTCATCATCCAAAGTAACAAGTGTGACAAGTCTCTTTTTATCCTAAAAATCTCTCTTGAATCGAATATATTCAGTATGACCAAATCTATAAATAATACTGCAGCTTACAATTATTATAATTATTATTATTTATATTATTATCTTGATATTAATATTATATATCCTTTTATTAATGCCACTCATCTAAATAGTAATGCAAAAAAATACTAATATTAATTTCCTAACTGATTAATAAAATTAGGTTTTGAATCTCAAATATTAAGAACTAGTGTTGCATTAATTAATGCATATTTTAATGCAATTATTAATGCATGTGCTAGTATATTAAAACATGATCAACCTGTTGAGCTCTCTGGTTATTAGCAACGATATTTTTGTACTTCTATTTTAAAGTCTTCTGATATTAAAGCGTGGTGAGGGTATTCGCTAATCGAGCTATAGAATATCTACAGTTGTTTAGTCTATTTAGTTTTTAGTATTTTAATTGTTTAATAAAGGTAATGAGGTTTTGCGCCCTTCGCCTAACACTGGAATTCAGACGGTAAAGATTTGCTTATGGCTTTTGTTAACGATGTAGTAGGTGCCTTGCAAAGCTGTCTAAGCTGAGAGTTTATAAGTGCCCCGGGCGGCTCATGCCAACAAATAAACTGTTACAAATTGTAATGATGTTTGTCCAGCTCCAGCTCTTAGCCCATCCATCCATCTACTAACTCCAGCCGCAAGTTAAGTCAGCCCACAGAAATATTTATTTTAAATCTTAAATATATACATAGTGTGTTTCGTATTTGAATTTGATTTCTGGGCATTGTCCAACCATTTTCAACTCGAGCTTGCACTTCAAATGTGTCCGGCGCAGGCGAAATGTAAAATTCATTTCAATTTGTTTTGTGTCCACGTCGAACTGAAAGAAATGGAACAATCCGGTTTGCAAATAGAATGTTGCTTGAAGTTGAGGCAAATTTAAATAGTTGGGAGTAATCTTGAGCTGCCAGATATTCAGGCAACTTAATATTTAGGTGCTAATATCGGGTCTGCAGCTCATTTCCTTTGGGTTATTTTGCTTTTAACACCTCGACACCTTTCGCCTCATGGCCTCCACCCGTTCCGCGTTGCGTATTCAATTAGTTTCACGTCTCTGCCGTTTTCTCTTGCCTGGCTTCAATCAATTTCCATTTGGCGTTGCCTGCTGCGAGTGAGAGGATTACGATGGGGGCGGGTGGGGGGTGTGCTTGGCTAAGACATCTGGGAAAAACACGGCCATTGTTGGGTCGTGGGTGGGCGAACTCATTATGCTGTCACCTTAATTATTATTTTGGCATTTCAAGTTACATTTAATTATGCTAAATATTTTCTTTTCTCATTTCGGCGAGGGCGTCAATTCATGGCCCAAACTTGAACCTGAGCCCCGAACCGTGGATATCTACGTAAGAGGCTCCTTTGTGGAGCCTTCCGCTGTGATTTCAGCTTAGCTGCCCTTTGTGTTGGCCCCTGTTTAGTTGCTAGGACACGCCCCAGTGGCGGCCCATTCCGACTTACAGCCACTGCTAACCGTTCTTTGGTGTTGCAATTTTCTATCTTGGCCAACTTACAAGCCAACAATGCGAACAACTCAACAACTGTACAACTATAAAGCTGTGCAACTTGCTGGCATTTCTTACTATTTACTTAACTCTTATTGTTGTTGTTGTTATTGTTGTTGCTGTTGTTGTTGTTGTTTGGGCTGTTATTGTTATTTCTGTTGCTTTCTTGTTGTTATTGTTAATGTTGGCATTGGCGTTTACTTAGCGGCTTCTTTTGTGCTTCGTTGTTTTAGTTGATTTTGTAACAGGAATCGGCAACATTTTTCAGCACTGCCTTTTGCTGTGCTATTTGGCACTCGTGTTTGCTCTGCGACCAGCTCCCACAAACCAAACCAACCAACCAGCCCAGCCCAGCCCAGCCCAGCCAGCCAGGAAAAACTCGCCAACCAACCCACCAAACAGTTAAACCAACTAACCAACGAGGCGTTTCTTTAATTGAGTTCACAATAAACTTTGTAGTCGGTTCGCTTTTGGTCTGCACGATTAAATAAACATTTGCACTCGATTTAAATGGATACACAATTGTGTAACTATTTTTGGGAATTTGTTGTTGTTTAAACAGCGCTCGTTTGGGGCAGTTAGAGCATTAAAGTTGAATCAGCCAACGCAAAAGTAACTCGATATTGAAATCGTTTAGTACTTAACGCTATTGTTTGGCCAGCTCAAATCTATTGTCGGAATCGAAAACTATTTGCCAATATCTGCTGTAACTAAGTCGAAAATAATTAAGGTTTAATCGTTTAGCAAGTATTCAGCTTTACCAAGAAATACAGTATTTTCTCTAAATATCCTGTCTTTGTACCCTGTACACAGCAATAATTAGAAACGGGTTTACTGTAAATTCAATTAACTTTGTTTGCGGAAAAAAACATTAAAAACTTTTTTTAAATTCCACTTTTTGTTTTGAATCTGTGTTCCTCACATTTTCATCAATTTCAAATATTATTTATTTACCGAAATTAGTTCGTTTTTCATATTCATAAAACTGTTTAATTATTTATTTTAAATAAGCTTCCAGCCTGCCGCTCATCCCATAATAATTCAAAAATATATTTTGATTTAATAAAAAATGGTTTTTTACCCAACTAATACAGCTTATGGTATAAGAAATTTCAACGTTCACATTAAAAACGAAAGCATGCAAGATTAATTATAGGATCTGTACAGGGTATTTTATAGTTGAGCATGCTTGATTGGCTTGGTTTGTATATACCATATGCATACTTGGACCAAGCTCCTACAAAGCTCTTTAAATAATACGTCTATTTATATATCACTTCCTGTGAATGACAGCCCTTTACTTTTATTGCCACGTTCTCATGAACTACCTTTAAATTAAACATCAGAGACTTGGCCACATAAAAACTTTAGTTTAGTTTTCGGTCCCTCACTCTCAGAGTTGTTGTTTTCGTCTCATCTCATCTGTTGTTTGGCAAATTAGCAGCATACATCATTGAGCTGTAATCCATCGGGTTAAAGAGAAAACAAAGGCCAAGATTTTGCCTATTTGCTTCATTCTTTTTTTTGTGTACATCCGACATCATTAAAGCTTTATGCTTAGAACGGTTAAGTATATGAAGGCAATGTCAGGGATAATATTAAGTCTAAAATAATTTACTCGCAAATTTCAATTAACCATTTGGGCTCAGCTCATAGGGAAATAAATTAAAAGCCACTGAGACATTTTGTATGTCAGATTCGTTGCAATAACTCGGCTCATATAGAAAACATTGCGGAAAAAGTTATAGAGAAGACAAACAAAAATGCTCACAATATGGTAACTCAAGCGGAAATATCACTTAGGCGCAACACGACAGCTTCAGCTGGCACAGGTCCGTTCCAGGAGGAAGGCGAAAAAAAGAAGAGAAGAAAACAAGAATGCGGCCCCGACAGGGCTGGCTGACAGACTGGCTGGCTGGCGAACTGGCTTAGAAAAAGGCGGAGAGAATGTGTCAATAATGACTAATGGCCAAGGCGGAAAGCGTGTCCCGCTGTCCAGGGCCCATCCGTTTATTGTTGGCGTGTTGCTCCCGCTTCGGCCTATGGATATCGCCTTTTGGCATTTTTATTTATTTTTGCATATATTCGGTTTTTTCTTTCACTTTTTTTTCAATTCATGATGCTAAAATGATTGGGGCCTGTGTATTTTTTATTTATTTATTTTTTTTTGATATATGGATGAGTCCCAGTTGGCATTCGCTTTTAATTTCAAATTCTGGCGAAACTTTTCAGCTCCCTTTTGAGCTGCAATTCGCGGCTTATTCGCTGGGATTTCAAATGAGGTAGGCAAATGGAAACATGAGGAAAAAGTTTGTTTTTATAACACACACAGAGTTGCAAAACTTTTAATTAATTTAAGCTTGTTTAATTCATTTACTGCCAAAACACGACAAGCTGGTGACGCAACATGCTCATAAATTTGAAAATAAATTCTGTAAATGTTCAATCCGCACTCTTAAATCTTAAATCGCAATCGAAGTCGCGGCCCAATTGAGATGAAAGTGAAATTGAGAATCCAACGACAAATGAATTTCTTAGAATTATCAATCGATAAGTAATTTATAACACACAAATTCGCCTCATTACAACGACCTCTGTAGTTTGTCTACATAAAACAAAAATATAATTTGACCAAGTGAAACCACTCAAATGTCATGAAACCGAACCTCATTACAAGTACTCAAATATATACTTTTATATATATATAAAGGCAGTTGGCGGCTTCCTGCACGGGGTATTATAATTTTATCAAGAAATATGTAGGACAATATTCGCCGAAAGTCTGTATAAATGTGTGTCCATCTCATTATAGTTTTGAATAAGTTTTCTTCACGAAACCTAACAAAAATATAATTTCTACTATTTAGACTCTCATCATGGTCATATAGATTAATCTATACTCTATATATATTTTCTATATATAAAATAAGCCATTTTTGGCCAACCGGAAAAATATTTAATTTTTTATATACCATAAACACATTGAAAATTGTGCAAAGGAGGATTATTACAAAGTTTTGCAAATATAAGGCCAGTGTTAAGGCTGAAGACACCAAATTGGTACTTATGTATATATCTTTGGCTGCAAGGGTATGTGGCAGTCGTGCACTCGCGACTAGTTCACTCTTGTGCTATGTGTAAGTGCTTGTTATAAAAAGAAACTCTCAAAGAAAACACGTGCCACATTTCATGGTGTCTGCGGCAAGTTGCACGCGCGAAATGACAAATCTTTGTGGTGCCGGGGCCGGCACAATTATGGTCAGCAAATAAAATGCTCATCAGCTGAGGAGCCAAGGAGCCGAGGCACAGAAAGTGGCATAAAAGCCACAAGCGGAGGCTGCCACACTTGGAGCCCAGTATAAATAACTGCGGCCAAACGCACAAACAATGGTAAACTGGAGCGCACAGAAAGCATCGCAAAACAAACTCAAATTACACACAGGAACGCTGAAAGTTTGCCGGCCAAGGGCGTCCTCTGAAAGTAGGCAACCGATGTGGCCCAAATTGTTGTCATTGTTGCGTATACGCCTAGGTGTGCAGCCCCAATACAATTCGTGTGCTAAAAAGTCGAAATGTTAGTGCGTATATTGGTGTGTGTACGCGTGTGCTCCTTGTAATTAATGTTTTCCGCTTCTCCCGTTGTTTCGTCCTTGGTCCTTGGTGCTGCTCCTGCGACGGCGACGACTCGTGCTTATAAAAATGTCCGAAAGTGTGAGAGCGTAAAGTTTGCGCAAACAGGAAATTGTTATTGCTTTGTCGCCTTAAAACAACATTAAAACGAGCACTGGAACATGTTGCACTTGGAGATACCCTGTGGCCATTATCTATATAAATTATATGCATGGCGTCACACACATTCAGAAATTTGCCAAAGTATTTTATTGACAAGGAAGAGAGGTAAACCAATTATATGCGCTTAGCTATTGTTGCTAATATAAATCTACGCAGAAAGGGAGGAAGAGAGTGCGAAAGAGAACTGAAAATGGGTGTCAACGTGAGCATGCGGAATTTTAAAGAGCTCGCCGAATTTGTACCCTGTGCCAATGGGTCAATGACTTGCTGATGTCCCTTTCTGTCTGTCTGTCTGTCTATCTGTCTGTCCGTCTGTGTGTGTGTGGGTTCCTGTGCGTGCGTGTGTGGGTAATTAAGATGCTATCTCAATGCGCTGAAATTCGAGACGAAAATTTTGGCAGCTATTTGGCTTTTCGGCTGCCATTTGTGGGCCAACGGCGGCTTTAAGAACCTAATTTCGTCTTTAAGCAGCTGCAATTTTTATGCTCTCCGCCATTTCATTCAATCAACTCCACTTGGAGCGTCCTTTGAGCTGCGGCCGGCGCCGGGGTGCGTCTAATTTACGCCTGCAATTTGTGGAGCGCTTCACGCACTTCACGTAATTGATGACTGCTCGGCCAGAGCACACGAGTACAATGTGGGCGTATTTGGCCATGCCCACTGCCCAAGTAAATAATTCAGTTTTTGCGCCACGCACCAGGACATAGTCCTGGGCAGCAACGAAGGTTGCCCGTTTGTTATTGTTGGACAGTTTTAGGTGCTGCCTAAAAGCATGACGTGAACCATTTATATGACCAACATATTTTAAGCATGTTTATGCCAAAGAACGCAGACCCAACGGAAGGCAACAACAACAGAAGAGACAATGACGTAAAGGAAGAGGAAGACCAGCGTTTGGTGGCTTTGTTTACGGAAGTTGACTGACCAAAAGGTTCGTTCACTTGGCGCCATCCTCCGCCGTCAGCTCTGATCGATGTGCGTTTGTCCTGTCTGCCAGCTGAGAGACTCCCACTTGCGTTTTTACAGCGAGCACGTTTGTAGGCCCTTTAATATTAAATATGATACGATATAAAACAAATTTCGACTAGGCTATTTAGCATTTTCTTTTCTGCTTTTATTTGTACTATATAAATAAGTATATAATATAAATATTATAATATTTAATTTGGTTATTGTAATAAGTAATATTTATAATAATAATAATTATTTAATTATTATTATAATAGGAAATTTACATAACTGCTGTGCAATATTTACTTAAATTAGTTTAGTTTAATTGTCACGTCATTTGAAACATTATAATGCACTTCTAGTCCCAAACATTAAATTTAACTATTTAACCTAATTAAATGCAATCTAGCTTTTATTTCAACCATAAACTTGTCTGTTCCTCATTAATTTGAATATATTTATTTATTTCTTTAGAACTTTCGGTTTTTATTTTCAAATTCTAAAATGTTAAACTTGTTTTTTTAAGCGTTCCTATCAATCCAGTTATTAGAATTTGATGCAATTTATGTTCGCATTATTATCCGAAAAATTCGCCCTTAAGCGGCTTAATAAAATACTTAGTTGATTTTGATTTAAGTCAATTTGAGAGCTGTCTTAAAAGTTGCATGTATCGGGTATATGGCCGAGGCGTGCCTTGGGCTCCAATTACTACAGCGCAGTGTGTAAAAACCTAAACCGATTCGCCAATTTATTGCCTGACTCAACAACTTTGCACTTTTGAGCAATTTGCCACAGAGGCGGATTACGGGCGAGAAAAGGCAAAGCGAACTAAATCGAAATAGTTTATAAATTTTGTGCAATTCGCATGCAAAAATGCAACGGGCGAGTTGCCGCAGAATTCGCAGCGTGCATATATTTCAAACACACAAAATTGGAAAAACTTTCAATTTGCGCTCGGCCAAGTATCGAAATGGTGGCAATCAGGCATCGAGGCGATCAAAAAGCTGAATGTAGAATAAAATATAAAAACATAAAAATATAAAAATATAAGTGGTGCCAACGACGGCGACCCTTGGCCCCCAGCCACTAGACACTAGCAAAAACAAGTAAACCAAAATGCTGAAGAACTTTTCAATTTGGCCGCAAAATTTGCGCAGTTTGCCTCAACGGCGAACGCCAAAATTTTGCTGAAGAGGGTGAAAGGCGCTGAGAGCCACCGAGTGTGCTTGGGTGTGTGTCTGTGTGTGTGTGAATGTGTGTGAATGTGCTGCCAGCAAACCGTAAAAACAAGTGGCAGAAGGGAAATTATGGATTATGCAAAGTTGCTGAACGCTGACGATGCTTTCACAGTTCCAGTGGCACCCATTGATCTAAAATGCATTCGAAATGCGTACATTTATATATATATATTTTTTTGAGCGAGCTTTTTCACTAGAGAGAAAAGACTCCGAACTGATCACTTTGTAATGTTTATTAAAATCATCAGAAAGGACGCAGAAAGTCATAGTTAGTTGAGCAGTGTTTAATTGTTAAATGTTCATAATTTCGTGTTAGCCTGAAATTGATTTGACTTATTAGCTCAGAGGAGGAAGGAAGATTACACCAGGCATAGTTCGCCGACTTGCTAAAGAGGAGGGCCTTATTAATGAGAGTCTACTTGAATATGATGGCAAACGGGCCCCAGTTTAATACAATTCAATAGGACGGAGAAGAGGTGTAAAAAGTGTTTGTTGTCGTCTATGGGCCATCAAACTCCTTCGACCAAGAACAGTCCTATTGAAGGGTTGCCCGTTATATTAACAAGCGTTCGTTCGCTTGATTTTCGATATGTCCACTTATAGCGAAGTATATTTTGGCTTTATCATCATTGTCACCGATTTCAGAGCTTCATAGCCACGCCAAGGGTACCACCAAATGCTTTCTTCTTTAGAAACCGGTCTGTCAAGGTATACGCCATTCAGGTTGCTATAAACGATAGAGTTGAGTGTTCATTTTATTAAATCAATTTTATTTATTATTATTATTTCGTTTTTATTTAGCTTACGTACCTATTTCCGTACAAGTTGTACCACCAACCGCTTTTGTACCAAACGGCGCAATTGCCCGCGCCCCATCCGTCGTTGTCCCGGTCGTAAGTTGTGAAACTATCATGCAGATTGTACCACAAGGCATTGCCGGCATTTCCCGAGTAAGTTCCCAGTTCCTTTAGCATAAATTGCTCCTTCTCGCTGCCAATTAGAAAGTTATCATAGCGGGCGAACCGTCTCGTGCCACTGAAATCGACGAGCTCTATATACAGTTCATGGGGCAAAGATATCGTTAGGCGATAAAGTTTCTCCAAGCCAATGAAGAACTCCCCTTTAAGTTTCCAAAGCCCTCGCTATACTCGGACCACTTTCTGTAAAAGTTCTCGGTGCCATCAAAGCGTCGCTGCACCACGGTCCAGCCAGGTCCGGCTGTCTGGCCATCGCAGAGGACAGAAAATTGGCCAAAATCGGTGACATATATTTCATGGATGCCCGTTGCGTTGCCAAACGGTAAACAATTCATGGCCACGCTTTCTACCATTGATGCATCCAGCTGATCAGCGCTGTTTGTGCGAACAGCATTTAAACGGGCCAATTGGGTTGTCAGTAGCTTTATAGCCTCCGTATTTTCGTCCAATTGAGCCTTAATCGAGTCGAGCCGACTAATTGATTCGTTTATGTACATCGCGGTCAGTTTCTCTTGTATTTGCCCAATTTTCTCAGCATTGTCTTCAATCCTCCGCTGTGCCTTATCTATCAGTGGCTTAACCACATTCAGGCAATGCGTGCCGCATTGATCTTTCGAATTGATATTCTATTTAAGATTAGAGAGAGAGAGGTATCAACTCTAGTATGGAGATTCACCTTTCGAGGAACTTACAAAGCTCGCAATATCCTCAAAATCGGCACGCACTGAGACTGCTGTCAAAAGCAGTAAAAACTTGAAAATAAGCATTTTCCTGATTTTCGATTTCACTTTGAACGCCGTGTCTAAACTGCTTGAATTCAGCGTGTCTGAAAATAAACTAAATGAGAGCAGCGAATTTACTTTATTAAGCAAATAAATTGCGTGTTCAGCAATCAATCTTATCAATTAGCAAACTGGAATGTAAAGCAAGTGTGGAGGGTCTAGTCGGGAGCGCCCGACTAGGGAATGCCCTGAACCTGTCTTTTCATACATTTCAATCCCCACACAAAATCACACACACACACAAACACACGCCGTTATTATTACTATTATTTTTATAAGTAGGCATTCTAAATGCCAAGGTAAAAGACTATAGTAAAGAATTAAAAAAAAATAGCTAATAAACAAATAAGCAACAAAAATGTTTTTTGGGTAGGTCCAAGCTTTGAAATTTATTTATTAACTTATTTATTATTATTATAACTTATTTATTTTTATTATAATTTTCCATATATGGGGCCAATGGAGGAGTTATCCAAAATTCGAAATATTCTTAAACTGCGTATGCTTCACACGAACATATTGAACCAAATTTTGTGACTGTAGCGTTTACAGTTTCTGAGATACGCGAAATGTGTTTGCCTGACCTTATGGGTTATCGATTTAGGCGATAACAGTCAGATGCAGTCTATGTATTAGGAATAAGCGATATTGACTCCGCAATATATATAATTTTGGTAAATATAGAATTTTTGCTGACTCCAGCTTTAATACTTTGGGAAATATTTACCTTTTATCGATATGCCAGCCTCCCAGTGGGCGTGGCACAAAAATCTTTACACTTTGATTTTGACTCGGGCATATACGACTATATATTCCAAGTTTCAAGTCTCTAGCTTCAATATCGGCGAAAAGAATTGCGTTCATGCGGACCGATGAACATTGCACAAACCCAACATACTCTCTTCACTGTGTGAACGAGTATAACCAGTATTTAAAACCAACTAGTCACCGTTGCCATCTTGTTCAAAATTGTCAAAAAGCAACACTGAGTACTGTGTAAGTGATTTTTTCGCTGCCATTGCTAGTTTCAAATTTTTTGAGTTTCAGTTTAGTTACGGAAAGTTGAAAATTTCCCCAAGCTCGCTAAAACACAATGAACAAATTTCATGAGAATGGCCGCGAAAAAAGTGCAATTACACTGGAAAGCTTCGATGTGACGCCCATCATGGCGGCGATGCTGCTGGGCTTCACTGTAGTCGCACTCCTGTTCATTTGGCACCGACGCTCGCCCGTCCGTCGCGACCTATTGCTAACCGGTTTGAGCGAGGCCGGCAAAAGTGCCATATTTATGCAGTTGGTGCATGGCAAGTTTCCGAAGACCTTTACGTCCATCATGGAGAATGTGGGTGAATATCGGTGGGGCCGCGTGTCCGTGCGTCTGGTGGACATTCCGGGCCACTATCGTGTCCGCGACAGGTGCTTCGAGCTGTACAAACGCAATGCTAAGGGCATTGTATTCGTTGTCGACTCGGTGACCGCACAGACAAACATTCGTGACGTCGCCGACGCATTGTACACTATCCTGGCGGACAGTGCCACGCAGCCCTGCTCGGTGCTGGTGCTGTGCAACAAACAGGATCAGCCGACGGCCAAGAGCGCAGCGGCAATCAAGGGTCTGCTGGAAAACGAACTCAACACTGTGCGCGACACGCACAGCCGCAAACTGCAGACTGCGGTCAACGATGGTGCAATGAACAAATCCCTCATTCTGGGCAAACCGGGACGCGACTTTCAATTCACCCACATTGCACAAAATGTGGTGTTCCTGGAAAGTTCCGCCAAGGAGAAAGAACTGGATGGTCTAACAGACTGGATCGATACCATGTTGTAAATGCCTGAAGAATAATCCCAAACGGAAGAAATATACGAAATATAATAAATATATATATCAGAGTAAAATTCCTTAAATGTTAAATCCTTTCAAATAGCTCTTTGTTCCTGCTTCCCTCTCCTGCATTTAGGTTTATATTGAATATAGTTTTTAATTACATATACTTTTATGTTGAAATGAATAATATATTTTTGCACCCTGGATCCATTGGATATGAATATGGCTGAAATGCTTTTGTGCATACAGGCAGTGGGAGACACCTCCGATCGCATAGAGAATATATATTCTTGGTCGGCATCAATAGCCGTCGATATCAGAAACTACGCAACAAACAAATCCTTTATCCCTGGGGTTTTATTCATTTTGAAATAAACTCGAAATAAACTCTGAACTCGTAGAAGTGGAAACTTCTAAGTATATTTAAGTATTCAGCATGCTCAATGCCAAATTAAAATGCTATGGTGAAGAATAAAAAAAATAAGCTAATAAATAAATAAACAAAAAAAATAGTGTCGGGTAGATTCCAGGTTCCAATTCCAAATTTATTTATTATAAATAGGTTTTATTATTTTATTAACAAAAAAAAAGCTAATAAATAAATAAACAAAATTAGAAAAGTTTGTGTTGGGCAGGTCCCATGTTCGAATTCCAAGCGCGAAGTGAAATAATTATTATTATTCTTATTATTATTATTATTATTGTTGTTGTTATTATTATTATTATTATTATTATTATTATTATTATTATTATTATTATTATTATTATTATTATTATTATTATTATTCTTATTCTTATTATTATTATTCTGTGTGCACCTTTTTTGCCACATTTAATGTGTACACATAATGATAGATGAAATCACCTCGACCTGTTTGATTCCTTTGTTAGCAACTGGTGAACATACTTAAGCAGTATTATATTTCCTACTCTAACGACTTATAAATATGTTGATAAAGGCTTATTGTGTAATAATACGTTCTTTGTTTAAATCAAAGTGTACTTTGGTCTAATTAACATTTTCACAGATCTCAGCGAATAATAGCTCTTCATTGTGTACCACCAAATGCCTTTGACATTTTTCTCTCCGCTTTTGAAATATCTGCCGTTGAGGTTGCTACGCAAAAGTACAAAGAAATAAGTGTTGCCAACAACGGATAAGTAATACTTGACCCACCTATTTGCGTCCCAGCCGAACCACCATCCACTTTCATAATAGTTGGCGCAGTTGCCCTTCGACCATCTATCATTGTCACTATCGTAAGTTGAGAATTTGTCATATAGATTATATTTCAACGAATCGCCGGCATTGCCGCTGTATGTGCCCAGGGACTTTAGCATATATTTTTCCTGCTCGCTGCCAATCAGAAAGCTGTCATATCGCGCATGGTGCAGACGATTGTCGAAGTCGACGAGCTCTATATAGAGCTCATATGGCCGGGACTTGGTAAGGCGGTAGATGTACTCAAGACCTATGAAGAACTCGCCATTGTAGAATCCAAATCCATTGCGATACGCACTCCAGTCCCTGTAGAAGCCCAGACTTCCATCATAGCGCCGCTGTATAGCAATCCAACCGGGGCCCGCTTCACAGCCATCGCAAAGGACCCCAAAGGAGCCGATACCGGGCACATTTATCAGTTGAACACTGCCCCTAATATCGAAGACCGAGCAACTGGTTGCCTTTTTATCTTCGGCACTCTTTGCAAGCAAACTCATCAGATAGTTCACAGTCGCATTCAAATTGTAGATTTCAGCTTTCAACTCGCTTATGGCTGACGTGAGATCTTCGGCCTGAGCGGCCTGGGACTGCATCAGGTTTGTGCCGACGATATTCGCCAGCAGACTTTCGTTGGATTTGCCGGCGATATTCAGTGTTCTTATATCTTTGAATGTCGCATTTATTGCCACAGCTCCGACATTCCCTTGGACATCAACGATATGAATTGTTTTACTTTGGATGACATTGTCCAGCTGCAAACAAGAACGTTAAATACATAACATATCTTTTTTATTTGCCCCCTCTTACCGCTTTATTCTCATTTTCCAATCCAGCGCATACGGAGAAGTATCCCAAAAGTAGAACGTATACGAAACAATTTGCTTTTCTCGCCATTTTTGCTAAACAATTTAAATGCAGTGCAAATGAATTCAAAAGTGGAACTAAACAGAAGCTGAGAATTGACTTTGTTTAATGTGGCTAAGATTTCGTTTGTCTTATGTTTTCTCAGAGCTTAGCCACTTATCAACGCCTTACCTTATCGCATGACAGCCAAGAGAATTCATTCATTTCTTGCTAAATTTGATAACGAAAATTTCTATACTCTACATAAATATATATTATTATATTATATGCTCCTGTGCAGCACTCCATACCGCTATATTTCGGTCAAGTTCAAAGTCTGGTCTAATGGAAACGAAAACGCGGCTCATCTGAGTTAAATGATTTATGTCTTGATTAATTGCAGTTCGCTGGTGTTGAACTTAGTATTTAAGTTGATAAACATGAGATAAGAAGTGTGATGAATAATAAGCGAGAAGAAACTTAGCTTCTGCTTTTCACTTTTTATCTTTGGAAAGATTCACACAACATTTTTTCCAATTCAATTGTAAGCATTTACATTGCTGCTTTCAAATTAATTATTTTGTACGAGTTTAATTCACAAAGAGAGTATATTGGGTTTGTGCAATAAAATTTGGAATATATACTCGTATATACCTGTGTCAGATTAAGTATTACGATTTTCTGACTACCCCACTTTTGGCGTAGCAATTCGATAAAATCGAATAAATTGTGCCACGCCCAAAGCAATATCATTTTAAGCTGTTATTACACTGTTACCGAGTATTGCGCTGTCGGTTAGACCCGACTACAACGTTCTTGTTACACATTTCCCTTTTAGCCAAGACAAAAACGCACTTCAATTTCGTAATAGCCAATTGGAATCGCCTCGCCCAGAAAGACCCTCAGCGAGCCGTTGGCACTTTAGTTTTGTATTTAAATAAATTGTTTATTTGCATTGCTCAATTGTGAAATGTGGTCGAGAGTTTTCCACCTGATCGTGCCATTTGCCATTAGCCGTTAGCCATAAGCCAATTTGGCTAATTTGCTCTTTTATATTATTTTATTAACATTCTGTGCTCTTCCACAGCTGCGGGCAAATTTGTTTGGATAGCAGAATACATAGAAAAGTGTGTGCGTGTGTGTGTGTGTGTGTGTCTGTGTGTGTTTCTCGAGCCATTTGCCAGCATGTTGAGGTGCTAATGTATTTATAAAGCGACTTTGTTGTATTTTTATTTTGAAAATAGAAAATTGAATTTGAAATGAAATTCGCTGGCCATGCCTTTAATCTGTTCATTTTCAATGGCCGATTTATGAAGTGTGAAGCATTAATTTGATTTCTCATACATATATGGATGTGTGTGTGTGTACGTGGCCAACCCATACGTATTGGCCGCAATAAATTGGGTCAATATGTGTAGAATTTACTGGCTCGCTTTGAAGTCGCAGCCTGTGCGCGGCCCACATTTGACTTTGAAATTCAGATGGGAAATATGCAGTGGCGCGAGTAGGAAGGACAGGGGCAATAAAAGCCTGAAAGGAATTTAATTAGCTGCAATGGTGAAAGCAAAGTTCGAGGATAAACTTAGCTACAGCGCGCCTCGAGCTGTGTCCATAATTTAACCGACAGCTGAGCTGAACGCTGCCTCAATATGGCAATAAGTTGGCGCGTTGTATCCGGTTTCAGCAATCCCCCCCACCCCCTCAACTTGGCGCACGTGGTGACTTTTAAGTGGTTTCTGTGCTTGCGCTTGACCTTAAACTTCGAGTTGGCCGCGGTCTGCATAGAGCGCTGGGGATTTGCATCTGTGGCCCAGCCAGACGGGCAGACAACCAGACACCGAGACAAGCCCATTAAAATCCAGAGAGCGCAGGCACTTTTCGCATCCTTGCCAGCAGCTGGTAATCCCGTTGCATTGTCTGTCCGCGCTGCAGCATATGGACAAGTGCATCAGAATGCAGAGCATCATAATTCCAAACTACACACGACTTTGGCTTTGGCTTTGGCTTTGACTTTGACTTTGGCTTTGGCTCTGGCCTGCTAATGAAATTCCAAATAATCGATATGCGTGTGCCTGACCTTCAACCAGGCCCAGAGCATCGGCGTGCTAACTGGTTGATGGGAAAATTAAAAACATTTTGCCCAGGCTATCTGCACAAAGCACAAGCATTACTCAGAGAGAGAAGGAGAGAGAGAGGGAGAGAGAGGGAGAGAACGGCAAATAGCCATTTACCCAACGCGTGTCAAGCACAAACATTTACAGACTGACACCCACAAGCCAGAAACTCTAGTCAATCCATTGCCCGCAAATTGAAGTCCCGTCTGAAGTGGCTCAGCAGCTGCCCTGTGAACTGGTGCTTTAGTTCACCTTGTTATCCACCTGTGCTAAAGAGCATTCAAATTGGTCTCGCAACAACTTCCACATTGCAGTTCAATTGTGAAACCCTCCGACAGCTTCTCATATTGCACGCTATCCAGCTCCATTGTCCAGCGGCCATTTGCTAACAAAGTTTCAGTTTAGTTTTCATTATGTGTGTTCGGCAATGCCTTTTTGTTGCAATTCTTTTCTGTTTTTCGGTTGCCAAAGCGTTCAAGAAAAAGGACGTGTGTTTTCATGTATACCCTGTTCGCATGAATGGGCGCAAAAATGCATGAAAAACTTGAAAAAATGCACTAAATAAATACTAAATAAATGTTTGCATGTTCACCTGCTTCCCTCTCTATGGGCGTATTGATCTCAGAGACTAACATTTTAAAAGAGAACAGTTTTATTAAAATTTAAAATCAATACTAATGGCATTTCAACTTCATTTTTGTTTTGTATATATTTTGATTATGATTATTTTCAAGAAATATATTCCCATAAAAAAATGTCAAAGTTTGCCGAGCCAGAATCTTTTACTTAAGGCAGATATAATTTATTATACTATATTTTAAAAGAGAAGAGTAATATTAAAATTATAATTTGATTTTGTATTTTTTGCTTATGGGTCTCATCCGTGTAACACTTTTACTTTTTACGAGCTGCAGGGTGTCCCCAAGTTGAGTATGCTCTTCGAAAAAAAAAACAAAAAAACAAAATCCTGCTGATGCTCTTCATGTAGGAAAGTGTTTAGAATTGTCTTCGGGCAGTCAAGCGCCCTGTTAGGTTGTTGGAATCTTGCGAGCTTTCAAATGGACATTGCAGCAAGCATGAAAATTGTTCCTCTTGTTGACAATTTGCTGCACTTTTTTGCTCTTTGTAGTTTATTGTTTTGTTTTCGTCGCTCACACTTTGTTTTCGTTATTTTTTTATTTTTTTTTTATTTTACGTTTATTGTCACACTTTCAAATGCAAGTTTTCTCTGCATCTGTATCTGTATCAGTTTACACATCTGTATCTGCAGCTGTCACGCACGGTCAAAGATACATTTGCAAGTCAAGCACAGAGAGGGAGAGAGCAAATAACTGACGTTGTGTGCCGTTGCATCGTAAAAGATAAGCATTATATAGCTATATAGGTGGTAAACGGTACTGTGAATGTTTGCATTGAAATATTAAAATAAAATAAACTGTCAAAATAATATGATGGCGCTTGGAAACAGCAAAATGACATGCAATAAATTTGTGTGATATTTAACGAGAGTTCTTTGAAGACATTAACACCTAGATTACTTATTTAAGTAAAAGCAAATATGAAATTATCGTTGGTTACCCAATAAACTCGAAGTGTATTTAGCATTTATTATTTATTTAAATATGAACTTAAATTCCATTTAATTTCACATTTGAAAGCAAAAAACTTTGTTGCACTTCAAATTACACATCATACGCAGATATTCTTTAATGTTATGCATTATTCCTGTAGTTCTTTATCGGACTATTGATAAGACGTTCTATGAGAATATTAATAAGCTTAATTTACATTCAAAAATACAAATAGTACATGTAAATATTCAAATGGCAACACTGAAAATGTTATATTAATTAAACTTCTTTGCTTACCAGATAGTAGAGTAGTGTTTAAAGTTCTAATTGTAATTATATAGCTCATCCTTTAATGGAGACAGAGGGACCTTTTAACTGGTTTAATACAATGGCTTTTTAAAGGGCACACATTGAATTCAAATATTTATTTTAACATTCATTTTAACTTTTAAAATGTTTATATTGATTAATATTAATTGGTAGTAATTATATTTCATAATTGAATATCTACATGCTGTAAACCATTTGCATCAATATAGTATATGTTTAAACGTACATCATTTTTGTTTGTTTTTGTATTTTATGCAATATCTTGTTTTAATCGTCTTCGTGTTTTAATTATTATAATCACATTGGAATTTAATTCGCAAATGTGAACATTTTTTTTTTTTTTTTTTTGAATACTTTATTATCGTTTTATTTCCCGTAGAATCCTTTGTTAAATAATTCCTCTTGAATTTTATTTCGCTTTTGGATGTGCATTTTGTGCTGCATTCCTAAAAACATTTCTGAGTTGTTGACAACTTCTCAACTCTAACATTCAGGTCTTTCTCTGACTATATCTTTGGCTTACTGCTCTCGATAATACCTAAAGACAACATATCGTTCTCTTGTGCCTTCTAAACCTATCGGAGTATATGAATTCGGCGAATACCACTCACATCCATATGTCCATATCTACGCATAGTAAAAAAAAACGACAAAAAAAATATCAATGCTAACTCTATAGCAAACACTCGGGTCTACTAATCAGCTCGGGATCCAGCTGCGCGCCCCCTGGACCCAATCCTGGACGCACTCATCTGCGCGCTATGAAAACGACCGTCTCGAGCGGCATGCCGGGAGCCCGCTCTTATAAGTCCGTATGGAGCACGGGCGGCTTACAGTTGGTCTCGGCGTTCACGACGAGCAGGGCGGCGGCCGTAGGGGTCACGTGTGGAGTCGGATGAGTCGGTGCCATCGGCTGTATGGAGGTGATGACGTCTGTTCCGGCCGTGGTTGTCGTTGTGGTTGTGGTCATCGGTGGATTATTGTTCCGGGCGGTGGCCAGTGCCTTCTTCTTGGCCTTGCTGCTGTTGGCTGCCGCATTGGGGCCAATCAAGCGCTCCGATTGCCGACCCTTGCCGAACTTGGGAAAGAAGCTGTTCTCCAGCTGGAGCTGGGCATTGACATCCTTGCGGGCGGCACAGGTGCACGCCTTCATGAAGCTCTTCTTGAAGTTGTCGCTGAGGAAGGCGTACAGTATCGGATTCATCGCCGAATTCGAGTAGCTGAGACAGCCGCAGGCCAAAAACGGCCAGCTCCAGCCTGGAGGCGCAGCCGGGCGTCGAATTGATCAGCGCCACCTGCGAGATCCAATGGGGCAGCCAGCACATGATGTACACGGTGATCACGGTCAGCACCAGTTTGGTGACCTTGCGGTGCGAGCGCTTCTTCTCCTTGCTCTTGTGCTTGGGCCCCACCGTGTGCAGCTTGCGTATGACCAGGCAGTAGAAGATCATTATGAAGATCAGCGGCGTCACGAAGCCCAGGACCAGGGAGTACAGTATGAACGCCGAGTCCGATTGTATGTTGAACGCCTCCGGCCAGTTAATGATGCACGAGAAATGGCCCGGGCCGGACTCGAATGTGCTGGCGAACATGATCACCGGCAGCATCAACAGCACCGAGGTGGTCCAGGCGACGGCCGAGACCAGCTTGGAGACGAACGGCGTGCGATAGCGCGGCGACGATATCGGATGGCAGACGGCTATATAACGATCGGCGGACATGATCAGCAGAAATATGGACGAGGTGAACTGCGTCACCGACGAGCTCACCAGGTACGCCTTGCACATGTAGTTGCCGAACGGCCAGTTGCCCACCTGCATCGTGTAGAGCAGAAACGGGATCCCAATCAGGAAGCACTCGTCCGCGATGGCCAGATTGAGTATGTAGATGTTGGTCACCGTCTGCATTTTGGAGAAGCGCAGCACCACATAGATGACCAGCGTGTTGCCGAACAGGCCCACAATGCAGACCAGCGCGTAGAGTATCATCGAGATGAGCTCCAGGCCGAAGCCGCCGTCCCGGAGACAGCCCTGTACGGGACTGCGGGGCCTGCTGCCGTTCGGCAGCTCCCCGCCAAAGCCCGCCGGCCAGGTTCCATTGAAGCCGGGCGGAAATCTGAAGCCGGCGCCGCCATCATTCACCAGGCTGGCATTCAAGTGCGAGAGTTCCGAGAGTTCCAATACCGAACTAAAGCCGGCCTCGGCGTCGGCGTCGGCGTCGACGTCGTCATCGCCGTGAACGTCGCCGCGGATGTTGCTGTCGCCAGGTTTGCTGGCAATGGGCATAGGCTGTGTTGCTTTAGTTGACGTCGACGTCGACGTCGGCATCGGCGTCGGCGTCGCTGTCAACTGCTCTGTGGGCGTTATTAAGCTCGTTAGTGTCAGCGCTGTCAGCAGAAATAACAGGATGCCGCGGCCGCCACGGACATGGTCCATGTGGCAGCTGCGGTTAGCGGCACCATTTGGTTTCGAGTAGCCTTTCATGTTTGTTGTGCGGCTTGTTGCGGCGCCCGCTGTTGCCGTTTCTAATCCTGTTTATGCTCCTGCTGCTGCTCCTGCTCCCGTTCGCTTGGCTATTTTTGCCGTTGTTATCGTTATGTTCGCTTGGCTAATTTTCAATCCCGGGCACGCCCATTGGATGATGATGCCTGCTGCCAAAATTCAAATATTTTGATATGTTTTCCATACTTGATGCTTGGGCTTACACACACGCACGCACACACGCACACTCACACACACACACACACCGTTACATAATGCCAGTTCTGAAAATAAAATGAGATAGAGACAAAATCATATTATTATTTCCATGATACACGATACTAATGTTACCCAACTAATTAGTTGAGATTGATAGCCTACGCAAAATGTTATTCAATACGGTGGGGGGGGGGGGGGGTCGAAGGGGGTGTGTGTGTGCCGGGAACGCAGTCCCGACCAGTCTCGGCCAGCTTAAGCTTAACGTTAAAATTTAAAACAGTTTGCAAAATTGATTTCTGGTTTACTTTGTTGGGTAATACGCTTGCCTTCGACAGCAGTATAAACACACAAGCGTATTATTTACTGTGCATATATGTAGTGTTAGTCAGTAGAATAACAAGGCAGCAGCGTTCGAGGCAAGAAGCAGCAACATCTTTATCCCCAACAACAGGCAATGCAATCAACTGCATGAGTTCATGTTTGCTTACGAGCAAATACAAAAATTCCGAGCTCCAATGTTGGAACTACAAATGATGGACAGCCAAGAGAACAACCTCATCAAGCGTGCGATAGTAAATATGATTGATAAAATGCGATTGGAATCCAAATATGGTTGGATTTAAAAAGGAAAAAAACAAATTATTGAAATTATTTGATTACAATAACAACAATATAAAACAAGTGAGAAGATTGAAGGTTTCTGCTCGACATTTTGATGACAATTGTCGGCCAAAATTTGTGGGTGATATGGAGATATCCCTGAGATATATGGATTTATCGATTTGCCACGCCCCCAGTTGGTGTATACAAAGCACTTTTTGTGTGATCTTTAGAAGAGGTTTAAAACATTTAAAACGGAGATAGACATATAGATTTTATCGATTTGCCACGCCTCTAGTGGGCATAGCCAAAAAATCATAATACTTTATCCGACATGACTATATATTTCATATTTCAAGCCTCTAGCTCAATAGCGTTAGATATATTTGGACCCCCTTTCAACCGCTCCTTATATATGCAGAGACAAACACACGCCGCAAACTATGCACTTTACTTAGCGGCAGCGCGTGGCCCCCACTATGCAAAATTAATTCTTGAATAAAGCTGCGCAAAACACAAACGCAAGCAGCACAAATAAATTCGAAGCAGAAAGTCTACAGCACAATCTTTATGTATACATATATATTATATTTATATATATAAATATGTACACGCATAAAACAGTTGCTTGCGCTTGCGATTTTAAGCAAACTGGTTGGGTTATGGCTCATTTGATGCAAACTTGTTCCGCGCGTGCTATGGATAAGAAATGTGCAGTACAGTTTCGTACTGTTTTCGAGATCGACGCGTTCTGACAGACGGCCGGATCAACTCGGCTGTTGATCCTGATCAAGAATATGCATATTTTATGGGCTCGAAGTTGCCCGCCTTTGCCTGTTACACAAATTTGCGAAACTCCCTTTTTGAGGGTATGGGTAATAAAATGTTAGCTTTATAAAAGTGGGTTGTAAGCAACAGACGCCATAAGCGAACTTAGGTTGTGTACGTCCGTTAAGTAAGGCATGCACTTAGGTACAGCATTGACGACCCTTTTACCTAAGTTGGCAAAAGGGTTGCTTTGTCGCACACGAGAGAGCGCAGGTAAAGTTGCCGGGGAACCTTGAAAATAACCGGGTTCGCAACTGCAGCACGGCGGGTATAAATTGGTGGTGGCCAAACACCTTTGCGGCAGTTCTTGATGCGAAGATCAGAGAGAAAGACATGGACAGAGTTTGTCGCGTTTGCATGAGCTCCGATGCCCTGGAGCACATATTCGCTGAGCGGCCACTGGCCGAGGGCGAAATCAGCCTGGCGGAGATGTTAAACAAATGCGTCGACTACAAAGTTAAACGGGATGACAAACTCACTAAGAAGATATGCAAGTCGTGCATTTCGGATGTGAAAATTGCGTTCAGATTGAAGCGCAATTCCGAGCAAAGCCATAAGCAGCTGGCCGTGAGCCTGGAGGATATCGATTTGAAAGACTTTATCGATACGCTTGAAACGGAAAATTGGGAGCTCGTTAGGAGCTCTATCAAGGAGGAGCTGGACGAGAGCGCTGAGCACCAGAGTAATGCAGAGAGCAGACAACAAAATGAGCCCCCAAGCGATAAGAAGCCAACGCCGTCGACCCGGAAACGTCAACCTAAACGTACGCATTTCAAGTGCATATTTTGCGGCAAGGAGTTTAATAGAAACGCACACTTGATATTGCACACTCGTACGCATACGGGCGAACGTCCGTTCAAGTGTCCGATGTGCCCCAAATCGTTTACCCAGTCGCCGTCTCTTAAGACACACCTGCGCGTTCACACCGGCGAACGGAAGTACAAGTGTGCGTACTGCCCGAAGGACTTTACCAGAAAACACAATCTCGACCGGCACTTGGGCCAGCACATTGTCAGAAAGGACACCAGACGCAAATGAAACGAAATACGAATACGATGAATATAGAAAATAAAACAGAAATTAATTGAAAACGGTAACCAAACGGCATTAGTTAACTTAAATATATATTAAATATATAAAAGCATTCAAACTAAAAAGCCATACCACAAAATGTTTGCAACAGCAGAATCACCTCCTCAGCGTTTTCCGTAAATCGGTCTGCCAAAATCTAAACAAAACTCTCGCAGACAGGAGGCCAAGTTTTTTGTTGGGACCAAGAATTAGTTTGCCACGAGCCGCAGCCAGAAGCCACAAAGTTTTCTAGGTCAAGGCTAGGAAAATGTTGGATGACCGGGAACGCACACAGTCCTCCCAGTGGCTCTAATGAATTAATTGTCGTAATCCCCGTTAGATAAATAACACGAGCTGCCCGAAAAATCTATGAGCTGGTAGCACATTTAGCATAACTAGGTCGACAGCTGCAATTAATGACATTTTTGGAAGCATCCCAAAACAAAAACTCTGTCCCTGCTCCCAATTAGCCGCCATAATCACTAGCTGTCCCAAGGCCTCCCCTGACAAATCCAAATCCGCAACATGATTGCGTTTGCAGCAGAGCATCTGCAGCCTGAACTTGATTAGTCGACAGGTAATCAGACCCGTTGCCGACCTTCCCTAAAAGGCCTGGCCATGACAGCAACTGGCCGCAAAACGGGTTTAGCAATCAATTACTACACATGTTGCCATTGACGCGAGCACCACAAAGGCCGTAAAACGCTCTAAGAGCCTGGGATGAGCTGAGAGAACGTTGGCAGCTCGGCGGACAGAGATTGTCAGAGTGAGATAGAGAGAGACAGAGAGAGCATTGTGACCGAATATTGTCCACTTATTGCCTATTGTGTGTAAACTTGGCGAAGATTGAGACTTGGCATAGCAAGACTGACCGCCCGAATAGCTTAAAAATTAACTTGTTATATATTACTATATGTGCAAGGAAACTTATACAGCTATAAAAATACTTCATTTAAATCAGTTTTCAAAATAATAACATTTTGTTTATCAAGTATGCAATCAAATTTAAATATTGCCCCGTAAGATTAAATGTAAATAAAGAAATAAATAAAACTAAACATCAAATAAATAAATATATTTCAAAGAGTTTTAATCTCACTTTTCATCAAATTTATCAATAACTGGCAATGAATATAATAAATAATAAATATATGATTAAAATAAAATAATAGACAAAAATAAAACCAAAGTAAAACTAAGTAAATAAATATATTAAAACTGTTTTCATCTTACTTTTTATCACATTTATCAATAACTAGCAATTAAAAAATTTTAAATGTTGCCCCGTAAGATTAAAAGTAAATAAAGAAATACATTAAACTAAACATCAAATAAATAAATATATTTCAAAGAGTTTTAATCTCACTTTTCATCAAATTTATCAATAACTGGCCATGAATATAATAAATATATGATTAAAATAGAAAAAAAATAAAACTAAGTAAATAAATATATTAAAATTGTTTTCATCTTACTTTTCATCACATTTATCAATAACTGGCAAAATAATTCAAATGTTGCCCCGTAAGATTAAATGTAAATAAAGAAATAAAGAAAAATAAGTTTTAATCTCACTTACAACACATTTATCAATAACAATAGCTTCGTAGAATAAATGCCAACATTTCTTAATAAGAATTATAAATAAGGCAAGAGCTAACGAAATTTCGAAAAACTACGTAACAGCAAGCAAAAGTTTTTATTTTCAGCGTAGCCCTATGGAAAATAGTTGTTAACTTTCTTGTTGGTTTTAGTTTAGTTGTCGAACGAATTCGATGGCTTCATTTGTGGTAATCTGATAGTTTGACTTTTGATTGGTTTCAATAAATCAGCGCACTCTGTTTAATTAAAATTGTGTTTGGCATGTTGGGCAACAGTTTGGAGCAGTCGTAGAATGTTGTCATAAGCTGCTTATATAAACTCATTTAATTGCTAAAAGAAACAAAACTCACTCACATAATGCCACTGGGATTTGGTGTAGTGTTATTTTTGTATTTATGTATTAAATGCATGGTAATCATATTAGTTTAGTTTTAAAGTTTTATTTTTGCTTTTATATAATTATTAAACAAAACATGTTAAATGTAGCTTTTAATAGTCATTTAGTTTTTGGCTATTTTACCTCTGCTAATCGGATGAATTATTTTAGATTCATTTGAAACTGACCAAACAAGAAGAGTGCTTGACTTGCAGATACTCTATGTAAGGACCTGCAGTAAATTAACCTAAATTAACGTAAAGTGAATTAAGTAAAGTGAATCTGCTGTTTATATTCAATTTCTTAATTATGAGCAGGCTTTTACCAAAAAATGTTTCCCACGTTTTATGGCACTTGAATAATGTGCGAGTCAAACATTGAGGGCAACATTAAAGACCAAAAAAAAACACAACACACACACAGCCAAATGAAGATGAATATAAAGATCTTAAAAAAATGAAAAAATAAACAAAACACAAATAAACATGCCTCCAGCTCCGAGACCGCTAAACAGTCGGGCAGGTCTGCCATTTCCAGAATTAGTTCTAGCGGCGGGGCCAGGACTTGGACTTGGACTTGAACTCGGCAAGTGGCTGGGAGCGCACTTGCGGGCTCTTTAAATTCAACACGCGCATTTTGCGGCTCTCGAGCTGGTCTGGCCGTGGCCTGCGTCTAGACACTGATTTTAGTTGCTTCGTGGCCCAAATTAATTTATTGCTTAAATGCCGGGCGGAGGCGTGCCCAAGCAGCGTTCCGGGCGTGACACGTCGTTGACGCTAACATTAAGCGCTGCTGAAAGCGCGCGTGGCTCATCATCTTTAATGGATATTCATAGAGATAACTTAAAGCGACTTCTGCCAGGCGTTAGCCCGACGCCCTCGCCTCCGCCACCAAATATCGAATCGATAAACGTGCTGTGTGTTGTTGCCTGTGGTTGCCAGCGGCATAAATCAAATTATATAGATAAAAAAAAAACAAAAACAAAAACAAAAAAAGTGCGCTCACCTCTAAAGCACACACGAAGAGACACGCGCCAGAAAATTTAACTTGTAAATGTTGTGCCAAAATTTGTTATCATGCACAGCATTCAATACCCTGTAAACATAAAGTAAATTGATTAGGGATAAAACATAGAGAACAACACTTAAAAATATAGCATATTTAATAGGTATATTTAAATAAGATATTCAAACTATCTTCACTTTTCATATTACTTATCCTGATCAATTAAAGAGCATTCAAATTTATTGAGTATTTTTTATGTCTTTGTTTGATTTGTATTAAATTTATATTTATATTTTTATATAGTATATTTAGCGAGTTCACAACGATTTTATTAAATAGTCGAGCATTCCCAACTAACAAATATATTCTAAATATTACCCTTCTTAAGATTTTCCATAATGTTAAAAATTTGGCGTTTATATAAAATAAGAAATCAAATGTAGCATAAGGCAACAATGTCATTATATAAAAATGTCTATTGAAAAAAATATATTTTTCTGTTGAGCATTTTTCAATGACATTTCCCGCAGTCACTTTAATTGGAAAACCCTATACGAGCTCCATAGCTTTAGAAAAGTTATTCGTTCTTGTTTTAAAAATTACTTTCTAATATCTAACTTGGTATAAAAATTGTTTAGACCAAACAAAGTTACAACAGCTTTCAATCGATTATTGAAGACTTTAAAAAGTAATCAAAAACTAAGCAATTTTGAACTGACACTTTGGCTTTTTGCTGCTGGAATTTTAAACTGTTTCGTGCGCAAATTGAAAGTTCGAGGTTTTTTGTAACCAGAAGAGTATACTCTGTAGTCGAAATTTTATATCAATTTCGGGTTTTTGCGTGCGCCGCTTTTTGCTGAAAATTATACACAAGTGATTTTATTATTTATTTGTCGTGAGATTTTTTTTTTTTTTTTTTTGACCGCCAATGTTGCCGTCGAGCACCTGTGATAACAGAAGGCGGTGGGTGGGGTGGGGTGGAGTGGAGTGCCTGGATGCAGCACAAGGAACGAGGGTGTATGAACAAGGTGCTTTTGTGTCGACTTTTTGGGGGGGGGATATGTTGAGGCTGGGGCTGGGTTGGGCTGCGTAAGCGATGGTAGCGATGAATGCCTGGAACATTTGTCTGCCCAACTTCCTGTTTGTTTACATTTTGAATAAAAATAATATATTTCATTTCATTTCATTTTGGAATATCATGCATGAATCCCGGGACCAGGCAATTATGCCATTTTGAAATATGTGCAAAATTATTTTATGTTGATGCCGCAGATGCGCGAGGCATTTAAAAATGTTGAAAGCGCACAGAGACAATTTTCTTTTGTTATTTTTTTCGCTTCGGGGAGTCACTCAAAGAGCAACAAAATTTCCAAGAAAAATATGAGTTATAATATTTACGGCCATGAAACGACGGCAACTGGGAGCTCTTAGGGCTATAAAACATTTGCCCGGCCAGAGTCCGGACCGGTGCCTGTATCTGAGACTGAGCCGGAGCCGGAGCCGGAGCCTGAGCCGTGCGCCTGGAGTGCGTGCAGTAAATGGACTTTGGCTTGAGTAAGTCCTAAGTAGGAGATTGATACTTTTTGCCGAGATTTGCATAACAAAGCATTGGGGATCGGCCCTCGAATATTGTGCTCGCTGTGAATTTTATTTATGCGCGCCTGACAGCATCAAAATTGGATAATGGAAATTGGATTCTAGCCTAAACGAAAACGACAACGATAAACGAATCTCCACCGAGTGCGACAAAGCGAAACTTTTCTTTTCGGTTCCAGCTCCCAGGCACTTGACTTGATTACCACAAGGACGACACGTGTGGCATGGCGCAACATAAACACAAACACCTGTTGAGATTAGTCCCGCAGAGCAGACAGGCACAGACACAGACAGATCCGGTGAGCGCGCGGGGGAACAGCGCCAGTTGCCATGTGCTGCTCGGGATGGTGTCTTATTAATATTAATGAGCATATGAGGTGGGCAAATGCCAAACGCTGACATCACTGCCAACGTCATTAGGACGTGCGAAAATAAATATTTAATTATTTATAAATCATGACCTGACCAACAACGAGGCCAACAACGGTCTCTCGATATCGCTATCGATGTCTACGGCATTGTCCGTCCGGTCGCATTTTTTAGCGCGAACAAATAGAAATATGGATGGCAGTACCGCTAAACGGTGGACGGGAAAATATAATTGTTGGTAAACAGGCAAAAGCCTGGACATTAAGCGAGAGTAAAGACTTTTATTTCTAAACCCAAAGTAACAGAGTTTAAGTTAGCCACTTTAATTCTTGGTAAACAAATGTCGAAAGTGCTTGACTGGCAATTTATAAATATATATTTTATATATAAATACTGTTTAGTATATTCATATGCAAAATTAAATACTTGATTTAAAAGTTGATTTTAAATATACCACTAAAATCGATCTTGATCGACTTGAGCTGTTAATAATGTTCACGTTATGTGCTTGCGTGTACTTTTTTCCGGTGGATGATCCTTTTCTCTGTCTGGTACAAGCAATTGTGTAACATTTCTATGGCCAAGCCATTTTATGATTTCAGCGTAGGAAAACGCGGCAACAAACGACACAGGAAAAATACAAGCGCATAAAATGAAGCTGGGTCGAAGGCATAATAAACTGGTTGAAATGTATGTGCATACAAATGGTCAAAGAGTGACAAAGTTGACGGCCTTCGCATCGACTTGCTGTAAAAATATGACTCCGTACAGAGCACTAAAATATTTGACATATATTTATTGTTATGGGTACATGTCCTTCGAAAAGGCAACGCGGCCGCTCCTTCGACAGAAAAAACAAGACATGATGGCGCGATAAATGGACGCTGTCCGCATAAATCGTATCACTAGAGCGAAACATAAAAAATAAACAAGTTGTAATCGAGAGTGCTCGACTCGGAGATACCCCATGCACAAGTCTAAATAAAATGAAACAATTGGATATGCAAATGAACAAAATTTGTTGAAACCATTTCGCGAATTTCCATTTACACAATTTTATTGGGCAAAAACACAGAAAAACAAAAAATTAAATCAAAAATACCTAAAAGTAACACAATTTATTCATAGGGTATAGAAATATTATACGTTGGTCGGTATCGTAAAACAACGGAAATGGAAACCGTAGCCAAGTCCGATATGCAGATCATTGAAACTGTGACAGAATATATGACCTTTCGAACATGTGCGTGCCTAAATAACTTGGCCAATTTACGAGCCAAGTGAAGCTTAAGTGAAACATGAGCCATGAATGCAATAAAACTGATAGGCAGCCCTCTCGTATGGTTCATAAATCGACTATGAAAACATAAGCTAGTTAGCATATGAGTAACGACTGACATCGGCGGATATAAAAGTATCGCAACTTAACTGAAGCTAACAAATCAATATTGAATTTTTATGAGTACACTGTCGCCTTCTTCTTAACGACTTAATCTGGATTCCGATACATATATATATAAATAGTTGGACAGTTACAGCTTCTGGCAGCTGTCATTAGAAACAATCTGTTAATTTTGTCGCCATAGATATTCAAACTTGTTTATGGGCAAGTTTTCTTTTGCTCGACAAACAAGTTTCGTTCGGAAATTCTCTAGATGAAAGTTTTTCTATTTTCTTCGCTTGGAACGAACAACTTTTCAATTAGTCACACGACTAAGCAATTAAATTTACTCCGGCTACGCTTTTTGCTCCCGTTTACCATTTTTGTTCGGTCCTCGCCTCGCTGAAGCCCGAAAACTGCTCGTCCCAGGTCGCCAACTTCCAGACATTTATCTTACTCGACCGTCCGCCGGTCCAGGCCGATGACTCTCCATACGGTTATTTGTTTTTGCCGCGCTGGCAATAAAAACGCAAAACCTGGCTACAAAGTTCGGGCGGGAGGCGAGCTTTACGACAAACTTGTCGTAATTCACTTTGAAGACAAGTTTCGCCATCAATAAATTTTCTACGAGCCAAACACTTGTTGCATGCATCGGAGTTGGGCCTGAACTGGCCAAGTGGGCTGAGTGGGCCCATTGTCGCCCCAGATCCAAGTGTCAATGTAAATCATCCGGTATTCGCATCGATGAACTTAACTACAAGTTGCCGGATTCTGTCGAGTGTAATAGAGTGCCAACAGAAATCGCCGTTCTATGCGATCTTCAAAAGTTTAAGCTATGCTTGAAGGTTATGTTTTATTTTGGGTAAAAAGTGAATTTATTAGTGCAATTACGATGATGTTGAAAAAAGGACTCAAAGATTGAGTTTATCAGATATAAGAAAAAATTAGATTTTGATATTGATTTTGATGAAAAGAAGCAGTTCGAACATTAAAATAAACTGCTGGGAGTCACCTGTTTTATTAAACCTTTTTGTTCTTCATTATGGTTTATAAGGATAGTCGCCAACATTTTATTTAGTGTTATTTTTAAATGCAATATTACAACTCAAAGCAAAAGTTGGTTCGAAATCTAATTGCAATGCCTGTGAAATGTTGACCGCTTTTCAATTGCTTTCAACCGGCTGTCAGACTTTGGGTAACAAGCAACTTAAAGCCTTAAAATCAGCCAGGACGCTCTTGATTCGCTGGCCCTCCAACAGACTGGGAGATATATGGCATGAGTGCATTGCACTTCATGCAGATGGCAATTATGTAATGGAACTTTCACAAAAACCGACCAACTGGAGCACTGAGCTGTGGGCACGTATGTGTACAATTTGGCATGGCCCAAGTGGGCGACTGAAGGACGGACGGACGGACAGTCAGACTCTTGTCGATGTACTGACGATTGTCGGCAGAGCTTTATTTGTATACCGAATTATGCAATTTGCAGCAATGCAGTGCTCACAGGAGATTCTGATATATGTCTGAAGACTGGCATTTATAATTGAGTGCTCCACTGGACGACCACAAAACATACATACATATATCATATTCTTTGTATATATTCAGCTGTTGTTTAAGCAACTATGGGATTGCAATTTAAAAAGACGCACCCGTAAATGGCATCTTTGGATTAGCCATCAATTGCAGATTCGTGAAATTTTTAAATTACCCGGATAGAAAAAAGTTGTAATTCAATTTTGTAGCCCTTTGTTTTGAGGCTTGGCGCGCCACTTAACCTTTTCTTTTTAACCATTTTTTGGCTGCAATTTCAATTAAAATCAGCGGGATTCGGTTTCAAGGGTTTTGGCTGCGACTTGCGTAATGTGAATAGCCAACTTTTGATAGCCTCGCTGCAAAATTGTTAATCAAATTCAAAGAGCCGTTGCCAAAGTGTATTTTAAGGCGAAACGCTAAAGATTTGAATAGCAGCGGCAAAAGGTAAATGGAAATGAGCTAATTTTGAGATGCTTGCACACTTTTTCCTTTCTTCTTTATTTTGTATTTGCCTTTCGTGTAAATGGCAAACTTTGCCGCCGCTCATTTGCCTCGTACCGAAACTAGTTGGCAGGCCGTCTCCCAACACCGCCTGCAAGCTGCAGCCAAGTTGGCCCGTCGCTTGGCTGCCTTGGTGAAGATTGTTACAGTTTTCGAGAGCATTGTGCGCATAAATTAGTTTTTAGTTTCGTCGATTTTTCGTTGATGGCTTTACCATGAATTACCTATATTGGGAGGGCTCCACTTTTCGTTTTTGCGCAGACTTGCCAACTTTTATTAAAAACTTTTGAGCACAACTTTTGTTTCAACCAAGCTATTCAGTTGTTCAGTATATACGTTGAACTGGATAATTAGCCCAAGCCTGGTAAACAAGATAGAGTTCAGACTTTATGCAGCATTAGCCACAATATCAACAAAATACAATTTTTTCGAGCAAACGAAATAATGAACCAACTGACAAACAAAATTTGCCAGAAACCCAGAGTCAAAGTCCCTATTAAAATTAATGCACAAAACAGAGGCTAAAATTGTAAGTGTGTGCAATATATTTCGAATCGTATGTGTGTGTATGTGTGTGCGTGTGTGGGGCGTGTGTTGCCGATAACAATGTCGATTTAATTACATTTTATTGACTTTGCCGCTGCTACCCGAAAGCCAGCTATCTACGTTGGCCGCGAGGCCGTCGGCTGCACGTCATCATTATAAGCTGTTATCTGACATTAGGAGCACATTATGCCCCGATATACACACGGTTACAGATACCGGGTCGCGATGATGTTCATGTCCCACATGTTGTTGCAATTCAATTACATTGCCACACGGCTGGAAAGGTAGGCCAGGTGGCACCGATGTGGAATCAGTTCGTCTAAGTTGGGTCAGATGCACTTAAATAATTATTATGTTTACTTTCACCAGTTAGTATTATTAGGTATTTATTAATTATTAAATTTGTCTGCATTTCTGTTTATTTAGTTAATTAGATATACCCTAAACCAATGTTTGCATTGAATAATAGCCAAGAATTACTTCAAAATTCTTTTAGAAGTATTTCAATAATTATTATGTTTATTTTCTCTATTATTATAAAGCATTTATTTAGTTAATTAGATAGACTTTAAACCAATGTCAGCATTGAATAATAATCAAAATTTAACAAGGATTCAGAATCGTTTTTCTACACAATTTGGGTTAGATGTATTTAAATAATTATTATGTTTATTTTCTCTAGTTATTATTATGAAGTATTTATTTCTAAAGTTCTGGGTATTTATATTTATTATTAAAGCAGTAAATACAGAAAAATTTCTTCAAATTTTACACAATATTCAAAATTCTTGCAATAGAAAGAAAACATAATTTGGTGAGTTAGAGTATTTAGATTTCTATATACCCAAATGGTATTTACTGTGCAGTGGCTGTTGCTACTGCCGTCCATAGCAAACACGTCATTACTAACGCACTAAAACACACACACACACATACATACATGCACAAACAAGTACAAACACATTATATAATTACATTTAATTATCTGCATTGAGTTTGCGGCTTTGTGTGTGGCTACCCTAGGCGATTTCTCCACTCCGCTCTATTTGACTATTTCGCTACTTATTTCACTCGTGCCTGCCTCTTGACTTGACGTGTTTATTAATTTAACTTGTCTTTCGTGCTTGACGGCCCATTGTGGCTTTCGTCTGGGGGCTGTCCCCCAAGCACTTTGGCAGTTTGCCCCAAAAAGTATGCAGCATTTTATCAGACAGCCACTGCAGAGGCAACATCAGTAGGGGAATTGCTTTAAACCCTCTCTAAACTTGACTTTAGACTTTTGACAAATTCAACATACGAGCTCTGTCAAAATACTCGCGTTCTAGGATTCCGAGGTTTCTAGCTAAGCCAAACGCATTGAATCCGCGACGCGGCATTGCCAGCGGGCTTTTCAGAGTTTTCCCCGTACATCCGTTACCCGCTCGTATTACAAATAAATGTTGTCCTTGAGTGGGCCACGTTGTTCTTTTGCTGGGCTTGTAAGTGCCTTGGCTTGCTTTATTATGATAATCGATTTTTATTTAACTTTTATCGTCCAATTTTGCACTTTGGTTATTACTAGCCAAATTAAAAATACGCTTAATGGAATTTGCTTACAAAAAATAAGAAAATAAATTCAGCATATTAAATACCTAAATTGCTCGGATTATACAGAGGCCATAGAAGCAATTAGATTTTAAATTAAATTCTTTAACTAAAAATAGTTTTGAAAAAAATTCTTAATAATATATATATATAAGCTCACGAAGGAATCTCAAGTCTTGTGCAGAACATGATAAAAAAAATTGTTTATGGCGCAATTAAAGGCGAATAAACAAAGAATAAAGAAAGTTTTTTCTTCGCCTTCTTAGAATTGGCATTGAATTACAAAGGCAAATAAAGATCCTTGAAGTGCACAATGCGTGGGGTCTTTGTCTCGGAGCTTTTTCCCTTCATAAGCCATATAAATTTCCGGCAGTTTCGTTTTACCGCTTCGCATAAATTTGACACTTTTTTGTTTAGGGTCGGGTAACTGTTTTTGGGGTTTTGATAAACTCCGCATCTGAGTTCATGTTCTCAGGCAGATTTATTGTACTGTGAAAATAATAAATATTTACCTCTTTCACGCTTTTGTTGTGGTGTTGTCTGTTAAATTTCTTTGTTGTGGTCGTGGTTTATTTCGCTCGCGTTTTTGAATATTTCAAATGTATGTTTTTATTAGCAAATAGCTTTAAAATTTCTTTGTAAATAAACTCAGTTTGTAATTTGTTTGCGTAAACTAATTGTGTGTTTTTAAGCTCATTTAATTGGTGTTGTTCAAAAATGTTGTTGGCCTTGTTTTGCTAGCGTTTATTATCCAATTGTCACTCGAAAGTTTTAGGAATTTCACACCCAAATGGCCATAATTTATGTTCCCACAATTTTCGCGTCATTTGCCGACATGCTAATATTTGTTTATTTATTATGATTGCACGCACACAAAAAAAGAAGAAAACGAACTTGATTTTAACACCAATTGGTACTGGTATCTAAACACAAAAAATTGTTTGCGACTTTGCGCGTCCGCTTTTAGCTCTTTGGGTATTAACTTCTGCCGAGCGCCGCCTTTGCACACGTGCGCAGCGCTTTGTTGACAGGCAACGACTGAAGCCGTTAAAGAAGCCGCTGGCCCTAACATCATCTGTGTGCGCGCTCTGTTGTTGTCACTGTTAATGATCATGATGATGCTAATGATGCTCTGCCGGGCCCACGCCGAACAGCTGTTCGCAGTGTGTGCGCCTGTGTGCGTGCGTGTGTTCGCTGCGCTGGCAGAGCAACAGCCTGCGACACACTGCGAACGAAAGAGAGAGCGAGAGAGCGAGAGACATCGGGCATTTATTGCAGAACCGAAGCAGAGTTCGTTTCGAAGTCGCCTTCCAGCGCTGTTAAGGCTACCTTTAACAGCGGCTGTCCATGTGGGTGGCCTGTGGCGTATTATCGGGACTCTGTTAGTGTAACTGTTATTGAGATTTTAGGAATTTTGTGCTATAATTGAAATTTGAAGTGCGAGACTTTTTATACGTGTTTAATTAATATTATTGTAATTGTTTTTTAATGCCAATCGCCGATTGCTTTGTGTTGCCTCTGATGTTCGCCGCTGTTCGCTTTTATGTCTGCTGCGCATTTGTTTATAAACAAATTATGCGAGCTTGTTTGTTTGTTTGCCGCCTTGTTTATGGGCGCAGTATTTGCATTTTCTTCTGCGAATCGAAAGAAACACACAGCCACAACAAAAGCAATCAAAAGCAATTATTGGTAATAAATCAGCCATCGATTTATGAATGTGTCAATGGATTCTTAAACACATTAATGACGTCAAAACCCCTAAATGCGCTCAGTGGTTATGTATCAGAGTGTGTGTGTGTGTCTGTGGGTGTGTGTTGATATTGTAAATAATTAGCCATAAACCATTTGGCACGGCTACAGCGGCGTATGCTTAATATTTCGATTGCCAATGCAATAACGACGATGATCATGATGATGAGTGGGCCGAATTTTGATGGCTCATTCGGACGGCGCAGTAGCCAAAACAAATAAATATTTTATTTGTGATTTTTATAAATACCAAAAAATTGTGCGCGCTAATTACTTCAAATATAAATCGTTGCGACATTCATTTTGCATTTTACTTTGAGATTCCTCTGAATTGTGCACATTTTGACCTTTTGCTTTTATTAGTCCCTACAAATATTTAAGGCAGCCTTCGCTGTTTATTAATGCTGTTAATTTTAAAAGCCACTTTGGCTTTTCCTCACCATCAAGTTTTTATTTAAGCGCCGTTAACATTTTTAAGCGCATTGCGCGCTTGTAGGCCCCGGCAAACGGAAAGTGCATTAAAACAGCAGGCGGCAAGGACTCCTTCCAGTCGAGATCTGTGCTGCACTGGAATATATCTTATAAGTATATAGCATGAAATGCACTCAGCTGTAGCTGCATTTACAATAATTGCAATAGTTGAACTACAGTAAATACAAATTATAAACAAATGGAATATATTTTTGGACAGCTTGTACTGGGTATTAAATCGAGTTTTAATTTGACTTTTTATGGGGTATCTTGGCAGTCGTGCTTGCTGTAGTCCTTGCACCCTGCGCTCGCTTTTATTTACCATATTTACAGCATAATAAACATGTACATGTTTGTTTGGGCTCGGATACAGCACGACACGGACACGGACACGGATACGGACACGGACACGTTCGAGTCGGAGCCCGGCGCTCGTCACTTGACGCCTCAAAAGGGCGTGGGACTGACTCTTAATAAAAAGCAAATTAGCTGAAGCACATTAAATTAATGCGTTAAAACGTTGCAGCAGCATCAACATCGACAGCAGCATCGCTGTCTCGGCCAGATTCCTATGCGCAAATAAATAGGTGGTAAACAAACTGTGTGCAGCCAGTGTGGAGTCTGTCTTTATGCCCGGCCATTAAACTTTTAATTCCCTTTTCCGCTCGCCGCACACAGATTGCTTATACGAGCATGAGACTCAGCTCATAAATGTTGTTCCTCTGGAGTCAGGCAATAAGCAGCTTAGAGAGCGCATTTTAAAGTCAATTCGATTAATTACAGTTAATGCTTACACTTTTGACACTCGCTGCCGAAGCGAAACGAGCATATTGGCTTTGTGCAATGTCGCTCTCTCTGTATGAATGCAATTTTTGTCGCCACTATTGAAGCTAGAGTCTTGAGATTTTGAATTTAAGCTCGTGTATGCTCGCTTCAGAAAAGGTATTCAGATTTTTGGATACGCCCACTGGGGCGTGTCAATTGGATATATCGCCTCGCTTTTACAGCCAGATACATAACATTTTCTTAAACAGATTACTGATGATCTCTTTTAAAGTTGAGCACGAAAAGTTTTTTGTTTACTCATATGCTTGGGGACGGCAAAGCCAAAAAATTAAATAATAATAGTTATTAATTTTGATTATAATTAGATCGTTTTTGTCTGTCTGAGGCTGTTTTTAAACTGTGGACGAGTTCTTACTTCTTACGCCCGATCTCATTAGCTGCGCCTGCTTTAGACCTAAGTGCAACGGACTTCCTGTCATTTGCTGGCCATTTGCAGTTACAAGTTTAGAATACCGACCAGAATCACTTTTGGCTTCTTTGGGCCTTACTTCAGCGTGTATATAAACTGCTCGGTTGATTAATTCATTTTAAATTACACGCCATTTTGTTTAATGTGTGCTTAATGCAAATTACAGGCGGCATATGCCAATGCAGCTCCACTTTCCGCTCCACAGGCCCCCCTGGGCGCTCTCACGGCAACTTTGCGCAAAATCAGGCGATGAAATGTGTTTTAAATGACTTCCGTCGTTGATTTTTTGTCGGGCTTTGATTCAGCATTTATCGGCAGCAGCATCAGCAGCGGCGGCAGCGGCAGAAGCGGCAGCAGCTCGCCCCTGGGGGGGCGTGGCATGTTGCATTAACTATGCAAATTTGCGGCCTCATTAAATGAGTTTTAATTATTATGCGAAAATAAAATGCAACAACGTGCTAATTAACATTTAATTGCAAGGCATAAACATTAACGCATGTTAAGTAAATGTTAAATGCGATTTAAATGTTTACTTTTGCCCCCTGCAATCAGTTAAGTATTCCATTCCAGCGAGCAAATAAAACGCGATGAACTCTCACCTCCGCTGGTACTCAGAGCATTCCACAGTCGGTTAGCTTGGGCGAGCTCGTTCTCCCCCCTCCCCCTCCCCTTCCCCTCCCTCCGCCCTCCTCCCTCTATCTCGATGTCTCCATCAGGAATAGTTTCCCTGAGGCGAATTCCACTCGCTGCCTTATTCGACTAGTTGTTTGCTTTACGAGCGAATCTCTGAAAGAAATCACGTAATACATTTGCATATTTATGGCAGAGAGGGTCGAGAACAGCCATAACTGTAGCTCTAGCTGCGCAGCCAGACGTCGAGGGGCAGCTATCAAGTGGCGTGTAAGCGGCAAATGATACCCGCACGTGTTGGGGCAGGGATTGTCTGCGCCGTGGGGCGAGCGCGGGATGGAGCCCACGAACGGACCCGAGATATGGAGAGATACAACAAGTGAGAAGGCTCTAGTCGGGTGCGCCCGACTGGGGGATACCCTCAACCCATACACACACACACACACACACGTATACAAATTTTAAACTAAAACAAAAGAACGTAATATTTAGATTGTGTTTTTTTTTTTGGTAATTGGAGCGAATCCAAAATCCACCATAAATTTGATGGCACTAGCATTAACAGACTCCGAGATATGCTAAGAAAACCAAATCTTGAATTTTGTTTATTTTTATTGTAATTAATGAGACGACGCAAGATATCGGAACAATTAATAAGCTCGTTCTGGGCATGGTCTAGAAGGATTGAGAGTCGAAAAGTTTTTTTTATGATACCATGCCTGCTTCTGCCTGTTGCATACATTTGCACGAAACCGGCATACCCTTCTGCCCATTTGCAATGGGTGGAGGGTATAAAAACTAGATGAGTGACAGTATTGACGAGCATTCGGCCAGTTGACTCTGGGGACGTGGCTGCAATTATAGCTGAAAATTTCAACTATTTGACGCACTTAAATGTCCATTTTTATGGGCGGCAATTGAAAGGCAGCCGAGCGCGCTTCAATTACGGCGACCCCAACGCCTGCCGAAGCCTCGGCCCCAACCTAAGCACTAAGCCAATGACCCACATTTAATTCAAACGCACTCACACACACACACATACACACACAGGCACACAAAGCGAGCCAATGTACAATTAACCCAATTGCAAAGTGTTGTCAACATGCCGCAAGAAACGCTGGCGTACGCTGCGTATACGTAACGCCGCCCAAATGTGGAACAGGGGGCGTAGCGTGTCTATGTAATTGAGTGTGTGTAACATTTCCTGCTTTTGTTAAACAATTTCCGCTGGCATGCGTTTTTGCCAGCCAACCAAGCATTAAGTCAGCAGGACGACAGGTCCTGCCCCCCAACCCCAACCCCAACGCCAACCCCCAAAGGACTAGCTCGGCTGGGCTTTGGCTTTTACTCTGTTAGCCGTTCCTTGCCGGCCAAACCCTTTGAAGTTTGCACAGACTTGCGCATCATTTGCATAACTGCACGCACTGAATGGAACGTACCCCCAGCCCCCCCCCCTCCCCCTTCACCCACCCACAATGCATGTGCATGTCGCTTTGACAGCAGCCCTAATGGAGACGGCGACAGCTCGTCGCTCCTGTTGTCGGCGCTCCTGTTGACATTCGTCGTCGTCGCTGATGTCTGACAGGCGACTTTCGTCGGATCGAAGGATTGACACAACACCTGCCACGTTGTCCTGGTCAGCGTATCGCGTCGCGGCGCTAAGCCCCGGCAACATTTTTGACACTGCACGTGCCGGGCTCACCACGCACGGGCTCTTAGCAGCAGACACCCCCCCCCCCTCCCCACCCATTTCCCCACCCGCAACCCGTCGTGTCAACTGTTGATAGCAAACTTTGGCCCCCTCAAATTGGCACATGGTGAACTAAACGCCATGTTGGGGGCATTATATTGTAGTTTTAATGTGCCACAAGAGGCAACCGTTTCGCCTCGTGCTAATTGCAACAGGTCGTTTCCAGGGGGCAATTATAAAGTTTGCGTGTTCGAGTTGAAACTTTCGGGATCGTTAAAAATTAGAATACTTACCCAAGGCTTAAGACTAAGAGCTTTGTTGCTATTTTCCGCTTTTCTTTGAATTTTCAATGTGATTCTCGTCCACGAAGTGAAAAGGGTATATCGGGTTTGTGCTAGACACTTGCAATTTTATATTGAAAACGCGTCAGATAAAGTGTTACGATTTTTACGCTTACTGGGGGCGTGGCAATTCGATGAAATCTATATATCTTCTTAAGTTCTAAAGCTAGATACATCAAATTTTTTTGGACAGATTACTGATGATTTCCTCTAAAGCTGGCATAAAAAGTTGTTTATATACGCCCACTGAGGGCGTGGCAAATTTGATAAAATCCATATATCTTAGGGGCGGCTAACCCGACAAAATCCACATCTCCCACAATTGTAAAGCTAGAAGCACCAAATTTGGTAGATATTTTTCGGATGACCTCCTCTAAAGATCGGGCCGAGAAATTTTGGCCACGCCAAACTCCCACGCTCAAAAATTACAAAAATCGAAATGTCTCTAAAATAACAATAATAGTTAAGATCGTATTCAACTGTTTTCAAGTTTATACATGTATTATTTCCCTTTAAAAGTTTTATAGTACTGTTTAGTTTGATATAAATTATCGTCGAATTTTCTTGAATTTTCATTCAGGCCAAATGGCTGTCATAATTTTAGCGCATAGCCGAATGCATTGTGGTTTAATGGGCCAGCTGCATAGGTCCTCTGATAAATGGGCCAGCCGATTCCCTAATCTACTGCCGCCGAGCTTTAAATGTGATTTATGTAGTCGAAAATGTGGAGCACACACACACACACACACGCACACACACACTGAAACGCCTGGCACTATAAAATGAGTGCCCGGAGGGCATTGCGGGCAAATCATAAAATCTGCGTGTAGATGCCCAGATCAGGGACTCTCGGCCTCAGTGTGGATGCGACTGCGAGGTATTTCACTAATTTGCAAATGCAAAGGCAGCTGCAGAGGCAGCAGCAAAGGCGCCGCAAAGTGAAAAGAGCGCTGCAGCCAGGCATCAAGTGGCGAGCTGCAGATAGCCCAATTTCAATCGCTCAATGCACGACCATCATTTAATTTATATGCTTGGCCAACTGCTTTCGACCAGCAAAGCGCGTTTAAAATGTAAAAAAAGAATGTTAAAAAAAATGAACTGGTTTCGTTGAAATGAAATCAGCGACCATAAAAAGCCACGGCAGCCACAGGACCCTCACATGGCGCGAATTTGTTTGCCCGACTGCCTGCCGTAATGTTTGCCCCTGCTCCCCCCAATCCCCACGCCCCCTCCGCCAGGGCCTTGCCCTTTTTCAGTGCTCGAACTCGCATTTGTTCAATTGAAAGGGGCAAACAGCCAGATGGGTCTGCTGCTGCTGCTGCAGAGCCACAAAACATTCAAAGTAATTGATGTGAAGAGCTCTAAGCTGCGGTATTCGAGCACGCCGGAGAAAGGGGCATCAAATAACATCCATCTATTTGATATATTGCCAGCGCCAAAGGCCAACAAATGAGCATGCCAAAAGTGTGATTAGACTCTGCCTAAATGCCGGCACAAAATATAATCCTAATCGACTCGCAGAAAACGGCGCAGCTCAAATGGCTTTAATGTGCTTTAAATCGCAATCGCACTCAGCTCTCCCCCAGACCTAGCACTCAACTTACCACGAGCTGTATGTAACGTCTGGAAATGTATTTCAGAGATTACAAATCGTTTGTCCGAGCACACACAGAATGGCCAACGAGGTGCGAGAGAGACGGGTAATGCCCGGTACAAATTAGATACACGAGCGAGTCTTTTATCTTGGTTTATACGTGCACGTTGTCAAGAGCAACTAACTCGGACTATTCTCGTTGAATAAACTAATAAGCCTAAAATAAACAATAAAGTTCGCACGTTACAGCAGGAGTCAGTCAATCAATCAATCCCCAGAAATTATTATCACGATATAGTA
This sequence comes from Drosophila robusta, assembly GCA_035043565.1. Lineage (NCBI taxonomy): Eukaryota > Metazoa > Arthropoda > Insecta > Diptera > Drosophilidae > Drosophila > Drosophila robusta. Next base: position 2,990,498 of record JAWNMW010000572.1, read on the forward strand.
TTTATACCACAAATACAATAAACATTTTTATGGAGATCATCCAATATCTATACTTGTATAGGTAAATTAGTGGAACTTTGAGGCAGTACAACGCTCGTTACAGCAGAAGTCAGTCAATCAATCAGTCAATCAATCAATCATAGCAGTAGCAGCTGCTCCTACTCCTTTTCCCCAGTATTAATTATCACGATATAATAATAACACGAAAATCCAACATAATAAATATATATATATAAATAAATATTTTTTATGGAGATCTTACAATATCTATACGTGTAAGTAGAACTTTCAGGCAGTACATTATAATTATGATAAACCAAAAATAAACAATGAAGTGAGCACGTTGCTGCAGGAGCCAGTCAATCAAATGTTTAATCAATCAATCGTAGCTGCTCTTAACACTACCTCAGACTCTACACGTTTTCCCCAGAATTTATTAGCACGATATTTTATATCACAAATACTCGACACGTGTAAACCCAGCCGCGAGTATCTCGAAGCGGGTGCGCGTGCCACAATTTTAAGTTCAAGTGTAAATAAAGTCATTGCGAAAGGGAAAACGTGTGCGCACAAAAATTGCAATTACCCATGATTTCAGCTGGCGGCAGGGACAGGACAAGGCGACGGGTTGTCCTGTCTTATTGTCCGCATTTGCCGTGGCGCCACGCCTCGTGGCACCTGCTGGCTAAAATCGGAGCGCATTTTCATGGACGCACTCAAGTGCAAATAACGCCAGACGACGAGCTGAACGAAAAGAGGATAATAATATTGGCAGCATTATATTGCATTTATTGGCCACTTGGAAATATATATATATATATATATACATATATATATAGAAGCAAACGCAAGTTTAATACCCTCTTGGCCGCGATGAATTTATGATCAGTTTGAGCACTTTTGTTCCTTTGCAGTCGCTTTTGATTTGTTCCCCGGCTTGATTGTCCGTATCCGTTGCATCGAAAGTGGCAACAATAATTGAGTGCTATCAGTTTTCACTCTCCACTCAATTTGCCTGAAATTTGCCGCTCATCCCGGTTGTCTGTCCCGTTGAATGGCTTTGGCAAACAGTGTCTAATACCCCATTTTGAAAATGGGAAACAACACTGGAAAATGAAAGGCTTGTTAAACGACTTGCAAAAATATCAAATATCAAGTGGCTCTCAAAACAATTTGGCAAACAATTTTAGTGGTTGTTCAAATTAAATACCATAAACTGATACAATATAAATATAGAATTGTGAATACAATTGAAACAATTTGTTTGAAGAGTCGAGCGTTAGCTGAATTTTATTCAAATACATTTCAAAACTTAATATACCCTTGCAGGGGCTAACATTATTTTTTCCACAGAATATCTGACGCATTTATTGGTATAAATAGATGTATATAAAATCTTGTTCAATAACAATACCCAAGTTGATACAATGACCATCGCTTATTAAGGGTATTTAATAGTCGGCAACCCAATAAATGTTTTTTCTTGTTTTTATATATAGTATAGATTCAAATAGATTTAATAAAAAAAAAATTAGTTAGATAGAAAATAAAGAGAAATATTATTTGTTGCACAAAACAATACTTGTTGAAGTTTGTTGATTGCATTTTCAATAAATTGTGTAAATATTTGAAGTGAATATGCATATAATTTAGATTTTTTTGTGGTTATAAGGCACATTCTCTAGCATAGCACATTTTAGGCTGAAAGCGATTGGTTAAAGTAAATTTCGTAAATGTGGGTGAAGAGGCTTTTAGAAATTTTCTTTTCAGCGGAAATATAAATATCTATAAATATATAATATTTAAATGTTTTTATGGGCATAACACAATCCCAAAATATCGATATTGGTAAAAGTAAATGAGTAGAATTTTAAAGCAGTAGATTATGGACAGCGGAAACTAGTTACCTCAATGAATTTAACTTTCTCTAATTCTTCCTTTGGATATGTATACGAACCTATCCCCAAGGTACAGCCATTAGTCGATGAAATTCCACTTCAATTAGAAATATATAAGCCTATTAACTAAATTGGATGTTACCTTTGTCATTCTATTTTACTATTAATCATTAATCAACAGAACGACAAGTGGAGAGAGTTATCGACTAACACATACCCTGCGCCCGGTATTGACAAATTTTTACCGCATCCAAAAAAAAATACTAACGACATTTTGGAAAAAAATTTATTATATAATTAGTTGGGTTTTTTCTTAAGCAGAATAAGTGTAGAATTGTTAATGTAAAGAGCTGCATTTCCATATTTCATGGAAAACCCAATAAGAAGAATTGCATTCGAGAAGGTAAAATCCATTAGCTCCAGAACCAGAGAGTGCCTTACGTAAATAAAATTTAAGAGGGTAACAGAACGTTCCTTGAGAGAACAACCCCTGAGATGCAGACTCTCCAGCTTCAGGCACTGAAACAAAGATGTTCGATATTTCAGTTGAAGACATAAATTGCATTAAAAGCTAATTACATTCTCCATACGCCTGTCCCGTGTGCTCTTTGGGAATCTGAACAAGCGCAGCAGCTCATGTTGATACAGCCGATCAAATATCTGGCGTTCCATTTGATCGATGCAACTGGCCATCATCGTGACATGCAGCATATTCGAAAGGACCACGAAATTGAAAAAGCCTTTAATTATATGGGAACTGTTACCAGATACGATAGAAAACCAGAAGCAAAGCAAGCAAGTGAAGACGCTGTACATCATCTCTATGGTCAGCCTGGCAGTGTGCGAGGCCCAGAAGAATTTCTGCAAGCCCCGATTTAGCTGCAGTAATTGCTCAAAGTATTCCAGGCACAGTGAGCGGCGATATTTTTGGTTCTGAAGCGGCTGCTCGAGATACGCAGCCAGTGATTTTATGCAGTCCAAATGAATCATCATGCCCACATCAGTGACTAAATATATGATCAGTGCGCGCAGAGACACGAAAGACATAATTTCTACCGTGATATAATTGGGAACTACAAAGTTAACAACTTGAAACGAGTCGCGGATTAGATGAACCGTTAACCAGAACCAGGACACGTGCAGACCCCGATTGAAGATTTGGCGATGCATGCGCCCAATCCGCAGCAACCGATTCAGCAGCTGACATAGATCGCGGCGATTACGTAGGATTATCCAACCCAGGAGACCGACGCCTAAGCTGCGTACGACAATCATTGATGCAGTTAGCCGTATTGTAATCCGTTGCAAACTGAGCTCTTGACTGGCCCTCTCATCGCCGTAGGCCAGTATCATTACAAGAGTGACCGGCCAGACTAAGAGAACGTGTAATATCGTCAGATAGTAATGCCAAAAAGTAGATCTAACAAATTTATTCTTATGCCCATTATATCGAAACTCATTGAGTCCAACAATTTTCGTTAGCCCCTGAAGCACAAACAGCAGAACTTTGAGGTAGTAGGACATGGCAGAAACTGACGACTGCTCCACAAATGGAACTGGGGTCAAATGAATATGGCCCTTTTTCATAATCGCTTGGTGATACGGCAAATGGATATTGGTTAACTGGGCCTACCAACTGATGGTGAAACCTTTTACAGTTAATTACTGCGTTCATTGCATATATTGTGGAGCGCCCCGGCCGTTAATGCATTCGGTTTAACATACATTTGCACAACTTATAGATACCCTCCTTTAGCCATCTTTAGGAGTGGGTAAGGTCTATAAAAAGAAATCAAAAATTTAAATATCTATATCTATAGATATATATATATATATATATATTTACCGTACGTGATTTTAACTTTAATTCTTTTCGTGTCTTATGCCTACGCTATAATGGCCTTTACCGCGTGTTCTCCTCTGAACTCTCTCTTCCTAATGTGAGCAGAGCCACAGCCTGCCGGACGGGCTAAATGTCTCCCCCATCGGGTCAGTGATTTCGGTCTCTGTCTCTTGCCTTTTATCTATCTAATTCTAATAATTATTATTATTGATAACGAAAACTGATTCCCTTACTTTTCTTATTATATTTTTATTTATTATATTAGACTTAAATTTTAGCCTTTACTCCTACTACTAACAACTTTCTCTTTAGCTTCAGGGGCATAACTAGCCGGAGGGCCAAATAAAATACGATGTTAAGAGAATTGTTTGTAATTCTCTTAAGCTTTTAGCTTTAAATTTGTTCTATTTATATATATGTCTATATGCATTTCTTTGTTTTATACATTTTACTTAGGTTGACACCTGTTTTGTCATCCTATTAAATAAATAAATAAGTACCTGCCTATTATCATAGCGAAATTCGCTGATCGCAAGAATTTTGGTCAGTAAAACCTCGACATAATCGACACTGACTCTTGGATAGATGTGTATATACAGAGGGGTTAAACACCCCGCATTATCTCTCCCCGCACAGGACTTTTAATTAGACAGTGGCGCGAGTCATAAAACAGATGCCAGCTATATCATACTAATTAGACGAGTACTAGGTGTCCCCTGTAAGCGATTTCATTAATCAAGCGACAACACTTCACCGAGCTAAGTGCTTCCACTTTCACTTTGGCTCAGCATAATTAATGTCGCTTTTGGCATCCAGCCAGCATGCAATTTGCGTCTATAACTGCTGACCTCTTTTTTGTACCCTATAAAGCAAGCAAATGGGGTATCAGCCAGGAGCGTTTAATTCATAAGTTTAAGATCTAGCCTGCTTAGGGTCTGTCTTAGAATCCGACACAAATCTAGTTCGAAATTCACAATTCAAAAATCACACACCGAATATTGTATAAAAAAATTTAAAAATTATTTAAAAAAATTTAATTTAAAATTTAAATTTAAAAAAAATTTAAAGTGTATAAGATTCATTTGTGATTTTATTTCGAGAGTCTTTGGTGTATTTTGTGCTTTTGCGTCTTTATTGCTTTTTCTATTATTATTCTTATTATGTTCTATTCAATATTAACCCGTCGTATGGCAGAATCTCAATTTGTATAACATTAATAAGATTAATTTGTGATTTTAATTCGTTGATAATTTTAATCCTTCGTGTCTTTCTCTCTCGTCTGTTTGTATTTACTCTCTAAATGAAAGTCTAGTAACCAACTCTGTTTACAGGGTATCTTTTAGTTCATAGCGCGCGCCTAAAGCTTGTTTACTTCTTTGGACCAGCGCTGTGAAAACACATGTATACGTTATGAATTAGTGTCGGCCCACTCACAGATCCTGGCTTAAAGGCTGAGCGACACCCTGGAAATTTACTCGACAGCGGGTTCGCTCATTCATCATATTTGTCGCGGGGGGCAATATGCTGCCAACTTTTGGGCGGACTGCGCTGCCCCCTGGTGCGGCATGCATCACAGTTGACACCTGTTCATCCTGTTGCTAACATTCTCACCTGCCGAGCTCGCTGGTGAGCTCTTCTGCAGCCAGGCATATTTGATATACGAGTTTGTTTTCAACTGTCTTTTGTTGGGGCAGCTTCTGCCTCCCAGCTGCTGGCTGGCAATCAACCTTTTAGCGGCATTTTAATTTGCCTAATTTGTGAGGCAGCCTACAATAAAAGTTTGCGACCCCCCACATGCCACTCGGCCCCACAATGGGCGTGGCAGTTGAGATACGTGTACTGGCGTCCGCTGTGGGAATGGGCTACAAATTAATCGTTGCCATTAGCTTTGATTTATGATTGTGAGTTTTGCTCAACAGCTGATGGAGTGTGGCAACCCTGGCTGGGTGTGGCCTATTCATGCATTTACTTATGGCTCGCCATATTTTGCGCACATTATTTATAGTTTTGTTTCCATTTGGCATGCGGTGGTAACAAATGTTCTGGGTTAATAGCCGAGACATCTCTTTGTTTTTCTGGCCAACAGTCGGTCTCGGCCCGTTGAGGGATTGCTGTTTCTTATCAAATGTTTATTAGCGAAACAATTAAATGAAAACTGCGCTCTGCAAATGGGTCTTAATATAGAAATTGATTAATGTTTTAATATAGCTCATGGGTAACATTTACAAAATATGTATCTGGATATTGGAAAAACTTATATTATCCATATTCAAGCTTGATATTCCAAATCGAACAGACGTTTTAATATTTCCTCACTTAAAACTCAAATACCAAGATACAGCTAGACCTGGAGATATTCTTCTATCTTCTAGAATATTATAATTTGGACGAGACATTTTTCTCTATAGAAAAATGCAATATTTATTGTACAGGGTATAAATATGAGAAAAATGTTTGTTCGTGTAAAATGCATATATTTTACATTTCTATTTATTATTTTTATTCATTTTTTTATTACTTCTGTCCCTATTTTATTTCATTCCCAACTACCAGGTCCTAGTCAATAAACCCCAGTGCCAGCATTTTTTAATAAAATAAAAAAAAAACAAATTTTCAAAGGTTCCGCAGCTTGTCTGCAAAATCTGGCGCAATAAAACATCGGAGCCCAACATATTTTCCGGCTCTTTTACAGCTTTTGGCTTTTGTCGGTCCGTGCGCATATATTTGCCGACTGCAAGTGGGCGTGGCATCGTCACAGCTTGGCACAATTACAGCAATTTATGCGAATTATGTGCGAGACACGTCGGAGCGCATAAAATGAAGCCAATGCTCCCTATCAACCCCCGCCCCCGCCCCCGCTCCCGCTCCACTCACTGACAATTCGCACTGCATGTTAATTTGATTTAGACGCATTGCTGAGTGAACCTTTTCTTTTTGGCCAAGCGGCTGCTGCGGCGTTTGCTCATTAAATTTAATTTGGTGACGCAGCCGGGCGGCGGGTGGAGCGTTGCCAAAGCGGCGGCGAGCGAGGAGTGGAGAGGGGAGAGTGGAGAGAGGAGAGAGGGAGAGGGTGTTGGCGGCAATTTATAAACAAAAGCCAGCGCCGCACAAGCGCCATAAATTGGTGGCTGATATTTCACACATGCTGGCCACATTAGGGTGCTTTCATACATCTCAATATAAGTGCATATATATATACACACCTACTGCTATATGGCATGTATATGTATGTGTATGCGTACATCTGCGTGCATTTCAATTCAGCCGAGTGGCGCTAATAAAATGCTTAATTTACCAGCTCAGGCCCCACACAACCTTTTGGCTGTAAGTACGACTATATTTTTGGCGCTTCCCCGTGCCCTTGGCCAAGACCCAATCGTCCCGTCGAACCCATAAACCAAATATGCGCACACGTTTTTATACCCTGGACTTTAGCCAGAAACGGCAAGTTACCGACTCGCGGCCACTCGACTTTTATACTATAAACTTCTTAAACATTGCCAGTTCATACATAGTTGGCAGTTAACAATTTAGCACTTACAGGGTATTTTACGGCCGCACATAGTCCCCTTATTGAGCAGGGTAAACAGTCGAACACATGCGATTGCTCTTATTCTCATTGTTGCTGTTGTCGATCAGGTTTATTGTTTGTGGATTTTTATGATATTTTATTGCTCGCAAATTGTGTGTTTGAGTAAGTGTAAGTGAATGTGAATGTGAATGTGTGTGTGCGCTCGTATCTGAGTAGCTCAGAACTCTGCTTTCAATATTCATTTTGCGGTATGCGGCGCACTTTTGAGTTTATGTACCATATCTTGACTGAGTGATTGACTTGTTTGAGTTTACAGCAACGCAAATCGACGTGATTTTACGGCGTAATTGAATTTAAATCAATAAGCGTGAATGCTGTGTGTAGAAAAAATAAATCCGAAAATGCTTTAGTAAATATTTGTAAATACTTGCTGTAAGGCTTTAAACAAATTAATTTATAAAATTGTACATGACTGTTTTATTGTTATTATTCACTATACCTACAATATTTGTGCAGCTTCAGTAAATGCCTGAAATATTATAAACAAAATCGTGGCGAAGACTAAATACCCTTGCAAACATAAACAATATTTATATACATTTACACATTTTGCGACAATAAAATATTATACCCTCTGCTAGGGTAGAAAAAATAAGCATCAATAGGTAATGGCAATGGCAATATCTATAAAATCTCTAAAATTGAAAATCACAAAAAAAGTACCATAAAATATTATGAAATCGAAATGAAGTTGGGCGTAAATTTTAATAGTTTACTCTGCCCGTTGAACCGACAAACATACACGCAAATCCCAAAATATTTTTTATGTGCCAACTGTCAGAAGTTGTTAAGCCCTACTGCGGGCAATTTAAAAACTAGCTAGAAAATGTAGCCAAACTAACGCTGCTAAAAAGCCTTCATAAAATTGGCAAACTATCATGTAGCTACTTAAATGCACACTATTCAATTTCAAGTCGCATAAATTCAAGAATTTCTTTAAATCGCTGTCCAAGTTTGTGTCCCCATACACCTCGAACTTGCATTAAGCTGTCATTCAAATAGCCCTAAGCGCCCCATAACAATTTGTTTGAAGTTTACTCGCAAATCGAAGGGCACAGCTGGGAAGTGGAGCTGACTCGGGGATTTCGGCGCAGCCATAATCAAAATTACAATGCGCATTTTGGTCATTGGCCCGGGCATAAATTGAAACGAACGAATAATATCAGATATATATTTATTTTTATTTGCAATGAACTTGCGGGGCGCAGGGCAGAGGACGCCACACAAAACTACAGCTGCACACATGCCACATGGCACATGCCACATTTAAGCCGCCATTTTATGGGCTGGGGCGGGTGCTCCGATGGCTGTTGCTCGTCTATTTCCGGTTTGTGCGGCATTATTGTCATCCCCGTCGGTGTCCATGACGCGCTGCTGTTGTGGTTTTCTAAACGTTTGTTTTCTTTGCCTTTTGCATTTCCAATTTTTTCTTTTTTTTTTTTTTTTTTTTTTGTCCATGTCTTTAGCTTGCCTTTTATTAGAGCCCCACAACATTGTGGCAGTGTTTAGTTCAGTTCAGTTCAGTTCTATCTCTCTCTCTTTCACACTCTCTCCAGCTTTTTATCTGTCTCCCGTTTTTCCTTTCTCGCTCAGGATGTTTTCCATTTGGCAGCGCCGTTATGGCCTTTTTATTATGATTTTGTTGATTTCGCTTTTCCGTAACGGCAAAAAAGCAAGATAAGAAATCAACAGTATATAGACGAATGCGGAATACGCTTATGCAGCTATCTATTGCATTTTTCTATGTTTTTGAAGATAGTATTTAGAGAATATACAAAAATGAAAAGGAACAATTTATATTATCTTAAGATTTGCTTATCTAAAAAAATGAAATATATACTTTGCAGCAAGTGCGCGAGCATAGCGAATGGACCGTGAACAAGGCTATTATCCGGTTTTGGACACGTGTGAGAGTTGGAAGGTTTCTTCGAAAATTCGCCTTTGTGCCTGGCATAGGCGAGGCATTTAAATGAGACGCGTCATTGCCAGCACTTTGGTTAACACTTCAGGCTAAAAGGCAACTTTAATTTGAATATTGCTTTGCGATGCGTCGATGGTGTTTACCTTAGCGAGCAACCGATGTGAATCCCCGGCACGGCACTCAATATGCACGGGACTGGCAGCCCGGCAGTTTGCTGGTCTGTTTGACTGTACGGCAGCGCTGAGTACAATCAATAAAAATCAACTTAGTTTAAATCAATTTGTTAGCCAAGTTGAACCTTCTTACCAATTCCGTTTGCCAACCCCTGGCATTCTCGCACATATCTTAATTTTCTATGCGCTTTGTGAAGCAACCCATACAAATAACACAATACAGCTAGATGCTGGCAGAGGTGCGCGGGGCGGGTATGGTGGGGGGGGGGGGCGTGGCAACATAAGCGCAAAATAATATGCCAAACGGAATGGCGCATGGGGCCAGCCAGTAAACTGCAAAGTCAGCCTTAGTAAACATTTCCGTTTAATATTTGCTTTAACATTTTTGGAATAGTCCGAAAAAATGTAAAGCAATAACCCAGGAAGCAGAAAAGCAACAAAAGTTGGCAGCCCCAGCCCAAGGGTTTGAGGCCTTTTAGGTCTCCCCATTCATTCTTTTTTTCTTTTTTTTTTTGACAACAGTTTGGCCTGGACTGGGACGAGCATATTTAATGAGCGGATGTGAGTAGAGACAATGAATGTGTGTATTTGCTTAGCAAAGGGCATAAATTTTACTAATGGCACTCACTTTCGATATTTTTCTTAGTTTTTCCATTTTTATTTGTCGACAGCCCCCAAAATTCTGTTGACTCCCTAACATTCTCGACTATAAATAGGGGCTTGTCTTGCATAAACACTAAGTTGGAGTGGAATTTCAAAATAATTGAGTTTAATTAAATTTTTCGAATTTTCATGGGGCACAAAACTTGCGTCAGAGCTCAATTTAATGTAAATAATAAAACTTTTCTAGCGAAAATGCGTTTCAAACAAATATTTTTCTAATGTATTATTTTCTCTTTTTTTTTTATTACAACGCGAGACAAACAAAACAAACAAAACAATGGTGAATGGCAAGAGAGGAAGAGCTCCCAGCTGCAGGTCTGGCTTTGCGCAACAAAAACACGAACAATTTTCTCTGGGCTTAGGTTGCCATTCTATGTAAATAGAAGCGACTATAAGTCTATGATATTATATTATGTTATGCCATGAACCAACAATGTGCCGTCCACTCTCAGAGTCCATTCATCTGTATATCTGCTTGTCTGCCTGACAGCCTGTCTCTCTGTCTGACGGTCAGTCCGTCTGTCAGACTGTGGCGTCCATAACAGGATTTTGTCATGCTTTTTATAACAGACGAAAAACACATGAAAACAAATCAGGCAAAGGCGGTTAGCACACACACACACATACACACACACACACAACCAAAAAGCGTCCCATGGCAGCTTTAAAATTGGTCTAAAATGCAAAGGAAAAGTGAAAGCTGTGAACAAAATGAATAAATGATCTATCTACTGTCAACTATAAACAGCAATTGTCCAACACATTTCTGCTTTCGTTAGCCTTTTGGTGCTGGTCTTAATATATCATTTAAATGCCCAAGACCTTCTGAAAGCATTTCACAGCACTTCATGTCCAATAAACTTGCTGTCATAACGTTCATCGTATATGTCTACCGCTCCTAAGCTCACCTTATAAAGTGCCGGCGCCGAGACCATAAAACTTCCATTTCACAGCATTTTGATTAGTTCTCTTCCATCTCCAGCCCATTTTGGCTGGATCACATTTTGCCGCTTGGCCAACGCTTCACTGCGCTCAAGTCATCAACTTGTCAGTTCTGCTTGAGGCAAACATATTGGCAGCGCGACCTTGGCCAGACCTCAGACGACTCGGAGGCCTGAAAGGGGGCGAGAGCCCAAATAGGAGTTGGGGCTGTAGCAGGATCAACAGACATGCTAACTATGCTCATGAATCAAATCAAGTACGACGACAAGTGTAAAAACAAGAGAGCTAAACGGGGCTTACAGTGCCAACTTGTAAATACCCTATGCAAATTATATATCAAATAAGTGTAGCTGCTAAAATCAACATTTTAAATATTGAATCTGCAAAGTGCGTAATTAAAATCATAGTGTTTTAAAGATATATAAATTGTGGTTATAAAAAAATATATAAAAATGTACTTAAGTATGGTAAATTATATTGAATATTAGGCAAAGAAAGTTTAGCTTCGTAATGAGTTTGTATCATACCTAATTAAAAAACGATAGAAACATGTATATCCTTTGTTGTTGTCCTTCTTTGACACAACTGTTGAAATTGATAAAGAATAGATTTGCGCTAGGGGGCCGAAAAAGCCACCATTAATAAGATAAACATTTTGTGAAACAAAAAAAAAAACAACAAAAAAACTATAATACCCAGCGAGAGTTTATTTTTTATAAAAAACGAATTTAACCCCATAGCGAAGTTTAGTGGAGAAGAGATGCGGCGAGACGAGAGCTTAAAGCCGCAATAAAACTCAAAGTTGGAGTAATTGCCAGCAGACTGGCGTTGACTTTACGGGCATAAAAATGCCATAACTCGACAGATAGTCAACCCGACCAAGGCAAAGCGACTGCGGCACCAAGTTCAAATAAATTAACCATTATGCCGAGGCATTTGTTTTTACAGCGCAGACGATGCGTTGTCAAAGTTTATGCAAATTTTTTGCGTCTGACGACGTGCGATATGTTATGGCGATATATGAAACTGTTTCACACACACACACACACGCACACGCACACTTGGGTGTGTGTTTGGCAGCGAATGACCAAGTGTCATACACAATGGCAATTAACCCAATTCGCTGGTGTTGTTAATGCTGCTTTGACGATGGCTTCATTGCGCCCACAGGCGGCCTGCATAGTGGCCCCAATAAGTATGCAACACACGAGCTGTAGTAGGCATTTACACTGCAAATTAATGGGTGGCAATAAGTGCCAGGCAATTGGGGCCAACAAGCTCTCGTGCCGGCTGTTCGTACTGCTCTACAAGGCAAAATATTTTCGTTTTTGGCCATCTAATAACTGCATGCAATTAGCTCATTTGGGCCTAACTGCAGCTTGGAGTTACTTTGTTAGCGTGATTTGACAAACGCTGCTCGTAATCTTTGGTCTTATCTTAATATTTATTCTTAAACTGCAATAATAAAAAAAAACAAAAAATAAACAATAAGAGCTAATTCGAGTTTCTTAACACTTGAATGAAACTGTCTCTGTGTGAAGGCCGTCTACATACATATATAATTATACATATATATATATATATCCACATGAGTCGTCTAATTTATCGCCTAAAGCCATTATGGCACCAACAACTGTTGCCCCTATAAATTTGTTAGTAAATTTATCAGAGCGTCGCCGTCGCCGTCGCCGTCGACGCCGACGCCGACGCCGCATGGCGCTCATTATTTTTCAGCAGGCGCTCAACTCAACTCATTTTTCTTGGCCCCGGGCATATTATATAAAGGAACATACACGCATATAATGAAAATACGCACAGAAGAACATTTTGTGTGTTAAATATTTGCCATGTTTTCTTCTCGGTCCGTTCGGGGAAGCCAACTTTGATTTGAAAACTCGTCCTGTTTCTTTTTGGCCTTCCGCCGGCAGCGCCATTCAAATTGTCAACAGCTTCCACAGACTTGGCCCAATTGTGTCTGGGCTCGTACAATGGCAAGACAACGGGCAGAAGGACTGCCTGTTCTTGTTGTTGTTGTTGTCGCTTTTGTTGTTGTGGTCCCGGATTGTCTTACATGGCTGCCAGTCAGTCAGCTGTTTCAGTTTGTATTTCAGTTTCAGTTTTTATGCGCTTCTCGGAGCTTGCATAAAACAGTTTTTGTCTTGATTTCATGTTGAGACATTTACAAATTATGCCCCACACCAACGGCCGGCCCGAGGTCACTTGTTGTGCCCGTTTCTGTTCTCGACCCAGTCAAATCTATGGCTATAGTTTCTCTTGTGGCAAATGTCTGCATCGAGTTCACAGTTCAAATGTCAGGCCAGCAAATTGAGTGACAATGACGCGGTCGACGCCTAACCGACAGACCCAACTCTGGATGCGGGTCAAAAAGCCCAAGGCGACTCCTACCTTGAATCCGAAATGATTTCAAATGAGATGTTGGTCCCTGGGGTGCATTTTGGCCTTACTGATGTAGCCCGTTTTGCTTTTGGCAAATTTTAAAGCAGGCACCGTAACGATTATATTATAAAACAAAAGAAGAATAAAAATGCGCAGTCTCGCGAGCATTAAATTAAAATCTGTAAACATATTATGAATTCATGAAAGTCACATCGAAAGGAGTGAGAGTGAGCGCAAGTAAATTAAGTAGAGGGAGATTGAGATATCCTACACATCGCCTTTCTTTGCGATTCTCATTAAATCAAGCAAGGAACACATTTATTAAAAATATCTATAGGAAGATATAAAAATTATATTCAAAACTTAACTAGTAACAGAAGACATTGCCTAAACTTATCCTAAACTTCGCCTTGGCAAAAAGGTAAAATGAATATTATCTTTAACTTTAAGCGTCTATTAAGTCAATGACTCTTCTTCTTTCAACTTAATCTAACTTGTGATTGTGCACACAAATATGTTCAACTTTCTTGGCTTTCATTTTGTGCTGTACGTTCATTTATGCCACTGCCATATAATCCTTACCGTGGCTTATGATGCACTCAGCTTCATCTGACATAATGCACTTTAATCAAGCTGTGCTTATTATAAATTAATTTAGTTGCCAGTCATCCACAGCGACGCGATTAATTTACCTGGCTAGGCTTAACATAGGGCTACCTCGGCTCAACTGGCGCCACTTCATTCGATATGCACAGGCAGCAGGAAACAGCCGGAGGCCCGATTGCTTGACAACGTCTGAGGAGTGGCCGGCTTATGTTCTGTGTTATTTTGCAACTGCATTTTGATACCCTACTTTGCGTTATCCTCTGTTCCCCCGTTTTATTTCATTTGCAGCTGCGACAACAGCGTCTAAACGAGCGCTGCTAATGCGACCTTAGCCCAGCACCTGGGTCTCTGTTAAGTATTCTTTGGACTTGTTATCATTTCATTTGCAATGCAGCGCCAAAAAGGCGTCAAAGCGGCCAGTATATAACAAGCTGAATGTATTATTCAAAAGAATGTGGCCAGAAAGAGCGCTCTTGGTGAATGTTGCCATGTTCAATTTTCATGCGGTTCATTTTAAACGCTCGGCCAAATCTATTGTTAATATTCAATTGTCATATTCGCTTTTATGCACACACATAGTATATGATATTCCATTTAAAACGTAAACGTCTGGCTATCCACAAACATCAGCCAGCTTTAAAATGAAACAAGAAAAACATATTTATTTAACTTGTAAAAATAGTATGTACATTTAAAAACATTTATCGGCTGAAATGTTGAATCGCACATTGTGAAGCTGGCGCCTTTTTAAATGACATTCGCTTTGTACGCCGTGATACGGCGCTTAAAATTATGGATTCCATTTCATCGGATACAAAAATGTAAAAAACAAAGTCAAACAAAATATAAAAATATTAAATCGCCCTCGTTGGCCTGTCATAAAGATGACAATTTTTCATCCGAAAACATGAGAAAAACTGATTGTACGAGCACAATTAAAAACGCATTTTTTTCGGCCCGGTATTGTTTCGCATTGATTTATTTATCAAGTGAACTGCATAACGATTGAGCCAACATATTCGTATACCCTTCCAAGAGGTATTATAATTTTGTCACAAAGTCTGTAGCGCATAAAAGCAGACGACCCCTAGACAATATACCTGATTCGTATCATATTAATGTTTTTACTGTTAGTGGGAAATTAGTTTTCTGTATGAATAACTTTTTTATTTTTGAAGATATTCTGAATCAACATTGCACCGAATGGGTTCGCATTATTTTTAAATTTTGCACTGAACGCTGAACCGAATCTGAATCAGAACCCGGAACAAACTAGTATACTTTTTAAAAAAATGGTTTGATTTATAACAATTGTTTTAATTTGAAAAAATATTGTTATGGTTATATGTGTAAATATTTATATGTATATGTGTATTCTTCGTTAGACTAGGTTATCAAGATTACTTAGGTCAACTGGTCAAAAATGAAGTTTTCGTATTTGCGCAAGGGTACTTAAACTGCGGCAACCTGGGCAGCGTGCTCCTTCTTCATTTTATTTTATTTCCTGTTGAGCAATTGCTGATTGTGACACTTGCAACGTTGGCTGTCGCAACAATTTGTCATGCTCGCATGTCACGCCAACTGGCCAGACAAGCCAAAAGTATCCCGAGCGCCGCTCCTCGCCGGCACTGGGCGCATTTAGAGCTCCATGTTTTAGCCATGTACCAATGAAATTAATTATACACTTATCTGACTGGCATTCACTGTAAAATCTCATTGTCTGTTATTTTTGCACGGCGCCCCCTCCCCCCTCCCTCCCCATTCACGTTGTTGTGCCCGTTGTCTTCTCTCGGCTTATGTAAAACAATGCAAATAACGTCACGGGCGACATTTTGATTATGAGACGAAGCCAGGCAGCACACAGGCAGCACATCGTCCTGGCTGGTACTCCTACACGCTTACATAAACTTTCAACCGGGGGGAGGCCCCCAAAGCTATGCGTAATTATATCACAGACGCACGAGCGCCACAACCTGGCCCAGAGCGTAACGTACACGTGTCCAGCTGGCGAGGGATGGGGGCCGGTCCGGCAGCTGGTTGGAAATTACGCATGGAAGATAATGCGAAGGTGTGGATAAGTAATAGAAGTGCCAGCTGTAATGCACGTGTGCCTCAACACCTGCGCAACGATTTAGGAGTGCATTGGTGCAGCGGCTTAATTAGTTTTCTATTCAAGGGGATTAATCATTAGCTCGGAGACAAGTCCCATTGCTTATGTCCACAAGCTGTCAATTTGATTGTCGCACAGCCGAAACGACAGTTGGCCCTGGGACCAGACCAGCTGATTAGGCCCTTTGAACCCTTTTCAACCAGGCCCAGAGACGACAGCCTGTCGAACATGTCTTGGCTGCGCTGAGGGGTTTACCAAATCCGAACAGTCGAAATCCGGGCAAAGCATATGCAAAATATATATATATATACATATATATATACCTTGCCACTTTTGGGCGGCAGTTTTAATGAGTTCTGATAAACATTCCAGACCACTTAGTTGCCAGCCCGCCCCCTAAGGGTGTGGCCGAGATCCAAGTGAAGCAAGCGAAAGCTATTTCAATTTTCGATGCTGTGCACACCTGACCCAGTGGCGTGGGCGTGGCCGGTTCTTCGTTGGAATAATCTCCAAGCTGTCTTCAGACGCCGTCAATGAGATTTGCACAACAAATGAAAGGAGCGTAGACAGAGATAAGTTAATGGAAACACCGACAAATTACATGCCAATCATGGCGAAGAGGACCGGAGCATTGACCATACCCAGCAGCTGTTCGGGCCAAACTGTTGTTAACAGTGGTCTGGCCTTAACATCGCTGCCGTCAACATAGCGCTAACAGCGCTCTGTAGCTCTCCCAGTCCGAAGTCGCTGCGCTCTGGTGCTCTCCAGCGTCTGTTTTTTTGTGTGTTTCCAGCTGGAAAAGCCGCCAAAAAATCAGCTGTTTGCGAACTTCACAGCGGCATTGGCTTAAACACGTTCCGAATGCTGCATTTGGGCATGACAAACAATAACAAAGAACCAAGCTTCACCTTGACATCTCGAGGGTCTGGCACTTTAATTGAATTTTATTTGTGCTGCAAAATATCTTTAAGTTCATGTGACGATGAGGATAAGCCGGCGCGACACGGCTCACGATCCACGGCCCGACGGCGCCTATAAATTTGTCACTTCCTGCAGCACCACCCCCACCCTTCCCCCCACCACCCTCCGGACGTGTGTTGACTTTAGGCGGCAAATGGTGCGTGTCCAAATCGCATATCGACGCCTGACGTGGGCGAGTCTCCGGGCCGGAGTTAAGCCAAGGCGTTGTTCGGCGTTTTGAGCAAATAAAACGGGCAACAAAAACCCGAAAAATAAAACGGAATAAAACAAACGGCAATCGGCAATAAATAAATTGCCGCCAAAACGTTTTTATCGTCGTGCAGCCTTTGACACATTTGCTTAATGGCCGCCAAAATAATTCAACTTGAATGCGGCCCCATGGCGTATGCGCAATTAAAAAATTTTGCGTGTGTTATCGCAATCCAACGGCCTTGACAAGTTATTTGCCCAGCATTTATTGTTGCTCTGCGTACATAGTATTATTATTTATTTATTTTATTTTATTTTATTTTGTTTTGTTTCTTTTTTAGCGACTGCTTTGCGTCTATAAGTTATTTGGCAATTGGTTTATCTGACAATTTCAATATGTTTTTCTTCTCTTTTGCCTATGGGAGACATAAATCTAGGCATAGGCAAACAAAAAAATAATATATTTCATGGCTTTTTCTTTTGATACCCTGTACGTTTATTAATGGCTAAATGGAAAATAAACACGTTGATTTAAGCATTTTATCCCATAACCCATATTATTATTTTCAAAGGCAGCATTTTTGCTTTTGTTGATGTTTGAATCATATTTATTAACTTTAGCTCTGGGCACAGAATATCTGCTCGATGCTAGTTTTATTTAGTTTTTTTTCCTATAATTTGATTTTTATTATTCACTGCAAATTGATTTATGATTCGATACCGAAGGAGCTGGCTTTCATTATATGGTTAACTCAGTTCACACCTTCTTCTCGCTGTCGATTGAGTCGCTGTCAAGTTTCTCCAATTGGCCATTTAAAGTGGCAGCAAAGGTCCTACAAATTCATTAGCACCCACAATGGGCAGAAGCCAGACAAAGTTTCGTTATTAATTTTTATTGTTTGGCAATGCTGTTTCCGCTTGAGACCTAACATTATTGTGCCCACGCGGAGCCCAGTGCCGTGGCATTCCGAACGCAAATTAAACGCTTGCGGCATGCCACAACTGCGTTTCTCTCATATATCGGTGCCGCTTAATGCCGCCAGCCTGGAAGTACATTGTTTTTCCATTTGTGCGGCTCGTTTTAATTGCAAACCATGCAAAATGGGCCACGTTATTGTGGATAACTGTTCGCCCCGGCTGCGATGGTGTGGGCGGGGGGGTTGGCTTGGGTTGGGTTTAGTTAGATTGAGTTGGGTTGGGCTGGGTTATTGGGTTATTGCTGATGTTGCCGGATCTTTGGCAGCGTAATATCTAATAATTTCGCATTTCTGTGCGTTATATTAGCCGGCAATTTGTGGTCTTTGCAAATTTGTACATTCAATTGGGGCTATGGTTTTGTTTGGCTAATGCTGATGCAGCTGCGAACTGCGCTGATTCGACTCTTAATTCGTGGACTGTTTTTTTCTAAAAATAGCAACAAAGTTTTAAGCTCAGCAAGCACTAAATGAACTTTGATGGAATATTTGGGTTCATGCTCGTCACACTGTATTCAAACTTTTGGCCAATCCTTTGACCTTTTTCCCTTTCAAATGGGCTTGTGTGTGTGTGTGTCCTCCACAGGCCAAACACATTTCGACACAAGGACAAAAATGCTTATGTAAATGGATTAAAGCAGCGCATAAAATCGAAAGCCACAGGGGAAAATAAAGAAAACTTATATTATTCGGTGAAAAGCGTTTTATTGACAGTCGTTAAAAGCGGACGCTCGTAATTTAATTTAGACTGTAATTAATTTTATTTGTTATTTGTCACGAAACCCTATGGCCAGCCTAAACAAAACCCAAGCCTGGCCCTTTATGACCTGGCCATGACAACAGCTGCCTAGCAGCCATTGAAAAAAAGGTTTGGTTTTATTTTGTGTTGCTTTTCTTTTCTTTTTTTTTTGAAAAGTCAGTTTTGCTTTGCTTTAGATTTCTGTGGAAATCAACTTTTGAAACAGTTTTTCATACAAAAGTTTAGCGCACGAGCTTTTATTTATTTGCAAATATATTTTGCTTCAATTGAAGTAAACAAATGAGCAAAGTTTGATTTTAGTTTTGTCGTTCTTTTTTTACGAATTAAGCTTTAACAAAATTGAGATTAAAATTGGGATTTATCCTGAATAGAGATTGCATATATATCAAAGATATTCATATACTAGTTACACACTAAAGAACCGTGAGTGTAAATCGCAACTAACGGTGTTCAAATATAATTTGAAGTGCCGGCTAATAGACTTGTAAACGTGTCGCCCCTTATTTAAATCCATTTGTAGTCCACAAAGCAATTACCAAACAGTGACAAAGTCAGAAGCGCCACGTGCAACTGCTGGCTGTGGTCCAACTTTGGTTGGACTCTGCTCTGGCCACACTCTTTGGTCTGTGGACTTCACCTATTTTTGTATGAATGTCACGCAAACGCTGTTAGTTTATTTCATTGCAACATTTTCGGCTACACTTCGGAAGGCAGCTTAGGAGTCAGGCAATTCAAATGTGCCCCGAAATAGCTCAAGTTGATTTAAGCAAATTGAAAAGAAAACGCACAACACGCTCAACGGGCGCTCTAATTACCACAAGAGCCACATGAGAAGCGCCGAGAGAGGCGCTGGCGGCAGCATTCGCATAGACGGATTAAAGCGTTTGCTCGTGCGCTTCGCAAAGGATTAGAGCGACATCACTTTGGTTACGTTTCATGTTGTATCAATGGCTGGCACTTCACATCGCCGGCAAGGGGGAGGGGGCAAGGGGCAAGGGGAAAGGGGAAGGGACTTGCTCCCATTCAGGTTTAGAGACTGGGTTCACTTTGATTTATGGCCATTGAGTTGGCTGCGATTCAAGGCTGCCGACAGCCGCCGGTCATTGGCGACCTTAGACTTAGCCGTTAGCTAAAATAGGTGGAAGTGCCCGGGTGGGCGGCACGGGGCGTGGCTGGCTTTGCGGTAGACACAATAGTCTGGGACGCGTCTTCTAAGCGCCGTTTATCTAATGCTAACTACTCCTTTGGGTGTCTGCCTTGAATAAGGGCACCCTTAACGCCTAATTCAAATGCCACCGAGGACTCGCTGGCGGGTCGACACATAAAAGGACCACAACGTGAACGTCGTGTCACATAAAAAATTCATTCATAAAGTGGTCTTATCTTCTTCAGTTCTGTTCATTGCTTCAACCTTCGCAATGAAATTTAAGTTGATGGTCCTTTTGGTGGTCGAGAAATGTTTTTGAGACGCCAGGATTTCTCTTGCCGTGTTCCATTTTTCAATTTGTGTGTGCGTGACATCTTAAAGTTTCTTTTATTGTTTAATTCCTTTTGCTTGGCTTCGCTGCGGCTTAATTAAATTATAAGTCCTTCGACAAATGGTCTTTAATCTTTCGACAAGCGCTAATTGCTTTTTATCGACTTTAATTCGGCACTCGGGAATTGTATTAATGCGTTTCGCTGATAACTCAGACAACAACATCTGGCAATTATAATATATTCGAAATATTTTCTTTGTAGTGTATTTAAATAGCCTGTATCTTCGCACAGATAATATACATTCGGTACAAGGCGCTATTCCCACATTCGCTCAATCAATGAGTTCTCAAGATTTGAATCCTAGACGCTAAAAATTAAAGGACTTCTTCACTTAAACCTTATATGGAATTTATATTATTGATAAATTACTAGTCAGCCAACTATATAGCTGGCCGTGCATATTTACGATTCAAGCAGCAGTACAGTTAATATATTTTGATTTTCAATGGAATTGTTTGGAGTGGAAACTTGTTTGTTATTAAAATTTGCTTTCAATCCATTTGGCTGGCTTCTGTGGCTTTCATATGCAAATCCATACAAGAATTTAGCTATTTTCTGTTTATATTGCGTATCATTTTGTATGGCTTTCAATTTATCAGCTCGGCCCCCACCCCAAAATTTGGAATTCAATTTAGTCGTGCGTTTCATATGAATTTCAAAATTGCTTGTATAGGGCACATCAATTGATTGAATTCTGCGGCCTGTGCGAGGCACCAGCATCAGCGGGCCCCGTTTGTCGTTGGTTGGTTGGTTGGTCGTTGGGCGGGGTGCCACGCCTCTGATTGATTGTTGCCAGTTTTACAGAGCGACCTTCAGAACCATTTTGTTATCTTCGTGACAAGCAGGCGTCTGCGTTTGCGTTTGCCTTTGCGTTTACCTGCCGCCCTGATTGATGGCCAGCGGTCAAGCACGTGCCTGCCACGCACTTCAAGATCATTAAACGAGCCATCCAACAGTTGGTTAGCTTCTCGTTCCGACTGTCAGTTAACAGTGTCCCAGGTTCACTGAACCGGCAACAAAGCGATGAAAAGTCTCCGAAATGTAACAGCCGCCATTTGACACGCTCCCAAAAAGTAAAAGTTAAAGGAGTGGGCGTGACAAGGGTAAGGCGTTGTGTGGCAACAACATCGTCACTGTCTGCTAATTAACCACAGGAAACTTGAGCCACACTTGCTTGAAAGGCTTAAGCCAGACATGTCACAGGTGTGAAATACTCCTCGAAGGCATTGCCCTCGAAAATTGGTTTATAATCTAACCGATCCCCTTGACTTCAACTTGGCCAAGTTTAAAACTTCTGGATAGCATAAATGCTAATCTCTCATAATGCCAAATGCAATGGGGTTGCGTGCCGTGTTTTCGCTCGTGACACGTCGTGCCTGCTTTTTATCAGCATTCCTTGTGTTGCTCGAAACATGGAAACACGAACAAACGTAACCTCTCGACCCAACACGAATTTCACAATGGCGTGATAGGCGAAATGATAACGAAATTTTTATTTAAAAAATATGTGATTAAGGAGCTTTCGGCCTTGCTTTGTAAGGTTTAATATTGAATTTGGTTCAATATGATAAGAAAAATATTTTTATTTATATTAAAGTACTTGTCCTTTATCAAATCGAAAGACTTTTTTGAGCAATTTCAAAAGCATATTTATGTTTAATTGAATTTTACAGTGCATTAAGCCGAACGGTCGGCTTAAAGCATTCACATTTATTCAGCTCAAGTATTTCTTTTGAATGTGAAGATGGCTGCCAGCACAGAGTTAACAACAGTTGAAAACGTGCTCGGATTTCGGTTAATTGTAACAGCTTGGCAGTCAATATAGCCATGAAAAAATTCGCAAAAATTATTTGAGCGGAAATGAAATTGAAATTGAACGCAATTCAAATAGAAGACCAAGTCTGCACCTTCCCCTCGCTGGCCCCAATGGACATAAGGAGGAGAACAGAGCGAAGCAAAGGGCATCATTTTTGCTTTTATTGCGCATATTAAAATGTTTTCACTTGAATGGGTGCCGAATAGGCAACAATAACTCGATTATGATAACAAGGTCGGGTCGTCAAGCAGCCGAAAGAAGGTATATCTGCTGCATATATACTAATATATATGTATATATATACGCCCAGCAACAGCGACTTTTATTCAGTCAACCACCTCATTTTTTGTCTACCTATGAGAAAAAGGTATTTATTTTTGTGTAATGTCTTTTTTGACATGTTTGGGTTGCTGTCAGGACGAAGGTAGCGTGAAATTTGTTGAATTAGTATGCAAAGCAAAAAGCAACGTGCGAGCTGGCCAGCGAGAAAACCCTTTTTGGCAGCGGTGTATCCAGGCACGTACGTGTTCCCAAGGATTTACAAATGGTAACAGTCCTAATTAGGACTTTAATTCAAGGCTGCAAATCTGGCAAGCATGTCAACCAGAAGTGAGTTACACACTTAAAGATCTTACAAATTTGCTGAAATGGGCTTGCCCGGCGCTAAATTGAGGCTAGGTGCGCATAAAGTGCTCGTTGTTAAATAAAGTGCGTTCGGCGATTGTTTTGCTGTTCGGCAATTTGTTAAGTCAATTAAATGAAATTGTTTAGCCATCAACCAATAATTACGAGCAATGTACACAACTCTCTGGTGCTTAGCGAAACCGGCAGAAGCAACAACATGTCCAAATGTTGATGTTAATCGAACTGAATGGCCAAGACAATTAACTACACCAGGCTAGTCCAAGGTCCTTTGTCCTTCGTCCTGTGTACGCTGTCTGCCCGTTCGACCGCACAGCTTACTAATTAATCAAAACAATCAGCAACGCATTTTCGTGTCATGTGTGTGTTCACTGTACAGTGCCCAAAGGCCAAGGGACGACCTCGTCTGATCCGCAAACCACTTTAGCTGTTCCCCCTCCCCCATCCACGCCCCCGTCGAATTTCGCTGGGCCCAGTTCAATGCGCCTGTGGTGGCTCATCCGAGACACTTAAACCAGCGCCCACATTTGTTGGCATGCCTTTAAGGATGCAAAGGACGCCCCCTGTTCGGTTGAAGACGTGCCAGCAAACAAAGATGACATATGAAAGAGCCAGCCAGAGTTGATTTCTTAAGTGCTTCTCGGCGTTTCAATGGCTGCAAAATCAATTGAAGATGAAATTACAACTAATTAAAATCTGCTCATTAAATTTCCCAGACGAAAGGTTCGCTGGCAACCAAAAGTTCAAGAGAAAAGTGCCAACGACTTTTATAGCTTAGTGAATAGGTACAACTTAAAGAAAGTTGGAAACGCGCATTTTCTTATAATAAAATAAAGACTACGACTCTACAATAGAATTGGAATTTTAATTGGCAACCACTTTCTTGCACTAAGTGTTTTATAAAACCCTTCGCGCTAAGCCCCTTCCAATTAAATTCCATCTAAAGAAGAAGTATTATTAACTCCAGCCTGCTTTGAGAAAAGCTTATAACCAATAAATAAAGATATCAATTTAATTTGTGTTAGCATTAAATCAAAAATAGGTTCTACAAAATATTCCGAATTTTCTTTAAATTTGATTCATTTGATTTCTAACAGGTTTTTGGGTTAAATTAACAATTGAATTAAGAACTAAGAAAAAATTCAGCTTTTAAATTGAACATAATGCTATCAAATATATTTATTTATTTTGGGCATCGATAAATATTCAAATAAAAATGTTATCAAAACGAACTCAACTTATTTTCTACATACTTTATAACTATCAGCGTGTCTTTTTATTTTATTAAAAAAGTTTTTTCTTATTAAAAAAGTGTAAGGCAAATGTCCATGTCAATTTCGTTTGAACAAATATTACACTCAAAATGCGAAATTGGCTTTGAAGTGCTTTGATGCTTTGTTCATCCGAACATTTGTTTTGCGGCAAATTCGATATTCTTTTTCAGAGTTGTTTCAGTTGCGGCATGTAATTGACTAATGTCCATCACTGTAAGCCCTCAGGAAACGATGCCACATAATTCCAAAGGACATCAAATGCCGCCATTGAATGTCACTCAAAGTTAGAGCCAATTTTTGATGGCAGCCAAATAAAAACGCCATTAGATTGGACTCTTTTTTACGACTAGGCAAACGCATTGAGCAGATATATTGAGAGCAGAATGATCGACAGGCCATAAAAGAAAGTACAGAAGTCTGCTAGAAAATTAAATCGAGTCATAAATTGCGATGCACTCAAGGGAAGTTACGAGCAGATGTAAAAAAAACCCTCCACACACACTCACACACACACACAGAAATTAATAAAGCAAAATTGCGGCTTGTCGAATTTAATTTAAGCTCTCAAATCTGAACTTGTGAAGCGAGTAAGCCAAAGAAATTTGATTTTAAAAATAACTCGGCGGGACTTCTTTGAAAAGTTTTACCTGTACGTCGAGTTGCGCCCCACCTCTCGCCTCCCCTTTTTGTGGTGGCTGTCATGACAGCAAAAGAAGCGGCAATAGCAACGACCACGCCCCATGTCTATAGGACGTGCAGACCTTTTTCACATGACAAAAGAAAAGCTGCTTACTATGTGTATGTGGGTACTATACCTATATACCAACAAAAAAAAAAAAATAATGTCTGTGTGTTTATGTGCTGTGGGTAGATCCCACAGAGTGCCATCCGTTTCCTAGACTTGCAGTTGTATCCTGTGAAGTATTTGCACATTGTGCCTGATAGGAAGCAGCAGCAGCAGCCACCGGCGACTACCTTTATTGAGGTGTTTATCAAAGCAATTCAACTCTTTGATATGCTGCCAAACTTGCTGGAATGTCTTCGAATGGCTGCAAATTCTGTGGCGCCCGCTGAGTAGCATGAAATTAAGTATACGCCGCATGGCGCATGCAAAGGAGCTGCTGAAAGGCTTCGAACAGAGGACAATGCTTTGCATTTCCGTCTCGCCTTATTCAACAATACAAATGCACACAGCAAACTTAAATATGTAAAAATAGATTGCAACACACAAAACACAATTTATTCTCTTCATTCGGATTTCCATACGCGAATTGGATTTCACTGTTTGACATAAAAAAAACATTGCGAGATATTTCGCTTAATTGGCATTATATAATTTTTTGTGCTTTTGCCGCTGCTGTTTGTTGGTATCAATTTTGTGGTTGCATTAAAAGGAAAAACACATTGCAATAATATTACATCGATTGGAATTCGCCAACATACAAAAGTAAAACCAATTAAATGTTTTCAAAATTGTTCTGCGACAAATAAAAAAAGAAACAACAACAACTACAATAATGAATCGCAAACAATTGATTGTAATTTAGTGAACTTTCATGTAATGTTTATTTTTAGCTGTCGCATGTTGTGGTCAACCACAAACCGTAGCAAAAACTGCACAATAAAGTATCTTTAAAGCTGTCCCATTAAATTGCATAACCTGGTCAAGTGGCCATTAAATTAATAGCCTCGTGAACTTATAACGTTCTCCGTAAACAATCAGCTAACGCTTGGTTTTGGGTCGTGACTGGATATCTGTGGTTAATGGCCCAACTCAATAGTTGTCCCACAAGTAATTAAATAGTCTTCATATATGTTAAAATAATTTTGTAAACAATATGGCGAATAAATGCAGCGAAGAATTTTTCGGCTGTATTACATATTGAAAACAAGTAAAACAAGTAAACAAGTAAAAAACTCTGCAGTCGTAAACTGAAATTAAGTTATCCTACAGAATTATACGCTACTGTTAAAAACTATAGTACAATTCTTGTAAGAATCCACATGCACTATATACATAATAATTGCTTCCGTTTGCAGCATTGTTGTTGAAATATTTTTGGGGATGGAGTTGCAGTTGCCAACAAATATGTTTGCGCAAGCATGATAATTGTCAAAAAATTGTAGCCCCCAGAAGCTGTTTTAATAAATATATTTGAAATGCTGAATCAATCTAGAGGACAAATCATGAGAAAAATGCCATCAAACATGAAAACCGGTTAAGTTTAGACTAAGTTATGAGGGTTTAAAATATGGGAGCTATGGATCCGAGAGCTTTACATGTTAAAATTTTTATCAATTTTTGGATGATTTTTGACAAAAAATTTGACCCCCTCAGAATCGGTTTCAATGTTGTTTTTTATGCTATTTGAGGCAACCACAATCGATTAAAATTATAAATTTGCATTTCTAAATTTTGAAAAAAAAATTTTTCGAAAATGAGTAAGGGGGGAGTACATGATATTTTCAAAAAAATCCAAAAAATTTTATTTTCAATAATAAATAAATTTGAAATGCAGAATCAATCTAGACGACAAATGATGACCAAAATGCCATCAAACGTGAAAATCGTTTAAGTTTTGACAAAGTTATGAGGGTTTGAAATATGGGAGCTATGAATCCGAGAGCCTTACATGTTAAAATTTGTTTCAATTTCTGCATGATTTTTCACAAAAAATTTGACCCCCTCAGAATCGGTTTTAATGTTGTTTTTTATACTAATTGTGGCAATCACAATCGATTAAAATTATAAATTTGCATTTCTAAATTTAAAAAAAAACAAACAGAACAAATTATGAAAAAATGTTAAAATCGGTTAAGTTTTAACAAAGTTATTACGGCAGGAAAAATGTTTTTTATACGGACAGACGGACGGACAGCATATACATATATACGAGACATTGCATAAGCCCAATATACGCTTTTCGCATTGTGAACGAGTATAATAACGCGATAAAGATTGTGATAGTCGATAGTAACTAGCTAAAGTATTAAGGCAACTAGATAGCATTGCTTCTTAATAGCTGTCCATTAAAGTTGATGTTCTTAGCCCGGTTAAATCAACGCAGATACCTGGCTTTTGCCTTTGGCTTTTCGCACAAAAGGCTTCTATAAAAACTTGCTGGCCCGCATTTTGTGCTCTTTCACCTGCTGACCAAGGTCAGGCAGCCCGCAGAGTTGCAAACAAGCAAACAAATATGAACTTTATCCATTCTCTAGTTCCTTTGTATTTGTTGGTTTGTTTATTTGTAAACATAAACAGATACAGATACAATTGCTATTACTCGTGTCGAGGTTGCCCCGAGCAATATGCATTTCCTTTTGGTTTAATTGCGCCTGCAACAAGATGGCAACCCTGGTGGCTGAAGCTGCTGTCAACGACAACAACACGTACAATAAAATTTCTGTTTAATTTCGTTTTCATTTCCGCGCAATGCCGTGCAGCGGACGCCAACTGTTTGCCTAGAACATGTTCCAGGGAGTTACAGAAGCGAGGGGGTTGTGGGTTGGGGGCTGGGGCTGGGGGTTGGGCCATGGGGCACGGGGCACGGCACGTTCCAGCAGCCAATCAATTCAACAATTCAAATATATACAACAAGCAGATATCGACGATAGCAATCCGCAAGCACACACACACACACATGTACACACGTGTGTGTGCATGTTTGCATGCGAGTGCCAGCGGGCGACCGTACCAGAGGGGCGTGGCGGGGGTGGCCGGGGCATAAATTTCATTTATATCCTTTGGTTGTCTCAGCAGCCATCGCCAGCGCTTCCCGGCCGCCATTTATTATTTAACGGAAATGAGCGCGAAAAGTGCGCCTCATAAGTGTGCACGCGCTTGGGTGGGTGGGTGGGTGGGTGTGTCTTCTGTGTGTGTGTGTGTGTGTGTGTGTTATCTCCCTTCTCCCTCTCCTCCTCCCCTCATCTATGGCTTTGTGCGTCTGTAGCGGTTTGCCTTTATTGTTGCCTGCGGACGCGTTTCGCTTATGTTGAGAATTAAAAGAAACTCTTAACTCTTCTGCAGCGACTTTTCACGGAAGTCGCAGCGAAATTGCCAACATCCGACTTAAGTGAAGGCGGAGGAAGACCGACATGAGCAACAATGTCAACAAGAGCGTAAAGAGTTACAGTTAAAGATAAATAAACGAGTTGATTCGCGTGATGTATGATACCATCGAAACATTAACACATCAATATTTACGTAGGCGACTTTTAGCGAGCTTAACTCGAAGTCTCTTTATGCTTTATTCTGATGTTTATATTTCCGATTTACAATGGCCTTGCGTATATTCGTCGCAGAGGGAAAAGCCGCCAGATGAGATTGGTAGCAAGATAAGCAAAAATATGTAGGTAAAACATTTTGATCTATGCATATATAGGCTTATAGGCAATTCTTGGTATACGTACTTTAGTTAAATTTTAATAATACAAAGACCCAATGGTTACTCCGAAATACATAAAGGGGGAGATAGTTATTGGCATATATTTCTAGAAGGGTCGTTGTGATAAAAAAAGGTATTGCTTTATGCAGCTTCCTAAATTGAATTATGTAAATATATAAATTACATAAATTCATATTTCGTTTACTTTTTTGACCCTTTTGCAGTGGTATGATAACATTCATACTTGTTAGCCTATTATTCACAATTTATTTAAATGAAAACAATGTCAAAACCTTATATTTTGTTAAAGTACAACAAGTGCAAATAGAAGAAAGGTGTATTTTATCACTCTATTAACCTGAGCTTTAGTTGATGTGGTTTATCTAGCGACATCCAACCGACCTTGATAAAACCAAATATAAGCAACAACACTGAGCAGGCAACAACCAGTGTAAGCCTAGGGCCAGGACTCGTTCGGTGTTTGCAATATTTTTTCACATTTGCGCCACAAAGTATGCAACAGTCAGCAACAGAACAGCGTGAAAATAATCCAGAAATAACTGCGACTATGCCCACACACGTGCACGCACGCAATTATATACATACACGTATGTACACACACACATAGATATATATATATATATATATATTACATATTGCATATAATGTATATGTTGGCATCTCTCAGTTTGCTGAAACATATGCAAAACGCGCATTTCAAATTGCCGCTTGCCGAACGAGCGAGTAAGAATAAAACTGCGAATGGAAATCACGAATGGTTTTTATATAAAGCGCCAACTGAAATGCAAATTTATCTTCGCCAGTGCTTATACCCTACCCGGGCGGATGTGTGCATTATGTCATCAACTTTGTGACAGCCAGACAACTTTGCTATTATATAATTTTATTAGTCATTTTATTAAAAATTTAGTTTTTTTTTTGAATTTATTGTATTGTTTTTGTTTTTGTTTTTGTTTTTTATTTTTGCCTAGGTTCCACTAAAGTGTTAAACGGTGCTAATCTTATTTTTGATGCTCGGGTCAGATCAGGGTTTAATCAAACTCCACCTTATTGTCCGCAAGGGCATTTAATATTCGGCCTACTTTTTCCTTCGTTATTATCATTTTTCTTTTCGCTGACAAAGTCATCATCGTCATCGTCAGCAGCAACAACAAGAGCTGAAACGCTTGGTTGAAATTCATATTTCGAATGCCATTTTTTTCGCCCGACTTATTATATGCAGAGGCCGCTGGTGGGCGGTGCGTGGTGCGCGGGGTGGTACCTTGTCTGCGTCCTGGCATTTACCTGCTGCTTGCAAATGCAAATGTTGGACAATATTTCATTTGCATAACGCAGTCGCTGAGATTTTTGCAACGTGGCCAACGCATCTGCGCCGCAAATGCGGATTATGAGCAAATGACAGCACTTAAAACTCTGCTCAAGTCGGGGCGGAATAGGGACGGAATAGGGGACAAATCAGCGAGACGCATAGCTGTCAACTGAATCAAAGTGCTCACGCAAAAATGACACATTAGTTGACATATTATGTTGACATTTTAGTTAAGCGTCGATGCTCGGGGGCCCGGCAACTGAAGCCAGTTCTGGAGCAGTTACCGAAATCGATCAACAACTGTTTAACACGTGGCCAGTAGCTGATGCCAACTTCGGATTAGTTTAGCTTTAGCCAAAGTCGCTGAACGCACCCCGCCGGCTCACTTCCCATCTCTGGATGACGACGCACGCCCACTTTTATTGCAAATTGAATTTGCTGTGTCACGTCCTCAGCTACTTTCTCAATAATTTTTTGAGTTCCTAAACTGCCGCAGAAAGACCATATTTGTGCTGGGCAAACATATGTTCGAATACAGGGTGCTCCAAGTATTTGGTGCAGCAAGTATTTTGAAAATTAAAGCTAAAAAATAACGCAATTCTTAAACTCGTACACGAAATTAACTTTTATTATACTGTGAACGGGCACTTAAAATTAAATTAAAATCTACCGATTATGTAAAACTAATAATTAAAATATTAAATTAAAATTACGCTAAGTTAATTAAAGCTTTAAACTGCCGCTCTTTAAAATATGCCACCAAATGTACCATCATTTTATTTGAAACACCCTATAAAATGTAGATGACCAAGTGTTAAGTTCTCGCATCCAGCTTTACTAGATATTCGAATGGTCAGCAAGAGTCGGATAATGCCTGCATTTCGAACACCCTGTAAGCCCTAAGCGTGTTTAACGGGGTATATAAGTATTTTTGTGGCCATAAAATGCAGCTGCAACTCTTTTTGCCTTGGCCAACTTGCAACAAAGAAACGGGATCTATTGTTGTTCCTGCCATTGGTCACTTGGTCGTTGCACTTTGGGGCGCCAATTTGGAGCGAATGTGTGTGTGTGCATGTGTGTGTGCGTGTGACCTAGTGAACCCACAAATATGCGGCACTTGGCTGGCCAAAGCGACATCAGCTGCGCAGCTCGCATTGTCCTGCCGTGTCATGCCGTAGTAGCCGGCCGTGTCCTGCACCGTGTGCTCCATGGCGGCCATCATTTGTCAATGTCGTCCACGCCCAGAGCACACGCAACCTCATCGCCATCAACGCGTCTCGAGTCTCGTGCTGCTGCTGTGGCATGTTCGTGGCGCGTAATTCCTCAACGATGGCAAGTGCGTTGTTATTGTTGTTGTTGTTGTTGCCTCTCCTGGCAATGCATTAAATGTACACACTGGCGAGCTGGCTGCCACCTGCCGGCTTTTCTGACACCGGGCGCCGCTGCTCTCTGTGGCAAGTAGCTGGTGGCCAAGGCCACAGCAGGGGCATAGAAATTACCCACCCCCTCCCTTGCTGTTCTCATTATGTGCAGTTGTTGTTGCCCTTTGCCCTAATTAGTGACCCTTACAATTTGGTTCGCTTAAATTCATTTAACCATTTCATTGATACTTCCAAATTCTCCCTAATTGGTCAAGATAATTTCTGAATGATAATTTCTTCCTTTGTAAATTGCTTTGTAAACATGTTTTGCTGTGGCACCAAACAAATTTTAATAAAAACAAATTTTCTTTATACTTTGTTTTTTACACCCTGTACACGTTAAAACTGCTTACATTTTTTTTAAATAGTTTTCTAAATATTTGTTGCATATTTCTATATGTTATTCAACTACCTTTTAAATTTTCTAGCACATCTTAATTGGAATGCTCGATTCACATTATATTTCCATACGCCTTTATAAACGATTTGTAGTTAGGCAGAGGCTTAAGCAGCAATTTAATAAATTTGATGAGAGCAATTCCAGCATGTTTGGGCCGTCTGTCACGCTGTCATGCTGTCACTTTTCCATGCAAAGCAAACACGGCCACAAATGTCAAGCAAAATTCCGGCCACAAAATGCCGCACGTCGCAAAATGCTAATGCTCATTAAAAAACTTGTCAAAAAGCAACAACAAAATGTGCAAAAACGAGCCAAAAAAAAATGAAAAAAAAAGCAAAGAGCGAAGAGCGAAGAACGAAAAGCGAAAACGCCATTCTAATTGCACGGAAAAACCGCAGCCACAAAAACCCGACGTGCCTCGCAGGGCAGGCAAATGAACTCAACGCCAGGGACAGCACCATAAACCGCTCAATTATAATGCCTTGGAGCGGACCAGGCCCACAAAAAGTCGTTATCTGAAATATTTGACATGTGTCTGTCCCCTGGTGTGGGCCGGGCCACCGACCATTGAGCGGGCCGTGACAGCCCAGCGACAAAGCCAAAGGCGCTGAATTAGGTGCTGGGAGGTATGTAGGTGCCGGGGCCACGCTTGAACAAGCATTCGCATTAGGAGCAATTAACAATCTGCTGTCAGGACATAAAATATACAAAATTCTGTCCACACAGTTCAAGGTTCAATGGAGTGCACGGCGTATGCGTGATTTCATGCCACTGCCCAAAAGTATGCAACGAAAAGTGAAAATCAACTTTTTGCCAACAGATCGCTCAGCCAGAAACTAAGCGACTTACGTTTTAAATCCTCTGCTTATTTTAATTTGGAAAATTTAAAGAAATACAAATAAGAGCTCGCTTAATATTTAACTAAAAGCAGTTTTATTATAGATAATAACAACTGATGTAGGAAAGCGCCTTGTGCACAAACCGATTAAAATGGGCTTTTGGACAGATCTTCTTCGATAATTATTTACAGATTTTCAAAATGAATTGTATCAAATAAAATAACATTTTTTTTACCACAATCATCTAATCGTTACAATGTCGAATATACCTGATTTCCCTGAAAAAGTAAAGAGCATTAAATAATTCGCAGGCAAAGTTGGTTATTAAAAACCACTATAACTCATTGAAGATTGGACAGAAGCAAGACAAAGCTCAGAGAGTGTCTGAGAGTTATAGGCTGCTCAAAGTTCTTTTATTTGCCCCATGTGGAGAGATAAGAGTTTGCTTCAAACTTCAACTTGACACAAAATTATGAAAAACTTTGTTACCACTCATATCTGCCCCTTAGCCAACTTTCATGTATAATCCCCCAACACACACAAATGCAGACACAAAGCAAATGAATTTTTAAGAACGCACTCGTGAATGTGTGTGCTTAGTTTAGGTGGCAACTCTGGTGCAATTGTGGAGTGCAGTGCATCTGCGTGGCTTGGCATTTTATGTTTTCCTTTTTTTATCTCTCGCTCTCTCTGTCTCTCTCTTTGTCAAGTACGCTGGCTGGCAATTTATGTCATGCAGAAGTTGTCAGTAGTTGAAGTTGGCATATAACTTGGCGGAGATAAACCAGAAGGCAACCATAGAAAACGTGCCAGGAGCAAGTAATTTTCAGATGTGCATTTAACGATGTGCAACGTGGCTGTTAATATTGAGAAGAATGCATGAGAGAACAGAGCTCTAAATGTTTGCCTAGTTAGCTGCTTATTTTACCTTGGTTAGTTTAGCTCAACTAACAACACAAAAGTGTGTCGCAATTTCAGAAGTTAACTACTTAAGCATCGTAAGTGGCTTTTTACAAATATCACTAGCGCCATTTCCTATGACCAGTGCCGTAGTCAGGAATTTTTTTGGAGGGTTTTTAATATAAATATTTTATTTAATATGAGATTAAATGATTGCCAATTTCTCTTTTTGCAAACTTCCAAATACATATTTAGGGTTTAAGTCCAAAAGGTCCCGCCCCCTGCCTACGCCACTGGCTATGCCTGCTACAACACCAGGCGAACCTTAGCACATAAGCCGCTTAGCTTGCTCAGTTTTGGACCAGGCACATGTAAATACCCCTGCAAATAAGTATCTTAGCATTTCACTAGCAGAATCCAATTCAGGTGGAACTCAAGACGGATGGTGTTCGGGTCCACAGTGGACGGAAATCTATTCATACTTGTCCCCAACAATTGCCCCGAAGGCCGCACAATGCCACTGTCATTCACGCTCTGTTTGCCATCAAAAAGCAGCAGTAAATGCGAAATAAAATAAATATTGACAAGTGAGTTTTGGTGATTTATGTGGCGTGACTCATCCGGCTAAAGTGGAACTGGAACTGGATGAATTTATATTTCGGCGAGCGACGGACTGACGCGAGCGCCACGACAATTGCCAGACTTGTGGGCAAACAAGAACTGAATATTTGCACAATGTGACCAACGGGCCACATATCCACAGGCACTTAAATAAAACATCAGCCAAATGCTGCCGACGGACGGACACTCGACGGGTCAACGGAGCTGGCCAGAGCTGGCCAAAAGCTGGCCGACTAGAGGCAGTGCAATGAACCGCCGCCGAAAGT
The DNA here is from genome assembly GCA_035043565.1 of Drosophila robusta. NCBI lineage: Eukaryota > Metazoa > Arthropoda > Insecta > Diptera > Drosophilidae > Drosophila > Drosophila robusta. The sequence goes on from JAWNMW010000572.1 coordinate 3,024,980, forward strand.
GAGATGCATGTGCCCACAGCGAAATGCAAATCGTTTGACGTGCCACGGTTGCCCGGGTGGGCGTGCTTATGTTCCGATCCCCCCCACTTTTATCCGCCGGCACTCCATCCATTCTCGCATTTCGGTCAACATTCATTTGGCACAAACAGAAGCATTCACTTGTGCATGTCAATCATTTTTTGACAGCCCCAGGCACGGCCAGCACACACATCCATCTCCGCCTCAGAGCCATTCGCAGCTGCAGCTGCCTCATGTAGCATCTAGCGACGTTGTCTAGTGACAACGAGTCAGCGCTTCGCATTTGATTGACAGCCCGAGCGATTCTAGAATTGCCGTGCGGCTTTATTCAATGCACTTAAATAATTTCACCAATTGAATAAACATAATTAAACACAAATAGCCAAAGTGTATTTGCATGGCTAATTAATGTTTATTCAATTTAAAAATGCAGCGCATTTTCGAAAATTCATGACTCAATTACAAGCTGTCGCCATAAAAGTCAACTAATACACTAAACACCTACTAAATGTCTATGCAACAGCGATTTTTCATGTCTGCCCCCAAAACAAAATGTGGGGCCAACTATTAATTAATGCACAACACGTAATTATTTTCGCTCATATATTATGGTAAACATTTATGTTTTTCTTGGCAAAATTTATGTGCATTTAATTTTTCATGTCCAATCGGCCAGAGCGAACCAAAAGTTGGCAATAAAAATAATATAAATTCTGGCTACTACAGCAGCTACAAATAACATTTCATTTATTGCAGGTTTTCACATTAGCACTCAACTATCTGCTCAAAATGACCCATTTTGCATAATTTGATATTGATCTTTATGTTGTTAACAGTTAAATCGGTCGACCGATTGCTAATTAACTATTCCCGAAATCATTAATTTTCAGTAACAACAACACACGCTGATGTTATTAAAATTCACAGAAATTAATTTTGTCAGTAATTCAGAGATTTTCACTTAATTATGTTTTAATGGAAAAGAGCATCGATATGTGTTATTCACATGTATTCGAGAAATAAGTTTATTCGCATTTATCCGAGCCGAATACAAATATTTGCATTGCCTTTAAATTCAAGTTGCGCAGGGGCCGAGCCCAACTGTTGGTAAACTGAATTTATCACAAAACTTGTGGAAAACTTTTGATAACACCATGACGTGACACTTGGCGGCAAGAGAGCATTACACCAAACCCAAGAAAAAACAAATAATAACGTAGTAGTCGCGTATAACCGACTGTGCGATACTCGTTCACAGTATACCAACAGCTTAAAACAGTCAAAAACGGTCCTAATTATTATTATTATTTTTTCTTTGTCAGCTCAATATTTAGAGGTGCTTATCAGACAACTGTCTGTTAAATTTAACGACTCTAACTTTTTGTACAATCTTCAGATGAAGTCTTCAGTCAGCTGACTCAAAAACAATTTGATGTATCTAGCTTTAAAGCTGAGGCAGTTATTTGGATTTTATTGCATTGCCACGCCTCCAACAGGCGTATACAAGGTAGAGGAGGTCATCAGCACTCTGGTAATAGACAAACCCAATATGCTCATTTCAACTCGTGAACGAGTATGAATACCCCTACATATGCACGCAAGTACGTGTGGCCGGAGAGGAAGAGAGTTGAAAAGGCGTTGGCATCCGCCTTGTCTGCATTCCCAGACGTCCTCTCAAAACCACACGAAAACTTTACTAAAATATCAACAACTTTTCGGATCTAACCAATATTCAATTTTTGGCCAGTTGGTTTGTTCTGTTTGAATAATTTAAATAGCTCCGCATTTTATGCTTTAATAGCTTTAAGTGGATTCTCGATAACCGTGCTTTGTGTTAAATATTTATTATGGCAACTCCATAAGCCTGCAGCACTTTGGCTCCTAATTGATAAATGTGGAGTTCACATGAAAGGCAAGAACTTATCGTGGAAACGGAATTGTGAAACCCGCTAATTAGTTATGTCAGTTGCCAGACTGAACAAAAGGCCAAAAGAGAGATGGTCAATCTAGCTGCCACTTTTCTGCTCTTCGGCTTGAAAGCAAATTCAATAAGAGACATTAAGCAAATTTGCGCAGCTCAAATGAAAACATTTTCAATTTAATTTGCGTAACCGACAATTCAGACCAGTTGACCAACCAGTTGTGGCTGTTATTTAATTAAAGTTTCTGTATTTAGCTGCAACTAGGCCAAACCGCCCAACTCGAGATCGAGTTGAAGCCCCAAGCCCCGACTACCGAGCCCTGAGCGTTGAGAGCCCTTTGTAAACAGAATAAACAGCTCAACTGGAGGGCCAGTTGCCTGCGCTTTTTAAGCACTTTTCAGTGTCAGCGTTAAAGGATTTCGGCATAGCTGTAGTGCCCAGGAGCAAAGGAGGATAGCGAAAATCCGAGCAGACAAAGAGTGGCGGAAGTTCAGCCAGAAGGATTAAAAGTTTTGCTCAAAAGGCGAACCAAGGCGTAGCTCAAAAGACAGTTACCATATTTTCCCCGCTATCTCCTCTTTGGGGTGTTGTTTGAATCTAAAGATTTTATTGCGCTTTTTCCTGCATTGCTTTCCTGCTGCCCAAGTCAAACTTTTGGTCCAATAGTGAAAAAAGCCTTTTGTTACACATGCAAATTATTGCAATTTGCAAAAAGTTGTGTACAAGCCAAATTTAATATGTTCCTAATGACTTTGAAACCGAACTCTCCCAATATCTAGTTTCTATTTTGCCAATTTTATTTTATTTTTGATAATCCCAAATATAAACAATAAACCTACTTCTTGAGATTTTAATGTTATATAACGTTGAATATGTTGAGTTCTAAGTGAAGGTTTCTAAACTATTGAGAAACAAGCCTTAATTGTAATCTCAGTTACATATAAGTAAATATGTTAATTATGATGCTCATTAATTTTAGTATATGTTCCTTGGATGGTATAATGGACAATTAGTGCAACACAGTTTCGATAATAACAAGGCAAGAGCCTTGTATCTAATTAGAAAATAATATGCTAAAACATAGATATTTAAATTAGTTCACACCTGTTGAATCCGGCAAATAAGTCCGCCTGCGGGCAATCATCATGTGCAAATCAAATCAGCTTGCGACTAATCAGTGTGCAATCAACAAATGGCCTACAAGCTTAACAGTGTTGACGCCGGCTAACAGGCCACTGTTAACGGTAACAGCAAAGCTGCCAGCGAAAGTGAAAGTTTGCCGGCAATAGTACTTACATAGTGAGTATAAGAGAGCAGCAGGTCAAATAGATGACAGCGAGAGAGAGACGGAGAGAGTAACAGCGATGTGCTATTAATTGGCGACACACTGAGAGAAAAATAAAGGCATTTAGAACAAAACAAGTGAAAAGACCCTAGTCTCTCCCTGTCCCTGTCTTTACATACATTACAACCCCCTTGCAGTCATACATACATACACAAAATCACACATACACACACACACACACGCAAACTTGACCCCCTATTATGGAAACTAAAAGTATGCTCTTTATGAAATTTTGAAGTCTTAACAAGAGCATTCAAGTCTATGTATAGTACTAGAATTGCGTTATTTGTTTTTTTGTTGATATGTGGGCTGAACCTCGGTTATACGAGAACATAATAAACTAAATTTGGTGTCTATAGCTCATATACTCTCCGATATATGTTACTAAAAATCAAGTCTTAAAAACAATATTAATGAAACGAGGTAAGATATCGAAAAAAAATTATAGCTTGTTCTGCGCATGGCTTAGGTCATGGTGGATATGGTCGGAGATGCTTCCTTCTGCCTGTTACATAGATTTGCATAAAACCATTATACCCCTCTTACTCATTTTACAATACATACACATACACGATGTATTTAATGCTTTAATGCTGCTAATAACAGGTTATCATTCAATTTAGCTTCATTTTGTTATTAAAGCCAATTCTTGATCTGCAAATTCTATACGGATACATACATTTCGAATATAGATAGGTCTCATATCGAAATCCGATTGAATTTGCTATCGATACTGATCACGAATATACTTAATTAACAGAAGAGAAAAATCGAAGCTAATCTGTTAAGTATTTTGCAAGGAGAAATAATGTAGCTTTAACATATTTAACAACTTTTGCAAGTTTCCACTTGACTATTTCTCTCAGTGAAGTTGCAATGCGAGCCATGCAAGCAGCGGCAGCAGCAATGAAGAGCATGCGAAAACGACCGAGCAGAAGAAGAAGCACACATCAGGCCAATTTGCCGAACAGGCACGAGGCTGCGTCGGGGCGGCAGCTCTGCAATCGGGGGCGTCACATGCACCACAACAACATTCGCCGGCAACTGCGGCGCGCAGTATGCAAAACAAAGCTGAAACGTGCAGTTGGCATTGGCAGCGCAGCGAGGCGACCGAACGCAGCGCAAAGCGAACCCCGAATAGCGAAAGGCGGCACCGAAGCAACGGCGCGTAAATCAAAGAAAACAACGGCGACGACGACGACGACGACGGCGACGGCGACGCTGGCAGCGCTAATACAAATTAGCAAAACGCATGCGAAAATAAACAAATAATTCTGCAGGCAGCAGCACAAATAATTCAGACAGTGAGAAATAACAGAGAAATTCGCCAAATTCAAGAAATCGCAGCAGCGTTTGCCAAATATTTTGAGAACCTCAAAACAACAGCAAAAAAAAAAAAAAATACGAAAAAAAATTAAAGTAAAGAAGAGAAAAGAAAAGTGCGTGCCGCTTGGAGGAATTGTTGAAAACGCAACCCACCAACCCGCACCGAAGATGGGCCGTGCGCCAAGGCGGCAACTGGCGTCGCATAACAATGGTAAGCTACAAGATACATTTGTATCTTTCGCCACGCTAAGCCACTTCAAGTGGACAGGCAGGGCGGGAATATTCGGTGCTTGGCCATACAATAAAAATGCCATTTTCGAAAGGGTCCTGTGCACTGGAATTTATCAGATAGCTACAATTTGTACGCATAACAATTTATAACTGTTGAATGCGTGGGTAAAACACTGCAGGCTTATAGCGAATCTGATGAGCTGCCAACTGCGTGTGACCAGAATAGAACTGCGCAGAGCCTTCAAAGGGACAGCAATTCCCTCCAAAAAGTATGGCATAGCTTGCATAATTTTATATAAATCGAAAACGAAATGCTCTGCTATCAACTTAACAAACTTTTTCTTAAATTGCTAAAGAATAAGTAAGCGCATTGAGGTCGGACGTAACCGACTGCGCAATACTCACCGTATAATAACAGGTTAAAACAGGTTTGTGCGATAATTAGCGGAGATCATCAGAAAACTGCCTGCCAAATTTTGTGACTAGCTTTAAAATTATGGCAGATATGAATTTTCCGCGCTTACCCGAAACCCAAGATATATGGATTTTATCAAAAAAAACCTTTTGTTTGATCTGTAGAAGAAGTTTTCAGAAATGTGTCAGAAAAAATGTGTGTCTATCTTTTCAATTGATGGAGATAAATAGACAAAATCCGTTTTCCACACCCCAATGGGCTTACGCAAAAAATTTAGATCTTTACCGATTCTCAGGTCATCAATAAGTTGACTAAAAAATTGTTACGCACCTTGCTTTAAAACTGAGGAAGATAAAAATATTCAATGCACAAACCCAATATGCTCTTTTCACTTCGTAAACGCGTATAAAAAGGGCTTGTATAGAAATATGCTGTCGATATCATATCGAATGTTTATGTCAATCGCAATTGAACAACTGTGTTATGAACCGAGCATATCTTAATAAAATATGTCTGTTGATTAGGTATTAGGCAAATTCCATTTTATTTGCATGTAAATAGCAATGGAATTGCTCAGTTAATAACTGGCGATCTAATCCCAGCCAGTTAATAGGTCAGGCTAATCAACAGCTCTTGCCACAAGCCAAACAAACATTTGGCTTAGTCATGGCCCGTGGAAAGGGCAGCTGCTTGACATTCTTATCAGCCGAACAATCCATTGTACAGCCCATTGAGTTCGGCAAGGCGCACTTGTAAAAAACTAGCGCCATTTACCAAAACGAAGCCCCAACCAGCTGGGTGGGGGTCATTGCACTCTCCCTTTGACAGACTGACAGACAGACAGACAGACTGAGTGACGCGCATTCGTTTGATGGTTGCTTCGGTAGCTTGTTGGTTGAGTCAAATGTGGCAGCAGCAGCAGCAGCAGCAGCAGCAGCAAAAAGGACGACATGGCCGAGCGAAGCATTCAGCAGCTGCTACGCATGTAATTTGTCAGACAGATTTCTTTTAACGTCAGCCAAGGCACCGCGCCCACCCGCTCATCGACACCAGCACACACACGAGGAGATTGCAACCAAACTGTTTCCTTCCAGCACGGCTGACTGGCTGCCATTTGGCTATGCTTTTTGAGTCAGGACATACAGGACTTGGGATGCGACAGAGCCAACATCAGACGTTAACATTTCAGTGCAAATGATGTGATAAAAAGTAAGAATTCCGTTGTCAAGCGTACGAGACCTTGTAGATGCCCCATATTTAGTCTTAGTAGCGGGCCCGCTCCTCCGCCTCTTCTATAAACGTCAACGACACTACTAGCCCATCATTTGGCTAGAGGATATAACAAGTAAAGGCGGGCCAAAATCGAAAACAACAAAAACCACAAAAAAAAAGAAAAGAAAAACCTAAAGCTTAAACTTCAGAGGAGCTGAAAACTGCGGGGGCCAGCTGCCAAATTCCAGCCTTCAAATCTGCCAGACAGAGTGCATAGTAAATGCGTATAATTTGATGAAACCGGCGCCTGTCATAACCCTCCTCCCTCCCTTCCTGGCCCGCTGCCTCAGCAGCTTCAGGCGAATAGTCAACAACAACAAAAACAAAGTCACCAAATTTGTGTTAAAGTCAAACGAATGCTTAGGTGAGAGGTCGCTGTTTAACATGACAAGAAAACGGGGATAGACTTAGACCGACGCCAAAGCTGAGCTGGATTTAAGTTTCTTATAGAGATTTGCAAGGGCTAAAATTGAGCGGCTTTTCCGAGCGGTTTCTTTCTCAAATATTAATCACACAACGAATTTATTTATTTTAGAATTACTATAATTCCCATACTGGAAATAGTAAATTTAAAAAAACTTAAAATTTATCATTTCATATTGAAAATTCAAAGGAATTCTACCTATCCACGGAATTTCTCAGATGTCTCTGTTCAGTTCGCTCGGCATTAAACTAATTCCTGGGCATGCTTGTTACTAATTGTAATTGTAACTATTAGATACTTAATCACGATAACTGACAAATGAGTACGTTGGGTACTCATCACTTGTTCAACGACAGCACCCGCAAAACATTTAATGAGATATCCAAAGCTGTTGCAGCAAACTTTTTAAATTTTTTCCCACAGCGAAAACTTTTGCAATTAATTACGAAGAGTCCTTTAAAGCGATCTATAAACGAGATTCGAAATGTAAGTGGCACGTGGCATGCGGCATGCGGCAGGTGGCATCGCCAACGCTATATATATATGTATATATATATATACATCAACTGTGCGGGGCACTGAGATAAGATAAGCATGTCGAACTACTGCAATTAGTTTCGGGTCGTAAATGAAAATTGAAATGCAACTGATGCACAAATAAAAGTCCTAGAGGCAGCAGGCTTAGACTAAATCAAAGCCAGCTGAGCATATTGAAGTGCAGCCGTGAACTTTCAAGCCTACTTGTTGGGGATTACCTAAGAAAGAGGGGCCAGCGAATAAAACGAGTACTGAGAAATAATTATGACTTAATAAATGAAATGGGTTGCCAGGGCTGCTAGAAGCCGTCATGTGGCAGCAACAAAGTGTTTAAGTGTTTAAGGCAAACTCCACAAATGTGGTAATGGAAGAAAACAAGCAAGAACAAAACAAAGAAAGTGGCAACAAAGTCGCAAAGTAAGTTGTTGCCTTGAATACGAAAAAGAAAAAAAATGGCAAGAGGCAAAAAATATATGTACTTTATAAGCAGTAAAGCAACGTTGGCATAAAGCTAGCAAAAGCAATTTTATGCTAAGCAGAAAACAGGCAAATGCAATATTTCCATAGTTTTTTTGCTGCAGTTCACTTGAATCATGATGTGGGCGACGGCAAAAAGAGAAGCTACCCACACGTAAAAATTTGTAATAGGCAATAATGAAGCCGAACTATTGACTATAATTCCAAGGAAGTCATAGAAAAAAATGTTTTCAAAATGACTTGATAGTGGAATTTTTCAGAACGCACTCAAAAAGGCATAATTCCTTTAAAATGCAAGTTAACTGAAAGTTATTGCACATAAAGGAAAATCCCACTGAATATGAAACTTGAGATTTTCTAATTATCAGAAATGTTGCGACTTCACAGGAATTATGTTAGTGTAGGACGAATTTGATTGTCAAACTTTTATAGCAATATTAATAGAAATAGTTTCGTAAAATTAAGATCTCATGTGGTTAATAAGTATGTGCGGCACGTCAACATTGTGGCCACAAATTTCTAGTCATTCTTCAAGTCATGCCAGTGCATATAGTGCACAATATATCCCCAGTCGTTTCACCTTCCTGCAGCGGCAGTCGCCGAACTGTGCGGGTTTTCTTTTGCCTCGAAACTTGCCACAAGTTTTTCATCTGCTTGTCGTCAGCCATTTGCACCACCCAGCGGTGCAGATTGCATCTGTATCCCGTTACGATGGAACTCCCAGCCCGTTGCCATGATTAATGTGCAAATTAAACAACGCCAGGCTGACGTTAATGACGACAAAAGAGAAGCAACGACAACAATAGAAAGACAAACAGAATGGAACAGAATGGAACAGTAAAAAAAGAGTGGCTAAAAAGCCACCCAAAGTGTTAGTCACATAACAAAACAGTAAAAATATTACCATAAACAACAAAAGGGTTACATGATAATGAATGCCGAGCGGTCGGGTGAGTCAGTGCTGTTTGGGGAATAGTGAAAGACCAATATGAAAAGCGCTATATTCAAACAATCGGAGAGCATATATTTGTATCGCAGCTCTGTTTCGTAAATTATCATAATTTGTGTGTTGTTGCCGTGATTGAAAGGAGCGCAAATTAGCTAATCAATCAAATCAAGGCCTTGATCAAATAAATACTCCATTAGTTGTGTCAGATATTAGGGAGTTCGTTTAGTTTTCATCCGAAATGCACTAGGTCGGTCCGCCTCCGCTCATGAGTCATGCGATCAATTTCGTTCCGCTTCCGATTCGATTTCGCAATTCAATTAGCGACCCAATGACGAAATGAATGATTGTCCATGAATTGGAGGTGACAGTCAGGCCCCCCTGCCCCCCAGCTTAGGCATTATTGATTGGATTTTCTGGAGCGCAACAACAAAAAAAAAAACAAGAAGAAGAGTCCTACATAAATGTGCAGCTGATAAACTAGTTGTGCTGCACTGTTTGTGCCGTCATGAAAAAATATCAATTAATTAACGGCATGATTTAGTGTTAATTGAGCGTCAATACATTATAGTACACAGAGATACGCTCAGACGTCACACAGAGCCCCCCCTCATGGGAGCTGCCACCTTTTGCTCGCTTTGGCCACTGCTGCAAAGCAATCAATTTAAATTGGCAATGTTCATCATATTTTCATTGCTTCTGCTTAAACGAACTCATAAAATTAATGGAACAAAAAATTGGAAGGGGTAGAGGGGCGAGTATTCGAGAATACATAGCCTAGGTCGGTCATGGCTACAAATATTGAAAATACTTCAATGCGCAATGTGAGAAAAACAAATAACAGCACAGCATCAACAACAAAGCTCACAGCAGAGTGCACAATTTGGATAAACAACAACTAATTTTAAAATTAATGAAAATCGACAGCAAAATATCCTTACAGCCACTTCATAAAGTATAGTGGATTATATAATATTTTATTAAAATAATACTCATTATGTCGAAAAGGTTAATTAGCCTAAAATATTATTAAAATTTAATATACCTGTTAAGGGCATAAGTTGAAATCAAATAAGAACGTTGCAGTCGGGTGGTACCAACTGCGCAATACTCGTTCACAGTATAATAAAAAAGAGTATAAACTGTCTTAATTACAATTGTTATTTTAGAGATATATCGACTTTTATAAATAATAGGACGGGAGTACGCGTGCCCTAAAGTAATTTGCTTTAAAACTAACGGAGATAAACAACGCTAAAAATTAAAATTACAATATAGCGAAATACGAATCATACGTATGGTAAAACTTCATGGATATACTTAAAGAAAAATCTTTGCCAAATTTGTTCATAGTCTTATAATTGTAGGTTAAATGCAATTGTTCTTCGAAAAGTATAAAAATTCCGTTTCTTCTTGTCTAAATGACTACAACAAAGATTTGTTGACACTTTCTATTTTCTTTATTTGTAATGTACGAATTTATTAACGTCTGTCACGCCCACTTCTATATATAGCACAAAAATAGTACGTTTAACTGAATATACCCCACATAGCCAAGCGCTTAATATGTATACAAACTTGGCCGACGGTCATAATTGAATGAATAAATAACACTAATGGCTGACAGAGTGCAGGAAACCATTGTTGACCAACTGCTATTGAGCAACACCAACAACAACAACAAATGCAACAAGAACAACAAATATATATGTGATGCCATAGTTATTAATTGGCCATTCATGTGGCTAATTTCACTTCTTGCCAAGCGGCAAACGACTTTCAACTTTCGGGCTGGACAATTTGCTGTGAATACCGCTTGATTTGCTTTAGATTTATTTATTTATTTTGATGGCTGATGGCGAATCAGCTGCAAACATCAACACTGCACAAAGATAAACTGATGAGCTGGCTGAAACACTGATTGACAGACTGGCATGTGGGCGTGGACATAAAAGGCGCCACGTTCCGAGACTTTTTGCTTTCCGATAATTACACTTGAAATAATATTTGAGCAGAGCTAAATAGCGTATTTGCGATTTACTAAGCAAAAGGCAAGTTCCAACGAAACGGAAATCAAAGCAGGTTCGCTTTGATTAGTCTACAAACAAAAGGGCAGATACCTGCTGAAATAAGCTGTACACGGGGCGTATGAATTATGTTGCAGAATTTTATGCTAAACTCTAGTATTTGAAAAATGTACAAAAATGTTGCAGATTTAATTAGCAAATTCATAACAATTTCGCAACGGCAATTAAAAAGTTATAAAACGCACCAAAAATTCTAAATCTAAACACAAAGTTACAAAATGCACCAAAAATTTTAACAACAAATATTGTAAAGTTGTGTGCTTATTAGAAATACGTGAAAAACAAAACGAAAAAATGGATTGTACATTGTACAAAAAAAAAAAAAAAAAAATTAGAGGCTTATAACCAATGCCACTTAACCATAAACAAAGCCAACCAAAGAGCTGTCAACAGTAATAAAAGCTAGAAACTCAACGGCATCCAATTGAAACATGGCTAAAATGACGGCTTTGTCAATTCCATAGAAATCGAAATAGGCAAATGACAAAAGCTTTTTCATTGGGCCAACAATTGCAAACATTGTATGCACAAATCGCGTGCTACGCCCAGTATTAGCCAGCATATGGACCCAGTGCGCATAGCTCAATTACGCCAGATAGTCCCCCTAAATTATGTTAAAATTTTCGTTGCGAACTATCGGAACGTGCGCTGCGGAACAATAAACATAACTAGCGGATGGGCGGCTATTAGGCCGAGGGCGTGGCAATATATTGGTGCTAATTTATGTAAATTGCGTTGTGGGGGCCCGAGTGCTAATACGCACACACACACATACATACAAACACACACACACATACACCCTCATAAACACGCACACAGCGAGCACTCCATAAAGTGCACTGCGGGGATGCATGCGTTAAGCGCCTTAAATTATGCCACGAAATTCTCAATTTATACACGTTTCTATTGCTGTTGCTGCTGGTGCTAATTAGCTAAACAAGGATTATTGCAGCAGACGGAAACTATGTGCCTTCTGCGCGATTCCACTTGCTCAGTATTTGCGTAAAAATGGAAACGATGTGTGTTGATTATAAATATAAAATATAAACCTCTTTTTAAAAAAGTTATATTGTTTTCATTTTATGAATGAATTTCTATGAATTTCTTTTATTTTTTCTTCCCAAAATTTATACATTTTAAGCTCGCATTATGTTTATCTCATTAATAGCTTATATGCGAATCTTTGGGGAATGTATCTATCGTGTAAAGAAGAATTAGGTGTACATAAGAACAAATATGAATATAAATATAAATATTAATATGACAGGAAATATGAATTTAAACAAAGGTAATAATTTAAATGTAAATTTATTTTCATTTCAGTAAAGTAAATAAAAATAAGCAAATTTAAAAATATTTGTATAAAAGTACAAAAAGGCTTAAGCAAAAACATCCTATACGAAACGGAATTCGAATTACAGTAAATCAATTATAAGCTTTAGCCAAAATTTAGTGCTTAATGTAATTTTTGATTAACATTTGACTAAAAGGCTAAGTGGAAATAAATTTAGCCGGCCCATTAAAAAGCTTGAAAGCGATTTATGTTTCCTGTTCGCTTTTGGTTCCATTGACAAATCACTTGGAAACCTTTAACCGTGCCTTTTACAGGCACCTGAGAAAAATAAACCAGATTGTGTGTGTGTGTGTGAGAACGGGTGGACCATAGAACAATGAACAAAGCCAGGATATAGGAGTTAAGCCTGCAGTTGAGACCACAAAACCACAACGGCAACAACATCGCTAACCGCATCAAAGGGTGGCCACAGCCAAATTTGGGTTCCATTTCGTTATCCGACAAAAGGTGCAAATGCTTCTGCAAATGTGTCTGTTAAAAGCCGAAAGCCAGTGCCTATGATATATGAGGGTGCCGACGAGGTTGTGGGGGGAGGTGTTTGAGGTGTAGTTGGGTACGCAGCATAAATAAAATGAGCAGTCCGGCAGAGAGTAATGGTAGAAACCACAGGACTTTCGCAACTTGGACTTGGCTGCAGTTGGTTAACAATGCGAGAAAGTCAACACACACACACTCGCACACACACACATAATTGAGTGGTTAGGATGGGCGCCTACAATGTCGTGTGCTGCTGTTGAGTAGGGCATAAAGTCGACTTCTCGCTTATTGGGCTGTCTGTAAAATTACACGAGTTGCAACCGCAAAAGGTAACAAACTACGCCAGGAACTGGGCTGACCCTACCTCAATTTCCTGTGCAATATAACACAAAGTTAAAAGCGCTGAAGAAGTTTTTTTGATTAAACTCCAGCTTAAATTAAATTAATTTATAAAGCGACAATAAACGTTAAAAATACATGTGTAAAGTATTTGGGCAATGAATTAACAGAGAACGACTTAAGTGAGAAATAAAATGTAATAATAAATGAATATGTTGAAGATGGAACATGCATGATAAATAAAAATAGCTTACGGCTTTAGTTTTATCTTAACTGCTTGATCAAGTATGACCAGCTTAGAGCAGGTCTTAATAATCTACGTTTTTTTAATTAATTTTATTTTTTTATTTTAATTTTTTATAATGCAAATATTAGCATACGCCGAAAATGTCGCAAGTCGCAATTATAGGTGCTCGTTGACTTGAAAGGTACATATTGAAATTCATGAAATTAAAAAAAGAAATTAACACAAAAGCCACCTCTCTCTGGCCCACAATCTTTTGGACATTTTTAATTTGAAATGGGAACTCAAGAGCACTTTGTTTTCTAGCCGCCCAAAGAATACCTAAAGAACTTGTTGCGAACCGTGTTTTGTTTTGCTGGCAAAGGCCCAGCAGAGAGTAGCTACCTGTGGGCAGAAAGCCAGTCCAAGGTGTCCCAAAGATTAAGTGCGGTTAACAGTTGGTAAACAGAGATAAAAAGAGAGAGAGGGAGAGCGGGGGTATCGTTAGAGAGGGGACATTGAATTTTGTTTATGTTGCACTTTACACCAGCCAGGCCACACACTCCATAAACACAACCCACACCACAAGTGCACTTGACACGAGGCCCAGCATGTTTACTGGGTGTACTGTGTGTGTGTGTGTGTGTGTGTGTGTGCCTGTGTATGCAAATTTGCAAGCTCTGTGTGTTGGAGAGTATTTGTTGTTATTCTTGTTTATGTATTGTACTTGTTGTGTATCCAAAAATTATACGCTTCACGTGCCGCCTCATCGTCGATTCCGGCCAACAGAAGGCAGCTAAATATTTGCCATGCTGTTGACTGCCAGGCGGTTGCCTTCCTGCCTCCCTCCATTCTCCTCCTCTCCTCTTTCTCTCTCTCTCTATGCAATAGAATTTGCCACACTGTTAAACTTGCTCTGCGGACAGTACTCTAAATTTGTGGCATTATCCGCACGCGTGCTACAACTTGCAACTTTCAAGTATGTGCCAATGTTGTGCACCTCCCCCCGCCCCTCCCCCTTTCCCCACCATCCCCCTACTCACTACACCAAAGCTAAGCCGGCTGCATCAGGGTGTTAGCTGTTGGTAATGACGAAGTTTTCTATAAACTTTTAATTAATTAAGTGCACGCTTTTCACTTTTGAATTCGTGGCTGCGGTCCATAAATCACATCAATCAAGTGCGCATTTAGAAGTTAAAACTATTTGCAATACTCATTGATCAAATCAGTGAGAAATCGATTCAAGGAGTCTCAGAACCGTAAAAGAGTATAACAAAAGAATACTTAAGAATATATTGCTATATAATTACCATAAGCAACACTTGATAAAGAATTAAATTGTAATTATTATTGTTGTTATTATTATTATTATTATTATTATTATTATTATTATTATTATTATTATTATTATTATTATTATTATTATTATTATTATCTATTATTATTATTTTTATTATTAATATTATTATTCTTATCTGTTATTATAATCATTATTATCTATAAAATCATGTGTTCTGTTCCATTAAGTATTAATTTTCAAAAAATGAAGCTTACAAGCCGAAAGGCCGATAAGCTTAAATTCTGGGATATATTTGATTATCATGCATATTATAAACAAACTTAAACTGCTCGAAAATATATAGTATTTAATAAATTCCTCTTACCCATACATATATCTGTATCTGTTTATATAATATCTATCCGTATCTGTGAACCTTGTGTACCTTTTATTGTTAAAAAACTCCCTGCTTTTTTAAAAAAATCAATCAATGCTCGCATCGCAACAAATTGCATTTAATATTATTTTGTGAATGTGTGACCCTTGCTCCCTTCCAAATAAAATTGAGTAAAACTTTTAACTAACTTGAAGAAAAACCTCGTGCATAGTTGGCTTTCGAGTGTGACAGCAACTTTAGATGGATTCTGTTGACTGGAATAACATTCAGTGCTCTTTGCTGTGGCTTACGCGATGGTTTTCTCCACTTTAACAGCTCCGCTCAGCGTTGCTGCATATATCCCCAAGCTAAACTGCTGCTTTATGGCCCTTGGCCACATCATCATCAGCAGCAAGAGCAACAGCAGCTGCAGCTGCAGCATTAGCCATGTCCAGCCACAAGCTGCATCCGACTCGGGGGCAGAGGCAAGGGAAGGCGCCTCTCTGCATAAACTGCATAAATTTTTAATAAGCGGCCAGGGGACGTAGCTAACAACAGCGATGTTGACAGCTGTGAAGAAAGGTGGTGGGGGGGCTTGGGGGCTGCACCTTCCTGTGTCCTGGCTCTATCTGAGTCAGCATCCAAAAATGGCCACTTGAAGTTGCCGCTCGTCAGCTGGAATCTAAAACTGCAGCACATGTTCCATTTGCCTGTCAAATGGCAGCCAATGTGCAAAATGCACTGGACAGCCCCGCAAATATGCCAACACACCCCCCACGCCCCCCACAGCACTCTGTCCTGGGGGCTGTTGCAGTTTGTGCACGAATTGCGGTTGCAGATAACAGCAACAATTACAGCTGCAAAACAGCAGCAGCAGCAGCTAACGCTGCCTGCACTCTGCCATTTGATAGCACAATAAAGGCGAAAGGCATTCAACAGATACGCATACGATAGCAGATACGGGACAGGTGTTCAACTAAAGCCGTTAAAACCCTTCAGCGAACTGTCAAACCGGTTACACACTGAACCGCCCTCAAATCCAAACAGCGTCGAGTTCTCATCCATTATACACTATAGTTTCGTAGAATTAACTGAATATTAAATATGAAATTCTTTTAGATTATGAAAAAACATTCGATTTCTTGTTAAAGTGCTTAACGAAAAGCGACATCAATTACCATTATGTTAAATATATATATTTTTTAAATTATTTCCAGCCAGTGAATATGGCTTTTTTCCAATTTCAGGGCATAAAATATTTTAATGTCAATTTGTTCAATACGATTATAAGATTAAATGACGAAAGCGTATTTCTCGGAATACCTCGTACAAACTGCATGGTTAACCCAAAGTTAATAATTAATTATAGATTTTATTTTTTAAATTTCTGCTTATATGTGAATGTATATATTTTTTTAATTACAAGGAAAAAAAACGGGATTGCGAACATCAAACGCCTTTTATCAGGAAATTTAAATGGTACGCAATTATTTTTGAATTTCATTGGAAATGCGATTCAACGTTTTTAAATAAATCGTTAAGCAACCTTATTTCGAATGCTTGAAAATCTCCCCAATGCAATAAAATATTGCAAATGTTCCACAATACCCCTCAGAGAAATTGAACAAACCAAAGAAGAGTACAAACTCATGGAACAACACGAATTTAAACAGTTTTAAAGTCTCTCAACCAGCAAGGTTTTACCAAGAAAAGACCATGCTTAACTCCGGGCCATACGTAGAGTTCTTACATGTTAATTTCACGTACATGCCGTCGACGTGCCGTTAATTGATTGCACAACCAAATCCAACACCCGCCGGCCCCCGTTCCCCCGGTTCTCCCCCGTGTCACGCCGATTGCAGCTATCGTCAATTGCAGGCAATTTATTGCCCAGAGGTGCGTACGAGTTGTGGGCGCCGGCGAAATTTAAAACGCTTTTGACAAACCCAATATGGAGCCAATTTGATGGCTGGTAACATTCAGAGCTACATGCGCGGCAATTTATTCAGCGTCGATGTAAAAGTTACCTTTAAAAAGTCAGAATGCGTTGTGCGCAAATGCTCGAACAAGGAATACCATCGACATGGCATTGAAGTGCCCAAGTGCCCAGTTTAATTTATATATGCATGTTCACTCTGCTCGCCTCGGATCTGTGAATATTTGTTGTACGTGAAGGATAGACAAATAATTTTCAAAAATATATAGGTTGAACAAATACGGAATTTATGTTTAATACTGCCTATGAAATTTCTTGGAAACTGCAAAAAAAATACAAATTAAACTTGATTTACGTTAAGCTCTTATATTCTCTGAAATGTACGGACAGACAGACGTAGCTTCATTGGAAATCATATGTAAATACATACGTTCGTGTATATATATTCCTTCGTTCACGAAGTGAAAATAAATAGTATAAATACATTGGGTTTGTGCAATATTCCGTCTTGCTGTACGTTTCAATAGTAGGTTTGGCAGCCAGTTTTCCGATGACCTTTAAATAAATATAATTATTTAGAGCGTTTTCCACTGCTTTAAGCAGTTTAACGGTGAACGAGTATTGCGCAGTCGGTTACACTCAACTACACAGTTCTTACTTGTTTCTACACTTTTATAGCCATTTAAAGGGTGCAGCACGTAAAGAGCAAACAAAAGCCATAGGTGAAGTTTATTTATGTATACCCAATAATCTTATACAATCTAATCTATGCTTTGTTTTCCCACTTTCTGCTCGAGCAGAAGGCAATGTTTAATTTTCCATTGCATACCTCAAGGCGACAAATTAGAATCCCCAGTGTTTACCATTTTGGTAATGTTTACCCAACACTTGAATTTGCCTCGTAATTTATGCCATATACATTAACCTGCCAATCCTAAAAGCTATTTTAATTGAACCCAACCGGAGTGCAAATGTGTTCATCTGATATCGACAACATTAGCCCGAGCTAACTACAATATTTACGCAATGTGAAATAAGCCGCAAATTAATTTGCAACGCAAAGCGCACTCCTAATCCAATATGCTTAACCTGAGGTCAATTTGCCTTGCAAATTGAACAAGGTATCAATAGAAAACTGAAGGCCACTTCAGTTGTGGCGAAACTAAGCAGCTTATCTAGCTCTATATGTATATAGCTATATGTCTTGTATAAATTCTCTATGTGCACTAATGTTTTTCGCCTCCAAGGAAAGGAAATTTTCTCACCTGATATTTGCATAATTTGTGCGTTCTTCTCATGCAAAATAACCTTAATTTATACAATGTGTGAAGCAGTTACAAAGTTGTACACTCATTTGTTGTCTGCGCTGTCAAATTATGCGTAATTTAATTGCAATATAAATGCTAATTCCATTTTAGAAATCAAATTTCTTATTGGCCATCAAATCATTTCTCTTTGATTGTGCAAAACAAATTGCGTGTTTGCGCAAAGTTAATTGTGCGCATTATTTGTGAATTTCGCTGGAGGCGAATGATTTATTTATTTTCCCCTCGAGTTTCAGTAAACTTGTCGACGAAGTTGGACCCGAAACTTTTTAAACTCTAAGAAATCTGAGCTTAACACCACATTAGTCAGATGCCAAAGTTGATTATGAAATCAATAATCTGTTAAGTTCGTGCCAAATATATTTGAACAATAGTTTTCAAAAGCAATTTGCGATTTCTCTGGAGAATTTTATTCAAAAGAGTACTTTCTTTTATTACGAAAACATTTTGTTAGAGAAATATTTTGAAATGCAGAAAGAACTCACACTGACTTACAAATCATTTGTATGCAACGAGAAAATGACCGGGAAAATTATTGTAAAATTATGATTCTAGTCAAAAATGTCTAGGGGTTAAATCAGATGCAAATGGCGAGAATTCAAAAACAACTGAAATATACAATAGAGACCATGTTAATAAATATTTACATTTCGACGCCAATCAATGACATTTCGAAATAACCAAAAAGCCGAACCAACATTATAGTTTATGGGATTAAGCATAACAGGCGCAGAAAGAGAGGATGCCACAGATGCCAATTCCATAGAAATGTTTAACAAGCAATTTACATTTATTTTCCAGGCTAAATAACAAACCGAATGCTCGACCATGTTTACAAGTTTGCCAGACAACACAGCAATAAGAATTAAAGCCGCAACAAACTAGATATATTTCAGTATACGCACAGATTCTCAACTATTCCGGATAAGCATGTGGCTATTGATTGTCAGCCTTCAATTGGCCACTGGCGGCAGCCCGCCGGAATCACAGCCGGAATGGCCGCTAAACGAAAATACAAGCACAGCTCCATACTATACCAATGACAGCATCTATAGCACCCAGGCCGGCGAGTATTTGCCGGCCACGGGCGGCTCCATTCGCAGCACGGATCTGCCCACCTATCAGCACTGCATAGCGAGCCGCAATTCGTTTGCCGATCTGTTCACGGTGGTGCTGTACGGCCTGGTCTGCATCGTGGGCCTGTTCGGCAACACGCTGGTCATCTATGTGGTGCTGCGCTTCTCCAAAATGCAGACGGTGACCAACATCTACATACTCAATCTGGCCATCGCGGACGAGTGCTTCCTGATTGGGATCCCGTTTCTGCTCTACACGATGCGCATCTGCAGCTGGCGCTTTGGGGAGCTGATGTGCAAGGCGTATATGGTGAGCACCTCGATAACGTCGTTCACCTCGTCCATCTTTCTGCTGATCATGTCCGCCGATCGCTATATAGCCGTCTGCCATCCGATATCGTCGCCGCGCTATCGCACCCTGCACATTGCCAAGGTGGTGTCGGCGCTGGCGTGGAGCACCTCGGCGGTGCTGATGCTGCCGGTGATGCTGTACGCCAGCACAGTGGAGCAGGAGGATGGCATTAACTATTCGTGCAACATTATGTGGCCGGACGCATACAAAAAGCACTCGGGCACCACCTTCATCCTGTACACGTTCTTTCTCGGCTTCGCCACGCCCCTCTGCTTCATACTCAGCTTCTATTATTTGGTGATACGCAAGCTGCGCTCGGTGGGACCCAAGCACACCGCCAAGTCAAAGGAGAAGCGACGCGCCCATCGCAAGGTCACCCGTCTGGTGCTCACCGTCATCACCGTCTACATCTGCTGCTGGCTGCCGCACTGGATGTCCCAGCTGGCGCTGATCAACTCGAATCCGGCACAGCGCGACTTGTCCCGGCTGGAGATACTCATATTTTTGCTGCTGGGCGCCCTGGTCTACTCGAACTCGGCGGTCAATCCCATACTGTATGCCTTCCTCAGCGAGAACTTCCGGAAGAGCTTCTTCAAGGCGTTCACCTGCATGACCAAGCAGGACATCAACGCCCAGCTGCAGCTGGAGCCGAGTGTATTCACCAAGCAGGGCAGTCGCCGTCGCGGCGGCTCCAGGCGTCTGCTGCCCACCAGTGCACAACAACAACAGCTGCAGCAGCAGCAGCAGCAGCACCAGCACCAGCAGCAGCCGTCGTCGTCGCTGTCGCTGCACGTGGGCAACAACAACTCGTCGACGACCACGTCGTCAACCACAACGGCTGAGAAGACCGGCTCCACGAACGCCCCCAAGTCGTGCAGCTCCAATGGCAAATTGACAGTGCCCAGCTTCCATGCACCCGAAGCTGAGAATCTGATCATCTGCCTCAGCGAGCAGCACGAGGCGATTTGCACGACACGCCGCGGCTCCAGCCAGATGCAACAAACCGATCTTTAGAACGTATCATAAGCTCTTTTTTATTAATTATTTATTCAGCAATCAGGATGCACCTGATACCCTATAGGTATTTACGTCTGTGTCTATATAGCAGTAAGGAAATTTTTTTTTTAAATATAATACTTATATTTTCTACTCAATGTGTGTGGAACAAATAGTCACTTGGTATGGTAAACAGTATTATTAAGGTAACCCATAAACAGCCAATCCATCGTGTTTTCTTAGTTTTTAAATGCATATTCAAATATGTGAAATACTTCAAAAATAGTATATTCAAAATGACGAATTTTCTGCAATACAAAAATACTACAACAACTTTTTAACTGGCTCAAAACATAGTCAAATGAAGGAACAGAGCTCTATTTTCCTTTAAGTCTGTAGCACAAATCTATATGTACTAGAATTAAGGCACATAAATAAATTTATGTAAATGTGCTTTTAAATGGATCAATACAACAGAATAAAGCTATCAAAATAAAAACAACTTTGGGTGTTCTCACGTCAATGCGACCGTTCTATGCGATTCTCATGAATTAAGATAAACTACGATTAAAATGTTAGTGCGTGAGAGTAGGATTTAAAGTTGTAGTGATGGTATAAGAAAGAAAGAGAAAAGCTTACAGGAAGGCAATGAAAGGAAAGGAGTCCGCTTTAACTCCCTTATAAGGTGAACAAATTTCATAAAAGAAGATTGTTCTTACTGCCGTAAAGTAAATTTCATATGTTTATGGTTCCGAAAAAAAATCAAAATCACGGGGCCCTTTTTAAAGCTGGTTGGCGCCGCTGCCACTCGAAAGATAAAGGATTCCGCATAGCCCGCAGGACAACGAAATGCATTAACAACGTAATCCAATCAGCGCAATAATGAAATGCTGAGTGCCAGACACACTGGCAGGGGGCGGGGGGAGGGGAGGGGGATCGAGAACAAGACGCAGACGGGTACAGCGACAACAACGCAAACAAAATGCAACCCAAAGCGACAATGCACTGTCAGGGCCTTGTTCCTCTGGCAGAGCCCAACCCCACCCACCCACACGCACACACACACACACACACACACACCGCCGCCGCCCCTTTCCCCTAATACGCTGCGTGCAGTGGTCACGTTTTATATTTCACGGCATTTACAGATTTGTCGCCGGTTCGCATTGCAGTGGCTACCATCTGATGTTGGGCTATTTTTAACAACACACGTTTCAGATTGCGCCACGATTGTTTGGCTTAATGGGACGCCGCTCATTGACCGGTTTAATAGTTGATGCGGCCAAAATGCCGCAGCCGACCAGCTTTTCAGGCCGTCGTCTGGCCACTTCAGAGCTGGCGCAAATGGTTTGGCCCGCGGACAAGGACATCTTGAAGGAAATCTGTCGGCGACATGGCACACGATTACTTTACCTGCAGAGCGCATTTTCCAAAATCAATTTATCAGCCGGCCCACCGCAAAGTGGACTCGCCTTGCGGTCAATCAGCAAAGCGTCGAGCAGCCCACAATGTCAATCACAGGTGTAATTTAATTTTACTGAAAACTGCCACAACCGAATGCAGGAGATTCGTAAGAATATTCGACTTTGGAATACTGGTACTAAGAACACGAAAAAAAATTACTAAATCTTTAAAATTATAAATTGCGACAAACGTGACACGAACCCAATATACTCTTTTCACTTCGTAAACGAGTGTAATTAACTTGGTACAAGAAATTACAATGCTCAATTTATGATTTATTCTCAGCTGCTAGTGCTGATCAAAATAATATATCTATATATACTTTATAGGGCAACAAAAATATATTTTAAAGATGATTGCAATAATTGTATGCAACTTTAAAAAAAATTTTTTCCACAGTTTAAATATTCACTTTTAATAGTAAAAGCTTTACTAAAGCAAACTAAATAATCGGTTTGTAAATGCCTATATATATTACTAATGTATATCGGCAATTCAAATGCAATATCACATATGTGCCAACTGATATACCCCACGAGAGCGTACATACGAAGAGTCCTTAGCTCGCTTGGCAAATGTAATCAACTAATTAAAATGAGACACAGCCGCAATGCAGAGAATTGCGAACTGAATGAGAAACGGTTTCGAGTGTGAGAAAACAAATTGTAGTTAATTTGTTTTGTCAACCCACAAATGCATAAATCAAGCCAAAGTGTCGCAATGTATGCTGCAAAGAAACAGCATAAATCTATTAATAGTTATATATATATACATATATATATATATACGTTAAATCCGACTCGAGCAGAGCACAGCCCCAGGTTATTTTCGCAGGGCGAAAGGCAAAGTGCCAGCGTATTCGTGAGAGTCAAAAGTAATAATAAAGAAGCTGAAGTGCAATAGAAGAGTGTGGGCTGGAGGTGGCTTGCTGAAACTGAAACTGAAACTGAAACAGAAATAAAGCCAAGCAACAGGACTGAATCCTCACAAATTTGCACTCGAAAAAGTTGCAAAGTTGTGGAGCTGCCTCCCAGCCTCCAGCCCCGCCTACCCCCGCGCTGGCCAAGCAGCTGTAAACAAGCCCGCAAACACAGCAGCTCAACGTACGGCTTAGTCGATTTAGCGATACGTAGCTTTTCAAAGATTTTCCCCATATTTAAAGTAACATTTATTTTCGCTCCACCGCCAGGTAGTTGAATTCGAAGCCAGGACGCGGGCGCTTTGGCCTGTGAGGGGAAAATCTTGCTGCAGACTTTGTGTTGGCACGCTAAAACGCATAAATCAATGGCAGCATTGGCAAAAGGCTGAGAGCCAAGTTCCTAAACTTGATTTAATGCCAGTGCACAGTTAAGAAAAGAATGGAAAAAAAAACACAGCTTACTTATGGGTGTATATAAGTTGGGTATACTATATATTATAAGTATTGGAAGCTGACTTGCAAAGCGCCGTCTTAAAAGCATTTGCCCGACTTGAAAGCCATCGATATAAATCAATAGAATCGCTGATTTTCTTTAAGCTAACGGTTTGTGTTGAATACCCACGGCGGTAAATACACAAATTAGCTGCGGCTTTTTTATTTCTTTTAAAAAAGGTTTTTCAATATTGTCGGAGGGAAAGTATTTATTTGTGTATATTTATCAATTTACTTTAAATATAATGCCAAGTGCTAGAAGTAAAAAACTTGTACTTATATTAACCTATTAGTCACGTTTGATGCATTGATTAACTATCTTATATATCTGACACTATTAGCTATATTAAGTATAGTTTTAAGAAATGTAAGCTTGATTTTAGTTCGTCACCTCAATCACCTCAATTCAATCCCTAAATGAGTTAAATTTTAGAGCTCCGTACTTAATGCAAGTACTATACATACTTGATATAATTCCAATAAGAAAATCTGTGCTTTTGGTTTTTTAATGTTGTATGTTTATTATTTTATTTATTAAATATATATATTCTTTTAATCCTTCGCTTGTATTCAATTTTTCACATATTTATTATAACAGTAGTTCAAGTCTAATGTAAATTTATTTTGGCACGCATTTGCCAGTATACTTCTCGTTAAGCCACTTATCGACTTCAGAATTTATTAATAAAAAAATGTTTATAGTTAATATTATATTAACCAGATAAAAATCTATGTTTATAAATACCTGTTCCTTTTTTCCACATAAATCTCATCTCGCAAAACTCCACTCGGAGTCTAATTGGAGGAATCGCTTCTTTTATTTCCTCTTTGTAAATGTATTGCAGCCTTTCAAATTTAACATGTGCAGCTAAAGAAATAAAAAATGGTAAGTTTCATATATGATTATTCCAGCTATGTTTTATTTATGATTTATTTTACCTATATTCATTTGTCTATTTTCTATGAAAATAACTTTTAATTTAGAAGAGTTTATTGGGAAAATTGGAAGTACTTCCTACTTTTTCTCTTCCTTTAAGTTGAATTTTAATAGTAAGCTAAGATGAATAATTGTTTCTTTGAAACATATCTGCCAAATATACAACTTGTATACAAAAGTTATGAATTTTCAATCGAAATAATCGATTTAAAGTATAATTGAATGCAGAACTATATTCTGATTCGTACATCTGTCATGAGAACAAGAACAAAAAAATAAGTAAAAATAAATAACTTTTCTTTCGTATGCCAAATAGTGCTTGCCACCCCCAAAGAGGCGCATTTTTATATTTGCATTCACTGGTTTTCTATTTTCAATAACGCATTTTAGAATCTGCAACCAATTTATTGCAACAGTTGTGCCAATTAAAACTGCAAAAATTACAAACTTAGTAATCGCATCTCAAAGGACAATTTTCAGATGTAAGAAAGATTCCTTTGCATGTGCGTTAAGTTGGCAAAACATGAAAGCTAGTTTGTCGACGCTGTCAATCTGTACAGCACACACACACACACACTCGCACACAAATTCGCACACACACTCGCACACCCACTCACACACAAAGTGAGCGGCAACTCTGAGTGACGCGACCCAAACAACAACAAAAAAAATTACAAAATGAGCAAAAAAAAAAATGTGAAAAACATCTTTATGCCATGTCGAGTGAGATACAACCAAAAGTTTCCCTCACCCTGCAACCCTTCACACAACCCTCGACAAACCCATGCACGTACTCAACGCATTTTTATGGAATTTGCGCTCTTGTTGGCTTTTCGCTGAATTTCCATTCCAAAAGCGTAAAAATATTTGCTTAGTCAAAGTGAAAGCAACGGCAAAGTGCAAGGAATAACAATATGAAAATTTCCATGATTGTATTTAAGCGGAAAATGGTTGCGAAAAATTGCAACTACTGTCAGAACTTGAGCTGCAACTTGGACTGGCCCAAAACTCTTGGCCATCAAAGCCATGCATTCTGTGCCCACTGTCAAGTTATGAGACCGTGTCCATAGCTCCGGTTACCAACTAAATGCCAATTTAAGTTGCCAGCTGCTGCTGCTGCGGCGGTTTTCGACTGCGGCTCTAACCGGTGGGGAGGGAGGGGGGTCCTGGATTCGTCCTGTGGTTGCAATTTTCTATGCAATTACAGCAACGACGACTAACGAAACTTGTGTAATTGATATATGTGGTTGCAAGTTGCAACTTTCTAATGGAGCTGGCTGCCCGCCTGAATGCAGCATCATCGACTGCTCGAAAAGTTGGCCAGAGCCAGAGCAGTTGGCAGTGTTGCACAGCGCCGCAAAGTCTGCGGTTTGCGGAAGAGCTTGATGCCAAAATTGTTGCTACGTGTATTGAGATTGAAGTCTGACACAATTTTGATTACCGACTAATTGCTTTTGAGGTGCGCTCTCAAATACCAACGTCAATTGCCTGAGATTAAGAGGAACGCCAAAATGTTTCGATTTTCACAGAACTCGGAGGGAACTTCAATAAGTTTATGAATTGGGTAAGTTAGCGTGGCCCAACCTTAATTTAAGGCCTAATGGTTTTATTGGTCAAAAAATATAAGTTTCTTTGCGCAGATTGACAATAAGTAAATGTAACAAAATTAAATAAAAAATTTCAGATATTTATCGATTGTTTTCAATATCGATGTTTAACAATTGTTATTGCATTTCGCACATTTAAAACTCGTTACATATTTATATCGATAAATAAAGATGCACATTTGAAAATTAAAATTCTTTAATGTTAACAATAAATAAATATGGAAAATTAAATTGAAAGTTAGGGATAATTATCGATTGTTGTCCTAGTCGTAAATAAATGAAGTATCGATAGTTATCAATTGTTATTGCTTAGCTAAGCATGTTGCAGATCATTATTATCATAAATATGGAATATTATAATATAGGAATATGACAGAAGCACCTCGACATTATTTATTTTATATTGACAATCCATAAACATTGCAGATAGAAATTCCTATTATTATTATTATTGAAGGGCACCCAGGTCGCTGGTTGAACGATTTATTTTACTTTCCATATATATTTTTTTAATTTGTCCAAAAAAAATATTAAAGCCGCAGCTGTCTGTAATTCTTTAATACTCAGTTAAATTCATTAAGCTTCTCATCCCCCGCATGGTACACCCCCTGCCCTTTAATGCAACCCTCGTTTGCTTTGACATTCGCTTCACATGCAGCCAACGACCAAAACATTTAAATGCCATTTCAATTATGCGCTCTACGGTCTGTACAATAGCTGGCGCAAACCTTCAGTTCCCCAGCCCTGGGTCCAAAGTGGGTGGTTGGTCGGGTGGTACTTCCGGTTCGTTAGGAAAGTTCACGCACAAATTAACACGCAGCAAGTGCAACTTTCAGTCTTTATGGCTGCCAAAGCACAAAGTACATAAAAACAAAACATAATTTCAATTTTAATGAGCACCCAGTTGGCAGCTCCCCTCCGTCTCCGACACGACACGAGGTTCGGAAATATGCAAAAATTACTTATAGAGTATATTTAAATAAGAGATATACTTATGTGAACGAGTACACATATTCACATCCATTAACATTGGCCAACTGCAATGCAATTTGATGGCGGCACAAATGCAGTTAGCCAACTTTTCATAGCATACGTGCGGGCGTCTTAAACTGCAATTTGATGAGGGGTTCACATATATATATATATATTTATATATATATATATACCTCCGACAACCGCCTTTGCAATTTGGAATGCCTTGGGATAGTCGGCAGTCAGAGTTCATTGGATTGCAGCTGCCTGTACTTAACAGTTTTTTACGGTATAAATACGCTTCAAGAGGGTATTATAACTCAGTCATGACATTTGTGAAACAATAATGGAGCACTAAAAAACTTATTGTGATAATTATTGAGCATTTGTAGTTCATGAAATAAATATTAAGAAAGTGTATATGTAATATTTTGAATTTATAGACGAACATCAATTATTTGTATATGAAATTTGGAGAAATGGTACTTTAATTTAGAGCTGCTAATTATTAATTAGCTATAGAGCTAATTATTCTATTACTGTATTCGTCTGTTTGTACTTGTAAAATATTAAAATACATTAATACATACAATTGAATTGTCCTGGTATTTGCTTCGCTAACGAAGCCTTTTTTACCTGATTTTTAGCTGAGATCAGCAATGTAATTAAAATTAAATTGATACGTCTGCAAGGGTATTAAGCCAGCGGCACTCCAAAAATACTTGTGGTCGTTCACAAACCACTTCAGAGTCCGCAAAAACGTTAAGGATTTTATAATCAACAGTTTTTATTTCGTTCATTCAGTTTTCCTGCAATCCAAAAGGTTTTTGCACTAAAATGTTAATTGGACGCTGAAATGTAAAATTACAGAAAAGTGCTGTATGGCAAATATATATAGTTTATGAGAGTACTCGTAAATAGCGTCGACGGCCGACTGCGGCGGGCCTAGACCCACAACCAAAGCCCTTCAAGCGGCTGGGGAGAAAACGTCAGTTGGCTAGCAGCCAGCGCTGAGAGACAAGCTTCCGGCGAGGGGCCAAACATCAACAACTTTCATTTTATTGTGCATAAATTATGAAATAACGCGCAAAATGTATAAAAATAAACGTCAGTCACATTTATGCCGCGCTGGGCCGCCCCATTTGCATTTCCACATGCGGAACCAGTCAGAAGCGGCAGTAAAAATTAATAGAGCCATATACGTGCCTGCGTTTTAATTTGCTGCATTTAATTAGGCGCTGAATGGATTTTAAGTTGCCATTGTGCTTAGCCGCAGCTTAGCGGGTCTCTCTCTCTCTCTCTCTTTTTAATCTTGCAGTTGCTATAAGAACATTAATTACGGCAAATGTATGCGCAAATTGTTATCCTCTATGGGAATTGGAATGCCAATTAAACATGGAAAACAAATTAATTGTTTAGGCTCCATTTAATCGCATTTTCGCACACACCCAATGAATTAGCCGGAATCTCAAGCGGCTGCTTTGTTGAATTAAATCAGGTCACGTGCCGGGCAACCGGGCAACCAGGCGGCCGGGCGGCCGACCATATGAATGAGCAACCCAGTCGGAGCCAAATCAAAATGGCGTCGGCATTTCCGGCAAGTCAATGCTGCAATTTGTTACCAAAATGTGTGCCGGGAAAACGTTTTAGCTGAGAATTCTCGGCAAGAGAATGCCATATTCTACTTCCGCCATTTGATTCCATTCATTTTCAATTCACATATATGGGCAGCAAATTATTGCCAAAGAGAAAATTCTGGGAACAAAACAGAAGGAAACCAATTATTGTAATCTGACAAACACAGAGTTAAGAGCGAAAGAAAAAATACAGTTGAGACATAAGATTTAAGCTATTTACGAGTTGAAACAGGTTACAATCGAATATTGGATCTTTCATATTGGATCATTGCACTTTGGAATACTTAAGTCAAAATGTGCAATATTAAATGTTATTAAAGTAATATAAACTCAACCCTGCAACCTTTGCTCGAGATGATTGCAGCATAAATCAAAAATAAATTTCTTTTCATTGGCGGCTATAAAAGTATACATTTCGTTCTGCTTTAACAATATTTCCATTAATGTAATTAAAAATATACATTTCATGAGACATTTGCGAATTGTCAAATCTGACAGCCATACCGCTAAAATATGCTTTAAGCGATTAAAAGTCCAACAATGGAAAGTAAGGGGAATAGTGAGAATTTAAATGAAATGCAAACAAATTTTAATTCGATTTCTTGCTCTTTTGCCTGCTCAATTGCGGAACGTGGCAGTCGTAAATGAATTTTACGACTGATTGATTTTCAATTTTAATGAGAGCAAAAAGACGTTAATAAAAACTAAGCACTGTCAAAGACCTACAAGGCCGACGAATTATCTTTTGTTGAATGAAAAAAAAAAACAAATGCATTTTGCTATACCTAGGAAAGGAATTAAATAGAAAGGTACTCTGAAAATGTTGAGCTGAGATGAAAAGCAGCTTAAGACAAGGTAGTCAAAGCAATTTGTACATTTTATGCAGCAGATAAGCGTGGAGGTAAACCGATTTGGAAGAAAGCTCGACAAAGCTGTGAAATGTATTTAAAGTCAGCAGAAAATTTAATTCACATCTTGTAGGACAACAAATTGAAAACAAGACCAATATAAAATGTAAACAAAACATGGGATACAAGCAGCAATAATATTTGTCATAACTTGGTTTGCACACAATTCAAAGTCCAAGAAAATATTTCTGTTTTTACTTAAATATGAAAAATTCAAATATGGGTATTAAATCGAAATAACAATCTCAATGACAATTCAATTAAGTTGCAATTGTACAAATGACAAACAGCTGGCTAACAAAATGGTTTTGTGGCCAATGAGAAATGCAGACAGCATATACAAATGCGGGTTAAGCTTAATATGGCCAGCCAGAAAACAAGCAACAGATTTCCCCCTCGTGCTCATATAAAATGCATTTCAATTAAAGGCAATAAATTAAATATACTCTCTATGCCAGACGCTCGGCTCCATTGCCAGTTTTGACCTTCATTTGCTGCATAAATAATGGACTGTGTGCATGGCCAGCGGAGGGTCAAGAACAGCCTCCGATTCAGTCTCGAGTCTTGCAGATTATGCAATAAATTAGCAAGAGAAAAGCAAGTGGCAAAGATATCAACGAGAGATCTAGTTTTTATTACGCTTTAAAAGCAAAAATATGTGCATTGAAAATCTAAAGAAAGCACTGAAATCAGATAAAATTAATAAATATGAAAAACAAAACTAATTGGCCAGCACTTAAAAATATAAAAAAAAACAGCAAAAGGCACACATAATAGATTTGATATCGTTGTATTTTAAAACAAAAAATATTCATGTGCCACAACTAATTATTTTTTTTAGTTTTTAGTTGGCTTTCTGCTTTTCTTTAAGGTTGCTTAAAAGTCTCATATCGTGTAAAATGCCTAGGATACAATAACCTATACCTCGTGTTTCCACACAGAAGTTCCATACAGAAGTCTCTCCTCCTAATAAAATTTGTACTTCTGACCAACCCCAACTGTGAGTTTGGTTATCGTACGGCGAACAGGCAAACACAAAATATCTCTTTCCCCCCATTCCTTATTTGCCTTCCATTTAAGAATATCTTTTATTTACTGCCTTCCTATTTATAGCTGCAGCTTCTAATAACGTCAAAAAAATGTTATTAGAAATGTTTATAATTCCTTTAGGCTGGCAGCTTTTCACTATTTTAATTTAATGTACACATTATTTACTTCTGTTGACACTCGCTATGTCGTCTATTTATGATAAATAAAAAAGAGAGCTTTAAGATACGATATTATATTTTTCGTAAGCGCGCTGTATAAATCTGGTTCTAGCATGTGAGTTTGTTTTCAGTTCTCTTTAAAATACGGTTCAAATAGACACTCGCCCAGTGGCTTTGTGGATCTGCGAGCTGCATAAACCTAATGACATCATCAGCTTTATGCAACAGCTGTCAAACGAGGCTGATGAGTGACTCATTTTCTAAATCATTTAATTGCTGTGTCAGCTTGTCTGCGCTCAAGCATACCCTGTACGCCAAGCGAACGTTAAGTATACGACCCTGTTATTTGCAAATGCAAAGTAATGCCATTATTTCCAACATAAGCAGAAGGTATACGGTATTTCGTGTTCGAGAACTCTCCGATTCTCGTTTCTCTAGTTTGGCTTTGCCTTTGCTCGGTGGCATACAGAGCGAAGCGCAAATATGTTGACCTTGCTCTCAGCTAGAAAGTGAAAGCTGAATTTGCATAATTTGCCTGCAACATGCAAAGTGCAAGCTTGGGGACGAGGAGAAAATGGGTGGGTGGCAGCTTTAGATGCACTCAGGCCAAGCATGGAATTTAGTTGTTGGTTCAACAAAAAAACAAACCTCATTCGCAAAACTTGCTGACAAATTGTGGCCCAGGCGAGGTGTCAACACCGCGCTAACCCGCCTCTCCCACACACACACGCCCACCCCTGCCACATGCAACCAACAGCCGCGGCGCTTACCTCAGTCTGTGCCACGTCTGTAGATTGCTTAAATTACGCATGCAAACGACTGAGACAACGGCAACGGCCGCGACGGTGATGCCGTTGACGACTTCTGCCATTGAGACAGCCAAAGTTTTCTTTTTATACCCTGTTCCCATTCAAAACGGGTATAATAGGCTTGTGCAAATTATAATAATAGAGAATTGCAATATTGAATTATGAATATTCACGGTTCGAATCCATGTAGTAATTTTTTTTATAAGCGTGAAAACCCAAAAGACAAAATTAGCATTGCAAATTGGTGGCGCTGAAGAATACAAGAAAATAAATGTGTTAAATTAAACAAATGTTTAAAATTTAAAACAAACCATTTCTTTATAAGTATGCTTTGGTTCGGTTCAAAATTTAAAAATAATGGATGGAGCCTTGATTTTGAATATATATTCTCCAATACATTCTCATATGCAGAACTAGCTTATCATGAATTGTCAATATTCCATTTTGCATGACAGGCAGCTTCCAATGGTACTTATGCTATGTATTAATGCACAGCTCGTGCACAGGGTATATCCTTGTCGGACACTCCCGACTAGAGCGCACTTGTTTTTTTTTTAATGAAAATTTCGCCAAGCAGACGCCTCCAGAATGGATTTTGAGCTGCTAGTTGCGCTTGTTCCTCGCCTGCTTGTTGTTTTTGTTCGCTGTAGTTGTCGCTGTGCGCACATAAAAACTGCAACAGCAGCCAGTAACAAGTTTTGCTTCCACTTTCCACGTAGGCTTGTGCACTGCAAAGCGGAAAAGTGGAAAAGTTTTCTTAGCATTAAATTAAAGCGGCGAATAAAACAGCACGAAAATTGTATGGAAATTGATGCTGTTAAACAAAATTACATCTCAACTTGACACGGAGTCTAAGTGGCCGTTAAGTAACTGTCAAAATAATACTTAAGATATAGTTACACAGCGATTTCCTAATTAGATCAGCTAATGTATTCGCTATATGTAGTTTTTAAGGACATAAATTCTTAAAAATTCTGTTGGGCAAAAAATAGTTTTTAATTTAAGAAATCCTAAAATAAAATAAAAGAAAATACCTCATAATCCTAATTTAAAATAGCATGTAAAGTTCCAAGGAATTATTT
This sequence comes from Drosophila robusta, assembly GCA_035043565.1. Lineage (NCBI taxonomy): Eukaryota > Metazoa > Arthropoda > Insecta > Diptera > Drosophilidae > Drosophila > Drosophila robusta. The sequence goes on from JAWNMW010000572.1 coordinate 3,057,748, forward strand.
TCACCCAAAATAACTGGTGTTAAAGTCAACAAGAAATATGGAATTAATAAAATTTCAAAGAACGAACCAACATAAAAACCATGCATATCAAAATCAGATATAATAAAATTATGGCAGCGGTTAAAAGCAAGAGACACCATACCCCTTGAAAATTGGGTTATAAAGGGTATAATGGTTACGTGCAAATGTTTGTCTCTGGGACTATAACATAAATTTGTACATATTTTTATAAATATATTTATAAATTTCGTATGCATAGAAATATGTTTGACTTGTTACTGGCAACAGGGCATCTGCTGGTCAAAGATACCCGGCTACGCTCACTTGCTCAACACAGATTCGCTCCCAATGTCCACAACTGACCCGGGGTCAACGTGCCAAGTGAGAGTGGCTCCTGCGTGTCGGCGTGTCCTTTCCTGAAACGGATGCCGAACGAACACCAGAAAATATGAGTGAAAAAAAGTGTCAACACTTTGGACAGACGATAAAAAATGAGGAAAACAAAACCGATGCCTGTGCTGGCTGCCATTTGTCGTCGATGCAGCTTCAACACCTGGCTGCATGCCACATGCCGGCGCCGGACTAACCTGTCGATTATATGACCCAGAACTGAGCTCTTAAGCAGCTTGGCAAATACATTGAGCGACGGAAAGACACTTAGGGGAGCCAAAGAAATGGACGTCATGGAACCAGTTCGATTATAGATGCCATGATCGAGCACTGACACTGCTGTTGCATGCCACAAACCTCCTGCCACATTCGTGTGTTTGCGCTGCCGTGATTCATATTCCATTTGATTGCTTGACTTGTTGGCATTTGGTTGCAGTTGGTAAATAGCAAATAACGTTTTCACACTTAGTTCGGATTTGATGCTGACTGATTCGTTGCCAAAGGGCTCGTCGTTGGAGGCAAGCAATTGTTGCCACTTTTGCGGCAGCCACGGGCTAAGGCAAGGCGGCTGCTTTGCCGCTTTGGCGCTTTGCCTCCTTTTTTTCTGTTGTATCGCATTTATTTAAAAGATTTCCTTGCTGCAGTCTGTTGGTCAGTCAACTGTTGGAATAGTCGGCGGCAGCTTTTCGCTTCGCTGCTTTTGGCAGCTGGCAGGCGCCTATGGACCAAACGCCCCCCTCACCCCTCACCCCTCCCTCCCAGCCAACAGTGACTTAATTAACTTTGCGCCCTGCGCTCTGTGGCATTGTTTGCACGAAGGGCCCTTGCCAAAAATAGTTGTATAAATAAAACTGAGAAATGTGCAGCGGAAAAGCCAAACTTGAATTTAAAATACTCTTTAAGCAACAAATTCGAAAAGTCCAAAAATGTTGAGCGATTCTTACAAACACCCTAAAAAGGACAAAAAAAGATTAAATAAAAAATGAACAGAAAATAATTCTTATCTTTGGGGTAGTTTTTTTTGTACACATATTAAAAGCAACAATTTCGTAATTGATTAGAATATCTTGTACAAAAGTCTTGCAAATAAAAACTGCATTTTTAACAATGCATTCTATGACAGCTAAAATATAGCTGCTATATATATAAAATATAGTGTTGCGATCTGGTCGATAAATATAAACCCCGTAGCAAAGCAAAAGATAAAAACTGTGCTTTTTCGAACATCATTAACATATTGAAAATTGAGAGACGACTTTACAAAGACAGCACGAAATAGCTATATAGCATCGAATATTTCATTTTATATATTTTTTGCCTGCACAAATCTATAATACCTCTAGATTGCTTTAGAACAGCGGACTTAAGCAGCTAAGCACAAGACAAAATCTGCGACACAGCTCGCATAGCCCCCGGCAAGGGTATTACAACATTGCGCAACTGGCAGAGCTCAGCAATGCAAGCAGACAATGCAAAATAATAAAAAAAACACGAAGGTTGCAGTCGGGTATAACCGACTGCGCCATACTTGTTCTTAGTAAAAACAGCTTACAACAGCCAAAAACTCTCTTAATTAATGTTTTTGTTTTAATATTAATTTGTGTGATTTCCATTACGGCTGGATATTTAGAGACGGTTATTAGAAAACTGTCTACTAAATTTAGTGACTGTAGCTCTAAAATTGTGGCAGATGTGATTTTCCGTCCCCCAAGATATATAAATTAAATTGAATTGTCACGCCCCCGTGCGCGTAACCAAAAAATCTTCTCAGTTTATCTGACGCGGGTAGACACGAGCATATTATCCGAATTTTAAGTGTCTAACTTTAAAAGCGGCGAACAAAAATTGCATTCAAACAGAAAATCGAGCGGACATTAGACAAACCCGTATACTCTTTCCACTTCGCTAGCGTGTATAAAAAGGAAAATAATAAAGCAAAAGGAGGCAAGAGATAGTGCGGTATAGAGAGAGAGAGAGGGAGAGAGGGAGGGCAGAAACAAGCACAAACAATCATTGTATATATTCAGCTTTAAGTACATTCTAATTGCCTTTGTTAATTTTCAAGCATATTTTATGGAGAGCTGCGGTTAAAAGCCGCTGGCACTCAAACTAAAGCCGCGGCCACACAATGAAGCGTAAGAAACCGGAAGAGGAAATTAAGCGCCGTCCCGCTCTTTCGCGCACTCTTTCGCACTCAGCCCATCGAAATGGCAGGCATGGCCAATGCGGCAGGCCATTGTCACGTCACTTGCCACACGGTGGCCATTGTCCACTTTGTTTGCGTGGAGACAACCCCCAACAAAAACAACAACAACAACAACGACAACAACAACTAGTGCAACAACAAAAGGCGCCATATGCAAATACTGTGCGACGTCTGAGGGCGTCGGCGGTCGCCCAGTTGGCCACTGCTCTGCGGTTGACTGATGCAAATTGAGGCGGGCACCCAGCAAAGGCGTTGGGCAAACGGACTTAACTAATTCAACTGGTTCCAGCACTTTAATTTAACCTTTGCTTTAAATACTCTACACTATGAGGAAGGCACCTTAATAATTCATATTTAACATTTATTATATTGCTTGAATAATTATTATTTTTCAACCTTTAAATAAAAGTTACATATTCACTTTGTATTTAAACGTTATGAAATAACGCAAATAAAGCAAAACAATTTTTGTGTGCCTTTTTTCAATAAAAATTAAATATATAATAGTTATTCTACATTTATTTTCAAAATCAAAAATTTTAATTAAATTCAAATATCTCTTAAACATGAACGTAGATTATATTTATATTGAATAAATAAACATGTTTACAAACAAACAAATATATTATATTTATATTATATTTATATAAAAACGTCATTATATATATGTGTGTGGTTGAAAAGATATGTGAATTAAATTTTAATGTTTGATTTTTTTAAATAAAAATACAGAAAAACCTTTATTCAACTCTGTTTACAAAAATTAAAAGAAAAACATTGCTTAATGAGTTTTTAAATACAAATTGAAAACGTCATTAATTTTTAATTCTTAAGAGTTAAAAAATATTTTATTTTTATCATTTAAAAATTATTATTATATCGGAACATTCTGCTTAAAATAGCACATTGGCGCAGTTGCTTTTTTCTATAGCAAACTTCCTTCATACAAATTTGTTGTAATTAAGGTTACATGTCATAACAGATATTTTCGGTGCCTGATTCATCGATTCCGCGTGCATTTTAAATGATTATACGTGCTATGGCCAGCCAAATAGGGATTCGAATCCATATCCTAGTTGTGCAGGTACCTAACTGGCTAAGCTCTTGCACAACTCATCTAACGAGGGTTGCAACTTTTAAATTAGATACTGCCCAGTCCCTGAGCACTACTCCAATTTGCTCCCAAATGTTACCGTTAGGTAGCAAGTAGACCGCAGATGTGCCGAGATTTATCGAGGGGCTGTTGTGCTTTTATGGCTGCAGCCAGCTGTTGGGTCACCGCTTGGCCATGCCGAAGGATTAGCGCCATAAACCCCAGGTAAAACTGAAAGCGCAGATGTTGCAGCCGTGGGTGGCTACCTGTGCCAGGTGTCGTCTGTGGCAGCCGGGCGCCGCCTACCTGTCAGCAAATCGACGGATATATAAGCCGGCGTCCACTACAGAGAGCATATCAGTCATCCGGACAACTTTGTCACACACACAAACACAGCATTCAATTCGTTTCGAATCAGCAAACATGTACTACGAGGAGCCAGTTTCAAGCTTTCTGTTCGGCAGCGTGGGCAACCAGCAGACCTTCGAGCATCAGTGGCACGTGAATGGCAAGGTGCACGATTGCGCCACCTGCTACAGCCGCATCGACGGCGACGAGCCGCCCAGCCAGCACTGGGTGCGGCGTCGCGAACAGGAGCGCCCGAAGCTCAGCAAGCAGCAGCAGGCGGTGTTGGACATCATCGAGGCGCGCCAAATCGAAACGTTCTTCATTTGCGACGAGAGCGCCCAGCACAGGCTGGAACGGTTTATGGGCGAGGCCAGCAGTCAGACGGTGCCGGAGCTGCTACGCTGGATGTTCCACAATGGCACACGGCGTCTGGAGTTCAATGTGGCGTGCTATGTGCACGTCCAGAACCAGGTGAACATCTTCCAGAGCGGCACACTGGCCGTCCGGCATCACTACGACATCGATGACAGCGTCGGCGTTGTCTACGAGCTGCTCACCAAGCGCATCGAGAACTATCTGTGCGGCAGCCACAACGTCACCCTCGACGAGTGCAGCATCACACGCATGCGTGTCCAGCTGAAGCGTATACGCGAGGACAGCGACTCCGGCCATCCAGTGGCCCTGGCCCTGCCGCTGATGCTGCAGCTGCGCGAGGAGACCGCCAGCGGGCACAGCGCCAGCGAGGCCGAGTTGGCCAGCTTGCGGGCGGCGTATGCGAAACATCAGCGCGAGTGCAACGGCTATTTTCCGCCGAACATGTGCGCCAATCTGTTCGGGCTGCAGCAGTGCCAGACGACCAAGGAGCTCTATGTGGCGCCGTATCACATCAGCGAGACGCTGCGGCAGCGGCCCAACAAGAACTTTCTCATACTGAACGACATCATGGGCGAGTTTCATACGCTGCACGAACTGAAAACGGCCCTGGTCGGCGATGGCCGGACGCGTTCGCGTCCCTTTCAGTGTCGCCGCTGTCGCGCTCAGTTCTTGACGCGCAGCCGACTGCACATCCATCAGCAGTTGCGGTGCGGCCAGGACTTCAGCGTGGACAGCATTCATCCGGACATTGTCGAGATCTACGAGCAGTGCCTGCCCATTTCGCGCAGCCCCTCCCAGTACGCCTGCTACGGCATCACCAGGCCCAAGACGATCATCAGGAAGGGCCACTACGTCCCCATCGAGTGCGACTGGCGACCGAAGAGCTCTGTCCAGGTCCAGCACGGACCCTGTGTGGTCATCAGCAATGCTCAACTGAGCAGACCCTATAAATACATTTAAGGTTTTTTCTTTTATAAATAAATACAATTTTAAGCAAAACGAAAATCTTTTATTTTTGTTAGTTCAATTGGAATATATAAATATTGAAAAACTATAGTTTTTTAAACAATTTTACAGTTCTCTTGCAGAGAGTATATTTTTGTCCAGAAATTAATTAAAGCTCCAGGCCTATAAAGTATACACAATCGGTCGATATAGCCTATTTGTCGGTTTCATTAGCAATGCTCAACTCAGCAGACCCTATAAATACATATAATTAAGGTTTTTTCTTTTATAAATAAATACAATTTTAAGCAAAACGAAAATCTTTTATTTTTGTTAGTTCAATTGGAATATTTAAATATTGAGAAACTATAGTTTTTTAAACATTTTTACAGTTCTCTTGCAGAGAGTATATTTTTGTCTTCAGCTTCAGCCAATTTGTCGGTTTCGTCTTTTTGCTGCACTCAGTGGATATGTCGGCTGTATTCGATCAATAGAGCATAATAGAGCTTCCATAAAATTATTCGAATATAAATTCAGTTTTTGTGCAAATAACTTTATAACCAAACTCAGCTGACATAGCAAGAAAATCTTATTAATGTATAACCATTATATAACTCCCATTTGTATGAAATCTTTTTTGTTTTTTAAGTTAACCATAGTTATAAATAATAATAAATCGTAAAGCTACTTTAGTCTCGATGAGTATTTATTCTGCCGCACCCCGATTTCAAATATATTCAATATCAACATTAAGTGGCTTACTTTTTGTACCAAAATTATTCTGGCGGAATTAATTATTACTTCATTTAGCGGACTAAATCACATATTGATCCAAATTCTGCTCTGAATCAGCAAAATATTTTTGATTTTATAAAATAATATAAATATTAACAAGAAAGTCCTAACAGAATGTTCAAGGCCTTCTTAAATTTTTAAGTAGAACCAGAAAATGTTATAGATACCGTTGCACATATAAGGATCAAAAGCAAAACGTTATTAGAATTTTGGAATTTTCATTAGTGTTTCCATAGTTATCATGAAAGGAAAATGTGGAGCTTGTTGCCAGCTAGCTGGCAAAAGAGGAAAAAAACGTGTGCAATGTGCAATGCAACAATAGAAATCCAGCGGCTAAACGAGAGTATTTTACTATAACATACCCTTTAAAAAACTTACAAAACTATTGCAGCAATCATTACCAATATTACGTTTAATTATTACCAAAGTTTGGAGTTATTTATTTTAGTTGGACATTTTTTAAAAATGTTGAATAAGGACTTGTACTTAAAAAAAATATAAAAAACATATTAAATTCTTTTGAAATAATTTGGAATGCAATTATTAAATTAAATACAAATAATTTTAGTAATTTGAAACATTTCAAAAAACCATTATGTAAAGATTACAGGGTATGGCACTAACGCAAAGCAAAAGTTTATGTGGCAAAGTAACGCCACAACAATCAGACAAACTCAAAGTAGCCCCCACCCTTGCCCAGCTCCCCCTGCGCCAACCCCAGCCCCAGCAACCATAAACAACACCTCGCATTTGTTCGCTTTTTATTGCGGTTTCGCTTTCTGTGGACCCGTGGCAAAAAAGAAAATAAAATGTCGAAACTATGAACGGGAAATTCGCTTCTCTGTTTCGTGATTCTTAATTACACAGCGAGTGAATGAAACAAGGCAATTGAAAATTTTAAACGCGATCAAAGTGGATTTAATCCAAATTTATCGAGGGGTCAGCGACTATTTGAGAAATAACTTTATTATTTTTATTATTATTATTCGAGTTAATAGCATTGGGGAGGCGAGAGTCACAGCCGCTAACTCAGATGTCAATCAAATGCGAGAAATTCGATTATTAGACACGTTTGCATAAACAACAAATTGGACTGAAACCCAATCAAGAGCTGACTCGGACTCGAGGCGCCTCCTCGGCCGCGACAAATATACAAAGGCGCGAAATGTTTCAGCGAGGCGAATTTAAAATGCAAAACCAAAGCAAACTTGTTATCAGACGAAAATATAAAATGAAATAAAGGCCCAAGCCGTAAAGAGCCAGAGACTGAGTTCACCTGAATTCGCCGTAGCATAAACACGATTTTTTTTCAAATTTAATGTTATGTATTAAATGCATAAAGTTGAATCTTTATCTGGACAGTTTCAAGGTTACAGGGTATACAGTCAAATGCATTAAACGTAATGCGAACCGATAACGACGGCTCGACGATAGCCTAGACGGGCAGCCAGCCTGGCCATTGTTTTAATAGCCATTGCGAGAGACGACAAGGACAGCAAGTGCAAAATATGAGCGCCCATCAATTCTAGCCCAAAATGGCAAAGACATAAAAAACATTCTCCACCAAGTTGCAAACAATTTATAAATCGATTTTTACTTTTCTTTTCCTTTTACCGTGTGAACAACTATGGCATAATAATTTATGTTGATTAAGTGAAGTGAAAAAATAAAATGGGTTTATTTGCGAGAAAATTTTAACAAATATTTAAAGAGAATGAATTCAAGCAGCATAGCTATTACTCTGAATTTTTAAAGAAATATAATTATTAATTAATAAGACTAAACCCTTACTCATGTATGCTTGCTTTTTAAATCAATATTAAAAGAGCATTTAAAACGAAATATAATTACAATAATTAAAATGTATTTATTTTAATTATTTTCATATGTAATTATGTATGCTCGATTGTTGCAGTCTTCAGTGCGGCAAGCAGGGTATTTGAATAGCTCAGTACTCTGTACTACCATTGATTTTTTTATTGGTAACTTAAAGGCTATAAATTGCAAAACGGAATGACATGTCGTCCTTCGTCAAAGCTGGCGACCCCGAAGCTGTGTTAGTAAATCGTGTTGAATTCACGCGCCGCCACTTTTACACTCATATGCGGCCCCACTTTGGACGTCACGGCGTATTCATGGGAGCGGGAATAATTCAGCGTAATAATACATAATTCAAATATGACGGACACATTAGTTCCGCCGTTTTGAGCACTCGCCGGCGGCTGTGATAAATGGAGGTCCAACAGGTTGACGCCCAGAGAGTTTAAGTAGATTTTGTGGTCTGCAAGCGTCGACAATTTGTTAGCAGTTCATAAACGTGTGTGCCAAAAGCAAAAAAAAAAAAAGAAAATAATAATAATATGTATATACTATATGGAGTAAAGCATGAAATGTATTAAATGCGCATTTCACTTGAAATGCTACGACTGCCATCGATGATTGATGGACGTCGTCGAATGACAAAGAGAACTTGGCACATGGGCCATAAAACATTTTCAGCAAATGCTCATCAAGTAGCCATACAATAAATAAAAGCACAGTCCAAACATCTGATGATGCTGCAGAGAGGGGGCTGGTTGTAGACCATAAAAATGCAACGCCCAGTCAAAGACCGAAGCTCATTCAAATTGTAGCCAAGCACACACACACACAAACGCACACACACACGCACACTCGCGCACACATCAAGTGCAGACAAAAGACATAAAGTAAATGAAGCGCCGCACATAATGCCCAAAATAAGAAGGACGCTGCGATGAGTGCGAGTACGAGTGCAAGTACGAGTATTTCTATTTCTATTCCATTTCCATTTGCCATTTGCTATTGTCGTAACTCAATGCTATTTAAAGCCAAGCCAAGACGAAATCAAAATCAATTGTTACATGCACACGCACACACACACACACACACACACACACAATGAAAACTGTTTTTCCTACACAATAAATGCGGAGCAAAAGACTCGCCAAAAATCGAATCATGCAATCCAGCTGCTGCTTTAATAGAAAGATAATCATATAAGTAGGAATACGTACACGAAACTATTTACTACAATATCGTAGAGATGGCCGCGTGTCGGATTTGTCTCACACGCAACTAACAACAATTAGGAGACACGTTTAAAAAAAACTGCCAACACGCACGACTTTACGATCGGTCCATTATATCGCTGCCATAGTAACAATCGCTCGATTAAAATATTTTATATATTTAATATATTTTCTAATGAAAAGATATCCTGACTAAATTTTCGATACCGACCTCTATAGAATAATAAACATTGTTTTCTATAGAAATAAAAATGATATGATATATATAAAGTAAGTCTTTGTGTGGAAACATACTCAACTATAGATATGAATATAGGGCACATCTTCAGACATATACATATCGGCAAGGGGTTTCAATTTGAGCCACAAAAACTACATCATATAGCATTCTAATAAATTAATTCTATCTGGAAGCACACTTAACTATAGATATGAATATAGTGCACATCTTCAGATATATATATATAGGGTTTCCAATCTACGCTACACTCATATAAATATTATAAAAAATTAACTCTTTGCTATCTACGATTTGTAGTTTTGTTTAAAATTTGTGATTTGTAATTGAAAATGCATCGAATTCATATAAGCAAAATTCTCATTAATACGACTGCTCATATATAAATATAAAATACGCCGACCTCATCAAGATTGCATTTATGAAATAATTTCAAAGAAGACATTTTGCGTATACACAAATCAACATAATTTTTAATTTAAAATTCCCTTTAACTTGTTTTTCAAGTGTGTAGGTATCCAATTTCTATATTAAGTCTTGTTGACTTTCTTTCATTTGTTCTCGACATTATTTATTAAAAAGAAAAGCCTCGTGCTCGTGTCACGTTTAAAAAAGCAAAACCCAACTCTACTACAGATATGTACATATATGCTGTAATTCAAAGATGAGCTAAGCAGACACGGGGTGGCACATACGACATGCCACAAACCTGAACAAATCTGCAACATTCGGCTGCAGCATATTCGTAGCTTTGTATTTAGGGGACATGTTGACATACAAGTACATATGTACATAATCTTTGCCTATTGCCTCCGTTGTTGATGTTCTTGGAAACGTGCAAATTGTTTCATCGCAAATACAATGAACCCATTGAATCAATGAGATGTTTGTAACCCCGCCCCCGCTGTGGATTGCCAAGACAACAAATTGCGTCAGAGGCGCACAAAGACGAACGAAATCATCAACGAAGTTTAATTGGCATATAACAAAAAGATGCCTAAAATAATAAAGACAAGGAACAATTGCTTAATTTGCCTGAATATTAGATGCCCTTGCAAACAAGGAACAATTGCTGAAGTTAAGATTCGGTAAAGTATTCTTTAAATTACTCATACGCTGGCTAAAGTATGTGAAATATTGTGTTAACCAAATGCTTTGCAACTAAACGAAACTAAACTGAAACTAAAAATTCATAAAATGCATCACAAATATTTTTTTTATTTTTGTTTTTTAGACAATTGTTTATACGTTGCTTGCATTGGGATCATGAAAATCAGGCGAAATTTAAAATTCCCAAAAAAAATACCCATGTTTCCTGCAATATGTTACACATTTTGTGAGCGAATTTAAATGCTCTCAATGTAGGGTATAAATATTAATGAAAATACTCGTGCTGTTTCTGTGATCTTCTTGTGTGATAGCTAAGGCGTGTGGCAATCTAAGGAAAAGCTAAGTTAATTGGCTTCAAAATTACAACAAGAAATATAATTACGCATTTACCTAGACAACTGACAAACTAGGCTGTACAATTTAATAAAATAATTGTAATACAAACTGCCTGTTTGAACCTGGTTTCCACATCATTGAAGCCCCGTTTTTAGAAGAAAAGTATTTTATTTATTATTTATTTCAAAAAATGTCAGCTAAGGCAATATAAGTTTTTGTGGTACCAGACGGTTTTGCAGCCTTGGCAATTAATACTTAGAAATGTACAATATACTAAATATATATGTACTAAATTCTAGTTGGCCACTTTTGATCAAAGCATTCTCGTTTATGACATGCTAAAGGGCAAAGTTCAATGCATTTAAATCGCACACGATTATTTGGAGGCAGCCGCTAAGTTGAAGCAACAGGAATAGACCAGACATCCACCTAATGGCATGTGTTTAATCAAATGGAATTTATTTGAATCAAATCTAGAAGAATACAGCACCGCAAATGGCCAGACAAACAGCTGTGGCACAGACCCGGGCGCATAAATATCCATTGGACACACAGAGTCCCAAAGTGTGAATTTGCAATTTAAATGGTTTAAACGTCGCGCCAATATAAATCAATACGATTCCTAAGGCTCGGACATTGCCGTTTCTTGCTGGTAATAAAGAATAGACTAAACAAATTGTCTAAGTGCTTTATGAATAGGTATATGAATGTAAATAATGGCCCATGCGGCCGGATGTCTCCGAGGACGCCAGGACTTTTTTGTCGCAGCTGTACGGATAAAAAATAAAGTACACCACTGCGACTTGGGGACTTCTCTTCTCCTTTTGGAGTATATATCAAGGAAACAAAGCGTCTGACAACAAACAAAAAAGTCTAGGCGCGAATAGCCGACTGTAAGAAATCCTCTGCTCAATTGCTACTTATCAAATTTGCTGTTTTTAGCTCTAAAATTCCCAGAGATGTAAAATAACCAACGCAGACGGTAACCCGGAAACTTGGGAAGTCATTCAAAAAAAAATACTCTTAATTTGCAGTCTGAGATGTCTTTATATAGAAAAATCACCAGACTTTTCATCCTAATCCAAAATATGCGTTATGCTTGTTAAATACTTTTTGTATTCCCTTTAAATGGACAAAGCTGCAAATCTACAAAAAAAATATCGTTGGTCCGTTTTAGGGTTCGAACCCATGTGTCAGCTTTGGGTTAAATTTACGAACCAAGTTTTCTACATTTAAAAACCCCAAATTTGATTCGGGTTCGGCGCCATAATTTTACCTTCTACAAAGTTGTTCACAAACAAAACTGAAAAATGCTCAAAACGCTTTTGCCTACTACTTTTTCTTAAGCGCGAAATTCTAAGGAACCAAGAACTAAGAAACTCGCAATTTAAATTGGTTGCCTAACGTAGACTGCATTAGGCACGTGCCTTTTTTTTCAAATTAAAAAAAAAAACACTTTTTAAAAATTATGATTTGATGCGAGTTCAGGTTTCGCTGAAAGAAAATTAAATATAATAAAAATAATAAGGTACAGAGTACACATTAAACTTAACCTAAGAGCTGCCCAAGCACAGCTCACGTAGATGAATCAAGTTTTGGGTGCTGTGGACAAAGACAATGCAGAAATATCATATATATTACATCCGGAACTAAAGACCACTACTAACAGCATTAAAAAAGCTTCGAGTTGTAACACTATTAAATCTTCAAATCAAATTCAGTTACTACCAAAAGCTTTCAATATGAGACCACATCTGCAGTGTCTGAGCGTCTTAGTTGTTCTGCAAATATCTGGTTGTCTGGAATCGGAGAGGGATTATGCCATGTCCGTGGCGGGCCTACAAAGCTTAATCTATAATCAGGGCGTATTCGTCAACGAACTTGCGGCGTATTCCGAAGCTCTGCAGTTGAAAATAAATACAATAGAGAGGTAATTGAATTAACTTAAATCGGAGATAATCTCATTTTGCCATTTCTGAGCAGTTTCCTGGCTGAAGTGCGGGCAAAAAAGCGAATGTGGAGCATTAATCCGGAGGCTTATGTGGGAAATCCGTTGGACAGTTATTCACTCATACGACGCCTGCATGTGGACTGGAGTTACTTTGAGGCCTACATGCACGAAGCAGTGGGCCCACTGCACGTTCAAAATGTGACAAGGCTCGTTGCGGAGCAGGCGCCCCAGGAACTAGACTTGAAGGATGCCATTAGGGCGCTCATACGAATGCAGTTCTACTACGATCTGGAAGAGGAGCACCTCGCCCGAGGCCTGATCGATGGCCGGCAATACAGTGAGTAAAGCGGAGCTGAGAGAATTTGGCAATTATCCCCGCCTCCTATATATATATATATCTGCATAGTTCCCAGCTAAATGCGCTCGACTGCTTTGCCATGGCCGAGCTCTGCGAAGATCTGACGCTGCCCAGAAATGCCATGAACTGGTTTAAGGCAGCGTTGGACAGATTCAACCACACCAGAGATGGCGAGTTGTTTGAGAGGGTTTACGGTCTAACTGTGGTCGATTTCTATGGCAGATATGCGTATGCACTAGCCAATAAAGGTAAATGGCTATAACCAATGCAATTACAGTTCATTACAGTACATTTCAATAGGCTTCAACAGGGAGGCGTTTGGTGTGCTCAACAAGGCTGCCGATTTACACATCCAACTTTGGCTGCAACGAGCCAAATTGGAAGATACCGCCAGCCAAGTTAAGACTGGTGCCCAAGTACGTTATTTAATACAGTTTGCTTAGCTGTCCCGCGAGAAGTTAGCCGCATGGGAGCATTAATAGCATTAATAATTAATAGTCCAAGTTAACAGCCTTTTGCACTTAAGCGACTATCATTTTTGGAATATCGTGAAACTTAGCTGACCAATTTTTATCCACCGAACCTATTGAAATGGGTAAGGCTAAAAAGGTTTTTTTTAGCTGACCAATTTTTATCCACCGAACCTATTGGAAATGGGTAAGGCTAAAAAGGTTTTTTAGCTGACCAATTTTTATCCACCGAACCTATTGAAATGGGTAAGGCTAAAACGGTTTTTTCTTTAGCTGACCAATTTTTATCCACCGAACCTATTGAAAATGGGTAAGGCTAAAAAGGTTTTTTTTAGCTGACCAATTTTTATCCACCGAACCTATTGAAATGGGTAAGGCTAAAAAGGTTTTTTTGCAAATGTAACAGGCAGAAGGAAGCATATTCGACATATTCTTGATCAACAAGAGCTGACTCGAACCGTCCGTCCGTCTGTCTGTCCATCTGTCCGTCTGTACACTATACTTTTCGTCAATAGATGCTCCTTAACCAAATGCAGAAAAAAATCGATAATCGATAATTAAGCGCGCAATTGGTTTAACAATTAAAGATAATAAGAATTAATTAGGTAAAAGTGAATTATGTAAACAAACGAAATGACGTTAGCTGCCTTTTTAGGTTAGCTGCCTCTCAAGTCGCGCCAGCTAAGTAAATTATACCGTAATTATGATTGAATTACGAACCAAGTCGCTTTCAGTATATCGGAGATACCCCAAATGTAGTTCAGGTGGGCTGCCTGGACCAGTTCCCAGCTTCAACGAACTTGTACTGTTACTACGAGGACGCCAGCGAGATGTTTCTAATTCTGGGGCCCCTGAAAGTGGAACTGCTGAACTATGAGCCATTTATAGCTCTATATCACGATGTCGTATACAACCATGAAATTGAAAAGCTGTTGAGCGTGAATCCCGATACCATGATCCACGATCGAACTGAGAACGACGCCAACTCCATGAAGCACACAATAGTGGAAAAGGAGCACAATGATGTGCTCAACAAACGGGTCACGTATATGACTGGCAGGGATGTGGCTTACGACTCCGATTTTCTGCTCATCAACTACGGTTTGGGTGGCCACATAACGATACACTCCGACGCCGAGCTTTTGGATGAGCAGCGGGTAAATTGAAAACGCTTTAAAAAAAAAAACAAAAAAAAATCAAAAATTGAATCTTGCAGCCAGGTGTGAATTATCCCGGGAATACCATTATATTTTTCGTAAGCACTAGAGATTTTCATTCGTGATACAAATTCGTAAACCACGCACATTTGCAGTTAAGCGAAGTGCCGCAAGGTGGAGCCACTGTATTTCCCAATCTTGAAATAACTGTAAAGCCGAAAAAGGCGCTGCTTTGGTGTGGGAGAACTTGGAGGATCACTTCAATGCTGATCATCGTCTCGAGCATCTATCATGCCCGGTGCTAGTGGGCTCAAAGTGGAGTAAGTTGTTGAATCTAACCGTTTGGAGCATAACATAATTCTCGTAATTTTAGCGCTCGTTAAATGGGTATACGAACAACCATAAATATTTGTTTATTTCATATTGGAGACTATTTCGCATATCTTTTGCAATAAAACTCCAGCTGTCGATAGAATTACAAGTGCATGTCAAATATTTAACACTGTGTAAAGCGTATTAAATTCGGTGTGGTTAATTCAGTTTGATATATATGTTCGTATTTCTTTCAACCAAACGCCACGACATTAACAATTTACAGTTCAATTCGAACAGAAGTACTTCAAAATGAAGTTAAATTTGGCAATTTTTAGTTTATTATTCGTAGTTTGTGTCAGCGATGCAAATCGCATCAGTGATTACAAAAAAGAGCTATATAGTAGCTCCACTGTGGGTCTTCTAAAGCTGCTAGACATTGAGAACACGTTTGTGCTGAATCTAAAGGAATACGCTGAAGCCCAGGAGGAAAAGCTGGAAACGCTACAAGTGTAAGTGGAAAGTCGAAAAGGAGATTTCGACTAAAAGCAAAATTCTGATGCAGCTATTTAAAGACACTGAAGCGTGGCACTCGCAAAAGCGCAAAAGCACTGGAAAAATACGTTTCAAATCCACTGAAGGCATTCGGACTGATTCGACGTCTGCGTGAAGATTGGCACAAATTGCAGGTGTATACGAGGGAGACGGCGGGCGCAGGTAAAACTCGATTGCAATATATAGATATATATATATCCGTGTGTATGAAGTATAGCACAATTGGAAGCCATGCAGAGGCTGCTGGCCGGCGTGCCAACTGAGGTTGATTTGAGAGAGTCGCTGCTGGGCATCAATCGCATCGAGCTGACCTACGACCTCAATCCAGTGGACATATCGCAGGGTCGCCTGCAGGGCAAGCAATTCAAGTGAGTGTCTCCTGCAGCTGCCGGCCTTTATTTGATCCCTTAACAAACATGCCGCAGCTATACGCTCAGCGTACGCGACTGCGTGGCCATTGCCAATCACAAATATAACGCTAAGGACTACGCGAGGGCCATACTCTGGTACCGCACGGCTCTGAAGCTCGAGGCCGAGCCGAATTCGCAGACCTATAACGAAATACTGGGAAAACCACTCGATGGCGTGCGCCGCAAATTGGTCAGGACGCTTCTGTTGCAAGGTGGGTCTAAAAGAGCACAAGAGCGTAATTTTAACAGTTGAGCTTTTCTCGCTCTTAACCGTTTTACTATGCCGCTTCTTTTCGCACACATACACCTCTACTTACTGCGTTTATTAGTTATTTTTGATGTCCTCCAGTGACATCTGTCACGGTCGCCATGTAGAATGTTTAAGGTTCGATTCAGGATTGTAGTTGTCTTGTAGGAAGATTAAGTCCGATTCAGGATTGTTGTAGTTTTGATTAGGGAGAGCGACAGTTGTTATCGCTGCTCCCGTCTTTATTCTTCTGATCTTTACATTTGGTTTTACTTATAACGAAACCTAAGGCTGAGCAGTCCTCAGGGGCAGCGCTGCCTTTAGTATATAAGACGTTTTATATATTACATATAAAACAAGTATATGCATATAATGTATAAGCGGCGGAATGTCGCTGGTGGGACAGAGCGTATTGTGCACGTATGTAATTGGTCAAAGCATGGGACTAATGCTGACGCGGTTCTTTTGTAGTCAAGGCATTCAGTGCCGATCATATTTCGGGCACTTGGACTGCACTTGAATATGACACGTGTTTATGCAACAAAGACTAAGTGTCTTTGCCGTTCAGTATTTATGTTAATAAGTATATACTGGATATATTAATGAGTACAGAGAGCTCTCGATATGTGCACATTACAATAACCTTGCGGTCGGATGTCACCGACTACGCAATACTCGTTCACAGTATAACACCTTAAAACGCTCGAAAAAGCCTCCTGATTATTATTATTTTGGAAAAATATCGATTTTTGTCATTTATGGAGGAGGAAGTGTGCATAGCCGACATTTTTCGGCTTAATATTTAAGGATATTTATTGCCTGCCAAATTTAAGAACTCTAGCTCCATTTTTTGCGGCTTATCCGCGATATATGAATTTTAACAATTGGCGTATCCAAAAAACTTGTGCAATGTTTAAAGGAGTTCATCAGTAATCTGTCTGAAAATATTGAATGCATCGAGCTTTAAAACTGAGGGTGATATATCGATTCTAGCGAATTAGCCACGCCCCCAATGGGTGTAACTGAATAATCGCAACAATTAATCTTAACAATTTGAAGTGTCTTCAAGTCCTTTCAACAATATCCCTAATGCCCGATTATTGACTAGCTACGAAAATGTTTGAAACCGAACTGAGTGATAAGGAAGCAGAGGATAACGCCGACGAATTGCTGAAGTCGATCAATGCCACCGATATGGCCATGTATGTGAACGAGCTGCTCGAACAGGATGACGCCGAGCTGATCAGGGAACTGGAGCTGGAGCCGACGGCGCATTACTTGGGCTGTCGCGGCCAGTTTCCCAGGCGCAGCGATCTGAGCTGTCGGTACAACTCGACGACGACGCCGTTCCTGCGTCTGGCGCCGCTCAAAATGGAGGAAATCAGCCGCGATCCGTATATAGTGATGTACCACGATGTGCTCTACGACAGCGAGATCGAGGAAATGAAGCGACAATCGGTGCACCTGGAGAACGGCATGTCCGGCGCCGAGCAGCCGGATCAGAAAGAACCGCCCGAGATCGTGGCCCGGATCGCCTGGCTGGTGGAGCCGACGCCATTCATGGAGCGCATCAATCGACGCATCACGGACATGACCGGCTTCGATGTGCGCGACTTTCGGGCGCTGCAGGTGGCCAACTATGGCATTGGCAGCTACTTTAAGCCCCACTACGACTATATATTCGCCGGTCGCGTCAGCTCCAAGGATACCTCCGTGCTGGGCGATCGTATAGCTAGTCTAATATTCTACGTAAGTTTGTCAGTTTTATGCGCTTTATAATCGTTATTATAGCTTTAGGACACTCGGCAGGCGAGCGATGTGCCGCAAGGTGGCGCCACCGTATTCCCCGAAATTCAAGTTGCCGTCCCACCCCAGAAGGGCAAGAGCCTTTTTTGGTATAATCTATTCGATGACGGCACCCCGGATCCGCGTTCTCTGCACTCTGTCTGCCCCGTCATTGTGGGCGCCCGATGGAGTAAGTCCCATTAAATGCATCGAAAGCTTTAATAATTTGATTTAATTGTTGCAGCGCTCACCAAATGGATGCACATTGTGCCGCAGCTATTTATCAAGCCCTGCAGCACGAGGCCACATCAGCAGTCAACATCAGGAAAAGCTTTTACCCTTTAAGATGCTTTCGCTAATTTGCCTTTGCTATTCTTATAAAATACACACTGCATATGCACATAAATTGCTGCTTTCCTCTTTGTCATGGAATCGGAACAAATGGTTTTAGGAGCTTGTTTCTGCAACTGCAACTGCCACCTGTTTTGTGGTCACGCTAGCTTTTAGCCAACCACATGAGAGGGCCTAAATGAGCCACGCAATTTAAATCCCATTCGCATATTAAGAGGGAATATTCGCGTTGTCGGTGCGAAGATTGAATACCCTAGCAGGTAAGTAGAACATTTTTGTTTTATTTTGGTACTTTAAGGTTATTCACGTTCGTATGAACGCTACTTTTGTCGCCTCCATTAAAGCTTGAGACTTGAAATTTGAAATTTATGCTCGTGGGTTTCCGCGTCGGATGAGGTCTTAAGATTTTTTGGCTACGCCCACTGGGGGCGTGGCAATTCGATGAAATCAATATAGTTTCTACAGTTTTAAAGCTAAATACATAACAACTTTTGGCATACACCAACTAGGGGCATATATCTTACGGGCGGGTAGCCCGATCAAATCTATATCTCCTACAATTTTGGAATTTGAGTCACGAAATTTTGCGGACAGTTTTTCGATGACCTTTTTTAAATATCGGTAGCACCCACTCCTGCCCACAAAATACACAAAAATTATGTTATTTTCTACACTTTTATGCAACTCATTTTTCGACCGATAGTTCCTATGAAAGCTATATGGTATTGTGGTCAGATGTTGATAAGATTTTGGGTATATGTTGGGATCATAAATACACACTCAATTGCGGAGTTCGGTCAGAATATCTTAAAAAAGTCGTTTATCGACTGATTGTTTCTATGCTATATAATGAAGCAGTACGATCCGTTTGCTTAGAAAGACGACTCGATTGTTGACACTGATCAAATATATGTATATATACATACTTTATAGGATCGCAGACAGCTCTTTCTATGCGTTACAAATTTCGTGACCAAATTATAATACCTGCTGCAAAGGTATCGAAATTGGAGGTGTCTAGCAATTTCTCAGCGCAAGTGAATATGGAAAACTAAACGCTCAGATGGCCGTAGTACTTCCAGCCAGAAATGACGTGGTTTTTGAGTCTGTTCTACATTTGCCTCATGTTGCCTGCTGTGCTTGGCACAGAGCAAATGTTGCTGTACAGCACCTCCGTTGGGGCCATGTCGAAGCTGGTGCAGCTGGAAAATAAGCTGATGGCCAGCTTGGAGGCTTACGCCAAGGACATGCAGCAAAAGCTGAATATGATACGGCTGTAAGTAGCGGTAAGAAAATCGAGTGGGCCAGCGCTGCAGCAAATCCATTTACAGCTATCAGGAAATCTTGAAGCGTCCGGCGATGCACAGTCGTCAGCGACAAGAGGAATATGTGGGCAATCCGTTAAACGCATTCGCGCTGCTCAGGAGACTGCAACAGGACTGGCCGGGTTGGCTAGTGTATCTGCAGGGCGGCACAGCCGCCGCCAAGTTGAACGAGATCCGGCAGCAGCTGAAGAAGGCGCCAACCGAGAAGGATTTGCAGACAGCAATTGCGGGCCTGCTGCGCATCGAGAGTGTCTACGACCTGGAGACCTCGCACATGGCCAAGGGTGTGCTGCTGGGCAAGCAGTACAGGTGGGCTGGCTTCTTGTTTTTTTTTATGATTATCTGAGACACTGTGCCCTCTACTAACCGCAGCTCGTATCTGGCCTCGCCCGACTGCGCCGTCCTGGGCGACTATCTCCTCAATCGCACCGAGTACTCGAGAGCCACGCATTGGTATCGCGCCGCGCTGCGTCTGTTTAGGCAGCCGTATGACAAGCTCTTCAGCCGAGTGGCGGGCGTCAAGCGGAAGAGCCTCTACCGAAAGTATGCCCAGGCGATAGTCAACGAGCGTAAGCACCGTTAACCGTAATACTGCATATAACGAGACTGACGTATGTGTGTGTGTGTGTGTGTGTAGCGGATGACACAGGGGGGCCGACGGCGGCTGATGTGCGGCCCGAGTGGCGGGAGATGTCAGAGAATCTCATCAAGCAGCTTATCACGCACGCCAACAGCGCCAGCATCAAGCAGATGGTCGACGAGTATCTGGCCGCCAAGGAGCAGACTTTCATTGATCACAGGGCCAGGCACAAGGCCAGGCCGACGGCAATGGAGAAAGGATGTCGCGGCCTGTGGCCGCAGCGTCAAGCGCATAACCTGACCTGTCGTTACGTGCGCGAGAACTCGGCCTACTCAGTGCTGGCGCCCCTGAAAATGGAGCTGCTGCATCGGCAGCCACGGATTGTGCTCTATCACGACGTGCTGCACGACGGCGAAATCGAGGCTGTTAAAAACGTGACAGGCCAGCTGACAGGCTCGGAGGATGCGGCCAACGCAGTGCAGCTGATCACATTAAAGGATGCGCCCGGCCTTCATCGAAGGGTGGCGGACATCACGGGCATCGATGCGGCCCGGCAAAAGCCGCTGCATTTACTCAATTTCGGCCTGGGCGGCTATGTGAAATCGAGATGTCAGGGAGCGAAATGCAAAGGCGGCAAATTGCAGGGCAATCGCATAGCTACAGTAATACTCTATGTATGTGCACGGATGGGAGAATGCCCAAGTTTTTATACTCGCTCTCGCAGCGAAAAATCCGCCATGCCTTCTGTCTGTCCGTTGGTATGAACGCGATTATTAACGCCGCCATTGAATCCACAGACTTGAAAATTGGAATATATACTCGTGTATATCCGCGGCAGATCAAGTGTCAACATTTTTTGGCTACGCCCACTGTGGGCGTGGCAAATCAATTTAATCTATATATCTCGCTCAGTTTCACAGCAAGATACAACAAATACCTGACATCTGTCCTACTCCTATTTATCGCTGCAATCTCAATCAATCAACCAATTCCCAAAATCGATATCTCTCCGCATTTAAGAGCTAGTCACCAAATTTGGCAGTGTTCAAATAACCTCCTCAAAAGATCAAGCCGTCAAAAAATTTGCCCACACCCACTTCCGCCCCCTTATATAACAAAAAATTATATTTTTCCAGAATAACAGTAACTAAGACCTTTTTCGTCCGTTTTAAGGCGTGAACGAGTATAGCGCAGTCGGTTACAGCCGACTGCAATGATCCTACTTGCTAATCAATACCATCACCCATACTAGGCTAGCAATGTACCGCTAGGTGGCGCCACCATATTCCCCAAGCTGCAGCTCGTTGTGCAGCCAAAAAAGGGCAACGCCTTGTTGTGGCACAATTTGAATGCTGCTGGCGAACCGGATCCTTTAACAAAATATGCCGTGTGTCCTGTGGTCCTGGGTTCCCGCTGGGGTACGTTCGATGCAACTGTAAAGTTATCCAAACATTATTAATCAACTCTTTTATAAATATGCAATTACAGCGATATCACAGTGCATAGAAGAGCAGCAGCAGCAGGTGTCGAAAAAGCTTTGCCTGGCCTAAATATATTATGTAGGGCTTTTTAAAAAGAAAACGTAATGCTAATAAGCTCTATGCCTGCATAAATGCGAAAAGTCGTTGTATATACACACATATATATATATATCTCAATCTCGCTCTTATTGTTTGGCATAAAAATTGCCAGCGTCAGTAAATTTAGGTGGAGGGGGGTGAGTTCTGGTATCTGCTCTATCGCAAGCTTATGTGCTTGCCCCAAATACCATTTAGCGGAAGTGCGCACTTCAATAATGGAACGGGCGACGCAAAGTGGCAGCCGAGTGCAGCAAAGGACAAGCACAATGAAAGGCGCATTGACAATGGCGTGCACGCGGAGTACTTAAAGGAAAACAACGCTCATTTTTCACCCGGCACAAACAAGCAAACGCACACACACACATACACACACACATACACATAGGGGATGCGCCCAACTGATTTTATGTGCGATGGACGGAAGATAAGGGGCAACTGTTGCCTGGAAGCTTGGAACCTTTCATGAATATTTTAAGCAATTGCATAATTCAGCGAGAGCAGCGAGGAAATTCAAGAGCAAGAGCGCGACTCAGCGGAGTCCTCGAGCCGGCCAAACTAATTGCCAAGATTACGGCAAACTCAAGGCCATGGACAGCGCGGACGGGGCAAAGCGGCTCAAATAGCTGCACTAATTGGAAAATTTTCAGCTGCATTTGCCGAGAGTCGCGGAGGGCTCTTAAATAGTGCTAATACTCGGTTAAGTTCTCGAGCCGCCGCGATACCAAAAACTAACAATGGGCGTGTTCGGTTGCAGCCAGAGACCGACCCAGTTGAGTGTTGAGGGAAATGAAATCAGCATGCAGAGCAATTGTGCAACTCACTGAGAAGTGCCCCTAGGCTAAAGATACACAGGACAACGGAAATTAGACACGGAGCCGGAGCTGGAGCCGCTGCCACTGCCAGTTGACGCTGTTTGAGGGTAACCGACGTTGACGGGGGGGGGCGGGGCGGGGGCGGGCCGAAGGCAACTGCTTTTGAAATGGGCAACAATGAAACCGAACTGTCGCCTGGCGGCTGCTGCTACTTAGATTGGGGGCAAGCTACATATGCAGATATGTTGTGGCTAAAGTGGCCTTTAAATTTACGTAAAATAACTAAAAATAACTTCAATGTGTGTTCACTTTTAGAGAAAAACCAAACTCGAACTCGAAGTTGGAGAATTGCATTGTTCTACTATAAATATATTGTCGTGTACGAGCTAAAGCAAGTAAAAACTTTGCTGTCGGGTGTAACCGACTGCCGAATACTCGACCATGGAAAAAAACGTTTAAAAGAGTTTTTTTTTATGGAAAAAAATTTAGATTTTTAATGAGTGGGGGCGGGTGTGGGCGTGGCCGAAATTTGTTAGCTCGATTTTTAGAGAAGGTAATCAGAAAACTGTTGCCAAATTTGATATCGAGCTCAAAAATGGTGGGAGATATGGATTTTCTCAGGCCCCCAAGATATATAGAATTAATTTGCTACGCCCCCAGTTGAAATATTCATAAAACTTTTTGTGCGATAGTTAGACCTCTTCAGCACTCTGTCTGCAAAAATGTGATGTAAAAATTGAGAGTTATATCGATTTGATCGATTTGCCACGCCCACAGTGGGCGTAGTCAACAAATCGTAACACTTTAGCAGACACGGGTTCAGACGAGTATATATTCCAAGTTTAAAGTCTTCAGCTTCTATAGTGGCGAAAAAAATTGCGTTTATACGGAAGGACAAAAACCAAATATACGAGTACAATAGCCAAAATTCCTGAAAATAAAACGAACATGAAATACCAAATCTTGCCATGTGCACTTTACCTAAACACTTCTGATCCATCCACTTGATAGTGCATTTATCTATTTACTCGCCTCGTGGTTGAAACTGCAAAATGAAATCAGAATAATAAAGACGACAAAATCGAGGACCACGAGATACTTACTCATGTAAATGCTCATATTATTATAGGTATAAGTACAAGTAAATAAAAAGTTGACCGCACATAATGGGCGCTCTTTGGTTCGCTGGAAAAAGCATTGGTTAAGATGTTGGAGCCAGCCGGAGAAAAAAAATCACTCCCAGGCCTCAGTTGCAGACACAGAGGAGCAAGGGAAGCCATTGAATGGCTTTGCAAGCTGTTGAATCAAGTGAAAAACTTCAGCAAAAAAATAAATCGAAGCCGTTGCAATCGAAAGCGTAGACCAGGCAGATATGCAGATGATCCAGGCAGCCATAGCAGACGCCCGACTGTTAACGGGGAGGGGGCTGGGCTGGGTTCC
Organism: Drosophila robusta; assembly: GCA_035043565.1. Classification (NCBI taxonomy): domain Eukaryota; kingdom Metazoa; phylum Arthropoda; class Insecta; order Diptera; family Drosophilidae; genus Drosophila; species Drosophila robusta. The sequence goes on from JAWNMW010000572.1 coordinate 3,081,967, forward strand.
GATGCAGATAACCAGTTGGACTCCTGGGAGGCATTGTACGGCGATTTGAACTTTTAAGTGATTGAATTGTTATCAGCGACATGAATTTGTTCGGCAATTTGAATGGAATTGCAGCTAAGCGCTGCGGCGAGAATAAGTTAAGCGAAAACTCTTCACACTCTCGACCGTTGTCGAGATACTCGAAGAGCCAAATCGTTGGGGCTGCTCGGGAGTCGGTTGCGCTTTTAGTGTAACATCTGATGTTTGCCACTTCAAAGAGCGATGCGAAAGCAGCTTAAACTGTGCCGCAAATTGAGGGCGTAGCTTGTGCGACATGTAGCACCTGCAAAGGGGAGCAGAGGAAGTTAAATCGGTGCAGCACTAACAATAACACTTTACTTACTTGACGCCGAGTCATGGCTGCCAACTGCTTCAGCTGCGCTCTCTGCCACATATGCCATATGCCGCACGCCACACGCCACACGCTGCATGCCACGTGCAGTAGCAGTGCAGTGTCAAGCTGCTGCTTATGCCTCTTGCCCGCGCCCTGATGTTTCCTTTTGCCGGCTTATGTTGAATCTCTTGGCAAGCTGGCGACGACATTGAGCACTTCATAAATGTCACACCAGAACGGTGTGTGTGTGTGTGTGTGTGTGGGTGTCTGACTGAAGGCTTGTTATATTGATTAATTCCTGTCAGCCGTATTAAGTCAATATGGTATAGATTGCCAACAGAACTTGGTTTCACACAACAATTATTACTATATTAATCTCAAGCATTACAAGAACATGATCATAAGCTTATGTCTAAATACATATTGAATGTATATGTCTACATAAAACTAATTAACTCAATGCTGAGTGTCAAACTCAGTTACAAATCGTCACCGTCATTTGGCAAAGTGGCATCTTCAATTTTGCGGATTTGATCCCAGGTCAATGTCGATACCTTGATATCCGCTATGGGCGCCAGGCAGTAGGGGCAATAGCGAAAGTCCATCAAAAAGAAATCCTGCATACGGATTCAAATAATATTAACAAGCAAGTGTGCTCTAGTCGGGCATGCCCGATTAGAAGTTACCCTGAACCCAGTTGCGAGCTATCCTCACATACATTCACACATACAAACACAAAATCACACACTTTACTTTGCCCAAACTAGGGGCTAATTTTAAGAAAAAGTCTAAATCACGCAAATGAATGCACAAAATTAGCTTGCTGCCAATTGGCTTCTTCTTCTTCCTAACTGACCTTGATTCAACTTGCAATCGATGCCTCAAGTGCTATAAATATTTATGTCAACCTGATATAGAGTCTCGAGCGTGATCTGGTCGGAAGTGACCGACTAGGATATACCCTGAACCCAATATTTGCATACATTTCAATCCTTCGTACACGAAATCACACGTGCACACACACGCAACCGCACGCCGCAACCTGGGCACTTTACTCTGCAGCTGCACTTGGCCTCCACTATGCAAACGAAATTCTTGAATAACTTCCATTCAAAGTGTATGACCAGTTTGCGATTTTCAGGACTTAACCTATCTATGTATGTACTAAGCAAAGCTCAGGCTTTGGGCTTTCTTGATATTTAGGGGCGATTTGGGGAAGGTATCCAACATCCGAAATATTCTTAATTTCTATATACTTTAGGAACACAACCCAAACCAAACTTGGTGGCTGCAGCTAGTTTATGAGATATGCTCAAAAAACCGGGCCAGAAAACTAATAAATATCGATAATAAAACGCGGCGGGTTATCGATAATTCGAAAATAAACTTGTTTTGGCTCGAAAATTTTTCAAATTTACTATGTTTTCTTTAATAACTTCTTTGTATCTTAACCGATCTAGATCTTTTGTAATCGATCATTATTATGATCCGGATTAAGAATATATATTCTTTATGGGGTTGAAGATGTCTCCTTCTCCCTGTTACCTACATTTGCACAAAACCATTATACTCTTTTTATCCATTTTTTATAGGTTCAGTGTATTACAAGCAAGACTGCTCTAGTGGAGACTGCCCAACTACGAGTTACCCTAAACCCAGCTGCAAGCTGTAGTAACATGCATCCCAAACAAGTTGATCAGAATATAAATGTAGCATCCAAACGTATGTAGCTCTTAAATTTTAAAATCTTAAATCTCTGTGTGCTTCAAGCTCATAATTTGCGAAATATGCTAAACACCTCTTTAAATTTATATAAATCGATATTAGGGAAACGGAGCAAGATATTGGCAAAAATTTATAAACGCTTTCTACTTATGGTATATATGTCTTAAATTTAGACGGACATGACCAAATCGAATCAGCTAGTCACCCTGATCAAGAATATATATACTTTATGGGGTCGCAGATACCACCTTCCGCCTGTTACACGCATTTGCACAAAACCAATATACCCTTTCCTAACCATTTGCACGGTATAAGTTACCACCTGTGGCAGCTATAACGGCACTTACCAACGGATGCACCTTGCACTGCTCACTGATGCGTCCATAGAAGTAATGATGACAGCGCTGACATTCGAAAGCCTTTGCGCGGCGATAGCATTCGCATTCGGGCATCATATCAATGCTGCTACAATTGTTGTTGTTTTGGTCTACATTTTCATTTATGGCGTCCATTGCGACCGAAATGGAGATAAGAATTGCAAGCTATGCAATTGGGAAACAATTGCATATATAAAACAAATGTATATTAATATACACACATCGTACAATTACTCACATATCTCCTTTTATATTTCCGTTCTATTTTTTGTTTTCGATTGAGCTTTACTCTAAAAAGTAAATCGTGAAATTGTATACGTATGCAAGTAATTTGCACGCACACATACGTACATACATATATATGTATGACTGTATTATTTTCAGAAAATTACTAAAAATAATACTTGCGAAAGCCATTTGATAAGCATACATGTATGTGTGTGCATCTATAGGTCAAATATTTTTTCAATATCGTTTACCTTTTCTAATATCGATTACCTTATGACGTTAAGGAATGCGCGAATAAAATGCGAATTTTCTAATTTTCCGCACAAATGCGCCGCGGCATCGTTTAACTAAGCGGCTAGTGTTGACTAACTGCGAAACACAATAAGCATGCTAAATAAACAAATTACTAGCTGGTTCGGTTAATCATTGTGTTTGTATGTAACATTACAAAAGCACTTTAAGTTTTATGCTTGTGCAACTTATGTTCATTTTGACTGTTTTAAAAATACAAGCACCCAACTGGAAAGCTGAGATGGCAACACTATCAGCGAAATTCTTGAAGTAACGGTGCTTAATCAGTGTTGTCAAATTAGCAAAATAGAAGTATGCAGATTTTTAAACATATGTTTGATTGTGTGTTTGCATATCCGCACGACGCACTCGCAAATAGAGCTGAGCGTCGTGGTTCAATTTGATGAACAAGCTCAGTTTTTCAATTCTTATTCAGCGAACGAATCGTTCACTTAGATTAAAGTTCGTTAAATTCCCATTGTGTTCTTAGTTCCAATATTATTCAATAAGTTTAAATTAAATATATTAAATATTAAATATATTAACTGATATATTTATTAATGAATGCAATATGAAGACCATCGAGGTTAAAACATATATATAAAATAAAAATACACACACGACGCACTCGAAAACAGAGCTGAGCATCGTGGCTCAATTTAAAAAGCAGTCAGTTAAATTTTTATTGAGCGAGCGACCTGTTGACTGCGATAAAAGTTCGTTTAATACCCATTGTGCTTCTTAGTTTCAGCATTTCATTACTTTAAATTACACATATTACATGATTTATTAATGAATGCAAAAGAAAGACCATCGTGCTTCAAACATATCATTAAAAAAATGTATTTAACATTAATTTATTGTTAATCAATTAATGAATATGAAATTAAAGGATTTATCAGTAAAAAAAGCACAAAAAGAAAAACATATTATATGCAAAACGAACAATTATTTTTATTGCATAAATTGATAAAGTGATATCTGTAACTTAAGCGACTTGAATGATAATGGGATTAGAAGCACAAAGCAAACAATAATATAACTCAAAGGATCAAAACGTACATTGGAAATAAAAAACCATCGATGAACTACAATCTAAGACAAGGTTCAATTGAACCTATTCAGACCGATCCAAAGCAACTCCACCCACACAATAAGAAAGGAATGTATGTGTGTAATTGAAAGCTCTGTTTGCTAGGGTATTTGATATGTGTGCACATATACACTTATATCAATAATTTTATGAATTTCTTTGTTTATTTGTTTACATATACGTTGTATGTATTTGATATTTATGATTACGCTTCGATTGATAGCTGCTTTTAAGTGTCGTCAACGACTTCTTTCTGCTCCATCCGCAAATATTTGGCCGCTGCTCCACAGAAAGCACAGTGCCGTGCGTCCATTAGGTAAGCGATCTGCTCGAGTAAAATGTAATTGTTAATGTTCTGGATTATGGAAATACGCGTGTCTAGACAGTTTACATCGGGATGCACCGGACAACGCTCTGCGATGCGTCCCATGAACGATTTGTGGCAGTAAGTGCAGATAATCAAACCCCGTTTGCGTTTACAAATGCAGATCTCGTGGCAAAGTTCTTCCATTTTATTGTGGACTGGCAGTACATATGGCTTCGATAGCCACGAATATTTCTTGGATTTATTGCCTCTTTGAACTTCCATTGTTGTTTTTGAATCGATTCGATCGACAGCTTCGTTAGTTTCTTTGCCACTAACAGTGCTGGAAAATGCTTTGGCGGCTGTCAGTTGAATTGTGGTGACTCCTGCGATTAAAATAGTTCAATGAAAATTGCTCATTTTAGTTTATTAATCAGGGTTTTTGAAATAACTAATTTTGTGAAAAATTCTATGCTAGGCCAAGGCGATTCAAGTACCAAGTCACATTGAGAATTTACGGCAAACTTAAATTCAAATTTAATAAAATCCGATATTCCATTTGAAATGTCATCGATAGTTAAAAACGATCATGTTTTTCTTACTAGTTTCCGATATTCTACAATTAATTGACACTAATCTTCAAGAGTTTACTCATTTGGCACTGCTACACAAATTTTATTTCCTTAGTTAATTCGCAAATGAATAAGATTTTTGGCCAATGTATTCCACAATTATATATATGTACTACTTTCTGCCGCCGGAAATGGATTTCTTGTGCAAAAATATTTAGAATTAGCAAATAACTTCTTTACGTACGGGAACTAAACTATATTACTCCAATCTAAATACCTAACAGTTTTGAAAGTAACAGACTTTGCAGGCCTGGTTGATGTCTTCACTAATAAATGACACACGGCTTAGGATAGACACGAACCGCAAAACACCAGTATTGTCATCTCTTTCTGACACGTGTTGCGTGCAGTGTCAAACATACACCCAAACTGTAAGAAATAACACCGCCGCAGCAATATGAAGTATACAATATGGCGATCCACCTTCAACTGGCTCGTTGGTCTAGGGGTATGATTCTCGCTTCGGGTGCGAGAGGTCCGGGTTCAATTCCCGGACGAGCCCAAGTGTGTGAATAATTTTTTTTATAAATATTATTTTTTTAGTTGATTTAAATTAATTTGCTGCAATTTACAATATAAATTACTACCACTTAATAAACCAAAACAACTAACTGCTCTTGACGTCGTCGGCTTTATCAGTAAATTTTTTTTCGTTTGTTTTTCTTTTTAAGTTTAAAATTCATGAGTAAGAGCAAAAGTGTGATATTGCTTTTTGTGTTTCTTGCTTCGCATTTTGTTGTCATGCATAATTTTTTGTTTGCTTTCGTTTTCCCTTTGTTTAACATACATAAGCATTTTTTAGTTTAGCATTCGTTTAGTTTTTAGCATTATGTGCTGGAAATACTTAGAACAATATGGTTTTTTGTTTGTTTGTTTTTTTTTTTTGTTTTTTAAATTAAGATTAAGATTTGTTATAAGCGCTGCCGCGTTCTTGTCTGCTTTGTATTTGTATTGGTATTCGTGTGTGTGTGTGTGTATGCTACATTTGCACTGAGTGCGCGCGTATGTGTGTGTGTGTGTGTGTGTATCTGAGTACTTTGTGGGGTTTACAGTCTCTATGGATGCACATGGCGCTCGCTGAACTTGCCGCCGCTCACTCGTACTCCAGAACGTTCTTATGATAGAATAATAAATAACTGCAAAAGAGTTTTGAATGAATAACGGTCGAGTAAATGCGTCACAAATTGCAACTGTGTTTGAGCTCACCCCTCGCTGTCGAGCACCTGTTTGAGCGACGCCATCGTTATCACATGATCATCGCACTTGACCCACGTATCCTTCTGGTGGCGCACGTAGGCCGTGTAGTGGCCGGTGTCGATGGTGCCCACGTGATTGACCACCGCGTACAGCGAAAAGCGAAAGTCGCCGTACGCGTTCTTCTTCTCGGACATGAACGGCGTCATGTCGAACTCGACGGGAAACTGAATGAACGACGAGATCTTGCGATCAATCAGAGCCGAATGCTCGAAACGCTTCAAATGGAACGAGACGACGCTGGGCAGGGTGCGCAGGCTGAACTGTTTGGTGGACTCCTGATACGATTTGCAGGTGGAGCACTTGATTTTCGCCGCTGAGCCGAGATGTTCGGCGCGCGTGTAACGCTCGAGGCAATCGATCAGCGTTTTGGGCGTGACGCCGCCGTGCGTTGTTGTCTCGCCGAGATCGAGCGAGATGTCCCAAAAGGGATCGAATGTGGTCGAAACGCCTTTGCACGCCTGGCACACCACGTCGCTCTGCAGCATGCCCGTAAAGATTTGATCGATGATGCAGTTGCACTGGCCATAACAATGCGTCGCCGTCGAATTGCCACTCGAGCCGGAATTGCCGCCGGAAGCGCTCGAGCTGTTGCTCTTGCTCTCGTGCTCCGACTTGGCCTTCACGCAGTGCCGATGCAGCACGTCCAGCGTCGCTATGAAAAACTCATGCGCATCCTGCTGCTCGTAGCCGGCCAAGTGCTTCGCGTGATTCCAAATTAAATGCAGCAAACGGTGCAGCGACAGCGGCGAACGGGAGCCCGAATAAAACTCCTGCAAAACGACAATCGTCAGTAAGTACGATGACAGTTAATGGGGCTATATCTATATCAAAAGATGGCCCAAGGAGTACACTTTTTTATATCTCTTGTCTGTCCCATCGAATTCTTTCTCGGATTCAACTGGGATCCCGATGTCCGTTTGCCATCACACTCAAGTACTCTTTCATTTTTTATATTAAACTTTGCCTGTCGTCTACTAATTTTCGATCTGGTCAAAACTTGCAAAACTTGACAATTTTCAAACCTGGTGTCAAGTAAATTTATTAAATCTTAATTGCATCAAGTGTAAATTAAAGTCTTTTTATAGGCGTATGCACTTTTCGAATAATTAGTTTTTTAATGGTAAATTGAACAATTTGATCCCAAACTCAAGTTGGTTAAGTATATTTCTTCATTTGAAAGAATTTGACGATCTCTACATACTTCACGTGTTGGTTCAATTATTACTCATGTATCTTGTATATGGTGTTCCCAGGATAGAATTAAATCTGTGTCAAAAGAAGTTTTGTTTTTGCTTTCCGGGTTTATAACAGAAATTCTAATTCTCGCAAGCCATCTTACCTCGCTACACTATTACTGATAAATCGTCCCTTTCTTTCTAATCGTAGGAACAAGCTGGAAATTGATTCTTCCGAATTAATCAGCCAAATTAGTATTGCAAAAATACTAGGAATTTTTTACCGCTTTCTTTTTACCAACTATGCTATTTCTAACCCATTTAGGATTTTATGTTATATTTATAATAATATATTTCATATAATAAGCAATACTACGTTTAATCCTATTCTTAAAATTTTAGTCCTCTGTATAATTGTTCGCAAATAAATCTCCCCCTTTACCAAATCGGAGAACTATGCTTGGCGCATTCTTTGTCCATCAGTTCAACTAGCCTAAAACGGAATTATAGACCTTTATTAGCTGATTAGATGATCTTAAGTGAAGTGCTCTGTTCGGACTCTTTCCTGCCTCGTATTAGATCTTCGCACCTTAACGACTTAGCAGCTAGATTTTAGATAGTTGTTATCGCTTACCTGGAAGAGACGCGATACTTCGCATACCAAGCACTTGTGTGAGGATTTGCTGCCGCAGTCGTGACGATCCGACATGAAATAGTCGCTCAGCAGCGGAGTGTGCACCAGCGCCTGCGAAGAACGAAAATTGTTAGTCTTAGCCGAAGATTAAATACCCTAGCGCACTTTTTCTTTTTTTTTTTTTGGATAGTTTTAATAGTTAATACATTTAATAGTTAATTAAAGTTGATTTAATTCATTTAATTTGTTAATTTAATAATTAAAATTAAAATTAATTTAATAGTTAAAATTTGTGGAGCATAAGACTTGCAATTTTTGCGATTTTTGCGATTTTTCCAAGGTTTTTTTATTGGGATTTAAATCATAAGCCAAATTTGTTATGATATTTTAATCGGGTTTTAAATGCCCACTTTACAATCATAAGCCAAACTTTAAAACAATCCACCAAAAATCAGCTGAACCTAACCCCGAATATTTATTTTTAAATTTAAAACTTTAAAAGATTTCAACCACTAACATATATATTGCCCTAGCTCACAGGCAGCATTAATGAGAATTTACTATTGGATAATTTAATATTTGAAAAGAAAAGAACATTTTTAAACATACATGTTTAATACAGTTGAGCCTCGATTATCAAGAACTCTTTTAGCCGGGAAGCTGAGTGGTTGATTTTATACCACAAGCAAAAATAGATTTGCAATTAATTAAAAAAATACATTAAAAAAAATGTGTTATATGCATTCGTATGTATATTCATTTGTTCTTGTTAAAAAATAAAAAAAAGCCAACTGCACGAACCGAACCTTAAAGCGAGACAGTGGTTCGAACCGCGCACCAAATCATTCGAATTTTTTTTCGAATTTCATAAAATTTAATTTTGAGGCCTTTGATTCCTCTGGCAGTTAAATAATATAATTGGGTGTACAGAAAAAGTTCGGAGTTTGGCTTAAACATTTTGAAAAACAAACCGTATTCCAGACGGCGTAAATATTTAAAAAATAAATAAACAAGGGGTATTTCATATGAGCACTCATTATAAATAAACTTTATGGGGTCGAAGTTTCGTCTTACCATGCGTTGCATTTTTCATAACAAAATTAGAATACCCTCTACAATAAATAATAATAATCGACGGCATGTTCGGTTTACAAACATATCGATCGTGGCGGGTTTGATTACAGACGAAATGTAATTAGAGGAGGCTCTTTTTACCAATGGCGTAGGCAGACATTTCGTTGGAGGGGGTTTCAAGATAAATATTTTTTGTAACATGAGGATATGCCTTATTTTTTTACATTTACAAACTTCCAATGGGGGCTTTAACCCCAAAAACCCCCACTGCTTACGCCACTGGTTTGAACAATAAAGATATGTGGAATTGGAATTGGGAGATCAACCGAGAACACATCTTGTAAACGCCACACAAACATAAAACTTCAGTCTTCTTCGATCTGCCAAAATTTTAACTAAAAAAATAATTCTAAATAAAAATTGCGTACTTGGTGATTTTTTTTTTTCCAATAATTACCACCAGCTGCCACATGTGCATATAAATATACAGACATATATCGATGCAAACATGGCGTATTCCTGGTATAATCGAATCTAATTCTCACCTGGACAATGCAGTTCATGAAGCACGTGGCGCCCAGGTTGAGCAGCCCACGCAGTCCAATCGTCTGATTGGGCCGGACGAGGCGACGCCGCGCGTTGGCCAGAAGGAGGTTCGTCTCCCGCGGCGTGGGTATCCACGGCTGCCAGCCGAGGCTCTTCTGCAGATCCTTGGCCTCCAGCTTTCGATTGATCAGCGAATAGTCGCGGCTGCGCGCATCGTAGATGAAGTCGCGACACGCATAACAGTACAGGGTGCCGTGGGACAGCTCCAAAGCGACATTGTGCTTCTTGGCGCGCAGATGGCTGGTGATGTGGGCGCCACGGCATCCAAAGTAGATGCAGTGCAGGCACGCGTACAGCTGGATGCCATAGCTGCCGCACTCGAAGCAGCTGCAGTGTACGGCCTGTTTGTGCGTAGTGAGAGAGGGCAAGTGAGTGAAAGAGAGAGAGAGAGGAGGTGCAGGGGGAAGGGGGAGGGGGGAGTGCTCGCTTACCTTCTTTTCGCGCGCATCCTTGTTGACGCAGGCGGCAAAGTAGGCATCGATGACCCGAAACGTATCGTAGCTGTGCTCCTTTACGTACGTCTGATAATGCCGGCACCCCGTTTCCGACATGACGTCGACGTCGACGAGAGCGTCGCTGCTGCTGCCGCTGCTGGCGTTGGCGTCGAGCTCCGCTGCAAGCTTCTGCACGGTGCGCAGACAGAGAGGCACGGAGAAATACGTCGCATTCAGCAGTCCCTTTGTTAGCTGTGCGCCTTCGCAACCCCCGCCGCCCCGCCCACCACTAGAAACAGTTTCGTCGGCCGCACACCGGCCGGCAGTTGGCTGTGCTGTTGTTGTTGCTGTTGTCGCCGCCGCTGCTGCTGCTGCTGCTGCGGCTGCGGCTCGTGTAGTTGTTGGGGGGGCTGCTGCACGGTCTCCAGGTACAACGTCGGCCGCTCCCCGGCCCAACGACGCGTATGCGCGCTTGTTGTTGTTGTTGGTAGTGTTGGTGTTGCTGCTGCAGCTGGCTCTGCTGCCGGCGCCGCTGCTGCTGCCGCTGCCGCTGCCACTGCTCAAAATGCTTGTCGTACTATCAACGCTATTCTCTTTTGTTTTCGTTCGCTTTGCAGACGGCTGTGGCACGTTGCTTTTATCACTTTTGCGCTGTTTTCGCCGAATTTTGGCCACTTTTGCGAACACAAATTGTGTTAAATAGGAACTTTGTTAGAGAAGGCTTTCGATGAGGATTTGTCTGATTTTTTTCGAAAGACTCTGATTTTGCACACGCACACACACACACACACACACAAATACGCACACACATGCATTAAGGCAAGCAGACACAAACATACGAATAAGAGAGCGGCGAGCAGAGCAGAGCAGCGCACACAGCTGAAGTCGACTCTGGGATTGTTGATGTTATATCGATGCCGACAATGGATTTTCGTTTCTTTTTTCAGTAGTGATGCTTTAGAATATCGATATGCGAGCGGCCGATTAATCGACAGCTAGCACGAGTGAAAATCTAGAATAATAAAAAAAAATTATTTTTAAATGAATATTATATTATATAGTATATATCTAGCGGCTAATTTTAAAAATTAGCTTTTGTTTTACGCTTTAGATCGATACGCTGCTATCGATATTTTTTTGTGTGCTGTAAAGAACTCATGTGCATTGACCAGATACGAAAGTATACAAAGGCAGGCAATATTTAAAAGAGAGAGAATAAATATAACATTTAAATGCAGTTAGTTTATACATAAAAAAAGAGAACTTAATGTATTGAGCGCCAAAAGCAAACCGCTGCGTTGGTATTTTGAAGGCGCAATGTGACCCAGGTCAAATCGCACTAAAATACCAATGAAAAATACTGTATGGCCTTAATTAGGATGAGAAGTTTGCATCTCATCTTTGTCTCATTTGTTTACAAAACGCAAAGAGCGCAAATTAAGCGATGCAAAAAGTTTGTCGCGTTTGCAGAGACGCCACGGCTGCTCTCGTGGACATCTTCGCCGACCAAATCAAGCCGCAGCATGAGCCCAGCCTGGCAGAGATGCTCAGCGAGTGCACCGGCTACGAAGTGAACGCCAACGATCAGCTGCCCCAGCAAATGTGCGAATCCTGCGTCCTAGCAGCGGAGAGTTTCTTTCGGTTCAAGCGCAAGTGCGAGGAGAGCCATCATCATTTCTGGCAGCTGCTGAGCGCCAGGGAAATGCTTCAAGCGGACGAATGGTCGCTATCCGAGTGGTCCAAAAATGCGACTGCAGGTGGAAGGAACCAAGCGGACCGGGAAGAGAACCTGCCTCTAAAAATCGTCAGTTGCGAGTACACGGAGAAGCAAGTGGATACGTCCAAATGCTATCCACTCCGCCTGTCCAGATACAATGCATTCGTTGAGTGCGACGTTAACTTCGAAACGGGCAGCAGCAGGAGCTCCTCTAATGAGAAATTTATGCCAGATTTTAACAACGATTCCATTGATAAAAAGTCTCATTTTTGTAGGACCTGTGGCAAGGGATTCATCAGCTTGAAGAAACTCAATGTGCACGAACGTTTCCATGCCCGCAAGCGGGAGTACAAATGCCAGTTGTGCCCCAAGGAGTTCGTCAATCCGGGCAACCTTGCGGATCACATCCGAGCCCACACCGGCGAACGGCCGTACAAGTGTCCCCATTGCATCAAGGCGTTTACCCAGCGCGGCCGCCTCAACGAGCACATTCGCACCCACACCGGCGAGCGTCCGTTTAAGTGCGCGGACTGCCCAAAACCTTTGCCACCGCCGGCAACCTGACGGTGCACAAACGGATCCATACCGGCCAGCGGCCGTACAAGTGCGCCGAGTGCCAGGCGGCGTATGTCCAGCCCGGCGCCCTGCAGAGACACATGCGCGTCCATCTGAACTTGAACGGCGAGCGGCCGTTCAAGTGCGTAGTCTGCCTGATGCCGTTTCCCACGAACTCCTATCTCAAAAGGCACATGAAGAGTCACAGTTCCATCAAGGCCGAAGAGAACTAGGCGTATTTCTGAATAGATAAGCGGAACCCGTTTTGGGGCGCACAACAGGACTGAACAATCGCTTCGGGATTGATATCCAAGCGAGGAGAAAGAATGGTCTGAGTATATTTGACTGATAGGCGCGATTTGAAAAGTCGTAAATTAACCAAAATTTAAACCGATTATTAGCTTAAATATTTATTTATATCAACTAGGTGAAGGGTACTACAAATATAGTTTACCTAAGAAAAAACCTCGAGAATCGATTCGAAATGGCAGCATATCAGAAAACCGAAAGTAAAAAAATAAAAAGTAAAAGAAAATGTTTAAAATTTATTGAAATTTGTACTATACTTATATCAATTGGCTGGCGAAGACTCTTTGGGCACCATTTTAAAGTCATAAGCTCGTTCCAGAGCTAGATCGGTTTGTGATTCAAGTAATCTTGCGCCTCTCGGGCCTAAAAGCAAAGACAAACAGCATGTTTAATTAATCATAAAACAATATTAAGTACTTACAGTTTTGAACCAAGCTGTCGCCGGTTTGAACATATAGCGGGCAAAGAAACCCATATCGGAGCTCGGCGCAATTCCGTGCATGTGCAGGTGTTTGACGGATATAAATGGCGGAAAGTGGAAGCCAAAGAGCGCATCTTTGGTTGAGATGCCTTTTGAGTCAAAGAAGTTTTTGAGGCACTCCTCCATGCGTAACACTTGAAAGTAAATAAAGGACATTATATGTTCATGGCAGTGTACGGATTACGACTGGAAGAGCCACAGCTGAAGCAAAGAATTCTGTGCTCTTTGCTTTGTGACGTCACAATTCCGCAAATTCACTGTTAAAGTCGTTTCTCGACTAAAATAGTCCTAGCCACCAATATGACGTGTATATCAACGCAATGTAAACAAAGCACAAATCGAAACTGTGACGTCACTCTTCCTCAAATTGCACTATTTCGCTTCAGTGGGGAATATTGCATCAGTCGTGATAATAATATTATGACAGTTGAATACATAAATACAGTTAGTCACGTTTATATACTATATGTTTAATCTACGAACCCATTTTTTCATGCGATTGGTTGAGGACCTTTAGACTGTCATAATGTTGCTTTGGCACAATCAGATAATGATGTTTCGCCGCCGGTTTTATGTCCTTGAATATTACAAATTCATCCGTATCCACTTCTAATACAGTCTCCGTTTTCCCATTTGAAATATTACAAAATAAACAATTTAGATCTGCCATGTCGTCTGTCCAACCGAATTTTACAACGAACACTGCTAAAAACAGCTGCAATGCAATATATATATATTCATCGATACGTTGGTTGCAAAATATCGGTGGCAGTTTGAAATTACTGGGGATATTTTAAAAATTGCAACTATCGTATCGTTTTATTTATCGATGTATTGCTTACTCAACAGTGTTGGTCATCGTAGTTCAATTGAAACTGTAGTAGTTTTTATTGAACGAACAAATCGTTAATTAATTTCCTTCGTTTGTTTTTGTTTTCCAATATTCAATGCGCTTATGTTACATATACTACTTTAGTTATTTATTTTTTTATGCATTAAAAACGATTATTTTCATTACAAATAAAATATTGGTCTCATTTTGTTATTAAGTTTAAGAAATCAACTATTTGATATCACGTTCAAACCTAACAGCATATGAAGTAATTCCGTCTTTTTTGGTTAAAAATTAATGATTGTAACATTTAAAATATTATAATTATATATATACATATATATCATCGAGACGCAGGCAATTGATAAAAACAACAAGACGAAAAAATAATGAATAAAATGATCAATGAACTATTATCGTTCGTTCAGTTAAGTAAGTAGTTCAGTTGAGCTTATTCAGAACAGATCCTTACACCTCTACCACTTAGTTACAGATAACGTCGAGATTTTCTATCGCTGGGTATCGATACTTTTAGTTTCGCGCCTGCAAGTGACAAATTAATTTGCAGAAAAGAAAGAGAGAATATTAGAAATATGTTGAGTTTCATGGATATAGTAGTAAATCTAATCTTATAAAATAAAATGTGTTGAAGATACAATGGGCAATTGGAACAAAGAGGACATTGATTTCAATAAGAAAGGTATTGTTTACAGTTATTTGAATTTCTTAAGACACCTAGTGCAGTTCCGTTATTCGCCGCTGAAACGAAAGAGCGCAATTTAAAAGAGTTTGACGTCGCAGTTTCGGTTTGTGCTCAGTTTGCGTTCATATATTAAATTGCTGCTTATATATAAGTGCCGAAATATTCTGAAAAAGAAATAAGTTGAGGTTTGCGCTAGTAATACGGATATATGTTTCATGAAGATAGCTTTCATATTTTAGTCGTTACTCTACTTTAGAACATTTTCAGAGTTGTGACGTCACAAACAGCGCAGAATTCTTCGCATAGCATGTGGCTCTATCGGGCCTAGTACAGACTCAACACCCTGTATTTCCGCCACAACAATTGCTCAACTGCAGAAGATTTTCTAAGCTTGCAACAGCTGAGCGGCAAAGCTGCAGCTGCCGCTTGGCCTTTACTCTCGACTTGCCGCTGCTCTCCCGGCTATCGTCTGCTCTGTGTCTCTCTCTCTCTCTCTCTTTCTGCGCTTTTGGCCTTTTTTCTAAGCCGCTTAAGCAGCTGTCTGTGCTGCTTTCGCACTGAGTCTGGTTTTTGTTGTTGTTATTTTATGTTTTGCTGCTCGCGCTCGCTTTGGCCGCCGCTGCGCGCACAGTCTGAGTTTGGTACGCAGCGCGTTCGCAACGCGCGCGTTTTTCTCTTTTTGGCCCGTTCGCCGTCCACACGCACCCAGTAGTTTCTTCCGAAGAGTCGCTTCGCGCATTAATTGACGACGTGTTGCTGCGCACCCTGCGGCTAATTGTCAAATTAAATCCAGTCAAAAAATGATTAAAACTAAATTCAAGCAAAAATAATTGAGTATTTAAGCATACGTAAGAAAAGTGTTGATAATTTCGAAACAAATG
Organism: Drosophila robusta; assembly: GCA_035043565.1. Lineage (NCBI taxonomy): Eukaryota > Metazoa > Arthropoda > Insecta > Diptera > Drosophilidae > Drosophila > Drosophila robusta. Next base: position 3,097,648 of record JAWNMW010000572.1, read on the forward strand.
TTAACGGCTTTTTTTTGATTTGTGAAAATTCTAGCAAGCTGAAACTATGGGTAAAGCTTGTTAACAAGTTAAGATTATTGATAAGAGAGTTACCTGTAAGGCATATAAAATTTGAATTTTTTTAAGTATTATAGTTTAAATCAATTGAACAAGCGGCTAAAACAGGTTAAAAATAACCTTTAAAGGATCTACATGGAAAACAAATGAATCTGCGGTATTATAAGAAACAAATCAATTGAACAATCAGCTAAAACAGCTTAAAAATTTTCGCTAAAGAAACTATATAGAAGACAAATGAGCAACAAAGAAATCAAATGACCGATCAGCTAAAACAGATTTAAATTATTCGTCAGAGCAACTGAATGAAGCTGGTGTATTTAAGGAAAGAAATCGTATTTTAAATTAATTTAAAGATCAGCTTAAAGAAGCACCTTTATTTGAATTGATGATGAAAATTTCAAAAATGTTTTTAATTTCTTTTAATAATATTTCAACAGTCAAGACAAATTCGAACTTTTATATTATATATACATGTTGCTTTAAAAAATCAATTGGGGATTGACTGGAGAAATATGAATAAAAACAATTGAAAACTTTTTTGAAATGCTTTTTGGCCCGCCCCATGCAATTGTTAATCGTTCACAAGCTTAACGCTGCCAGCCCACCATATACGCCTCTATATAGCCCAGAGCAGCTCAATTAACATTAGTTTCTTCCACTGGCTAACCAAAATTGCCAACTTCCTGTGAGTCGTGTGTCTGCCGAACGAGGCGCCGAGTCATTAGCTCCTCGTCATGCCCACTCAAAGTACCGCTATGCGCCGGCTAGCCGTCTCTCTATGTAGACGCGCGCATGTATCTTTAGTCAGCCAGCCACACACACAGATACACACACACATATGGGTGGGGAGACTGGGCACAGGTCTCGCAGATCCCGGCTGCTGTGGCCCCTTCACTTTTTTTTGTTCGTTTTGGTTTTTGTGCGCGGCGAAAAAGTTGGCGCGGCAAGTGCATTTTCGCAGCCGCATTCGCATTCCGCTGGCCGAAAGTCTCTTTCGAGTTTTGCATCTCTGCGTCGCTTAACTGTAAATTGAGGCATGCCAGCGTGCCCCTAACTGGCTCCCTCTCCCTCTGGCCCTCTCTCTTTCTCTCTCTTGTCTGTTGCTCTCGTGCTGCATTTCTTTTGTCGTCAAGTTCAATGTGCGTTGACAATTTTCCATTTCGAAATGGGCTGGCAACGGTTTTCCACTTTGATTTGTTTTTTTTGTTGTTGTTTTTTCGTTGCGTACTTTCACACACGCACACACATGCACAGCAATTTCCATTGTATTTGGGCAGCTGTGCGTGTATTTTAATTTATTTTAAATCGATCGGCAATATCCAAATCAACGGTGCATATATCGCGCGATCTAGCCTCTGTCATTCAACCCGGAACTGTGTCCCCAACGTTCACGCAGTTTGCCAAAGATTCATCTCGATTTGCCGCTCGATGCCTAAAAATCATATGGCAAATCATGGATCAGTACAAATCGCAATCGTTATTTTTTTTTATATTGTTTTTTTTTTTTTTTTTTTTTTTGTGAAAGCGCAAGTTGGTTTTTGTTGTGTTTAGTGTAATTTTTACACTTTTACCGCACTCACATGCCTATAGATACATAACTGCATAGATACACAGATACTTTCGTAAGCATCTTTTCACTATTACCATCGTATTTTGTCGTGTTAAAGCCGCTTAATTGAAAGTCTTGACTTATGACTCGAGCGTTAAATGTGCCTATGTGTGTGTGAAAAGTCGAATGGAAAATGAGTTTTCCAGCTGCGACAGCGCCAGAAAAATATCCATAGAGAGTACGTGTGCTGGAAATTAAAGTGAAACTTAATATGCACTCTTGATCAGTTAATATATATATATATATATATATATTGATAAACTACTTGCATATACACACTATACAAACGAGTTTTTTGAGACTGGCAAAGAATCCAATCATCTACCACAAAGTCAAGCTAAAATATCATATTCCCTCAGTGTGTGTTCAAAAACAAAGGAAATCAAAGTAAAACTTAATGAATAAATACAAATTTTGCATATAACAAGCACAAACAAACAACGGATAATACAAAAACAAACGAAAAATCAAAACAATAAATAAAATAAAAAAAACAACCAAATTATAAATAATCAAATGCTGCATTCGCATCCATTTTATGTTTATCATTTTATTTTCATTGTGAATGTGAAAGTGGTGAAAAATCACGACTGCATTTTCGACTAGAAGACACGCTCGCCGGAGTAACACAAAAGGCAAAATCAGAGAAGAAAGATAAAGGTAAGCATAAAACACACACACACGAAATATAAATAATAAATACGTACAAAAAATTTATAAGTCAAACTCGAGCTTTAAAGCTTAAACGAACTGTGCTCAGAGACACAGCCGCTGATCATCTCAGATGATCTTCTGCTTATGTTATGTCTATATTCACGGCATCGGGAGCTACAGATACTGAGCTCATCTCGTCGTTCCAGCGTGAAAGATCAGCAATAAACTTGTTCAAGTCGCTATCAATGAGCAAATGACTCATCTCGACCGTTTTGGCATTGGTTTCGTTAACTGTTTCTAATGTTCTTAACGCATACCATTATATATACATTTTATTTCATTTTTTATTTTTCATTTGCATAATTTTGTGTGCAGTTTTGGTCAGCTGCGAGACGTTTTTAAGTTAAAGACACGTTTTGCTGACGCTAATCAAAAAATGTCGCAGCTATTACTGTGTGGGTTGTACACATGTTTCTGCTTTTCTATAATATCTATACCCAGCTAAATGGCCTCTTGGGTATAATGAGTTATATAGTCATATAGTTTTTGTTATATTTTCATTTTTTTTAATTGGTTAATTTTTAGCACTTTCTATAGGGTATCCGCAGTTCGAGCAGTCGCGACTTATTTGCCTTACTTTCCACACGGCTGCACATCTTTTACGCAACTTGTCAGCGCTCAATGTCAAGGTTGTTGTCGGATTTTTGATATTTGTTTATACACACACATATGTATACTTAAACCGTCCCGGCCAAGTCACTGCGAGTAGGCCCGTCCGCCTAACTGGCTTATTATTGCGGCCGCTAATTGCGACTCAACACTTCTCGAGTGGAACGCCCCGACGCTGTTTTGGCATTTTGTAATTGCTTCATTTTGGTAAAGTGTTGCGGGCAATTAATTGGAGCTCACGCCTTAATGTCAAATTTAAGCAGATCAAGATAATTATTGGGCAGCACTGTCCTATACGGGCACATTTAGGGCAGTAACTGGGTATTGTGGGAATGTAAATTAACATTTTTTTTTGTTAAAGATATTTAATAGAAATACCTTTATATAATTTTTAATATGCTAATAAATTTTAACCATTAAATATATTAAATACGCGCACATTTAGGGCAGTAACTGGGTATTATGAGAATATACATTTTAACAGCGCATATATATATATTAAATATATAAAAACAATTCCATTATATAATAATATTTAATTTTTTTATATTTTAACAATTCAAAGCCGGTAAAAGCCCGGCACTCCAGCGTTTTTAAAATCATGAGCTATATTTTAAAACGAAACACTTGCCAAAAATATATTAACTGAAACTCCGTACCGAACAGTTTTTTTAATATTTTTTTTAACACTTTCTATAGGGTATCTGCTAAATGGCAACCCCAAATTTGTTAGCACAGCGGCATTATTAATCAGAATTTACTTGAAAATAGTTTAATACTTAATTAAAAATAAAAAAACTTTTTTATTTAAATATTAAAAACAGTAACTTTTTTTAAACTTAAAATAGTGCGACGAACCAATTGTCAAATTGTTCGAACCGTTAACCAAACCACTGAATATTTATTTTCGGCTTGCAATTAATTGCCACAGATGTCAGCCTGCATATAAATGAGTTAAAAAATTAACCCCATATTCAGCTTCATTCGCAAATCTATAAATAATAATTAATTAAGCTGAAATTTTATCTCAACGCAACTATCAAATATCTAAAATAACCCTGAGCTATTCTTGAAATCTTAATTATCATTGAAAATTAACGCGCTATTTCAAGGCTTTTATTAGCCATCGATAATTGTGTCATCGCTAGATGAAAAAAAGCATTCATCACCCTTTTGTAACCGTATTATTAAGTATCGAAAAATGGTTTATTAATTATTAACTCATTAGGCCAAAAAAGCGGCCTAAACATTTTAGCCCTAGGTCACGCATGTTGGTCGATACCGTTCGAAATGTTCTTGCGCGCCGCAGAACCGTTAAAAATTTCACCTAGAGCGCAAAAGCGAGCCAAACTCGTCTCTTGTTCTGGAAACTATAATAAATTTGACTTTTTAATGACAAAGTAACATTTTTTATGCGTTTTTTATGTGTGAAAATGAAGCAGAAAGCACAAAAGAGAGCGCAGCAAAAGGGCATAGAAAAATACATGAAACAATAGCTGTGAGCAGGGCACCGGCAACTGAATGCCCTTTCAAAAACTTATATGTACGAAAACGTAGCTCAATCTTAAGTGGAAACTTTCTTAAATAGCAAAAGATGTTGAGATTACATAGTTTTGATGTATAAATAAAGAAACTAGTCTTAAAATAGCGAATATATAAAATGTCTTTTTGTTTAAGAATGATTAAATTTGAACGTAAAATATAAATGAATTTGTATAGCCTAACTATTTGATAAATTTATAATAAATTTATATAAAAACTAGACTAGACGTTACATTGTTCACAGAGCAAGCTCAATGCCCTTTTGAAGTGTATGAAAAGAAGACATTAGATGCAGTTAGGCAGCAAGTGTGAATGAGCAGCAGGAAAGCAGGCAACAATGGTATAAAGTTAATATAATACGTAATTATAAACGGCCCCAGGCGCACAACATATGCTATACTAGCACTCCGTGATAGAAGTAGTTAGTCCGGGCAGAGTACCTCGGATCATGACTTAGTGAAATGCGTTGCGGCCGCGCGGATGACAGCGTGTAAATAATAGCCAACGGGGTGTTAAAAGAAACCAAACTACTGAACAACAAGTGTAGACCATCATCAGCAGGCCCACAAAAGAAAAACTGGACAGTAGCGGCGGGGTCACTGAACCTGTCCAGAAAACACAAAGCAACAGATTGGATGAGGTTGGTTAGCACAAAATCTGTCAAATGTTGTTGGCTATATACTATATAGTATATGCCAAAGCAACTGTAGAGAGAGATTGGCACAAGTAAATAGTGCAAATAGTTTGTATTACTAATTTAGTTGTTTAACATGAATATAAATCGTATTCATGACAACTATAGTTCTCTGAAGAAGCAGAATATTAGAATAGATGTTGCTTTTTATGCGGGTTTTTATTTAAGAATTACAGCTTTGAAATATTTCATTTATAGGAGAATAAATATATAATAAATTATGTTCTTTTTATTATCGCGATAATATTATATGACTGCAATATAGTTTTTTATTTAAAAGACGATACTTGACGCTTAAAGTGGGCTTTGGTCAAAAGCAAATTTGTATATATTTATATATTATGTGATATTATAAAGGTGAGCTAATACTTGAACATAAATGCTATTCATGACAACTTTAGTTTTCTGAAGAAGCAGAAAAATATATATATTTAGCGCGACTTATTTATAAATACTAGTATAATTGGAAAGGAAATATCTTGTGTGTTTTTTGTTGTTGAAGCGAGGGTGTATATTGTGACATAAATAAATAAGTCTAATGTTTTCATACACCTGCAAAAGTTTTATAATTTTGTATTATATTTTTATAGTAACAAAATGGAAGGAGACGACCATATAAAGCATATATATTGTAGATCTGCATAAAGTATTAAGTTCGTCCGTTGATAATTTATGAATTTGTTAACACCTTCCAGTAGCTTGTTTTTTAAATATTTTATGCAAATTTGCTTACTTTTGTAGTTTTAAGAAAATATCTACTAATTAACACGATATCGCAGACTACTGCAAGTAAGACGCGGCTATTTATCAGTAGTTTTGCAGTACTTAGCATAGTTGCAGTCGCATTTTGTAATCGTATAACTTGGAGCGCTTACCACTCAGACAGACTAATGCAAAATATTGCTTTGGACCTGTATGCAAAAAATGTTTTTAAGCTTCCATTGATTTGGGCCTGTGGCAAACTCGTTGCAATCGGCTTGAAAACGGTGTTAATAACGCAAAACAGTTGCGTTTTAACATATGCCGTACTTCGTGGCATAGAGACCAGCAGCAGGCTGTGCAATCATTTTAAACGGCAACTGCAACTTCAGTCGGCAACCGGCAAAAGCAGCAACTATACCAACAACAACAACAACAAACAGCTACACACAAGGCGACCGCCTGTTGGCTGCTTGTCTAACTATTTTAACCCAGTTTTGTGCTATGGCCACATTCTTGTAGGAGCGCAAACCATAAACAAGTTTCAGCCAAGCAAAAAAAAAAAAAGAAAAAAATTGAAAAACTGAAGAAAAAAACTAAATGCTGGCATATAAGAAGTTGAAAAAAGGCAATAGCTAACAAAATGTGTGCAAATTGAAATTGCAGCTAATGAAAAGGCCAATTGCAAGTGCGCAACCAGCAACGAAAACAAAAAAAAATCATGTGTATTGCACATCGGCTCAAGTGGCAGCCAAATCGTACGGTCGGCCCTTTTGCCGGTCTTAACTAGTGTAAGCGTGGTCATTCATTCCGCTTAAATACAGGTCAATAGGGATTTACGGTTAGGCGTGCGACCGTTTCAAGCTTTAACTATCTGCGGAAATGCGCTGCCTGATAATGAGAGCGCCGGCCGATTAGTGCCATCTCGCCCCGCTCTGCAGATATGTGGCATGAATGGACACATTGAGTGGGTCAACGGCAAACAATAGGTATGGCAAATGCGAATGGGAACAACAATGAGTTACAGTCCAAAGCTGGCAACAGTTATGGCAATCATCAGCCGGCCTGGGACTCCATTGTGTTCAGTTGCAGCTAATTTGGCTTGTCCAATTGGGGTCTGGAGCAGTACGTTCTAAACTGACCATTGAGGAGAATGCAACGGTTTTCTCTATATCGAGTAAAATGTCAATTGGCCATGCCTTTAAGACTTGGGCTTTCCTCCATAAATGCGGAACACCCTCTATGCCATCCAGATTTTAATACCATTTAACATTTTTAACCTCTTTCTATAACACAGTTATATATTATGACACTTACTCAGTTTACTGTCAATAACTTATTCGCTGTTTTCGTTTTTCGCTCTTTTTCTCTGGCATCGATTCTCTACCCTGTCTCAAAATAACATTAAAATCTTTCTGTCAAAATTTAATTTATGAAAATCACATAAAAAGAAAAAACCATATTTGAGCATCGTTCTTTCTGCTCACTCTCTAGTTTTTTTCGTTTTCTTTCTGCCTCTCGTTTTTTTTGTTCTCTCTAACCTCTTACTTATCCACTTTCCTCATCTTTTAAATATCGGCTTTCTATGTGATTTTCATAAATTCAACATAGCCATATAGAAATTAAGTATACTATGAAAAGAAGATGAAACTGGGTAAATTATAATTCAATTGAGCGATGCTCATGGTCAACAAAGAGTATAATTATAATCAAAATATTATTATTTTAAGTAGTGCTGGCCTTCGGCAAAGACAACTCAAAATCTAGATTCTCAGTTGGGAATCGAACCCGGAAACCCATTCAAACTATTAAACTATAAATAAACAAAGTATATTTCGAGAATTAAGGAACTTGGAAATTCTCAGCATAGAGCTATTAGCTTTTTTTCTATTGAATTCAATTAAAGCTAATTCGTCATAATTTTAACATACGAATTGTTGCCAAAATTTTCCACTTACCTTGAATGTTGTTGTTAATGCGTTTCCAGTGGCTTGCACTGGCACTTGCGCAAAAAAAAATCAGTGGCAAAAGAAACCCTAAAAAAGCGCAACCGAAACTCGTCTTGCGTATGGTCAGTAACGAAGTGCGGGTACGCGTAATCGTATATTGTCGGATCGTTACTGGGGGGCTACTTGGTATGCCCGGTGCGAGAGTCGACGCTCAATTTCAATTGGTTTGGTGGCTTATTAATTACCTCACCGCACAATTGCGTGTGGCGCATACAAAGCGCCCACCACCAGACGCCGGACAAGCAGCGAACCGGGCCAAATAGAACCCACAAAAGGCGTTGGACGTACGCGTCGGGTAATACGAGCTGCCGCTGCTCCCCCCGTAAATGGAGCGGCGTTGATGTCAATGCGCTTCGAAGCCAGTCCAAAGCCAAAAGCGCTAAACAGTAACATTTTGGTTTTTGTTGCTCTTGCTGTTGCTCATTTCTCATTATTTACAGTTGCTTTCTGTGCAGTTTTGCGGGCATAAACAAATGAAGAGCTGAACCAAAAAAAATGAGAGTGATTTTTTTGTTGCCAGTTGCTTTTGTTATTTCTCAATTGGCAAACTAGTTTTCGTTTTATTACATTTTTGTTGTTGCCGTTTCTACGTTTCGTTTTGCATATTTTTCTTCAAGTGTCATTCGCTGTTTTTGCTGTTTACTTTCAAATGTCAAATGGAGTTGAAGGTGGCCCGGTCTGCATATATAGCCAAAGATATTTTTATATGATTTATATTGAGTCATGTTTTTGCTGTTTGTGTTGCTTTATTTTCTCAAACGCTGCCAAACGAATGACTTAAACAACGAACTTGACTCGGGTGTTTTATTTGTAGTTAGCTGCAAACTGGACTTCAGCGACGTATTCAATTTTCGGAGGTGTGAGAATTAATTATGTTTTGATAAACCAGTTGATGAAGAATACAATAGATATTTTATGGCAATTCTTTAAAAGGTAAAAACTATTTAAGTTTAATGTGGAAGCTCAAATTTAAGATTCTTTACAACAAATATTCATAAGTTATAATGAACTAGTTGATGGAAATTTCGATATAAATATTGTTGAAATTTTGAGAAAATGTTAAAATGAACAAATGTGTATTTTTTAAAAAATAATAATTAGTTTTAATTTTCAAAAATCAAAGCTGTAAATCTCAAATCGCAAGACATTAGATTATTTGCAAAAAAAATGTAAATTTTCTATAAATGTCCAAACTAATTTTACAAGCAATCTTTAAAAACATTAGATTAGAGATTGTTTTAGAGTTTCAGATGTATAGAGACAGCTCTATAAGATCTATCAAATACGCTGCTGCCAATCTTAAGCCTTAGGCTATCCAAATAAACCTTGCCGATAGTTTTATTAAATTGTTAATTAAATTGTTTCAAAAGTTTCAGATTTAATGAGAGCTCTACAATATCTATCAAATATTCTGCTGCCAATCGTCAGCTTTTATGTCTATCTAAACAAACCATGCCAATAGTTTTAAATAGTTTAATCGCTCTAATATGATAAACGCACGCATGACTCGCTGCAAATGCCAAGCATTCAACAAATCGCCGCTTACAATTTAATTAAATTCAATGCACGCTGCGCAAAACGCATTAACAAATGGCAAACAACTCCATAAACAATTTCGTGTCATAAACAAAATCGTGCCATACTCAAAATACTCGCTAAAAAAAAAGAAAAACAAAAATGCAGAGTTGAAGTGAAACTTAATGAAGCCTGAGAAAGTTGCGAGTGCTGCCTGAGCCCAGCTGAGCATAGCTCAAGTGACAATCAAAATTGTACTTATGAAAAAAAAAACGAAGTAAAACAAAACAAACTGCAAAAAAATTGCAAATAGCAACAAAAACAAAAATGCGATAATTGCTAACAAATTTGTCCGACAGCGCAGGCCAAACATGCAAAAGCAACAACAACAACAAGAAATCTGTAAAGACGGCCTTAATATTTGTCCGTCGTCAGATTTTCCGTCCATTTGAGGCTTCGATGAGCCAAGTGCAGACACAATCGCATCGTCCACTTGTTCTTAAGCTGCATCTCGGTGCGCTGACCCAGTTTAATGCAAGTGGAACACACAACTACAGCAACGAGGTGGCCATAAATAGCCGGGCGCTGATTTCTAGAGACCAGACTTAACCACTCGGCGGCGATATCTTCGCTCAATGAAGACTCAAGTTACAGGTTTCTTGCTTAAGTCTTTCTCAATGGGCGACTCGGCGCTCAAGTTTGTTGCCTAAGTCTTTCGTTCTGAAAGAGAAACGCCAGCTCCAAGCCTCAAGAGCAGCATGACTCTCTCACCAAAACAAGTTTCTGTTATTGTTAGCATTTTGCTTTTGACTGCCTTTGCTTTTTGGGATGCTGCAGAACTTTCTTTCATTGATTCTAGCGGAACGCATATAAATAACAAATTAAGACTTTCTTTCTGCAAAACACCGAGCGAGGCTGGCCAACTCCCTGACTATCCGTTCATCCATCTGTTCGTTTGTGGTTTTGTGTCATCATCTATTGAATTGTTTCTTATTTATTTAGAAACAGCCAGCTCTCGCCTCGTTCCTAACCCAAATACACTCGACGACGACAACGACGCTCTTCAACCTGGCGTGTGTTTGTGTGTGTGTGTGTGTGTGTGTGCACCTTGTGTCATTTGTTGTGTGGACTCGGTTTCGGTTTCGGCTTGAGCCCTCGCTGTTGGCACAACAAGCCAACAACAGATTATCAGCAGCAGCTGCTCTTAGCCCAAACAACTTATATGCTCGCTGTGCAGGGCTTCCCCGCACTGATTTGGGCGGTGATCTTATGTTTTCTTCGATTATGCGCCTTTATCTGTGGCTTCATTAATTTGACCCAATTTCAACTTGTGCTTGGCTGCTGCGTTCTTTTTTTTACTTTCTATTTTCTCTTAACGATCAGTAGAATTTTTGATAGCCGGCTTGTTAGCATTTTAATTTTGATTTTTTGTTCGTGTTGTTTTATTTTAATTTTTCTTAAGGGGCGTATTAAGTTAATTTACTTTCATTTGCCTGCTAGTTGAAAATTTGAACTTTTTATCGTTTCCGATTTAGAGTTGGATTTTATTTTGATTTGTTTGGGCGTTGCCGTTGTCGCTTCCGCTTCCACTCTCAAGCTGTAGTTGTGCTATTGTGAATCAAGATTATTTTAAAATTAAATGAAGAGAAAGGTGTGATCTAAAAATGGACCTACGTGGGATTTGAATATATATTTGTTGATCACTAAAGTTTTTTCATATTATCTTTCTACAATATAAGGTAATACCATTATTAATTATATTTTTATTTTTCATTTTGCAGGTGAGTGACAATTTGACTTGATTAACATTACAAAATAATAATTTAAGTAAGTACAACAATTACATCTTAATAATAGTATTACGTTTTTTTCAATATATTTTTGGCAAAGATAAGTTTTAAGCACGATTCGTTCTAAATTTATCCTAATATATCGAGTATAATCCAAGTCAAATATTGTATTTAAATAACTTAGTCTTTAAGAATCGATTTTGAAACCTGACTATATAATAAATGTAATATATTACAATTATTCATGAATAGAACTTTCAGGAATTAGACAGAGACGATCTCTGTGAGCTTTCGAATTTTATTAGTTTTTATATTTCTCTTATTGTTTATCATGCTATCATAATTTATTGTTTTTGGCAAACTTTAGTGCGGTTTTATTGTTCCGCCGATCTATTTGCTTGTTAAAAAGAAACCATTTGCTTTGTGGTTAACTCATCGGATAATTGTACGCATAGAACCCAGTTGGAACTACTAATGATCGAAATAGATCGTTGGCCATGTGTGTTAGCCTATTTGAACCTATTTCAGCGCAGCTCCGCCTTTTGCAAAATTTTTAGTTTAGAGATTTTGGGGTCAACGTTTGGGTTAGTAATCGAAATGATTAAAGCCCATTATGAAGTCCATTTAGTGGGTCAAACGCCTTTCAACCAAATTGCCAATAAAGTTATAAATCTTGCGGAACAAACATATTTTAACGAGTGCTTGTAAAATTGATGGCAAATATCTTGCGGAATAGAAAGCAGCGAAAAAAAAACAATTAACATAAATTTTGATATAAACCGAACTGAGCCACTCGGAGCTGTCAACGTTTCTAGGGATCTGAGGCGGCATTGTTTTATGCGTTAACGGACTAATTGACAAATGGTTTCATGCTTTTATGCATTGCCATTTGGGTCAAGTGATGTCTGAGGGCTTTTAGGCAAACAAATTGTTATTTGCGAATTATGCAAAATTTGAGTGGATATCAATGATTTGATGGGCACTTTTACAGCATCATTAGGCTATAATGAATATCAATGGCGGATAGTTCTAAGATTGCCAGCCAACTGGCTGGCCTATAAGAACCGTTAAAGTCGCCCCGTTTGCACACAGTTGACTTCTATCTCGCGGTTCGTGCGGTTCTCGAGATGAAATCCAAGCCCAGCACTTTACTTCGCCTGGGCTTCATTTGCTGCTGCTGCTTAGCCCTGTGCGTTGCCGGCTATAAGCCGCCATTTCGTGGCTATCACTACGACAAGCCCGCACGCTTGCCACCGCTGCCCGTAGGCAATGGCAGTGCGCTGGGCGTGCAAGCCGATTACATTGATGATCTAATCGAGGGCCACAAGCAGCAAATCTTGTCAAATGTGCTGGGGGTCAGCCCCCCAAAGCCAAATGAGCCAGATACGCTGGAGGCCGCCCTGTCTTCGGATGCGAAGGCTTTTCGCGTCAATCGTTGCGCCCGCTGCAGTGAGTATCGCCTGGAAACGGCCACACTTTGGTTCCTCACGTTTCGCATCCTTGCAGCCTGCGGCGTGCCCAACGCCAATCGCATCGTGGGCGGCACTCAGGTGCGCTCCAACAAATATCCTTGGATCGCACAGATGCTGCGCGGCGCGTTTCTCTTCTGTGGCGGCACTTTGATCAACGATCGTTATGTGCTCACCGCCGCACACTGTGTCCACGACATGGACGTATCGACGGTGTCGGTGCGTCTGCTCCAGCTGGACCGCAGCGCCACCCATGTGGGCATCATGCGTGCCGTCGCATTCGCGCACGCCCACGCCGGCTACGATCCCGTTAGCCTGGTCAACGACATTGCACTGCTGCGTCTCGATCAGCCCGTGCCGCTGGTGCAATCGATGCGGCCCGTCTGCCTGCCCAGCGGCCGGCTGCAGCAGTTCGATTACCAGAAGGCCATCGTCGCCGGCTGGGGCCTGAGCCACGAGGGCGGCACCACGTCCAGCGTGCTGCAGGAGACCGTCGTGCCCATCATCACCAATGCCCAGTGCCGGGCCACCTCCTACCGGTCAATGATCGTCGACACGATGCTCTGTGCGGGCTATGTGGAGACAGGTGGCCAGGATGCCTGCCAGGTGGGTGGAATCAGCTGAGTGCTCGTCTCGATTTTGGCACATCTCTCTCTCTGTCCGCAGGGCGACAGCGGCGGTCCGCTGATCGTGCCGGATCGCATCTTCCGGCTCGCTGGCGTTGTCTCCTTCGGCTACGGCTGCGCCAAGCCGAATGCGCCTGGCGTCTACACCAGAGTCAGCAGATACCTGGACTGGATAGCGGCCAACACCAGAGACGCCTGCTATTGCGACAAATAATCAACTTTATAATGCGGCTGAAATCTTTACATCACTTTCGATTTACGCTACTTTTTCATTTGTTTTAAATGTTTCCTATTTATTATTTCACATGTTTTTCGGCATATTTATTTATTTATTTTTTAATGCATATCTTTTTTTTAATTTTTAAAGATATCTTTTACTGAGCATAACTGCCAGAAATATGCTTGCAACTACTTTTTATTTTCATCTTTTTTATGAACAAACATTATCATTTTGTCACGAAATTTGTAGCCCGTAGAAGCAGACATCTCAGGACATATAAAGTATATATATATATTTTTTGATCAGTTGCATTAGTCGAGTCAGTCTGTTTTTTTTTGCAAACTATTCTCTCAGTTTTAAAGCTATTGTCATGCAATTTTATATAAGTGCGTCTTTTTGCTCCAGGCAGTACATATAAAAGAGTCGCACGGATTGGAACACTATATCATATAGCTCTCATAGGAACGATCGGTCAAAAAATTCATTTTTGCATACACTTTTTTTCATGATATCTGGATCAAACTGGTCATTTGAGAGTGCCCTTATTATAATCCTAATATATCTGCACAATTTTGTAAATATCGGACAACTATATCATATTGCGCCCATAGGAACAATCGGTTGTGAAATGAGTTTTTTGTTTTTTAAGTTATCCAAACTTTACTCACCAATTAGAGCAATCTATGCGTCGAACATATCAGCAAAATCGAGTCAATATTGGACTACTATAGCATACAATTAGTTTTTGTCTGACAAGCTTTTTATTCTTAAACAAATCGTAACCAAAAAAACACAGTTAAACACAGTATATACAATTTGGCTCCCCGAAAGTAACTGTTCATTCTTTTATTTATTTACTGAATAAAATATATTTCTTACGCACAGATAAGCAAACCAATTGAAACTCCATAAAACAATAAAAACCAAATTGAATTATTGATTTGTGCCAGGCGAAGAGCATTTGCCGCCCCCTCAATATTCGACGTCGTCAAGTATTTTTCAATGCAAATTTTCTTTTTTGAACACCCCCTAACCTGACTGGTTGAAAATACTTTCATATAGCAAAATTGTGTGCAAATATTTGTTGAAACAGGTTATTGTTTGGGTTCGACAAGTCAATGCGGAAAAAACAACAACAACAAAACAAAACATTATTGGCCTTTCACTTTTTTGTACATACGCTGAAAAATCAATAAAAAAAATAAGAAAAAAACAACAACAATATAAAACAGAAAAACATTTCGACCCAAGCAAACAAAAAAAAACAAACGTAATAAAATAAAAAATCAGCGTACCCGTCACGGTCCATTTTTGGCGACGTCATCTCTGCCGTAAATCGAAGCCAAGGACGTCGCCGCCATTCGGAATCGCTGACACATTGTTATCACTTGTCAATGCAGGTTTCATTCGCAGAGCGTTTAGCCCTCTGCTCCATGGCCGCCAGGGCCCGTTGGGGGCAGCCACGGGGCCAGTTGACAAAAGTTTATCTTTATCCCTGTGCCAGCAGCCGGGCCATGCAACGATTTAATGGATTTTCAAGTTATTTCTGGTATTTTGTTGTAGTTGCCGCAGCTCGCAACTTGCGAATGCGGCGCGCAACTGCAACTACAACAACAGCAACAACAACAGCAACAACAACGGCAGCACAAACAAAGATATCTCGGAAACTCGTTTCTTGCCTGAGGCCAAAGAAAATGCCGCATAATTGCCGCCGTCGCGACGCAACGCTGGATGGCGGAGCGGCGCCCGCGGGGCATGTTGGCCAAATCGACAATGTTGTCAATGCTGCCGCTTTGGCATTTGATTTTATTTTTAACTAGACTGCCCGGCATTGCAGGGGCATTAAAAAGCCACACTACAGATTGACTACGACGATTAACATTTCTATCGCCAGCTCTGTTAAGCTCTAGAAAATTATGAATGTTAAATATTAACCAAAATTGAGATTTTTGTGGCATTTTATTGAAGACATCTTAAGCTTAAATATAAGAGTCGAATTTTATAAAATATTTTTCTGTTATTAACATTTTTAGCAGACTTGGTTTTGCTTACAGTTCACTATACTAATATAATATACGGCTTTTAAAATCAGTATTTTACAGCCGTTTAACATAGCCAACATGAATGTTGTTGAAAGCCGCGTCTGAGTACATACACTTATGTAATTTTAAATGCAATAATCATAACATTTCTGATAATAGTGCTTTAACAGAGCGTGCATTTAAAATACCTCTGTTATTGTCTTGCAGAGAATTTGTTATTTTCTTACCTTCTAACATACGCTTTATTTGCTTAAAGTAAATTTATCCACATGGATTAACTAAATTTGTGCAAAAACAGATTTCTGTTCTTAACTCCCGACAATTTGTGACATTGTATAACATGAAGCTGCTTTAACTTTATTTTATCCACATGGATAAACCAAATGTTAGCCAATAGCATAACTGACAATATGCGACGTAGCTAAATTAGTTTATATCTCTTTATCTGCTTAAAATGTACTAAATGTTAATTGGTTTATATATCTTTATCTGCTTATAATGTATTCTATACACATGTTAGCCAGATAATATGAGATGTAGTTTTAATTAATTTCCAAATATATTTAATTTACTTAAACTTTATTTTATCCACATGGATTAATTGAATGTTAGTATTTATCTCACATTCTTCGTATAGAACTTAGGCTTACGCTAGCAGTTATCCTCTCGTCTCAACGTACGCAGCACATTCGGAGCTTATTTATATAAATTATATTTAAAAGCAATTACAGTCTCGCCAAGAGATACAGGGGAGATATATGAACACGAGTACCAGGCGCAGATACAGGCAGCACTATTTATAGATTCTTTCGAGACGGCTGCCGATTGTCCACGTTTCTACACGGCAATCCCATCTACGAAAGGAAGCACGTATTACATGAATTCGCACCAAGTGACTTTATTCTCAACTTTGAACCTAACACTCCCCCTCCCCCATCATACATTGCCACCTCTGTGCAGCGCCCAATTCAATCGCTCAATGGATTTCACTACAGATTGCAGGTCCCGCTGAACATTGACGCACTCGACGATATGCTCCACACAGCGCTCCCATTTGTGGGTCGCCAGGCGCAGGCTGGCGGGCACCAAAGCGCCAAAGATGTGAGTAACGGGCAGTAGATAACCTCGGGATGGTTCCACATTAAATCGCAACAGTTTGAGGGAGCTGCTCCATCCAATGCCCTGGTCAACGAGGCGGCAGAGGGCGCGATAGGGAATGGAACCGGGTAACCGCGATGCGGCTGCGGTCTGTTGGCTTCCATGCTGCAGGCGGGTTTTGGCCAGCATTAGACGCGCTCTGGATGTGTGTGCCTCCAGCGACAGTTGTTGGCTAATCTGATCCTCAATCAGCTGCAGCAGGTGCAGGTGCAGGACATCCATTAGGCAGCCGGTCTCCTCGTCGGTCGTCATCGCCTTCACCTCCGTGCTGGTTACCTTTTCCACATGTTTGTGTGCTCTGCTCACTCCCTTCATTTGTTTCAGTTTATCTATTTGCCAGTCATCCTCCTCCTTCTCCGCTTCAGTCCTGATCCCCTTTTCCATTAGGTTGCTCACCAAGCTCAAATCCCACCTTGCTTAAATCCCCTTATTCGATAGAAGGTTAAGGTTTTCGATACTAAAACAAATTCAGGTTTTTATGAAAATTTTGAGCAAAACCTCAAAGCAAAAGAAATCGATTTGAAACCGAAAAAATGCGTAGAAGATAAAACTATTTTTTTAATGTTTTTGCAAAGTACTTAATATATGGCATATATGTAATCAAACTTATTTAGTTAAAATGGGCTGAACGAAAAAGAAACTTTTGTTATTTTCTACTTTTTATTTAATTTTGTCATCTTTATTTTATAGCTTGACGCGTTGGTTTTTATACTCGATCACGATGTGACAAAATCGATCAAATCGTTTTATTTCACTCAGTTATATGCATAAAGTATTTGCAGATAGCGATTTAGCGAAAAGTTTTTTTTTTCCCCAAATAAAATTAAAGATGGTTTACTTGTTTATTTTGCAAGAAATATCCATTTTCCCAGAGATATTCATTAAATTAAAAATGTATACGTTTAGAATACTTAATCCTACAGTTCTGCTCTTTGTTTCACTCTTTAAATGTATTTTGATTTCGACAACATCCTTCTTTGTTATTTGCTTCGTATTATTAGTAGCTATTGGATCAGCATAATCCATGCATATCAAGCTATATAGTTGACCTAAAATGCCCAAAGCTCAAAGCACTTTATGTTAAACTGGTTCTTTTGTGTTGAATTCAAGTGACCCTCATCTGTGGCAGATTTGTTGCTTGTGGTTTCATCTCAGACAGCTTTTTTTCGTAGTTTTTTTTTTTTTTTTTTTTTGGAAGGCGTCTTTGGTCCACGCTTCGTTTGGTATTTTAGCATATTTCTCACATAAATCGCAAGCGACTTGGGTAGAGAAATTTTCACGCCTCGCTGACCATTGGCCAAGACGGTGCTCTTTAATCAAAATTGTGTACAAACTTATGCCAAATAGTACTAAATACAGCCCGGCCCCTCAGCCCCCCCTCTCTCTCTCCATCTGTTGCTGCTGCTGGCAAGCCGCAAACATTTTAATAAATTGCCAGTTATTAGTTGTCGGCAGCAGGAAAAAGTGCAATTAAAATGCATTCGAGCTGGAAGAGGCGAGGGGCGTAACTGAAGGAAGTTTGAGGCAAAACAAATTAGCATTAGCATTGACTTGAGCAAAAGAGACAACGTAATGCTACAAAAAAAAAAAAGAGAGCAAAAAGTCGCGAGATAGTTTCCCATAATTTGCGTAGAGCTGCGCACATAATGAGCTCAAGAGCAGCCGGGGAGGGCGTGAAAGAGCGGAGAGAGGAAGTCAGCTGCGGTCACCTGCATTGTAAATGGTGTGAAATTTTTGCAAGGTATCGGCAAAGCAGTGGCTCAGCTGCTGGAGCTGTCAGTGGAGAAGGGGAGGTGGGCGTGGCGGCGGAGTGGCTGCCGCTGCATTGTTCGCAACCGCACTTAGTTTTTGTTATTATTGCTGTAGTTGAAATTTGCATAAATGTTTTTAATTAAGGCATTTAAAGCATATTTTGTTAAGTGGCTTTTAGCTGGGCGAGCATTCAAGTGGCTAATGAAATTGAAAAGGAAGTGAAATGCACATGTGTGCAAATACATATACACACATTTAAATCTATTTACATATGCAAAGAAAGCACTTGCGTTAATACTGGAGAGAAAACGAGCAAGAGAGAATTAACATTGTAATAACATATATGATTAAAATTATAGTGTTCGCAAAACGAAATCAGTTACCGATAATTTTTATTAAGGCTGTGAATAAAATACATATATGGATAAGTTAGATAAATAGATAGACAGTTAGATGTAAATAAATTTTTATATTTATCAAAAAATTACAATAACAATGATAATATTTATTGGTAAAATAACTATTAAGTATATTAATTACTAATTATGTTATTAATAATAGTAATTATTATATGAAAATCTATAATAATATAAAAATAATAATTCCAATAAAAGTAATAACAAACATGTAACATAGACTTTCAAACATTTTATTTGAAAGCTGACCTAAAATATAAGGCGAGGTTTTGAAACATCTGCGCCTTTAGGGCCTAGTTTTTAGGCCAACAAAGTCCGTGTCATAGTTAAATGCGGTTACACAAAGCCAAATCAGAGATAAGTAACTTTTAGCCTCATATTTTGTTTTTAAATGCTTAAAATTTCTTCTTTTGAGAGCTTCTTTGGCAGTGATATGTGAAAAAAGTTCTGTATGTAATCAAATTAAAGGTACAAACTAGCCCAACGAGAAGCTTAACAAAGTGCTTGGGGTTTTAACCTTAGACCGTATCTTAAAAAAGTCAAGGAAGTTCACAGTTTAAGCTAAGATACCTTAACTATTAGCTTTAAAAATTCTTTTTAGATTTTATATATATTTATGTGTATTATATATTATGTGATATTAAATATTACAATATTATTATGTCGTGATAATACAGTTCTCAAAATATTGACAATTTCCTAAAGCTTTTTTTATTGTTTTATATCAATATCCACAATTTTAATAGCATCGCTTAGCTAACGAGCGATTGAAATAAGTAGCTTAAATTGAAATTGATTGAAAAATATTTTTGCACAGTTGCAACAATGTTGCAAAGACGAAATACCAACGGTGATTCGATGTTGCACGTTGCAAGCCAACCGAAATTTGCAAGTTTCCCTTTTGGTTCTGCTGGCAGCTCATCTAACTAATGGCTACCCATTGCAGAGTTGACATGGCGCTGCTATTTTTTTGCTCTCCCCATGCTGCACTGTCAACAGAGCTGAACAATTTTTATTTATGCGCTTTTGTAGCGCCAAAATTCTCGACGGCAGCCGTCAGTCAACACTGGGAGATTGCCAGGGAGGTGGACAGCACGGACAGTCGGACGGGCAAATAGACGGACTGGGATATGGACAGTCGTGGACGGACTGCCAGACCGGCAATATGGCGGAGGCCGTTGGAACGATGGAAAGCAAACAAACTGTAAACTGGGGAACGCCACTCAAAGTCGCGGCTTCCTGGCTGACACACTTTATGCCCCCGTCCAAGAGACGCCACTTGGCATGACGGGCGGGGGGTGGCGGTTGGGGAGGGGGGATAGTGGATAGAGCGTGTATCGGAAGCCTTTTGCTTGCCAGTCTAATTGAAGTCGTGTGCATAGCTTGCAGCTTTTTATTTTTTGCCTTATCTGGCAGCCACAGAAACTAACTTTGACATTATGCGCCACAAATTGTGGCAATTTAAAGCCAATTTAAGTCGCTGCAACAGAAAATATTTCACAGCTCCAGATAGCAAATTCCCGCCAAACCCGCTCAATGAAGCGAATCAGATCCGTTTCCCCCTCTCTCTCTCTCTCTCTCTCTCTCTTATTTCTCTTTCTTTTGCGCTCTACCCATCTTTCTCCTTAATCCACCGTTTCAACTGTCTGCCACATGGTCTAAAGGTAACAATTTATATAATGAAACTGATTTAAAATTTGTGATGTACAGGCCGCAAGCGCGAACTGAGCTCGGTAATTACCGGGCCTGGCCAAAACAACAGTTATAAAAGAGGCGTCCAGGAAAGTCCGAAAATAAGACGACATGCCTGAAAGCCAAAATGTGGATCTTAGCGAAGTCTAAATACTCTTAAATGTGTGCGCTAGAATGTTCTCGATTGTTTCAGCAGTGATCGATTGTCTTTAATTGTGTTATCAAATTTGCAAAAGAGATTTAAAAAAGTAATTGGAATAAATGTATTCAGAAAATATTAAAAGTATATAAAAAAGAACAAATTACGATTAAACTGTGTTAATGAAAATATTTGAGATTTTATTGTTAAATTAGTTGGAATGATGGCACTGCCTAGCATTTAAATTTTTGCAAATTTGCAAATATAATGTACCCATCACAAATTTCAGACTAATTTGAGGAATATTATTTTATTTTCAATGAAATTCCTCATAATTTTAATTTGCTGTAATAAATTTAAATGAAGTATAAGCTAGTTTTGTTTCCAAGCGCCTGCTAGAATGTTTGCAACTTCGATTGTTTCTGCAGTGATCGATAGTCTTTATTCCTACTGTCGAATTTGCTTTGGAACAAAAGTTTTAAAAAGTATATAAAAATGAGAAAAATTAAGATTAAACTTGGTTTACAAAAATATTTGAGATCAACCTCAAAGATGTTCAAATTCTTGAAATCATCTAGCTTTCAAATTTTTGCCTTTTTATTAATCAAACAAAATGTACACATAATAAACAAACGTCAGACAATTTTGAAGTATGATTTTTCAAAATAAACTTTTGTTTTAAATTTATTATTTATTGTTTTGCAAGGTCTCACTGCCTTATGAACAATATGTTACATTAAAAACTATTTTTAAATAAGGTTTTCATTAATTTAAGAATAAATTTGAAGTCTTTCCTGCCGTTACAAATAAACCTTTGAGATTTGTAATAGCCACTCACATAGGGTATCTGAAATTGAACAGAAAATTGAAACAAGTTTAAGAACTGAACCGACGGGTGTCGGGACCGCTGCCGCTGTTGGTCACCTGTTTGGCCGGCTCGTTGGGATGCGTTATTTCGATTACTCGCCCAAAATGTATTTGTGCCATTGCGACGAGGAGCCCAGCCGCAGCATGATTTGGCAAACTTGGCAACTTTCTTGTGGCATGCAACGTGCAGTAGGAAAAACCCGTTGCACAAATCATCTGTTGGATCGCGCATCTCCAGCCCAACCCACCTGACTAGGCAACTTTTCGTGTGGGAGTCTCTGCCAGATTTTGCGGTTACTTTGAAAAATCTTTGGAATTCTTTTTTCTACTTATATTTTTATTTTTCCTTAATTCTTTCTTTTTGTTTGATAAAAAAGAAAGTTGACATAAATTGTTGGCCCGAAGTTTTTTTTTTGCGCGCGCGCTTGCCCAGTTGAAGTTGCGGTAGCAAAAAGTTGCCAGTTGCTGTCTTTTGCCATTTGCTGTTGTTGTTGTGACTGTTGCTGTTGTTGTTGTTGTTGTCTTGTGTCGTGCGCAGGAAGGAAATAACTTGGGCGACGAGTGCAGAGGAGAGCTGTGTACAGCGGATAGTTTTTGGCAAGTTATTGTGGGATTTTGGTGTTGAAATGAAATGCATTTGAAAGTTCGTGAAACAAGTTAATCGCCTTTGTCTCCGTTTGTTTATGGCTTGCTGCATGGCTACATGAAAAGAAAAGCAATGTGATAATTGAGACTTTGATGATTATGAAGTGTAGAATAGTTTACGACTTATGCATTCCTCAAAACGTGTTTAACAAAAACAATTGCAGTCAGCAATGTGTTGCTTTCAGTGCTAATTAAATTTGCGATCAATTCTTATTTATGGAATGCAGTTCCTACTTAAAAATTAAAACTGTAAAATTTTTTAATTCAAAACACTGCGTTTTGAAATTCATTATTTTAAGTCGGCATATATCTTAAAGGTTGCAAAAAATATATAAAAAAATTTGCAAAAGTATCTTACATATAACATAAGGTGTGGTAAAAAGAAATCCATTATTTTTGCATGAAATTGAAGGTCTGATATATATATGTATAAATCTATATAAATAATAAATCTATATGCAATGCGTAGAAATTGCCAAATCTTAATTCAGGAATTTTTTCTGGATCTTTAAAAGTATCCATTTTATTTACTTAACTCTTCATTAATGTTGAAAATGATTGAAATTAATTGATATTCTTAGGTTTTAAGGTTTCTCTCCCATTTTTCCTTATAATTAAATATCAACAATAAAGTGCTTATATTAGTTTAAACAATAAGTATATTTCATAGATGGAGAACTTATGCTTAATAAAATTTGTATATTATACATAAATAGCAATAAATAAATAATTTAAATTCTCTTTTAATTTTTTGCAGCAAAAATATCAAGTTGTTAACCAAACTCAGCTCGGA
The DNA here is from genome assembly GCA_035043565.1 of Drosophila robusta. Taxonomy (NCBI): domain Eukaryota; kingdom Metazoa; phylum Arthropoda; class Insecta; order Diptera; family Drosophilidae; genus Drosophila; species Drosophila robusta. The sequence continues at coordinate 3,120,708 of JAWNMW010000572.1, forward strand.
CAACAACCGCACAACCCAAGATCACAAAGTCTAGCTCAGGCAACAACCAAACACGGAAATCACCAACGTCTTAGCACATGCAAGCACCAATTAGACAATCTAGCGCATGCACAAACGCAAACAATCATTAACGGCACATGCTTAGAGCTTTTGCAGCACAAGAAAGCTTTACAGCATGGCATCCGCAGCACCAACAACAGCAACAATAACAACAACAACAACAGCAACAGCAACGACAATGTCGCAAAGCAATGACACAAACCCAACAGCAACGGACGATGACTACATAACCGTTGTTGAAGTCGACGATCCCACATCGTCCACCAAAGACACAAACCATTTGAAGAAGCTAGTCAAACGGCAAAGCTCCGTAGCCGAAGACTCCTCATTTATCACCGTGTTGACCATCAACGAGCAGCAGCAGCTGCTCCAGCAGCAACAGCAGCAACAGGATCAGCCGCAGTCGCAACCGGCACCGGAACCGGAACCGGATGAGCCGGAGCACATAACCGTTTACCGGCTGCCGGGTGAACGTCTCGGCTTTGGCCTCAAATTCCAGGGCGGCACACGCAACACGGAGCTGGTGCAAAAATTGTACATACAATCGTGCGCCGCCGACAGTCCCGCCTCCAAGGTGGCCACCAGTTGGGGCCATCTGCGCGAAGGCGACGAGATCCAGTCCATCGATGGCCGCCAGGTCTCGCAGATGACGCGCATCGATTGCGTGCGCTGCCTCAAGGATAGCGTGGCCATCAAGCTGATCGTACGCAACGGTCACGGCCAGAAGCCGCCCAGCGAGGAGGAGCACCCAACCGAGGTCTCCATATCGCTGAATGCCCAACCACCGCCACCGCCGCCGGTGCCGCCACGCAAGCTGGTTAGGCGCCAGAACTCAAAGGAGGCCGCCGTACAACTAATTGTCGATAAGCCGCTGACGCCGCCGCCCGATGCCGAATATTATATCAATCTGTTTGCCGAGTCTCTCAAGGCCGGCTCCGAATCGGATGACACGGCGAGCACCATTTCCACAGTCATCGATAAGCTATCAATGGGCTCCAATTACTCATCGGACACGGAGCTGGCCAGCAGCCTGAACGGACCGGAGCTGGCCAAGCTCGTGCAACCGTTCACCCTGCTCGAGCAGGAGTTTCAACTGGAACAGCCGCTCGGCCAGCCAAAGCTGCTCATACCGGGCAACAACTACGAGAACGTCGAGTTCAAAACGGAAAAAGTCAATGTCTATGAAAATGTGGAGCTAAAGAGTCCGCTCGGCACACCGACGCCAAAGCCGCGCGTGCTGCTGGCCACCGTGGAGCCAAAGAAACGCTCCATTATACCCATGCCGCGCAAGATGGCCACGCCCAGCAAGCTGCCCATCGAGGTGGCGCCGCCTCGAATTCCATGCGATTCACCCACCACGCCCACCAACGAAACAGCCAACCCCGAGTCGCCCAAAACGCCCACAAATGAGGCCAGCAAAGAGCTGCGGGAGCCCGCCACCACCACCAAGATACCCAAGGCCAAGCCGATGGGCTCGATAGTCAGTCCGGGCTTCTCGCGCGCCAAAACCGAGGGCGAGATCAGGCTGCATCTTCAGCCCGTTAAGCAACAGTCACCGCAGCTGAAATCTCGTATACCCATTGTCACAACGCCAGTCCAGAAATCACCGCCGGCGGTCAAGTCAACAGTGGCTCTAGCCTCGGTGTCGCCAGTCGGCTCCAACATTCCTCGACTGCTGCAGAAGCAAAAGTCCGAAACGGACCTCAAGCTGGGCCTCTATCGCAGCAAGTCCAAGGATTCGAGTCCCAGTCCGGGATTGGGGCGTGCGCCGCTGCAGCGCGCCAACTCCGCGGAGGCGCCCGCTAGGACAACGCCGGAGCGCACCTTCATACCCGTGCTGCTCAACAGCAGCTCCAGGAGCAGCTCCAACTCCAACGAATCGCTCAGCTCCGTGTGCAGCGGCGGCAGCAATGGCCGTTCGCCCAAAGGACCCAAGCCGAAGCCGCCGGAGCGCGTCCAATCCCTGCCGAAGACCCAAATACCCAAGCTGCAGACGCTGCCGACGACGCCGCCGCAGCAGCAGCCCAAGCTGAGCATGCAGACGTTCAAGCAGGCCGCCAATGGCACGCCCCCGGCGACGCCCGTGAACACGCCCTCGCCCACGAGCAATCGCGAGATACGCTTCAAGATTCAGACGTACGAGAGCAAGGCCCAGGACGAGGACAAGCTGCCCAGTCTCTTCGATCTGGTGCACAAGCAGGACGCCCACGAGAAGCCGGAGACTTCAGCGAAGCCGCCGCAACGCGACATCGCCGCCCTGCTGGCGGCGGCCGCTGCGGAGGCCGCCGATCTGGCCCGGGAATCGCCGCCGCCCCTGGTCGTCGGCAAGTGCACCAAGATCGTGGACGATAATCAGAGCAACACGTGCTACTCGAGCTCCAGCAGCGACGAGGATGACGCCGAACAGGATGATGTCGATGCCGCTGAGCGCGAGTACATCTGCGAGGATGGCGAGAAGCTCGGCCCGCCGGAGCTCATCAATGGTCCGGGTCCCTCGGAGGCGTACTTCAACATGTACTGGCACTCGAATATGCTGCCCACCATCGGCGAGGTCGAGGAGGAGTTCTCCTCGCTGGAGCCGCAGTCCCTGACGAACGGGTGAGTTCTTAATAATGATGTGGATTAAACGGGCGGCAAGCGAAAATTTTAGATTAATCTATATGGCATACAAAAGCAGAAACGCTGGCAAAAGAGCTGGGAAACGGGCTAAGTGTAGATAGGAAATCATTGAAGGTAAATAAACTGTCAAGGATTTGAGTCTAAACAGGCGGGAAGAGAGGCTAAATATCTCAGAGCTTAAGTTTTCAGATTGATCTAAGTAGTACCTCAAAATCTAGAATCTAGATTAGTTGTCAAAAGAGCTGAGAAACGGGCTAAGTGTAGATAGGAAATCATTAAAGGTAAATAAACTGTCAAGGATTTGAGTCTAAACAGGCGGGAAGAGAGGCTAAATATCTCAGAGCTTAAGATTTCAGATTGATCTAAGTAGTACATCGAATGAATCTAGATTAGTTGTCAAAAGAGCTGGGAAACGGGCTGAATTTAGATAGGAAATCTTTAAAGGTAAATAAACTGTCAAGGATTTGAGTCTAAACAGGCGGGAAGAGAGGCTAAATATCTCAGAGCTTAAGATTTCAGATTGATCTAAGTAGTACCTCAAAATCTAGAATCTAGATTAGTTGTCAAAAGATGTGGGAAACGGGCTGAATTTAGATAGGAAATCTTTAAAGGTAAATAAACTGTCAAGGATTTGACGGCTGTGTACTTAAAGAACACAGAGATATCTAATCTGTGTTTTTTTCGGATTCAAAGTGTGTAAATCAAAGTATAAGAGCCATTTTTGCAGCTAAAAATTAATTGTTTACATTTATTAAGTTGCTAAAAGATTTATTTATTTTTTTCAACTTTTATTCAAAAGTTTTAAAAACACAAATTACATTTCCAATATTTATTTTTTTTATACTGCCAACTCATTGAAAATGAATAAATCAGGGTGTAATAGCTTTGTGCAAATGTATGTAACAGGCAGAAGAAAGCACCACGGATCTCAAAAAGTATATATATGTATATCTATATATATCTTTATCTTGGTCTGGCTGTCCGACTGTGGGGACTGACCGATCTCAAAAACTATAGGAACTGGAGAATTTAAATTTGAAACATATATTCTTGTGTACCACACGTAGGATAAGTTTATATATATTAAATAATATATGTAATATATTTTTTAATACTCCTTCACGAAGTGAAAAGAATATATTGCCAGCTAGAAAGCTAGAAATTTGAAATTTAGAATATGTACTCGTGAATACCCGCGTTACATAAAGTGTTCAGATTTCTTGGGTGCACCCACGGGGGGCGTGGCAAATCAATTTAATCTGAATATCTTAAAAGCTAAATACCTAGAATTTATAAGACGGATTACTGAAGATCGATTTGGCTGTGCCTCCTTGGGGCGTGGCAAACCGATTTAATCTAAATATCTTGGGAGCGGGTAAGCCGCGAAAATCCATATCTCCTATAATTTTAGAGCTGGAGTCAGCAAATTAAGCAAATAGCTTCCTGATTACATCCGAGCCGACAAAAAGTTATGCCACGCCCCCTTGCACTCCCACAAATTCCGAAATTCGATAGTCGGTTACACCCGACTGCAATTGATTTTAGCTTCTCTTGACGATTTATTTATATTTCACTTTTGGCAGTTGATTAGAGGGCATCTCCCAGTCGAACACAGCCGACTGGTGCACTCTCACTTGTTATTGTAAGTTTTCTACAAACAAAAGTATATTTTTTCTTTAGTAGAATACAATGAAGCCATTGTGGAACATTAGAAGGCCGAACCTTATGCAATCCATCAAATGCGAGTCATATTCTTGGCCAGATAGGGCTTTCCAGGTTTCGGCCGTTGCCAAAATTGTGTGCAAATTTGCGATATCAAATAATAGTAGAAACTTTCACACGCACACACCTCTAGGGTGGGCCGGGGGCTACCCCCGTTTAGAGTCTGATAAGAGGTAAATGCCGGTGTGCTCGGCTGATAAGTGACTGGAAATTTGTATGCGCAACTGATAACAGTTAATGGCAACTGACGGCATTTCGAACGAACGAACGTTCGGGCCAATTAGTTCTATTTGGAAAGGCGAAAGGCAAAGGTTTTCGGCTCTGCATTGAATTTAGCGGTATTGAATTTTGCGCAGCATTTCAAAACAAGCAGCTGTCGGACAAATTTCCGTTCGCTGTAGCGACAGGTGGGCAGCGAGAGGGGGGGGTGGCAGGTTACGGGTTAATTAACACACATGCATACATTTACGATAAGAGAGCCAATCATTCTAATTACACAATGTGATATACGCCTGTCTAACCCACAGCCAACCGAGCGCGTTTGTGGAGGAGTTGAAGAAGTTGCCAAAGTTGCCAGTCAAAATGGAAGTTGAAGCCGCAAAGAGCGACGATAAGTGTGTCGAGCCGGTGGCGGCTCAGGCCGACCAGACAGCTGACCGGGAGAGCAGCAGCAGCAGCAGCAGCAGCAGCGCCAGCAGCACAACAACGAAGCGCAGCGAATCGAGCAGCCGGCAGGAGACGAGCGAAAGCAGCCAAAAGAGCAGCAGCAAAACGCAGCGCACGATTACCACCAAGGTGGTCACCACCAAGACGAGCAGCACCACGAGCAGCAGCAGCGCAGCAGCAGCTGCTCCTCCTCTAGCTTTCTGAGTCCCACGGCGGATGTTGCCTTCCGGCTGCAGCCGTATGAGGAGCGCGAGGAGGCGCCAACAACGACGCCGGATGGAATCACAATGACCGTGCGCGAGGAGCGTCGCGTGGTTAGCGAGCAGCAGACGCTGAGCGAGCTGAGGACGCGGGATGCGCTCACCGGTGAGGAGCAGCTGCTGACCAGCGCCGAGTCCAAGTCAAGCAGTGCGCGCTTCAAGAAGATCAGCAGCAACGACAATCTGCTCGACCTGGACGATGTCGAGCAGCTGCAGCCGTTGACTGCCGCCGTCTCGGAGGAGACGCGTCTAACGGAGCGCCTGGACAATCCACAGGATAAACAGAGTATTGAAACGGGTATTTTGACATTATCCGAATGTGGCAAACAGCTGCAGCTGTCCGAAAATGGCGCCATCAGCTACACCGAATGCGAGCAGACCGAACAGCAGACCTATCTGGAGGGCCAGCAGATACTCAGCACGGTGACCGATAACGATAACGATAACGATGCGCTGCCGACGCTGGAGCGTGAGCTCAGCGAGACGCTGACGATCACCAGGGACGGCGAGAAGCAGGTGACCAAGCGGCTGGAGCAGAGCAAAGAGACGCCCGGCAAGAAGGGCGCCAAGCTGCTGAAGAAGACCGACGAGGAGCGTCGCCTCGAGCAGGAGGCCCAAAAGATTATCGAGAGCTATCAGAAGGTCAAAAAGGAGACCGAAAAACTCTACAATCTGGAGCTGGCCGACGATGAGCAGGGCTTCGATCTGAGCGCCTTTGAGCAGGTGGAGGAGCCGACCCATGCAGCCGAACAGCAGCCGGAGGAGCTGCCGAAGGAGCCCGTCGTCGAGGACGAGCTGGGCTATGTGCTGCACAAGAATATTATAGATACACCGCAGCCGGAGCCAGCGGCAACGAAATCGTTGCCCAAGTCGAAGCCACCGTTGCCCAGCAATAAGCCAAAGGTGTCGCCAGCGGTTGTCAAGCCCAAAACGGCGCCACCGCCCGTGCCCAGCAAGCGCAGCGAATTGGGCCTGGCTGGCAAACCGACGCCAACGCAGCGACGCAGCAGCCTGGAGCTGAGTGCGCCCAAGCCGCTGGAGCGCATCATTGTGGGCGTGGAGCAGACGGAACAACTTAGCCCGATTATCTTATTGGCCAGCGTTGATCTGCCCAATGTGACGGCGACGTCAACGGCTGCTGCTGCTGACCCCAACAACAAATCGAATGACAATGATAATCTTGTCGCCCAAGCTGTTGACCTGCTGCAGGATGAGCTGCACTTTGAGAGCCACAAGCTGCCGAATGCGGAGCGACAGCGGCAGGTCGAGGGCGAGGTCGCCGTGTCGGGGCACGGACCCGAGCCAAACGCCATCATTCTGAGCGCCAGCTCATCGATGACATCAACAGCCTCGTCATCGTCGTCGTTGGCGGCAACGCCAATAACAACGCCAATTTTGGTATCAGCAACGTCATCACTAGATTCGGTCAAAAGTGTCATCGAGGTCATCAATGGGCATGCCAATGACAGTGCCGAGAACGGCAACGACAACGGCACCAACAACAACAACAACGAAAACAACAACAACAACAACAACAACGACGACTGCATTGGCCTGAATGGAGCCGTTGCAGCTGCTGACGAACCCAACGCGGAGCATGTGGAGAATGTGTCAACGTTGGCGCTCGATAGAGAACACGAAACAGGTGAGTGCATGTCGGACACATTGATTATGGGGGTTAAGACTTGGGCAAGTCCCAGCGGCGGCTATTTCCTAAATCGAGCTGTCTCTGAGAAACATTATTAGGTTCTTGTTTGGGTCACTTTTGATAGCCATTTCCATATATTTATTCTAATTGTAAGCCCTTTATATACCATATATAACTAAGCTTTGGGTACCGAACCGAATATTAAATACCCTTGCAGACATATTAAAAATATGTCTATAATTCTCTTGTTACAAGATAGATACTTTGCCAAAAAATATATTGGCTTAAGATATCAAAATTGTAGTTTGGTTCCAGACCTAAAAAACGCAATTAAGAAACATTATTTTTATAATATATTGAATATATATGTATTATATTAATATCCTTTGTTAATTTATTTTCCGTGCTTACATAATTCATTAAATATATTATAAAAAATAATTTACGATTTGAAAAAAAGCAAATAATATCAGAAATTTTTTTAAACTAAAATATAAAGTATAATATCAACATTTTATTTTGATTGTCACTTTCTCAAAATATAACGCTTACTTTTGCATAAGATTGCAATAACACTGCTATCACAAGAAATATTTAAGTAGTTTGTTCATCAATTTGGGTACTGTGTCATTATTATCTATATTTCCCCTTATTGATAATTCACTTGTTTTTAGCACGAAATCAGTTATTAAAGATTGTGTTTGATTTCATGAGAAACCAATTTAAAGTTCCCTGTATGATGCCATCAACGATTTCAAAAATATTATGCAAAGTTAAAATGTTTAATTTGCGAGAAGTGAGAATCAAAGAACGAAAACAAGAACAAAAGCGAAACAAATGGAAATTTTTAAACTTTTTAACGCATGTTATTTGAAAACCACGTAAATAATTTGTTAAAAATGAAAAAAACTCAAGTGTTGATTGATTTTTTTTATTGAAAGCAGACTAGTTCGATGTTGGTATTATTTGGCTCATATTTTAGGAGCATTGTAATGCTCACAACTGCCAACTTTGAACAGTATATCTCATATATATTTGGTGTATATATATATTGGTTCGCTTTGATATGCAAACACCTATCTTTATTCTGCAAAATTTGATAATTTCAAAAATGGGGTCATTGTTTGCCCAGCAGTTTCCAATAGGCGTTCTGCTGCGGTCAATGTGGCTTTCAACTGCCCGTTTGGCCGCTTAGCAAACTGATTTTTGACAACTCTCGTCTCTAAACCGGCCGTCAGTTAGTCGGACGCATCCAATTATTGGTCAGTGTATGCGTGCCACCCTCCGGGGCCAGCTGCCAGTGACCGCAATTTGGAACTCAAATCTGTGCAGTTCACATTTTTCCCGCTGCCCCCCATCCGCATTACTCCCCCCTCCCGGCCCTGGTTTGCATTTTGTTTGCCCTTAGCATATGCAAAATGCCACTAATGGACTTTATGGACTTTTTTGGTCCAACTGAAACTGAAACTGAAGCGTTGCCTCGATTTTCGACAACAGTTTTGCTGGTCAACAGGGTCTAGTTATTAGTGGCCTGCTTTTGGCCGCTCTAAATGCAATTTTGGGAGTAACTTTTTGTGCTGAACTTGTTTGCAGGGAACGTTAGAGGTAGTTAGAGTCATATAATCTGGTTAGCAATATATGTGCGATCTACAAATTATTACAGATGTGTTTAAATTGAAAAATATGGTTAATGATATTTTTGAAATGTTTCTATTATTTCAAAATCAATGTATCATTAATACTATTTATTATTTACTATATTTATTATGGTCAAGAATCATAAATTTCTCAATTATTCCTTAATTCACATTAATCTTCTTCGTCTTCTTAAGTATATATATTTAAAAACATACCATTTATATAAAGTATAGGCATTAGCTGCGATTTTATTGATTCATTTTATATATTTTTGCAATTATCATTAAAACACAAATTTTCCTGTTTTTTTTTGGAATTTGAAACACATTTATTCAATATTGGCAATAATATATCGGAATCCGAATATGAATTTTACATTTGAATGTAAAACCAAATGCCCGAAGTCGACAATGCTGTGAATTATAATATAAAATATGCGAAATTTATTTTACCATATAGAGCAAATTATTTTCATTTAACTGTCCGCATAACACAGAAACTGAATGTTATAAATAAAACTCTAGAAAAAATTGCACCAAAATGCAAATTGCCAGAGAGGAAAATAGCAACGGTAAAAAGAACAGTATTGCGCATACGACGCGTGTGCGTATGCCGCATATGGCCATCTCGCTCGAACGTAATTGTTTGGCTTAAATATTTCATGTGCATTGGATTTGCGTTACCTGTGCAAACGAGACATTTGCATTTTGGCTATAAAAACAAACCGAATCCAATGAGCAGCCACACAGAGCTGAAGGGGGCAAATAAAATATTGGCAAAATGTTTTAATTAAACAAAAAACTGACAAATATTGGCACCTGCATTGCACACAGGTGCGAGTGAGGCATGCGACAAAGAATTTGCATACCAAAATGCATTTCTGGGCCCCCCCCCAATATTGGTTTGCGGTGCGGTACAGTTTGGGGGTTTGAACATATCCTTTGCAAAATATTAATGAAATTTTGCCGGGAACTGAATTGCATTTGCATATGATACAGTGGGCCAGGCGGACCACAAATTGCGTAGTCGCAATATCGTAAATAAATTTTGTATTCTACATGCCGAAGCCATTACGCACGTTTTCTAATCTAATCGATATCTGTAAGTCGACTCATATATGCAATTTTAATTGTTTTTTTCCTTTCCTTTTTCTTTCGAACAATCATAAAATTTATAATTGATTTAACGATTCAAATATTTAAGACGTTCATAAAAACTGGAATTGTATCCACTGTTCCGATTGAGCTTCCTTTTCAGAGGTATTTATGGTACATTGCTTTTAGTGTTGATTATTTTTTGGCTGTGACATGTTGACTGATAAAACTTAACAAATGTGCAATTTCGGTGATTATTTCGTGAATTTTACTTTTGCTACTTTTCTGCCATGCTCTTTTCATGCACTTGCTGAGGGAATTTTATATAAGACATAATCGATCCAATAAAGTTTATTTACTCGTGTGTTAACTTGCAATTTTGGGTTTTAGTTTTGAAGCCATCGTAAATATATGCATATTTATATATAAGTATGATTAAATAGGACGAATGCAACATAAAATTTTGATAAGAAGATTGTTAAATAAATTAAGATTTTTTAATTTTTATTGTTTTGCAGTCACTGCAAATTTAAATATTTAAATAGGTTTTTGTTTAAAGATATCAAATATATTTGTTTTTGCTGATTCCGCATATCTTGCATAAATATGGAATTAAAGCTGTTTTCATGAGATACATATGAGTATATATCTATAAATATATTTTCTGGAATTTTGCTGTCATAAAAATAAATATTTTTACGGTGCGTTGGCTTTCATAACTTCAATCCTGTCTATCATTTGCGCTCTCTCTCTATCTTATTCTCTACTTATCTCCTTAATGACAAGTATTTTTATGGGCGAAATGCATTGGCGTGTTTTCATATCGAATGTTATCTCTTATCAGTTCACAAAAACTTTGTGCACGCTTGACGATTTTGTGCCCATATGGCGATTGGGCTCGATACTTTTCGATAACACTTTATCAATATATGGCCAAAGTTATTGATGTTGTAATTGGCAACAGTGCCCAAACATCTCGCTAATCCGGCCAACTAAACCTACCCAGCTCCAGCTGCTCCCCCCACCTCCAGCTGCCCAGTGGAACGTCCACGTCATCGCCAGCCACTGTGTTCAGTGTTCAGTGTTCAGTCAGTGCACTCAACACTTTGGAATTGGATTTGGAGTCATAATGGCCAGCTGACTGAATGACTGACAAGTTGTGTGTGCCCCCCTCAGCGGGGCCAGCCCCGCTTTTGGGTCCCGCATAATTGCTTTTGGGCACATGGCACCCACTCAGGCGCCTGCGGTTCGGGCTGCAGCTGGAACGGAGCACTTGGGCACCCGGCCACTGGGCTAATGAAAATGCATGACGGGAAGTTGGCGCTGGCCGAAAGTCCATTCGAGTCCTGTGTGCCCTGTGTGTTTTTGCCTCTGTTGTTGTTGCCAACAGTCTTCTGGCGGGTCCTGCACTTTACTTATGCTGTTTGTGTACGAAAAGACAGATGGAGATGGAGTTAGAAATCTTTTAAATAAAATTTAATAACTATATTATCATTTAGATTCAGTTTAAATTGTTATCCATGTTCTTAACTTCGAGTTAACCATCCAAAGAAGAGAGCGCAAATTTTGAAAACAATATGTGGCTCGACTTTATAGCTAAAGTTGTATATAAATCTTTTAAATAAAATTAATTAAACGAGCGGAAAGTGAAAAAATAGTACATCTGAAGACTTTATAGTTAAGTTAAAATACAAATCTTTTAAATAAAATCAAATAAATACATCATTATTTAGATTCAGTTATTCAGTTCCATTATTCTCCTTGTTTTAAAGTTACTTATACTATTTGTGCATCTAAAGAAAAGAGTGGAAAGTATAAAAAAATACATAGCTCGAATAAGAGACAGACTTGAGTTAAAAATTTTATAAATAATTTTAAAAATAAATATTATTTTTATTTTCCTTTTTCTTTTATCATTTAGTAACCTTTTTGTTTAGATTCAATAAAAGTTTTTTCCTTGTTCTTAACGTTTAAAGTTCAAGTTTTCTATTGCATACTTTAACGAGGCTGTAATAAATAAGAAAGCCTTGAATTTAAGAGAAACTTAGTTTACTTTCAAAACTGCCAAAAGTATGCCACATAAAAGCTTAAGAAATTGATTTACAAACTAAAATTCAAAACGCAGTTAAATATTTATGATTTTAGGTATTTTTTCGATAATTATTTACTTCAATTTTAAGGGTACAAATTATTCGTTTATTCCATTCGCCTTTTCAATTCTTGCTTTTTTCGTCGCTTTAGCTGCGCTGTGGTTTACAATTTTCAATTGACAGCCTTGTCTGTCTGTCTATTTGATTACAAGTGTTGTAGACATTTGCAGGTCAAAATCTACCAAACCTCTCCCACTCCCAACCTCCCCGCCCCTCCGACTTCACTTGACAATCGCACAGCCAAATTGTGTGTGTCTGTGTCACGAACATTGCGCAAAATTTATCGCTTTTGTGCATTTAAAATTAATTTCAAATTAATTTTCAATTCGATTTTCGGTGCTACCTTCTCGGTGTGATGTATGTCTGTTAGTTGTTGTCGGTTGTTGGTTGTTGTTGCTATCGCAGTTGTCTCCATGTAATTACATGTCGTTGTTGTTGGCGCCTCGGGGTCTTTTGATTATATTTTGTAGCTAATTTTGCTGTTTGCGGTTTTGTCGTTTTAAATTGTTTGGTAAATAAAACTATCGACTGTTGACTTTGGCTCGTTTGGGGGCATTGGGTGCGGGGCGTTGCGGTTGTGGTACTCGAATTTAATATTGCCAAACAATTTTTCACTTTATCCAAAAGGTTCAAGTAGTGCCATTAGTGCCAAAGATTAAATGCCCTTACATAAAGTATATTTTTTAAATGGAAACTAAGGCACTCTGAACATCAATTTAAATGTGTAGTGAAATTAATTTTATATTGTTGGATTTATAGCTGGGTATTTGATAAAATTCTTCAACTTTTCAAAATTCAAAATAAAAGTTAGTTTGGTAGATACAGTTATTGCCAACTATGCGTTACGTATTTCATATTAAAGTTAGATTACCCACTGCAAGAATTTAAAACATGTTAAAGCGAAAATTGATCCGAAACTACATGAAAGCGAGCAACAAAAAAGTTTATAATAGTTTTTACACCCTGATGGGTTAACACCGACAAATCGATATGAACCGTTAGCTATCCCACAGTGATACCACAAAGCAACGGCTTTAACGGCAATTCCAATTGGAATCCACAAACCGATTGGCACCGCAAAACGCTGTCAAATTCACAGTTGATTTGATTGATTTAAATGGCATTTAATTTGACAATCGATGAGCCAGAAAATACAGTGCCGAGCACTTCAAGAGGCGTTCAACCATAGGGTCAAAGGGCAACCTGATTGACTGATTTGATTTGATGCAGCTGCCATAAAAACATTTCGACGTCCGCTCCATAAATAATATGCAAAATAATTGCGAACCGTAAAGTAATTGCAGCCTGTTAACCTGGCTGAAAAGGAGCGAAGCATGAATAAAGAATGATGTAGCAAAGGGCTGAAGTGATTGAATTTTTCCACATCCCCCGCTCCGCCCAACCCCATCGAATAGTAGCTGCTGTCATTTACTCTACACTCAAACGATTCGCTTGTGAAATATGAATTCGGTCCCTTTATGCCATACTTGTGTATCCGCCCCTGCCACATATGAGTTATATATTGGCTCCAGACACAGCACAAACAGTCGGCAAAATAACATAAGGATGAACAGACATCGGGCATTGCGCATTGAGCATTGGGTCAATATTGTCAGCGTATTTAAATGTGCTTAAGCGCGGCGAAGTGCAAGTCCTGAAATGGACAACAAACAAACAATGGCAAAAGACCGTTGAATTGGTCGGCGACCCAGTTTTATTTATTTATTTATTTTTTTTAAAGTGCTGCTGAAGCAGAAATTTTTAGGCCGGAATATACTTATTCAAAAAAAGCCAAATAATCAGCTAATATGTGTATACAACTGATTAGAAACTGATTGTTGTACATATATATTTATACCTATTAATTAAAAACTGATTACAACTTTATGGCATATTAAATATCTTCGCTTATGTGTTTATTAACTAAAGTTATTTTCATTTAACTGACAAGGACAGAAATCATTTTATATAAATGAATCTGCATGTATTTTGTGTAGGGTCTGAAGTATGCGATTAATAAATTATTGCTTATATGTATCTAAAATGTCTTATTTAATGCGTTAGGTTTTTTGTGACAAAATATTTAATCATTAGATTTTATCGAAGCCTAATATGAAATGAGAATTTGTGTATTTATTTAATTTTTCTTGATTTCGTCCGAATTGAAACAGTTACGTTTTTTACTGAAAATTTTTGTTTTTGGCAAATTAATATAGTTTTTTTATATTGAATGTCTACAAACTGCACTAACACTAGGATTATAAGATTATTAGACAGAGTTTTTGAAATTTTAAACATCTTAAGGACTTTTCGGAATATTCCAATGTTCAAAATGTTTTTTAGACACGAAATGTTTTTTAGCTCAGTTCGTTTACCAAATTAGTATACTAGCATCTTGGAGTCGATTTCGCCAACAACATCCGGAGCATATTTGTTTAATATAATAATAAGTGTCTTAATTGCTTTCAGAAATGTATATAATATAAGACATGACTTTAGCTGAACATAGAAACTAGCTAGTATTTTATATTAAATTTAACGTTTTGACGAAGCCAACAGAAACAGTTCCATAAATGTACAGTTTGCACAATTCGCCAACGCATTTTAGAAGACTCAATTAGCCGACTCGCCCAATGTCCGAGACAGCAAAAATAAGAAACGTTGGCTAATTATTTAACACTTTCCGCATGTGCAATTTTGGGTTGGAGTTGGCCAAGCAGAGAGAAACCATTGGGAAACCAAGTCATGACTTCATTTTCATTGTTTTATCGCGCTGGAATCGCGAACGTTGAAAATCACATGCGCACACATCATAAATGTCAACTTGGCGAGAATTATGACACACAAGGTGAAAAAAAACGAAAGAAAAAAGCAACATAAATAAATAAAAACAAACCGGGAGCATAGAGAATAAAGGAGGTGGAACGCAGGGAGCTAAGGACTGTTCCACTCTGGAGCGACAGTCCGCAGTCCGTAGTCGTAGTCGTCTTATGAAGTCATAGAGTGCAATGCTTCGCTTGGCTTCGGGTTCCATGTGCCCTGTGTTGTGTGTGCTCTGTGCGCTGTGTTGGGTTCTATCTGGAAATCGAGATTTCGTGGTCCGTGACCATTTGGCAATGTGATAATTGCAGCTGCCGCTGAGCCCAGAAGCAGCTCTTGTAATGAGGCATAGCCGTGAGGTGAGTTGCCTTTAACTTGGTTCAGGTTCGGGTTGGTTGCGTTTGACACTAAAGTGCAGCTGGGCTTGGCTCCTGACTGCATTCTCTCCCTCTCTCTCTCTCTCTCTCTCTCCCTTTCTCTCTGCCTGCTGCTATAGCTACTGTTGCACATTTTCGCTTTGTTTCGCATTTAATGTGACAATGTCAGCTGCTGTTGTTGTTGTTGTTGTTTATCTATCTGTTAATTTCCAACGCGACGCAAGTTCACACTCTTAATTGGATTTGAAAGTGCAGTCGGAGGCAGCAGTTGTCACAGCCCCCCCACCCCCCTTCCGCCCCACTCCGCCTCCAACGCCTTCCACTCGGCTTAGAAGTTTACAGACATGACAGCTGATTAGTTAGCCTGGCTAGTTGGGTTTGTTTTGGGCCAGCCTGTGAATGGGGTTAGCCCCCAACCGCATTAAATGCATTTCAAGAAGATTTTCATGTGCCGCACACCTGAGCCTGGCAGCCCGTTAATGAGTTCAGTTCAGTTGCGCTTAATGATAATGGATTGAAGTGAAGGTGCAGCTGGGATTGGCATCGCCAGAGTCGAGTGGCATCCGTGTGCAGTGAATATTTGTGGACAACAAAGAATCGTAACATGAATCGCTGATAGTTATGGGACTGCACTAGGTTAAATGTTAGTACGGGTTCACAAGATCACTGAAAAGACACGATCAGTAATATAAAAGATCGTTGATTAGCAGGCACGGCAACAACAACAACACGGGCAGCGAAAGCGCAGCCACAAAATTCAATTTTAAAATTCTCTACTCATCGACAGGGCACATTAACACCCTTTCCCACAACAAAGCATTAACAGCTTTTTGTCTTGTAATAAAAAACACACCCAAACAATTCAAGTTCTTTTTTTTTTGTTTTTTCTCACACAGAACGTGCCACATGAAAAAAAAAATAAGAAGCAACAAAAAATCTCGAAATTAATAAAGATGCAACACGTTGCAGCTTTGCAGCACACATTAACACCTCACTGCCGTGGCAGAGGGGTTTGGGATACACGGCACATCCTCTGCGTGCGGCTTAAATTAACAAAATTTCACGCATCGCAAAATTTTAGCAACGCGTTATTTTTTTCTTTCCTTTTTTATAATCGTTCACGTCGTGAAAAGGGCATATTGGGTTCGTGCAATGTCCATCTGAACACAATTTCTTCTAAATCTGAATTTTACAATCGTCTACGTTTTTTGACTACTCCCCATTGGATACGCCTATTGGGGCGTGGTAATTGATATATATTAAAGGTAGATACATCAAATACACAGACTACTGATGATCTCCTCTAAAAATTGCACATAAAATTGTTGGGACATTCCCATTTGGGGCGTGGCAAATTGATAATTTCAATATATCTCCCACAGTTTTGAAACTAGATGCATAAAATTCAATAAATTCAAACAGATTGACCTCCGATGACCTCCTCTAAAGATATTTTTGGATATGCCCACTGGGGAGTGGCAAATCGTTGAAACCTATATATCTTGGGGCGGGTAAACTGCGAAGATTTATATATTCTACAAATTTAAATGCCAGACTTATCAAATTTGGCGGACGATTTTCTGATAACCTCCTCGAAATATCAATCAAAAATCGATACTTTCCAAAAATAGCAATAATAACTAAGACCCTTTTCAAGCTGTTACCGAACGAGTATTGCGCAGCCGGTTACACCCTACAGCAACGTTCTCACTTGCTGTTTTTTTTGTCAACGTGGGCAGTGGGTCGACTGCGGTTCCGCTGCGGGGCGGGAGGTGTGCGGAGAGCGTGTAGTTTAAAGGCAGACAGGAGGGCGGGCAGGAGTCGGGGCGACGATGAGGCGCGGACAGGCAAAGCGAAAAGCGCAAACCAAGCTGAAAATTGCTTAATCCTGCTGACAAGACAGCCTAGCACTAAAAACGAGCCAAGTGAATGGTCCAAAAGAGCCGCTAAGGATACCAGGCGGCTGCCCGGCAGCCTGGCAGCCTTGCTGACAGAGGGCGTTGCAGCGCATAATTATGCATATTGCAGTCTGTGGAACGAGACCCGAGCACCCAGGCCCGGGCGCAAGCTGAGAGTCAGCTTTCAGCGCTGAGGCCTCGCCTCACTTTCTTGGTAATAAAGCAATGCATCACTTGGCTCGGACCATACCGCAGCATAGGTGGATCGCGTCTCATCGTCTCGGCGGACGTGTTCAAAATGTTGACGCATCGTAACTTACGTTATTTGTGGCCTTGAGCATCAAATGTTGTAATTGAGTTTTGTGTTTTACGATTATACGAGTACTCTTGGCCAGCCGTTTTATTGGCCCTTACCCAGCCAGCATGGCTCAGCTGCAGTGTGTGGGCCCATAGCCCAATCGGCTCTAAACTGGCATTTAAAGTGGCCAATAGACGTTGCGAATAAATTGAATTAGCCGCCCGTCGCCGAGTGAATTATTTATTTGCCTCGCAGCTGCAACCTTTTTCCTGCTTGCCTTCAATAACTTAATGTTGCACTAAATATATACCGTATAGTCTTACGGCCTTTTATGATCCCGCATTCAAATTGGCATTGAGAACTGTCACGATGAGTACTTAATTGTTTAAAGGCCCACAAAGACAATAATTTGAGTATGTTATCTGTCTGCTAGAGTTTCCTAGAGTTTTCATTTGCATAAGTTTTCGAGTCTGTAAATAAAAAATATTGGCACGCTTAGAAACACATTTAATGTTGTTTTTATACCAATTGTGACAACCACAATCTATTAAAAATATAAATTTGCATTTCTAAATTTTGAAAAAACATTTTTTTCGAAAATGAGTAAGGGGGTTTTTTTTTGACAAAAACGGCAAAAAATTTTATTTTTAATAATGAATATATTTGAAATGCAGAATCAATCTAGAGGACAAACCATGAAAAAAATGCCATCAGACATGAAAATCGGTTTAGTTTTGACAAAGTTATGACCGTTTGAAGTATGGGAGCTATGGATCCGAGAGGTTTACATGTCAAAATTTTTGTCAATTTTTGCATGATTTTTGACAAAAAATTTGACCCCCTCAGAATCGGTTTTAATGTTGTTTTTTATACTATTTGAGGCCACCACAATCGATTAAAAATATAAATTTGCATTTCTAAATTTTGAAAAAAAAAATTTTTCGAAAATGAGTAAGGGGGGGTACATGCTTTTTTTGACAAAAAAAGGCAAAAAATTTTATTTTTAATAATGAATATATTTGAAATGCAGAATCAATCTAGAGGACAAACCATGAAAAAAATGCCACCAGACATGAAAATCGGTTTAGTTTTGACAAAGTTATGGGCGTTTGAAGTATGGGAGCTTTAGATCCGAGAAAAACATTTGTATTAATTTGAAACTGGCAAGAAAATTCGTAACGATTTATCTGACACGATATATATTTATTCCATATACATATATTCCAAGTTGCAAGTTCAATAGCGTCGATAAAAACTCCGTTCATATGGACAGTGCACAAACTCAATATACTCTATTCTTTCGTGAAGGAGTGTACAAAATATTTGAAAAACACAAATAATATTAATTACAATGCAATTGAGAACCATGTCTTAGTTTCCAAATTAATTGTCTTATCACTATGAAAATGTTCGCTATTGAATTGGTTAAAAAATCATTTATGAATTCAAAAACAAAAGACATTCAATGTTTTCGTGCTATGATTTGTAAATTTTACTATCAAGCTTCGTATGTACTCTACATATTTATTTATTATTTGAAGCGCAGAGATCGTGCCTCCTGGCCATAATCCGTTTTGACTGATATCTGCATGTGGTGTATGCCAATGTACGAGCTCATTTCTGCTTTAGCACTCATTTTCGCAATCATGTTGACCTTTTGGCACCTCTGGCTCATCTCGGTGGGCAAAACACGACCGCAGAGCCATCAAAAACTGAGCCGCAGTCGCCGTTGCCGTCGCTTTTGGCCAACTGACAGCTGACTGGCCGTCAATTCGCCAATTTCAGTTGCAGATGCAGTCGCAGGCCCAGTTTCACATATCGCATTACTCAGCGGCACAGCTGCTGAGTTACCCCTCCCACACACACACACACCAACACACACACACACACACACCGATCCGGCGACTGTCATCCTAGGCCACGATGATGCAGATGCAGCTGCCAAACTGTAAAGTAAAAATTAAATTCGTGCGCTGCGCTTTTAGTGCCTGCCTCTTGCTCCTGCTGTGCTTACCCCCCCCCCCTTGCCGCCCCTCCTTCTTTTTCCTGTGGTTGACCGCACCCGCCGACTGGCCGCCCGCCCGTGGCTCCTCTGTTTGCCGGGCTACCCAGCGGCTCGGCTGGCGTTAATATTAAAAATAATTTGCGTGCGAAATTATTCATGTTGCACAAGGCAAATCTTGTGGCAATTATCGCTGCACGTAGCTCGCCTGCCTCCAGGTTGCAAGCAGTATCTGTCGACGTTGTTGCCGTTGTTGTTGCTGTTGTTGTTGTTATTGTTATTATTGTTGCTGTTGTGTGGTGGCGGCGATTGCAAACAGAAAATAGGTTTAAACCGCAGCGTTAAAAGGACAGCGCTCGCATCGCTGGACTCGCATCACAACGCCGCAGTTGGCCCCAAAGCCGGGCACAGGAGTTGGCCCCGCGGCTTTTTGCCTGCGTGCGCCGCGTTGTTTGCGCAGTGGCGTCCCCACCGTCCCCATCGTCCGGCGTCCATCGTCCCGGCCTCGCCTGGACGCTGCATTGGCCATCATCAGCATTTGGCACATGCCGCGACACACATTCGCATCCACGTACCCCTGTTGACATTGACAGTTATGGCCGCGAGTGTATTTGCACAAGAGCAGCGGTTACTGATACATATTCAGTTATATCGACCAGATACAGATACAGATACAAATACGTGCAGCCGAAGTCACCACGCAGCAAGATGATTGAATAGACCAGTTCGATGCGGGGCATGTGGGGCCAGTTTCTGTAACTGGCGTTTATATCAATACAGAAATATTGTATTTACCCACAATGGAGATATATACGCATGTACAAATAAATATTGATGTAGTTCAAGATATAAATATGTGTTAATGTACTGATACACTGTATATACTGAGGCGTTTTGGGGTGATTGAAATACTAATATAGTTGCCAAAACCGACAGAAATATGAATTTATATTAATGTTGATATAGACGCAAAGTAGGACAGAAATATGGATATATATTGATATTAAAATCACATATGCAACTGCATTTATAAAAATGAATTTAAATAAATATAAAAATATAAAAACACATTGAGGTACAAAGACGTATACAAATACAGATAAAAGGGATATATATACATTTGCAAATATATATACCGATACAGATGCATATAAAGAGATACGGATGAACAGATACAAACACAGATAAAAAAGCGCTATAAAATATTTATAGTTAATATAAATTTTATATAATTTTCGTAGATAAAGATACGGATAAAAATACAAATGCTGATTAAAAATCAAGCTTAAATTCAAGCGCTATTTAAAGATTTCAATTGAATTTTTTATGTGCCGAGATACACACAGATACAGATGCAAATAGAGTTACAGATACACAAATACAGCTACAAAGATGCAAATAATAAGTAAGAACTACAGATCAGATTTCAGTGCTATTTAAGGATTCAAATTAAATGTTATGTATGCTGAGACACACAGATACAGATACAAATAGAGATACAGATACGCAAATACAAATACAAAGAAAGATATACATATATGTATATATATATATATATATATATAGATGCTAATACAGATCAAGAACAAAGCATTTTATTCCAGCGCTATTTATTTGTACTAGCGCCATCTGTCGTCGCATGAAATTTAGGAATTCCCCCACACAGCATACTTAAAAGCATATTACTAACCGAAAACGTTTTAAAGCCTAATGTTTCACACCTCGCCAACATGCTAATCGATCCATTTCCCCAAGCCCCCACCCCCAATCCGCCGCTGCCGCTGCCGCTGCCTCTGCCTCTGTCCTCGGCCCTTGCAGCGAATAACCATTTAACCGAACCCATTACCCACAGCATACCAGAGGCGTTCGCTGTCGCTGGATCATGCCTTCTATCACGCACAAAATTACCCAAAACAATTTTCCACTCAAGCGGCGCAGGCAACCAGCTAGAAAAATGCCAGAGCTGGCCCAGACGTGAGCATTGTGGCAACGTCTCATCAAAATGGCCATAAGCGCAACGCATCTTCTGGCTGTGGAAGATGCAAATGTATCTATTAAACAGAAATCAGGCAGAAACAGCCCATAGCCTGGTGCTCTTACCTCCAGCAGCTCCAGCTGCCAACGGCCAACAGCCCGCAGCTTCACTTCGCTGCCTTAAGCCGCCAAGATCCAGTCGAGACTATGACCATTGCTAAGCACTTCACACCAAAGTGTCAATTGCATTTTTGTGGTTGGTCGCAAAAGGCAACTCCTCTGCGTTCTCTGTCTGTTGTTGTTGTTGTTGTTCTTGCTGCTGTTGCTGTTGGGGCCCGGGCACTTAATGCAACAATAAAACAATCAAAGTGTCCAGAAAATCGATGGAAATCAAGGGACGCGTCGCAACGTAAGCCAACAACAACAACAACAACAACTACAACAACAGATGGAACAACTGCAACTGCAGCTCCATCTGATGGCAACTCCTGCTCCTGCTAGCAGCTTGGCCACTTTCAGCTCCGTTGGCTGGCAACAAATGGAAATTCAATGTGAAGTGTGCGTATCAGCGACTGTCGCTCTGCACTGCATCCAAAGACCACACACTTGACGTCGCTGCGGCTCCACAGCTCCGGCCAACGAGGAGAGGCAAAAGTTGTGCCACTGGAGGACCGCAGTAGAGCTGCCATCAAGCGGCTGAATTGAAGATCTGGCCTGGCTTTTCGTTTCAGCCACTTGACGATTAAATTGGTGATGAGACCGTGCATCAAAAGGCAAATGCAAAAAGAAACGAAAGATATGCCGAATGTGAATAATGTGCCCTATATGCAGCGACCACAGATATTTGGGCAGTACATAATATATAAAATTGGAACTATCAGAAATTGTTTAACAATGACTTATTTAATAGTTAAGGTAACTAAAGTAAAGATAGAAGAGTTAAAATAATTAACCAGAAACAATTATGAATGCTGCAGTTGGATATAACCGACTGCGCAATACTTCTTCATAGTATAATAAGAGCTTACAACAATGCAAAACAATATTAATTATTATTGTTATTTTGAAAATTTAAAGGAGATCAGCCGAAAACTGATGCCTCTAGCTCGGAAATTGTGAAGTGTTTTGATCGATTTGGTTTGATATAGGTTTCATCGATTTTTTTGCGATTTATCAGTAATCTGTATGAAGAAATATATATGTATCTAACTTTAAAATTGAGGGAGATAAATAGATTAAATCGATTTGCCACGCCCCCAGTGGGGGACTTTAACTAACACGGATATTTATTTGTATTTTGACAATCCGTTAAAGATTATTTAATTAAAACTTCAATAATACACTTTTGATAAATAATAATAATAATAAAAATTAGAATTCAACTTGAACTTGTTATGTTAAACACGAATAAAGTAGGTATATGTGGGAGTATTTAGTGCTGCCAGATCGCAGTTGGATGCAACTGTCACGCTGTCATCGCTAAGGCTAATGTAAATACTCAAAACTTGGGCAACATTGTTACATGTAAATGGGTATCTGAACAGTTGGGCAGCTGCTTTTCACACTTGCTCCCTACTGGCTACTGGCAGGTAATGACAAGTGGCTCCACTTCAGCCCTACTGCTGGCCTTTCACGTGGGTGTTAATTACTCGTGTCCGGGCCGTGCATCAAAACTAAGAGGCAACAGCAAGAAAGTTGCAGCAGCGACAGCAACTTTTGTCAACGAGACGGAGACGGTTTGCAAAGTGCAATCAACTTTGCCGCTGCCCATAAAAGCTGCGCCCTGGACATTTGAACAGACATTTTGGACAGTTTGGGACATTTGTACAAGTTGAGGCGGCTTCGTGCAAAGGCGGCCGCATCCGTGTCTTGATGGACGGAGCGTGCAGCGGCAGCAGCAGCAGCAGCGGCAGCGGCAGCGGCAGCGGCGCAGTTAAGGGACATCAAACAAAACTTGAAGGGATTTGCGCCCCAAAATGGCAATGGATGGCAACTGGCAACTGGCAACTGGCAATGGGCATTGGGCAAAAAGGCAACAAAGCGAAGGAGCTTCAGCCGCTTGAGCCAGAGGATTGCGTTTCGGTTTCTGTGCTTTTCGGCATTTTCGCTTTTTGATCATTTTTCAAATGTTTGGGCCGAGCGGGACGCGCAGAGTGCCGCCGAGCGCAGAGTCCGTGCAGTCAAGAGGGGTCAAGATTGGCAGGGGTGAGGTGGGGGGGGGCAGCCATTCGGCATGACAAATTGTGTGCGAGGTTCCCTGATAATTTATGGTGTAAAATGGCAAAACTAATAGTGTAGATGGTCAAAGATAAGCTGAAAACTGAAACTCCATAACTATGCTACTAAAGAACTCCGCTGATTATATCTGTCTGCTAAATACTTAATGTTTATGATGTGCAAATAGATTTGAATTTTAAACGAAAACACGAGAAAAGAAGTTGACAACGAAGTAGATATTATTGTTAATATACTACTTCTAATCAAGGGACATTGTATTATAATAAATACTTTATTAAAGTATTTTGTTTATTCATGCATTTAATACTAATACATTTGTTATATAAATAAGTACTTCATGTTTATGATGTGCAAATAGATTTCAATTTTAAGCGAAAACACGAGAAAAGAATTTGACAACGAAGAAAGATATTATTGTTAATATACTACTTCTAATCAAGGGACATTTTATTGTAATAAATACTTTATAAAAGTATTTTGTTTATTCATGCATTTAATACTAATACATTTTTTATATAAATAAGTACTTCATGCTTATGATGTGCAAATAGATTTGAATTTTAAACGAAAACACGAAACAAGCATTCGACAGATATTATTATCAATATTCTACTTCTAAAATACATTGTATTATTTTAAATACTT
This sequence comes from Drosophila robusta, assembly GCA_035043565.1. NCBI lineage: Eukaryota > Metazoa > Arthropoda > Insecta > Diptera > Drosophilidae > Drosophila > Drosophila robusta. The sequence continues at coordinate 3,144,817 of JAWNMW010000572.1, forward strand.
TCTATAAATATTTTATTTATCTATTAAATTAAATTAGTTAATACTAATAAATTTATTATATAAATAAGTATTTCATATTTATGATGTGCAAATAGATTTGAATTTAAAACACAAAAAAAGAATACGATAACAAAGTAGACAATATTGTTAATATACAAGAGCTTATAATCATGCGACGTCGTAGTATCTTAAAGACTTTATGAAATTATTTTGTCATTCGTTAAAAATAAGCAAACAAAAAAAATTTGCATTCAAATCGTATAAAGAACATTTCCACCAATCTCATGGTAACTACACAAACTTAGGCAAATGTCAGCTTTCTGCTAACTTCTTCCGCTTGAATGCACTCACATTAACATTCACAATTCATGCAGATGTCATTTTTGCTGCGATTGCCATAACATAGGCTAAGTACTTTCTTGTATACCCCCTCCCTCCCCCCATTCCTCTTCCCTCTCTCCGTTTTCGACGCTTACCCAGGAAATTGCTACTCAAAATGCCGCGCGTATTTCCGTCATATTAGAAGCCACAACTTCTATTCAGAGTGTCAGACGGCAGGTGAAGATCGCAGAATGGTCTCTAATAGAGCATGGTCCGAAACATCATTTCCCTTTCAGCGAACGTTGCAGAAATTGAAATGAAAATTACAAAAAAATTAAAAAAAAATAAAAAAAAAACAGAGGCGAAATCGAAAAACCGCCGGTCCAGAACCAGAGTCCAGAACCAAGTCCAGAACCGACACTTGACTCGAGTGAAGCGTAAGACAATTTACCAACTAAACAACTTCATCTGTCCGGGGCATTAAATGTATTTCTATATAGAGGCGAGCTTCTGGGCGTAGCGCTCTCTCTCTTTCGTTCTGGCCATCTCTCTCACTCGCTCCGTCTTGCTGGCATTAGCCGCTGGGCAGTGTGCTGGAAGATTGACACAAACCAATTAACATTTGTGCCTTTTATTTCCATGTCAGTTGGGGTTTTTTGGTCTATGCTTTGAATTTATCGCACGTTTGACTGCGTTTACCAGTCAGATCTTGACTTTAACTACGTTTTGCGCTTAGTTCAGCTCAGATAGAGAGAGAGCGAGAGAGGGAGAGAGCGACAGGGGGTAAAAGGAGAGAGGGGCAGGGAAAGGTTGCTGATGTACCTGAGCCTAGGCAATATTTTTTCCAAATGTTTTGCTGCTGCTGCTGCTGCTGCTGCTGCTCAGTTTGCCACTAAAAAACGCAACTTTGTTGCCCGTCAAAGGCTCTGTGGCCCGAGTCCAGGCTAATCCATTTATCTATGCCCATAACTCTTAAAATAGCCTGGAAAATTGCGCAGGGCCAACTGGCCAAATACTAAAAGACGTTTAAAATGCACTAATTACCCATGCCGAGCCAAGAATGAAATCTTTTTATGCAGATTACAAGACCAAGAACTGAGCCCGCTTCAGTTCAGTTCAGTTCGTTTGCCCGGCTACAGCCGACACTTTGATGTCCATTTGGAAATTTGCGCGCTTATCTGGCGGTCAGGCGGCTGCCAAGACGACGCGACGCTCAAGACAGGATAGGACGGTGCTCTCTGGACAGGCGCAGGCACGGACCAGGGCCAGGTCCAGGGCCAGTTACAGGGACAGGCGAGCGTTAAGAAATTGAGCGTAAGGCAGGCAGCCAACAGTTGGAAACTGGCCAGATAAGCAAGCGGCAGTTGCGCAGGGGGGGGGAGGGGTTTGGGGGAAGTGCCGGGTCTCAGCACACACAGCTGGCTAATTAAAATTTAAAAACTATGCAAAGTTTTGTAAGCAAAAGTTGCAAAATTGTTGCACAAAATGTTAAGTAGACAAAGTGCTGCAGACATAATGAGTGAGCAGATAGCTGAGGGCAATCCGAAGTGCCTGCGATTGAGAGATTGAGACAGAGGAGCACTATAAACTAAATGGATTACAGGGCTTTTTAGTGGCTAATTGAATATGAAAATGCAATATTACCAGTTGAAACAATCGATCTCTTGGCTTATGCAACACAAAGAAACTAAAAAGAAAAACGTTTAACTGCATTAAATTGAGTTAGTAGGAGAAATAATGCTATTATTAACCACTTTGACTTGGTCTGAAATGTTTTGTCAGCAGTGTAACTGTTAACAGTGGATTTTATTTGTTTATCTTTTAGCAGGCATTTCAGTATATAATACTTGCCAATCTCTCTATATATGTTTTACTCTTAAATAGTCTTATTTTCGTAAAGCTTTTGAACAGCTTCTTAATATATAGCTTCCACTTAAAAAATGTTTGTTTTTTAAATATTTCCCAAATTGTTGACTTTAACCAATATATATATATCAATAACCTATAATAGAACAATAATAATAAAACAAAGAAACAAAACTAAAGAGATTATTTATCTGTTAATATTATACCATCCATATTAATAGGCAAATAAATAATAATACCAAATTTGCTCTTAAGGGACATTAAATTAAATAAAAGAATAGATTTTTGTTTTATAATAAATTTAGTAGTTTTAGTTGGTTTAATTTAAAGCTTAAAAACTTAAAAAAAATGATATTGTCAAAAATTGTAAGTGCCAAATAACTATTCAGTACATAGTTGTTATAAATAAAGTCGTTTTGTATATAGCCTTGTAATATATATATGCAGTTTTTATTTGCTTAAGTCTGTTTATCTTATTAAATGCCATTTTGATTTTATAAATAATAAATAATTTATATTTTCTTATGATTTCAGGTAAGACCAAAAAACTTCAGCGCCAAAGTTAAGCATAAGATTCAAAAAACCGCAGTAAGCTACAACACATGAAAGTACTTTATGGTATCCAAATACTGTTGAATATACTATTATTTTTAAAAAGCTTAATTGAGCCAGGAAAGTATTTAAAATTTTGATGACGCCATCATCTGCAGCGAGCGCCTTGTGTATCTCACAGATACTTCCTTTCAGTTGAATGCATATTCCCCAACTAAAAATTCGCTTTCATTTTAGTTAGATTTTTTTTCTCCCTTATTTTATTTCTGTTTATGCTTCTGCTGGCATTTATTATGCATAAGCAATTTGCATATTTATAGTTTGGGGGGGTGCTTAAAATTTTAACAGCTCTTGCCGCACACACACACACACACACACACACACACACACACACATGCATCAGGGGCGAAACTTTTCTGCAACTCCGCCCATATAGAGCAATAACTGAATAATTTCATTAAAGCGAATTGCAAATATTGCCGTATAGCAAAACATTAAACTCAATTTGCCGCCCACTCGGGCCTGGCGCCGGCCACTCAAACTGCTGCTGCTGCCCTTTTGCCGCATTCGCCTCTTTGCAACTTGTCTCTAGTTCTTCGCTTTCTGCTTTTTTTTTGCTCTTTTAATATTATTATTTTTTTAGTTTTTGCTTCCTTTGCTACTTGTAAATTATGCAAAAGGCTTTGCAAAATTGCTGCCAGCTGCCGCTGCGCTTTTTTCTTTTTTTTTTGCGCACCATCCGCTGTAAAGGATGCGCCAATGGAGCAGCTCTCGGGGGCAGCCCAAGTCCAACCCAACCCATTTAATTAGCCATTAAGTTTTATTGCTCGCAATTTTGTTTAATTTGCTTTAAATACAGCGAGCAAAAAGCGCACGCCAACTGGCTCGCAAAAAAAAAATAAATAAAAAAAATACAAGTAGCTGGCAAAGAAGCAGGGCAAAAGAAATAGTCTTGTAACTGGTTAGGTGGGTGGACAGTGGATGCTCCGCCTCGGGCTGATGGCTTGCCAAGCCTCTCGCTCTGGTCAAATGGCCAAGTGCCGCTGGCGTTTCAGGGCGAAAAAAAACTGGATCAAACGGGGCAAAAACTAAAAGTGCAGTCTTAAATGTAGAACAATGTAAAGTGTACTTTTATTGCTATAAGCATTACATAGCTGACGTTTTTGCTGTGAGAAGTCAGGGGATTGAATGCTGGAAGCTATATGAACTACAATTAACTAGTAAAAATCCAGTATAAAAATATTACTTTAATTTATTACGTCATCATATATCACAGTCAAAGATATTAATCATTTAGCTCAGATTTCAAAGACTTTTAATAACATAATTTGAATCGTGTTAAAATTGCGGCAAATTCGCGGCAAAGTCAAAGCCAAAAGCAATGCAATTTTCAATTTGTAACCAGCATATCCACAAAACTTCTTAACCATCGGAATTACCATCCGAAAAACAGTCACAAAACGTAAAAAAAAGGAAAATTCCAAAACGTGAAATGTATTTTGCATGTGTGGGAAAATTGGATTTGCACGCGCGCATTTTGCAATAAGCCATAAAATTTAATTTGATTATAAAAGTTTATACAACACGGCAGCCGAAAAGCTAGCTACTGCCACAGCAACAACAGTAACAACAACAACAACAATTCGTAGTACCATTGACTGCTCACATATACACACAAATATGTTGTAGTAGTAGTAAAAGGCAGCACAAACAATTGTGGGGGAGGGGAAAATTGCATATGCTGACTGACAGGCGGCAGCAATTTGAATGCAAAATGCGCATTTGGCCCAATGGGCCAGCAGCAGCAGCAGCAGCAAAAAGCAGGAATTACAGGACAAGCAGCAAAAGGTAGCAGCAGCAGCAGCAACAACAAAAGAAACTGCAAACTGGTACAAATTGAAAAAGGCAAAATTGCCTCAACTAAAATGCAAAAGGACATTTGCTGGCTTTGAGAGCGCATATCGCAAATGCGCATTGCGTTGGCCGAGCAGCAGCAACAGCAGCAGCAGCAGCGACCCACGAGAAGATAGATGGGGGAAGCGGGTGGGCAGCTGGTTTAAAATTGCACTTCCTGGCAATGGCATAAAGGCAACTCTTGACGTTTTGCTAACTTAAGGGATTTTAATTTTATTTATGCCACTTAAGTATGCTGAATACTTTTTGCAAGCACTTTTGCTTACAGTTGCACTCAAAGACTGAGGTAATTGCATAAAAAGGTCATAGAAAACTCAGAATTTTTATTAAATAAAGCCAATCTGAGGAAACCCGTTTTGATTTTCTTTTCATTATAAATTGATTTTTTATTCATAAATTTGTTGATATAAAGTAGAAGAAAGTTCTTTTGTGTCCCCTTTAAATGTATGCTAAAAAGAATGTGGCATATTAAATATATTTTATCAGAATATGCATTCAATTAAATACGGAATATATAAATTTTTGCTATATTTCTGTTTTTGTCAAAACTGTTTATATCATACTTTTATTTATTTATTTTTTTAAAATATTTTCTTTATTAATCTATTTGTATATAGAAAGCACAAATTAAATTAGAAAGTTAAAATAATATAGAAATTTACCCAAACCAAAGTGCACTAAAAACTAGACCCAAATGCCCATTAAGCATACGCCCCGGGTGCTCTCGAGCACTCTTAAAGTAATTTCCCAAATGTTTTCGGTTCATTTACCTGTTAGATAGCCCAAAACAAATGATAAATATCAAACAGGCAAACAAAAGAGGCCCTAAAAGCTAACCAAAAAACAGAAAGAAAAACCTTTTGTGCATTAGAACAGCAGCTTGAAACGCTGGAGGAGTTGCCTACAGCCTGTTGCCCAAGAGACCACAACAATGACTTTGTTTGGGTCGTCGCTCACATGCTTATGAGCATTTAATTAAATGCAAGAACAAGGAGACATTGTTGAGGCAGCAGCAGCAGCAACAAACCGAAACTGCATACTTAATGAAAAGCAGCTGCCTTTTGGGCTGCCCCAAGAGTCCCAAAAGTTGCTAATTAAAAAGGCAAACAACAGCAGCAGCAGCAGCAGCAGCAACAGCAGCAGCAGTAGCAGCAGCAGCAACATCAAGCGCAACAGCATCAGGAAGCAGCTAGCAACATCAAGATGCCGCACGAACCGAAACGTAGTCCAAGGCGAATGTTGTTAACCTTTTCTGCAGTAGCAACAACAACAAGGAGCTGCTTCTGCTGTTGCAGTTGCAGTTGCTGCCCGTCTTTGACAAGCCAAGGAGCAAACGCTATCACCAGGGACCAAAAAAAAAAAAACCAAAAATAAAAAACAGCAGCCGCAGCAACCGCCTAACGATCAATAGAACAGAAGCTGTGAGCTGAGAGGATGAGGCAGTTGCATGCAGCAGCAGCAGCGGCAGCAACAACAACAGCTGCGGTTGCTGCAACATTTTCGTGCAGTTGACATTCGTGCCAAGTGGCAGCAGCAGCAGCGTCGGCAACTGTTGCAAGTTCTTAGAACGCGCCACATGCTGCGCCACGTTCCGCTGTTGCCACACCATCATCATCATCAGCAACATCATCATCATCATCGTCATCGTCATCGTCATCATTGTTGCTGCCTTCGCTATTGAACTTGAATTTTAAGTGCTGCCGCAGCGTCGCCAGAACAACCTCTTAACGTTTCGGGTTAGATCCGAGGGCAGCTACCGTTGATTGAATATGAGCTGCCTGCTGATCATAAACTGCTTAACAGCCGCCAAACAGCGCGCACTTAACAGACTTCAACTGCAACTGTTTGCAGTTTGGCATGCACTGGCCACCAATTGACACTTGGCTGGCAGCAACAACAAAAAAATAAATCTAAAAAAACATTGAATAGAATGAAAATAAATAAATAAAAAAAACGGCATCATAGAAATGCAAGCACAACTATTTAATGTCACTTTGGCACTTCCTTAAAAGTCCGCGTAGCGTCTCCTGTCGCCAAACAGGCAACAAAAATATTTTCGCAACGTCTTTTTGTGCGCTAAGAATTTCTAATTAGTGGCGCCATATTGTAGACTCCAATGGGTGTCGTCGTCGTCTGTTGACGCCAATCACTGGCTGTGCCTGCTGGACATGCTGCCTGATTCTCTAACTGTTGTTGTTATTGCTACAAAAGGCATTGGCGGCGACGAGCAGCTCCATGTTGCCCGACTCCCGAGCCGCCGTGTCCCCCACTCCCCACTACCCGTGCCCCCCTCAGTTGCCGTTGCAGTTGCAGCGCCGAGTCGGGAGCTTGTTTGTTGCCTTAATTCGACGCAAATATTTTACAGGCTGCCTCGGCTGCTAATTACGTTAAACATATTGCGTGACACGCCCCCAAAAACGCCTTCGCCGCGCGAATTGCCACAGTGCAAATAAGTTATTATACTCGTTCACGAAGTGAACAGAGTATATTGGGCTTGTGTCTGGCCGTCCGTTCGTCTATATACCCGCGTCAGATTAAGTGTTAAGATTCTTTGGGGGCGTGGCAATTCGATAAAATCGATATATCTCCCTCAGTTTTAAAGCTAGATACATAGATATGTTTTTTGACAGATTAGTGGATGATCTCCTGTGTAAAATATTCTCGGTATACGCCCACTGGGGGCGTGGTAAATTGATAAAATTCTTGTAATCATATCTGTAATATGTAATCAAATATCGAGCTGGAAAATTTCGACCACGCTCACCGCCGCCCACTTTTACTATCTTATCTTATTTTTATTTTTTCCAAAATAACACTAATAATTATTATTAAGACAGTTTTCGATTGTTTTAAGCTGTTATTATGCTACGAAAGAGTATTGCTCAGTCGGTTACATCCGAGAAGAACGTTATTTTAATTACATGACATTCTGTTAAGACAGTTAACAGCCGCAGCTGTTAGCTAACAGAGCTGCTTAAACGTTTTCTTGTAACTTCCTGAATTATCAATTCAAATTATTATAATAAATATTGTAATCATAAATAGCTATTTATACTTTGACCAGCTCAATTTCAGTCAGCTGCAAGCCGCTTTTATTGCCAAATCAAGCACTAAAATCGTTGAACAATCAAACTTTTTTCTTTGTACACCTTTAATATATATTTTATTTATTTCTTTTTGTTGTTGTTGCCCCAGCAACTACGTGATTACAAATTCATCTCAAAGTCTCAGCTCATAAATCTCGCGTGCTGCAAATCTCGCCGGCCAATTCTCTTATTTCATTTCCATTGTTGCTATAAAGCTGTAAAGACAGCCGCAGACTTTTGGAGTCGCCTATCAAGTGCCGCGCATCGCCGACTTGAAGTGCAAGTCAAGAAACGCAAGCGAAAAGGGAAATGGAAACCTTTCGCATTTGAATCTCAATCCCAAATCGCCAGCGCAATCCCTTAAACCTTTTGCTTGATGTTTTGACCCTTTTCAAGATGTTGTCTTCATTGCGTGCCTGGCTTAGAAGAATAAGGAAGCAGCGGAGAGGCCTCTTGCGAAATGCCACGGCCTCAGATTCAGCCTCCTTTATTTTTTGTTTTTTTTTTTTCATTCGAAAACTTGACGAACGAAATCGCGATAATAAAATTTATTTGCTGTCTCTTTGCTTCCTCCCCATTATCCGTGCCCCTCGCTCTTGCGCTGTCCCTCCCGCTGCCTTTGCCTGGCGTCTCTATCTGTGCGGAGGGCGCTAAGCGTGCTTCATAATTTATTATTTATTTGCAGTTTTTATAGGGCAATTTTATGCGACAGACAGAAACCGATAACAAATCGCTTGCCCAGGAGGAACCACTTTACAGTTTGGTCTGCAATGCCGCTCAAACTGTTAACAGTGCCTTTAACCGTTCAAGTAACCGAACTTCTCGAACTTAACGAAAACACTTTTATCTGCGCATTTTTCTCACAGCTACTGCCCTAATCATATAGCCATAATCAACCGCTTAAATGCCACAACGTAATTAACATTACACTCAATTAACATTTTCTGTTGGCAACTGTTAACAGTTAGCCGCTGTTGTCGCCTCTCGCATGCCTGCTAAGCGAGAGTCTCGCAGCGAGGTGCTCGTCTAGTTTGTAGGCCCGTTTGCTGTCCACACAGCAGCTGCTGTTGCTGCTGCTGCTGCTGCCAAGGAGCAGCCAAGTCAATAAACGCGTTTATTGTCTTACCCAAACACTAGTGCCCCGCCACGCCCCCTAGCCCCCAGCGCCCCTGTGCACTTCCTTCCACTCATTCGGCTTGTGTACATTGTCTGTGTTGGTGCCAAGAAAAATGTTGCTGTCGCGCCAACGTTTGCCATTGTCGTCGTCGTCGTCGTCGTCGTTGTCGTTGTCGCTGGCGTCGTCTCAGTGCCGTCTCAACCCCCCCCCCCTGCCAGCACCCGCCCCCGCCCACCTCTCTGCTTGACTCACTAGATCGCAGTTCTGTTCATAGTTCTTGCGCCAACTTTTGTCCATTTTAAGGCAGCTGGAATGTTGCTTTCTTGTAAATTGTTTAAATAAAAGACACAACAACAGCAAACAGCAGCCGAGCGGAGCTGAGCTACTAGCTGCATCCATCTGCTCATCCTCTCTCTCTCTCCCTCTCGCTCTGTCCCTCTTTCTCTGGCTACTGTCTTGGCACACCCTCTCCCTCGCTCTATTTACACACTCCTGGCCGCTTTTGCTCAATGAGCTGTTGTTTTACTTTGTTTTGTTTGCCACTTTTCAAATAGCAAAAACTATTTGTTTTGCGCCTTATTTAGTTTTTGTGCCATCGACTGCACCTGCTGCTGCCCACTGTCGCAAAAGCAGCAACAACTATAACAATAACAGCAACAGCAACAGTTGCACTAACAGCCGCCTGCACATTAACATTAACAGCATGTGGGCAACGATTGTTGTTTAGCTGACTTCGCAAAGTATGTTTAATTATGATTTAATTAAAGTTTTAACTAGCTGAAAAATTGTATATACTCTGCTATATTTGTTTTTTTTTTGTAAAAATTACATTCAAGCAATTGAAATTTTCGCATTCTTCATTCATTAACTTTCCGCAGTTGCAAACATAGTGACAAAGCTATAATGCCCACTGCCCAGATAGATCTGACAAGCAGTTGTAGGACTAGTTACAGACGTCAGTCCCTGGGCACGTGCTTCAGATTCTAATGCATGCGCTGCGCAGGTACAAAAAATACAAAAAAAAAAACAAAAAAAAAACACTTGCATCCAATCAGAGATAAAGTCGTTTTAATTAGAATTCTAAATGTTTCAAAGGAAGTTGGCGCTTGTATCTTGCAGCTTATTAATATTTATGGCTAGGGTTGGCAAACTGGACGCTGCGTGATCAGAGAGAGAGAGAGAGAGAGAGAGAGAGGGGAGATGTGCGACTCTATAACAATTGTTAGTCTGCCTGGACTTTTGCCACACTTTGAGCGCCCGTCGCACGCAATCCCAGAGGTCAGCTCTGGCATTATCAGTGGCCCATCTTGGAGTTGGCTGCAGTCGCGTTTGTGTTGTTATCTGATGATCACCATCTTCATCATCGACATCGTCATCATCATCGCCATCATCGCCATCATCGTCATCGTCATCGTCATCGTCTAATGATGATGGGGCCCGATGCCTCTTTTCCGCATAAAAACCAAACTAATACCCTGGGCAAACCTATAATTTATGTGCTTCAAATTCAATTTTCATTCAGCGAAATTGCAAACATACAAAAAACGCCGGTGGTCTTTTTATGCCCTGGCGTCGTCTTCAAATGTGGGAAACGGAGCAGACGATGAAGATTTTAGCCCGAACTGAAGCCAACTGCTGTCAAATATGTTTCGTAGCCAAGAACCGCAGCAAACGGCGCCCTTAGACTCGTTTTTTTTTTTTTTGTTTTTTTGTTTATTTGTGAATGAGTCACGCGTAAAAAAACATCCTGAATTGGCTAATCCCTTCGTTTGGCACAGTGCAGACTGCCTACAAGGAAACTGCTACGATTTGATTATTCACTTAACTGATGTCAAATTGCATGGGTGTTATTTACCTTTAGCTATCAGATACCCTGTGTTTTGTTTGTTTATATACTAATCATGAGCTTTTATCGGTCGCGCTTTTAAGTGTATGTTGATATATTGATAAGAAAAGTCGTCACACTTTACAACATTAAACCAATAAATAAACCGGAAATTATTGATGACACTTATTTTCTTAATCAATTCATTGTTTTGTCGACTTTTTATAAGTAGTTAACAAAAATTCAAGAAAGTGCAGCTAACATAAATGGAAAATGGAATATTGTTTCCAAAGACTTAAAAGTTTTATAAACAATATAATAAAATTCTTATTTAAGTTCACTTGAGAATTTATATTCCATTTTATTTAATTGTATATATTATGAAATATATATTATTATTTAAAAAATATATGAGAAATTTATGAATTCATGAATATAAAAAGTATAATTAATACTTCTAATTCGGGGATTCAAACTCAAACGGAAAATATTCATATAAGCGAAAAATTAAAAAAATATAATTCAAAGTTAAAATGTATAATTTGTGAGGAGTGAAATAAAAGAAATTCATAGATACATTCATCAGAAAACATAGCAAAAATACATAAAAAGAATTCGCTGAAAATCCCTATAAAAAATTCGAGTAAAAAAGGAATTGAGTGCATAATTATTAATGATTCTTATTTCTTACTTTTTTTATATTATTATTTTGACAGCGTGTTAAGTTCTTAAATAAAATAAAAATCACATAAAAATCACCGAGTCTTGAATGCCAATTAACTTAATATAAAAGCGCTGGTTTAGGGAGAATCCACTGTACTTTATTGTGCAAGCTAAACAAAAAAATAAAAAAACAAAAAGTGAAGAGCGAAAAAGAGAGGAAATAGGCCACACACGTAGTAGCAGGGCGAACTGTTCGTCCGTCAGTCAGTTGGTCTGACTTTATCTGACTGCGTCAGTTTGCCATTCCGCCCGTCACTCATAAATGTCGGAGGCGCCCATTTGAGGTGCTCCTTTGGCCGTTTGGAGCTTTTCGAGTTTTTTGTGCGTGAGTTTCACACCTTTTTGGCAGCATTCAGAAATTTCAATAAAACGCAGAGACTAAGATATGCATACATATATACGTATGTATGTACATATATATATATGTATGCCTGCAGAGGGAGTATGACTAATGCCAAGTGCCAGACTTGGGTCGTCTGAAATCGCTTCCCATGGGTCGGGACCTGCATTTGAATGTCGCCAGCGTTACGCTTTTGCCTAAAGCTGATTCTTGGACATTATTTATGGCCATTATTGTTTGGCCTATGTGGCTCGGTTTGGCTGTGTTTATGAGCCGCTGCTCTCAAATCAGTCACTTGTACAGCTCGGCTCGTTCTGAATGCAACTTTTGCAGTTCCAGTTCCGAGAATCTCACTGAGAGCGAACCGCAACGAGTCTAGACTGGCGGCGTCGTGCGACACTTTGTCGCCGTCAGGCTCCAGGTCCAAGACTCGGCTCCCGCCTCCAAACTTGGCTAACCCCGGCACTCCTGCTGCTGATCAACACTTTTGTGAACCCATTCCAAGTTTCGGTGTACCAGCATACAGTGCTCAGGTTTCAGGTTGGTGCTGTTTTTTTCTGTTTTTTTTTGTTTTTTTTTTTTATAGCCTGCAATACTTTTCGCTTGGTTCTTATTTAATTTTTGTTCGCTCTTTATTGCTTTTTTTTTGCCTTGGCTCTTCGTCTTTTGTTGTGCTTAGCACGAAATGCAGTCCAGCTGCCGCGGCCCAGCCGACTAGCGGGGGTGTGCACTTGGGATCCGCTTGGGTCGCGCCTGCCCAAGCCGGGCCGGGCTGGGCCAGGCCAGGCCAGGCCAAGCCGGGCCAGACCGGGCCAGTCTGCGTTGTGGCTTCTCATTTTCATTTTAAATGAAGTGTCAAAGACTTTAAATAGCTTTTGATGCTACTGTGAATGAAGCTGTTTTTCATTCCTATCGTTTCGTATCGTATCGCATGTTGTTGTTAGTTTCATTATTATTTGTTGCTCTTGCTGTTTGCTCATTATGTTTTTATATTCGTTCGCGAAGTGAAATGAGCATATTGGGTGCGTGGCAATTCGATCTAATTTTTTTATCTCCCGCAATTTTAAAGTTAGATGCATAAAGTTATTTTAGACAGATCACTGATAACCTTCTCTAAACATTGGACAAACATTTTTGAGATATGCCCACTAGGGGCGCGGCAAATTGATAAAAACCATATATCTTGGGTCGTATAAGCCGCGAAAATCCGTATAGACATTTTTTGGAAACCCTCCACTAAAGATCGAACTCCCGCCCCCACAAATTGAAAAAAACTAAATATATTTTCAAAATGACAATTTTAATTTTAATGTATTGAGTATTGAGCCGTCGGTGACACCCGGCTGCAACGTTATTACTTGTTTGTTGTTGTTGCGGTCTGCAGCATTACATTGGGGTTGTGTGTGAGGGCAAATGTAATTATCCAGCATCAAAGTCAAGTTTATGTAATTGCAATTTGCAGGGCGGTGGGGCAAAAGTAGTTGACGTTAATAAATGGTGCTTAGTTGAAAATGATTGAAATATAAATTGTTGTACATAAGTATGTATAAATCAAGATGTTTAAAGCTTGTTACGCAAGTTAATACAGTTCAACGGATTCTTAAATGTTAATTGGACTTTTATGACCTCGAATAATAATTAATTGGTTTGATTTTATTTGTAGCTAAAACAAATAATACGCTTTCTTTCACTTTCTCTCCCGTTAGGTCTTAGGCTCAGCTTCTCGATCGAACTCTCTTTCATTAGAATACATTGAATTCACGTTTTTTTTTTAAATTGTGAAAATCACATAGAAAGGCGATATTGAAGACGTCGTTCTTTGTTCTTTGGCCTTATGCAGTCAAAGAACAACTATCGCAAGTACATTCGATTAATTGAATATCAATCGATTACTAGACTTCCCACGCGAATTCACAAAATTTGTTGTAGCCAATACACAAACCTTTCTCAACGCATTACGCGCAATTCACTTGTTCGCCTTTGTTATTGTTGATTGTTTTTGAACAAATATTTTGCGTTGATGTGAAGAGCGGGAGACCTGACAGATCGTTTGCTCGACTGACTGCTGATGGGCTTTTGAAGGGGATGAGCGGGGTTGGGGAGAGGGGGCAGGGACTTTGCATTGTTTTCTTGCTGCTGCTGTTGTTGTTGTTGTAGTTGTACTGAGGCCACTTGAAACCGCTGGCTGTCGCACTTCACTTCACTTTGCAATCTGAATGTTTTTAATGGCTCACAAAAATTCTTTAAAAATGTATGAAAACAAGAGAGAAACAACAACAACAACAAAAAAGTAAGAAAATCGAAAGGCATGTATTCCATGTGCTTATAAAAAGCTTCCGTATAGCCTTTTTGCAAATATTTACAGTTTGTTTTTATTTAATTACGAATATGCGAAAAAGCGATAACTGACAGGGACAGGGGCATAAAATCAAAATGTAAACTGATAGCCAAGAGACGCGTCAGTTGAGCAGCAGCTGAAGGGCATTTTAAGCTGACAGTGCCTCTCAAACTGTGCTCAAGAGCCAGGCCAGGTTGATGATTGTCTCTTGTTGCCGTCGTCGTCGTCGTTGCTGTTGCTGTTTGCAACGTGTTGCTTTTGTTGGAACTTAGCTGCTGCTGACACTGCGGTAGGTTGTTTGGTTTTTGGCTCTTTTTTTTTTTTTTTGGGGGGTAGCGACAGCGTGCTTAAGTGGCTTTAGCCGATAGGCTGCTGGAGAGGGGTAGGGTGACGGCTCTGGTGGATTTATACGACAGCGTGTGAATGAGATGGAATGCTGCAGGAACTGAAGTTTGGTTAGCTCAGGCAAATAACATTTCAGGGTGATGCTAAATTCTAAGCTCTTTTAGTTTCTTTTACAAAATTATTTAAAAAAATTTAATTTATATAAATTCTAATTCTAATTAATCTAATCTAATCTAATTCTAATTATAATTCCTTTTTACACGAATTTGAAATAACACGCTTTAAAAAACTGAAATTTTTCTTGATTCGATTTAAAACGACTTTAATTATTTTGTGAATTCTTTTTTACATTTTTTGCTCTATACAAATTTCACAAATTATACATTTCAACTTTGCATTATACTGAATTATGAACAATGGGAAACAGAAACACTAATTGAGTTTATTGTCAGAAAACAAATAAAATTGTACGTCTATATCAGTTTTACTTTTATTACATTAATGCATTTCTTTTTTTTTATATGTTAAATAAGTTCACAAGTTAACTTTTACAAGAATTTTATAATAATTTTTAATGTATTTTAAAGTTGCTTTTTTAGGTCTGAAACCAAACTACTATTTTTCCATTTAGCTAATATTTTTTTTAAACAAATTTTTAACACAAAAAAAAATTATTAAAGTATAAGATATAGTTTATAAACTATCAAACCTAACTGTTTTTAAAAAGCAAACACAAACACTACCATCCATATACTAGCCTGGGATTTAAACCCGGATCCTCGTTGTTGAGTTGCCTAAGAAAGCTTGAGCATTAAGACAACTCATCTACCGAGAACTGCAAATATAGTATAGTATTTTTTTAAAGTTAAGTTACGTCGTTCATCTAGAATTCTAACAGATAATAATATAAAAATTATATATATTTATTTTTATATTAATTACCTTTACCAACTGCAGTTGTTTTGTATAAAAAAAAAGATTGTAATCTCCAGAATATCTTCCTGTTTGCGCTGCTGCCTGTTGTTTTTTCTCTGCTAAGAATCGTCTTTCATTTATTATCTCAGCTACACTGCGCTTGCCCCCTTTTCCCCCCAGCTTTGTTGCCTGCAGTGGGGCTCAGCAATATTGGCAATTGCTTGCTTATATTTGACCATTTATCTGGCAAATACTTAGCGAAGGCTCAGCAAACTTCACGCGCTAATCTTCATCAGGCACAATCCAAAGCCCCAAAACCGCAAACCGAAACGCAAGCCCAAATCGAATCCCTATGGCCAGGGCGCAGCCCATCATGAGCATTGCCCATTGCCCATTGCCTGTTGGCTGATCAATCGTACAATTGAGTAAAACCCAACTTTATTTGCAGTACTTGCAACAGGGAACAACAGGCGACGCTTTTTACTTTTTAGTGCCTCCTGTTGCATGTTGCCTGTTGCAGAGTTGCCCAGTTGCCTTGCCTGGGCTTTGGCTTTGTTGTTTTAATGGCTTTCGCTAACATAAAAGCCATTAAGATAACATTTTTATAGGATTTCAATGGCAGTCACGGCAGCAGCAGCAGCAGCAGTCGCCGCAGCCGCAGCCGCAGTCGACGTCGCTGCCCAGCTTCAAGGCAACAAAGAAGCTTTGGCCGTTTTTTATAGCCGCGCACGCGGGAGCAGCCCCAACTGCAGCGGCAGCAGCAGCTGGGAGTCGAGCCAGCCCTACCACAAACCACGTCCCAAATGTCATTGACTATCAATAGAAGATGCGGCCCTGCACTTGGCAACAGGTTGGTAGCTGCTGCTGCTGCTGCTGCCTTTGTTTCAACTGCGCCCAGTTAGTTACCGGCACAATGTGCGCTTATTAAACGCAATATTTGTGGCAAGTTGCAGTCGTTGCCGGGCCTCTATCTCTGGCTGTGGCTCTACCTCTGGGCTGTGGCTCTGTCTATGGCTGCGGCTCTCTGGCTATCGGCCATAAAGTGCGATTTATTTTTGTTGATTTTTTGCGTGCTGCTGCTGCTGCTGCCCCAAAAGGGTTTTCTGCTCGCTAGGCCCAGGCACTTCCTACTTCCAGGTTGCAACAATTGCAACTAACCGAGGGCACCATCCCACTGCACTGACCGGTGTGCCGAGTGTGCCCTATGCTGCAACTCCCATCGAAGCTATAGTCACACTTTTGCACTCTGTTACGACTGCTCAGCGCCCAATCCCCCTCCAATCACAATGCCACTCGATGATGCAATGCTCTGACTCTGACCCTGCCACTGCCTCGGCCTCTGGTGGCAAACACTGTACAATGGTCACAAATAATAGATTCTAATATTTATATAAATGTTGCAAATATCAGCACAAATTTATTGAATTGATATTTTCAATAATTTATTATTATTATTATTAATCACACTTACTTCAATATCCTTATCGAATCGATTTTAATATTCTAAAACTTGTTTAAGACTATTATGATTATTGAGACTATGAAACAAGTCGTAAGTTTTAATATTTATTTCATTTCTTCGATATATGGAAAAATTTCTTTGCTTGATATTTTAATTAATTTATTATTTAATCACACTTTCTTCAATATCCTTATCGACTCGAATTTATTATTTTTATAAAAATCAACCTAAAAGTACATTAAGCAATATTTAGAAATTATTGACAAAGTCAACTTGAGAATTTATTTTCCGTGCTTTAACACTTTTAACACATTAAAAATAATATAAAAAAATTGAATACGATAAATACATTAAAAGTATTTATAGTATATATAAAATCGTGTTAAATCAAATCGAATCGAGTAAAAAGTCGACTTCTTAATGTATACATATATATATATATATTTTATTATTCCAAAACTTGCTTAAGATTATTATTATCCATAATATTTTTTAATGACCGCATTTTCAGGCATCTACAAATTTATACAGGTTAATAATTTATTATCTGGATTTATTTAAGAATTTTCTCGTATTTTGAACGTAATTTAAAAACCCCTATTATATGTGCAATTTTTTGCGTACTTGCTGATTGATTTTTGACCACTGTGCAGCCTTACCACACTTCAACAAATCGCCTCGCATTCTTTTTTGCTTAATGTTTTGAATTGTTTTTGTTGTGTTTTTTGTTTCATCTTCTATCTCTAATGCCCGACAATTGTTGCCACTTCTTCTTCCTAGTTGGCTTTTGCTTTGTTTTAGTTTAGTGTTGTTTTTTGTTTTCATTTTGTTGTTGTTGTTGTTTTTGTTTTTGTTATTTCGGGGAGCGTCATCGTCAGTGTTGAGCTCTTCAGTTTGCAGCTTCCAACTTGCAGCTCGCAGCTCCCCCAGCAACGTCCATTATGCAGCATTATTTGCTGCTGCTGCTGCTGCCGCTGCTGTTGTTGTTGTTGCTGTTGTTGCTAGTCCATGGTGCCAGCTGCTGATACGGAATCCCAATGCCCAGAGAGTCCCTGCCCTTTGCATTGACCAGCACAAACACATAAATTGCATTTGTCGGTTTGTTGTCGTTTTCATAAATAAGATAAAGATAAACGACCAAGTTGCATATTATTTGTAATTGCATTTGTTGTTGTTGTTGTTGCTGTTGCTGGTTAGACGGGACTATTGATAGCAGAAATGTTAGCAGCATTTGAATTTATTATTGGCCCAAGCGGTTTCTTGTTTATACCTAATGGAGAGCATTGAACGCTAAATCGCCAACAAATGCGTAGCAAATTTTTCAGCTGGCATTTAATGAGATTCCGGAAAGGATGAAACATGATAAAAAGCATGGAATTTCTGCCTATTATAGGGTTAAGATTAAAATGGAGATTGAAGCTTTAGAACTCTAAAGGCTAAGATGTAAATTATTATAAATGATGTAAACATTTTTAAACGTAATCGTGTCGGTGTTCTTATTAGAAATATTTATAAAACTTTCAGGGTTTTAACTTTTACTATTTATATGCATATATAAACATTTTTTGTACTTATTTACTTTCACTAGACACTGATTGTTTATAATAAATAAAGAAAAAATATTATGTAGTTTTACATACTACATTTGTATGTATCCAAAGTAAGACCTTGATTATGAACTCTTGATTTCATAATAAGTAATACGTTTTCACTTTCGTTTCGACTTATTTTTGTTGATGGGGAATTCCTGTTTCTTGTCTTATGCCTTAAGTATGCCAGACGTCAGCATCAATTAGCTCGCATGCCTCGCAATTTGACTGACTTTAAGATTCAGATTTATTTCATATTTTTATTTTATTACCAATTTTTCTGACCACGTTTCGTTGGGAGGTTTTGCCAAAAACGCTCGCGTTTATTTTTAACTTGGCTCTGTTGATGGCACCACAAAATAATGCGATGTGACAGAGTTGCGCATAACTCTTGGATTTGTTATAATCTTATATATGTACATGCATATATATAGATATATAGCCAAGACAGAAAAACTACAATAATTTATTGTTGCCACATAGATGCGAGAGTTGAGGTTGTAGTTGTCGGCTTATATAAATGTGAAATTAATTGCTTAATTTAGTGGAATGGATTGCAAGAGTTTCTCAAAACAAAACAACAACAACAACAAAAAATAAACAACACCAGCTAAAAGCCACTTTTGCTTTTCATGCAACTGGAAACAACTCGAGAGCTAGAGCTCACACAGTTGGCAGTCTGACAGTTTTATCACATTATTAATAAGAAATAGAGCTGCGGTTGCTTGTCCGCAAATAACAGCAACAGCAACAATAATACAGACAACAATAAATACCAGGAACCATTCTACAGCTCGGCGAGATCTGCGCGCATCTGTCAAGTTTTCCACGCCCTCGCTTGGTCCAAACTGTCAACGTGGCCATAATTCATAATAAGCGGGCAAAGAACGGCGCCGATTCCGTTCTATGTTGTTGGTAGCCATGTACCATAGGCTATAGCTAAAATGCACAACAGCAAAAGTTTTAAAAAACCGACTAAAAGACACTCTAAATTAATTAAGAAGTATTTTTTTAAGCTAAATACTTTTTTAACTAACATTAAATACAAATTCTTATAAATTATTTGCGATTTATATATATAAAATTACTTTAGCAGTTAATTTTTGAATTTAAAAACAAAATATAGTGTGATTGATTTAGATTTAAACTGTAAATTTAAATAATTGTAAATACATATATATAAAATTACTTCATCAGTTGCTTATAAAAATATTTTTATTTTTTTTTATTTTTGATATGGTTTTTTTTTAGAAAACACAAATATTAATTACTTTGTTTGTTTTAATTACTTTGTTTCTGGTGTATAAATTTACTTCAGTAGTTAGAAAAAGCAAATTTTAAATACTTTCCATGTGTTACTCTTTAAAATAATTATTTTAAAAACCAATTTTCATTGTCTTGATAACTAAAATCCATGGCTTTTCCATTTATAAACTTCTCTTAATCTCCATTAGCTCTAATCCTATATATATATTTTTTAGTTTATATACCTTTTGGCTTATAGGGTATAGCAACAATGCTTTGTCTGTCATAGTATAAACACCAGATATAGCTAGAAATACAGACAGAGGAGGTATCCAGGGGGCCAACAACATTTAACAAAAGGCAATCGCAAATATTTTGCAGCGTACAAAAAGCAAAAACCTAAAAAGCCGGCAAAACTCAACAAAAACCGTTGGCAAAGGGGTTAAATTGAAGGGGAGAGCGAGCGGTCTTAACTGCGTTGTTGTAGCTTTATTGTGTACACATATATTACTAGGTGTACGTAGGTACACACACACACACACACACACACACACCTTGACGTGTAGCGTTGCCTTTTGTTATCAGCGCGAATGTCATGGGGGCGGGGGGCCAGTGGAGGTGGTGGCAGCCAGATAGAGCTATGAGCAAATTGTTGACTCAGCGCCGTGCAAATTGTTCGATGCAATTTTTAGTTTTGTGAAATGTTCATTGGATGCATAAAAGATTTATGGATGCAACAGTTAGGAGGGGCAGCTATGAGAGCGGATGGTGCACGGGGGAATATTTGCCCAGCTAAACCAAAATTGGCACTGCTCTAAAATGAAAACAGTGAAAACAAAAGGCGTAAATAACACTATAACAATGAAATGTTTCGTTGCGAGTTTCGAAAACAATTTAAATATGAGTTAATAGAAAAGTTTTGCCTGCAGCTGGTGGAAACCTTCAAATAAAATAATAAAAGAAATATTTAAAACTAAATGTGAAGTAACATTTAAATAAACATCTAACACACATATTCTTAAGCATAAAATAACATTCGTTTTACGTTTCGTTTCATTCTTTAATTCTAGGTGAGTTCGATTCCCAACAAATCACGCATACGTCATGTGGGGCTTCTTTTGCAGCTGGGTAAGTCTTTTGACCTCTTTGGGCTAGGGTATCATTAGCTCGTTTTGTGATTGAGTGAGCGGCTCTCCGTTTTGGCCGTCTGTCTAATTACGCTCATTTCAAATATTAAATGCAATTTCATTCTCATCATTTCCGAGCGGCGGTGAGTTTTGCTTCCCGAACCGTCTTGGCGCAAAAGTTAAACGAAAACCTAATTGAAATTACGTAACGTTCATTGACTTTTAGAAATTTCTTGGCCAACTATTTGCCAAGGTTTTCTGTTGGTTTTTGCCGCTCCGTCTGTCTCTATCTAACTCTCATATTTTTTCACTTTTATTATTAGTTGCTTTTGGCCGCCTTCCCAGTTGCTGATTGTTGCTTGTATTAAGCGGCTCTTTGCCATAATACTTGGGGCTCTAATGTAATCGCATTAGTGGTCTTTATTACGCCACGGATGGGCACAACAAAATAGATTTCATTTAGACACGATCATGCCCCATAATAATAAGCAAACGATCTGACTAATGACGAGCCAAAAAGTCAAGTTTGCCAGCCACAAAACATAAGCTGATAAGAGTCATGTTGCCAGATCGTACAAGTAGCTGAGACCTGTATTGATGGCCAGCACGATAAAGAAGGAAGTGAAACCTGTACTCGGGCAATGATCGAGGGAGCCAATGAAGCTTACAGTTCCTTAACCGATATATGAAAACAATTCTGTCGAATCTTACTATAAACTTACATATTTATTGCGAAATTTGATCATAGAAGTGATCGTGTGTACTTTTCTAAAAACACGCCTCGAGCTTTGCCAGAGCTATAGTTCTAATTGAACTAAGATTCAAAGTAAGCTAATCAAAAATATTTAAGAAGTTTTATTTTAAAGGAATTTAATTCAAAGTTTACAATTCCCAATGCGATCTTGAAGAACTTTTATATTCGTTTACATATCTATTTTTAAGTTTAAACAATCAAATGTTGTTTTGATAAAAAGTCGATATTTATGGATTTTGTAATAAATATTTTAATCGCTAAATACACATGATCAGCTGCTTAAAGCTATGCATAGAAGAATTCTAAAACACACACAATGATCATAAGTATAAGAATTACCATAAAGCAAAAGTTCTAATCAAACTTCGATCGATAGACAGCTTGGCTAAGATCGATAGACAGCTGTTCAGATTAAGATAGCAAGAGACGGTCAAAGCAGTCTAGAGATTACATTCGTGATAATAAATATAAACTAACATATTTATTTCTAAAAGCTTTTGATCGCTAATTATACACGATTAGCTGCTTATAGATTTGCATTATGATAACGTTAAAAACAATTTGCTGAGATCATAAGCTTCAAGGACAACATTGAAATTTGCAAATAGCAAAAGTTCTAATTGGGCTCTTATGCCTGCGATTGGCAGCTGCACGATAAATCCCTGCCTCGTATATATCAGCCATAATTAAACTGTTGAACTCGGCGCCCAAAAAAATAAAATAATAAAATCATAAAAAAAAACATTCTCACTCGAAGCTTTGATCAAGTGAAGTGGCGACGACGAGTTTTGAAAAGGCGCCCTGAATGGAACCACAAAAATCATCGAAATCGAATTCAATAATAATCATAATAAATAAATAATAATAAAGGGGGGGAAAAAAAATCTCAATGAATGTTGAAGGTCAGAATGCTTAAGCCTTAATCAATATTGAAGACAGTCGACGGCAAGTCGCCAAAATACGAATACGAATATGAATGCGCGTTCGAGTATGAGTACCCGTACTCGTAACCCGTACGACTATAAAATTGAAATTGTATCGATTGGTTGGCGGCCGTCGCCAATGAATTCTCGAGTCGTCATCGCAATTAAATGCCAATTGAAATTTACTCGCATTTTTCCTCTCCACGTTGTATTTATTTTGGGCATTTTTTTTTTATCTTTATTTTTTTTGTTTGTCTTTTTTTTGGGCACATAAATTGATATTAATGGTTTTTCGTATTCGGATTCTTAAATAATTTATATGAATTGTGTGACAAATTTATGCTGCCTTTTGATTAATATTCATCTCCAATTGATTCGATAGTCGAATTTTATTGATTTCTGTGCTAATCTGTGTACCATAATTCTTATTTATAAACGCTGATCTATGCGAAATGTATTTATTTATTATTATTATTATTATTTTTTTTATTTTTGTTGATTTTCGGGGTTTTGTTGCGTGACTCTTATGTCTCTCGCTCTTGAGTTGTGTCCGAGATATATCGTTTCTCTTCTCCCATTCTCTCCTGGCGTATCCATTACGGGAGCACAGTTCAATGATCGCATTTAATGATTTTTGTATGCGAAAATAAGTAGATTTGTAGTTTTTTGTCGATTGTATGGAGTGTATGAAGTATGAAGTGCGCAAAGCATATGTATATATAAAATATATATATATATATATATATATAGAGTATAGTATTTCGTTCGTATTTGTGTTGTAGATCGTGTGCAAAAAGTTTTGTCTGGACCCGTGCGGAGCTTTCTTTTGTTATTTGTTCAAATCGTGTGGTACATTTGAATGGTTTTTTCTATAGCTGTTGAGTTGGAGGAGTTGCTGCTTTGTTATTGTTATAGCTGTTTCTGTTGTTGTTGTTGTTGCTGCTGTTGTTGCGGTCTATCCACTTGAGTTGTTCAAGAGGTTGAACAGCTTTTGGCACAAGGTATTGCTTATTATGCAATATGGAATGGGACTGAATAGAGCGCATGTCTGGCCTTTATAACATTTACACAATGATCAAAAGTTAAATTTTAATTATAGGCCAAATACTTTTTAGTTATTATCAAATTAAGAATTTTTCGCTGCCTTTATGGGCTTTGAAACTTTACTGAGGTGCCACAAAATTCCTTTCTTTTTCTATTTCTTTGCATATAGTCGCTAGAAAAAATTCTATGGTTTTTTATACTCGTTCACGAAGTAAAAATAGTATATTGGGTGTGTGCAATGTCCGTATTGCTGTCCGTCCGTCTGTCCGTATGAAAGCAATTTTAATATAGACTTGAAATGTGGAATATATATTCGCGCATATCCGCGTCAAATAAAGTGTTAACATTTTTTGGGGGCGTGGTAGTTCAATAAAATCGATATATCTTCCTCAGACAGATTGCTGATAAACAACAGACAGATTACTGATAACCTGTTCTAAAGCTTGCATACACCCACTAGGGGCGTGGCAATTCGATAAAACACATATATCTTGGAGGCGGGTAAGCCGCAAATCTCACGTCTCACATAATTTTGGAGATAGGTCTACCGAATTTGGCTGACAGTTTTCTGATGATCCCGCCCCCACAAATTAGAAAAATCGATATTCTTCTAAAATGACAATAATAATAAAGACAGTTTTCGTCTGTTCTAAGCGGTAAACGAAAATATAAAAAGAAAGAAAATTCGTTGCACTACAATTTATTTTCTATGTATCCCCATTTTTATGTGCTACATAGAAATATATAAAATAATATTTATCGTTAATCTTAACACCTAAACGCGCTTTACACACGCCCAAAGTCTGCGCTGGAAATCTTATCTTGAACTTGTGTGTATAAAAGATATCGTCGAAACAATAAAACGCTCCATAAACAAATTGCCTGGAGCTAGTTAAAATAGCAACAACTTCTGTTTAAGTGTCGGGGCCACCAGGTTTTTTAACGATGACGACAATTTTATCCAATTATTGGGCTACGACAGTAAAAATTAACACATAAAAAAAACAAAAAAAAAAACATAGAGATACAAAGATTTCGCATTGCATTGAAAATCAATAATCAGCCCATCGCCGGAGGACTGTGGGTTGTTATGCGCATTGATAAAGTGCAGAGCGTGTAAACGGGGCATAAAAATTAGCCCAGCAACCTCTGGGCCCTTTACATGGGGATCATAAACCGATCGGCGATCAAGAATGTGCCATAAGCCATAAAACGTATGCAGTTTGGTATTTGATAGCCGTTGACCATAAAATTTGATGGCAGAACTTAAGTTTTAAGTGCCCTTATAATGAGACGCAAAATGGGCAACAAAGTCGAAACTGCCCGATTTGCTGGAACTTGAGAGTTAGAGTTGTGGGGCTGTGGGGCTGTGGCTGTGGCTGTAGCTATGGCTATGGCTGGGCTGGGGCACTTGACTTTGACAACTGAGCCAAATGCGTTGGCCATAAAGCGTGAGAACATATTTATAGATGGAGGGCGATCTTTATCGCTCATGTAGTAAATCTTCGCCACGAAAGTGACTCGATGAATCGCTGGCAACAAGTTTGGCATGTAAATTTTCCTTGGCTTGCCAACGAGCTACCACAAAAATATTTTGTCAGTTGTGCTTGGCCAAAAGTGATCTGCAAATTTCTCGTTGCGCGCTCTTTTTTTTTGTTGTTGTTGTTGTTTTGTTTTGTTTTGCTTGTTGCTTCTTCAAATAAATTGGCTTGCCCGCAAACTTTGACCCACTTAGATCGGGGATTACGGCCCCATAGAGCACATATATGCAAAGTCAGTGTCAGTGCCACACTGTAACAACTTACTCTTCGAGTCCATCAAATTTGGCCAGCAAATTTGTTTTGCCATTGCCTGGCTCGAGGGTTTATTGAACTTGATTAGCTGCCGCCTGAAATGTTTTTATATTCTGTTTTTTTTTTTTTGTGGGTGCAGATTTAAGCGATAGTTTGTTTCATGTTTTGTGGCTTGTAAATTGCCCAACTTGTTAGCTGTTGTTATATGCGACGCCTTAGATTAGAGCAGCCAAAAGGCTTTTGGCCTACTTTTGACGTTGTCATTATGTCATTATAAAGCTCTTTGCACTGCTCTGTGCAAGTTTTTCAATAATTTTAACTAAATCTGCTCTGTCTAGAGTTTAACAATCGATTATTCATAAGATCAGCCTGCAGATCATTTGTCAATCACATGCATAATATGCATAATTGATCTCCGTCGAACGCATTGCTGAGTCGTGTTTAGTTTATATCTACATAAATTATTTAAATGGTTAATATTAGACATCATTTATAAAGGCAAAGCTGACTTGATCAATTAAGATCAGTTTTTGTTGTACTTAATTCTAAAAATCTCATTTTACATTTTTAAAAGTTGACATTTTCTCTTTATTGTTGATAACTTTTTGTATATTTTATGAATTTCTTTTATTCTCGACCGTCACAAATTATAAATTCTAGCTTTGCATTATACATTATACTTAATTGAACGATGAATAAAATAATTTAAGCGATAGCAGTGATATTCCAGTCTTACGCAGACATATGTGTATAGTTTTACTTTTTTATTAATAAGTTAATTTTATATTTTTAAGCACGCAAAATTAATTCTCAAGTTATTTCTCACACGAATTTTTAAATATTGTTAAGTTTCTTTTATAGTAGGTCGGCAATCATAAAAGTAATATCTTTTTTAAGACGCATTTTTGGTGACTCCTTCTATTATGTAAAAAGAACTATGTGTATAATATACACTTGTTGCAATTATTATATCGTCAAGTTGAGCTCGGCCGATCTACCGAGATGCCTCCCTTCCCACTCCCAGCCCACACAGTGCACGCCCAGCCTAACGACAGTTAATTTACCAAAAAAAAAAAAACAGAAATGAAAAAAATAACTGCCAAGCCGGCCAAGTTCAGTGTCAAAGCTTTGTGACTTGTTGCCGCTTGCGCTCGAACATGCAACATGTTCGATCATGCCGAGCTCTCTTCGGCGCTCTCTTAAAAGCCAAGAGCAGCATCTTAGCCACACACACGCACATTGTAATGCCGTCCAAGTCCAACTATGGACAATGGAAACAAGTTCTTGTTGTTGTTTCTGTCTTTCTTGCCTTCTTTTTTTTTGGTTTTTTTTTTTTTGCATTACCAACGTTTTTGCTGCTGTTGTTTTAAGCGACTTTTGTTTACCTTATGCCTCGTTAAGATCAGCGTCGACTTTGACTTTTCGCAAAGTTCTCTTGATCAGCGGCTCTCCGAGTGCGGCAGACAGAGAGAGCGAGAGGAAGCCAGGCGGCCGCCCGGCCAAACAAGTTGCAGTTGCTGGTTCTGGACAAGACTCCTACACGGCGCATTGGTTGTATATTTTTTTTTTTTTTGTTTTTTCATTCTTCTTTTTGCTTTTGCAATGCCAACAGCAGGAAGTTCAGTTTCAGCTCAGTTCAATTCTGCACGTCATCTCAAGCGGTCCTAAATCGTTGCTCGATTTAAAATTCGCGACGAGTTCGAGTTTTATTTTCAAGTTCTTCAAGAATTTTTTTGTACGTCGATCGCGTCGTCTTGGACCTCAAATGGCCCAACTGTTTTTGTTGCAGTGTTCGCATTGAGCGTAGTGCACGTATCCAAAACTTTCGGATATTTACGATGAACTATTTCTAGTGTGCACCGAAAAGTGAATTCATTTAAATCGAGCAACCCAAGGTCCACAAAATTTTACACACATATATATATATATATTTACAAACATCATGTATCGCCTGCAAAGACGCGCCGCTCTAATAGCCAAACAAGGTAAAGCAAAAAAAAAAAAATAAAATAAATAAATAAATAAAAATAAACCCCAAGCCCAGCCCAACCTAAACTGAAGGAGAAACCCGCTGACAAACCCCATAGATAAGCAATGCAAATTGTTGTAAATGTTCCACCGCAAGCAATTAATGCATTCCATCCAATTACAAATATTGTCGCAATTTGCACACTTCGGCAACCAAAACGCAAACCGAAAACCCAAAACCAAATTGACTCATTGGCGAGCATTCGCTGTCATTACTCATACGCAGCGTTAGACACTCAAATATTGTATATCATATTTAAATTTCTGCGGTTGCCGTCTAGTGTGTTTATATTATAAATGCTCTTGCGGTTTCCCTTGAGTGTTGAGCTGTCTACTGGCCATAGGTGTGGTCAGTTATATGGCGTGGATGACTGATCTTTTGGCCAGTGACAGATGAGGTAATTGAAAGTGGTCTAAAGACCAGCTAACTGCAAGTGCAGTAGATGTTTTGCTTCAATTACAAACATCTGTTCGGCGACGTTAAAACCTGAGAGCTTCGCAGTCGGGTATAACCGACGGCGCAATACTCGTTCGCCGGTGCAAATTATTTTTGTTATTCCGGAAATATATCGATTTTTGTTATTTGTGGGGTGAGAATGAGCATGGCCGAAATTAGCCTCTAGCTTAGAAATTGTGGGAGATTTGAATTTTTTCGGTTTACCCACTCGCAAGGAAACTTCTTTGCTATCTTTATCTTTACATTTATCTGTCTTAAAATATTATTATAAATATTATAATCAAAGTGATATAGCTGTAACTATCTAAAAATAATGCTTTAAAACTGTGGGAGATATATCGATTTTATCGAATTTTAACACTTTATCTGACGCACGTAAACACGAATATAAATCATAACAAATTATATATTTTATATACAATATTATGTACAGACGAACGGACGAACTTTTTACTTCGTGAACGGGCATAAAACTAGAATTTAATATTTTTCCAAAACTTAATTCTTAAAGCTCTTAAAGTTAGATATCATTAAAGTTGGCATTATCTCCACTGCCTTCAATCTGGGTTAGTTAGCCAGTAAATTGCGAACCTGTGAGCAATTCCTTTCTTTTCCTGTAACCGCAGAGAGGCCCTAATGGAAACCGTCACCAAGTGGCATTAGCTTAAGATTATTCAGCATCTTCCTTTACTTTCTTTACCACAAAAAACGATCAAGAGCGAGGAAAAATGAAAACCATGCAACTGGGTCATCAAATAAACCGAAAACCGAAATACAGACCCCAAACACGAAGTGGCAATCATTTTACTTTTGATTATAAACAATAAGAAGCAAACAACAAACAAACAACAGCCAAAAACTGTGTTGCAAAAATTATTTACAAGCACTAATCGCCGGATAAAACGACGACCCAGAAAGCGGCGAAACGGACACTGGATGCTGCATACAGCATCTTCAATTTTTGCCCCGGGCATCTTTCTATTTCATTTGCCAAGGGACAGCACAGGTCACAGGCAGAGAACTTGCCACCAGCCGAGTGAAAGAAACCTTCAACTTGGCTCCTCCAAATGCAGTCACAGCTGCGACTTGGTTTTGGAAGCGTGTCAATTCAAGATTCGTGCTGGCCGGCATATAATTTCATTTAGGCAGAGACTCAGTCAGTTACTCAGTCAGTCAGTCATTCAGTCAGTCAGTCAGTCAGTCAGTCCGAGAGCGGGGCAATTGTTTTGCATGCCAAATGCTGGGCCACAATTTGTCCTCACAGGCAGCTGGCTGAGTTTTTGGCCAAAACCCAAGCCAAGTCCAAGACAAGTTCAAAGTCGTGCCAAAGTAAAATCTTTCGTTATTAGCAATGCTCTGGCTAAAGAACTGCTCTGCTCAGCTCAGATCAGCTCTGCACATGGCCAAAGAAGGTCATGGACGGATTTTAGGTTTTCTTTTCCGTCTTTTTTTTATTATTTTTTTTTGCCGGCCTGCTCGGCTGTCTAGCCTGTCCCAGTCTGTCCCACTGACTGCCAGTCCCTGTCTGCACTTGGCCAATTGGCAAAAAGATTTATTATTGAAATGCATAAAAATATGGCCATGGCATCCACAGCGATGGCATTTGCTTATAGATTGGCATATATACACATGTATATATATATCTATATATATATATATATATTATAGATTAGTTGACTGCCGCAAAGAAAGAGCTGCAATCGAGTGTGTTTTTGTACTTTCTAAACAGATACTTAAAGTATGCGTGGAAATCGATGGAGTTTTTTTTAAGTCAGTTTTTCTAGTTTGGCTAATATATTATATTTTATAATACATAAATAGTTTATTTAAATTTATTACTCGGTCATTTTCACTACATTTTATCAAGTGAAATTATTATTATGCTTTTTTGTATCAAACTTTAATTCAATTCAATTTTATAGCTGAATGTTTGCTCGACTAAAATGCCTACTTTAATCTGATTAAATGCAATCTAACAAATTGGGAATATATCTTGAAAATCACCGGAACGCTTTAAATTATTATTTAAAACATATTTAATATTGAGCCACATTTAATTTCAATTTGCTTAGCAAGCAAAAACTGTCAGTAATAAAGTGTTATCAGATTGAAGCAAATTGAAAGCTTTTAGATATTTCTTTGAATGATAAATGCTTTGCTGCATTTAATATGCATATAATTTTTGCTGCATTTGTTGCACTTTAATGCGATATTATCAAACGTTTTTTTGAGCTTTGACTAAACTAGGATTATTAAGTAGTTAAAGTTCGTCTAATTAAATTCATTTTTTTTTCTAGGAAAGAAATTAGTTAAATTTTTTATCGAATTCGTCTATATCTTTCCATCTATAATATATGAATAGGCATTGCCTATACTATTTTAAATATTTGAACTCTTGATGAACTATTTAAGCCACTATTTACCCGATTTAATTACATTAAAGTATATATAAAATTTAAAGTTGTAGTTAAAAATACCACAAACCTTATCGCATCGAAGAATGTGTAACAGTTTGTTGGCCCACTGACAGCTTCTTAAAAGTTGTTCATTGATGCTGCGGCCATATATATTTAATAGCCCCTTTTATTGGTCGTGGGCATGCCCAGTAGCCGCTGCAGCGCATTCTCCGGTTGGGGCCACGTCTAACTGTTAAGCAAGCAGCAATTCTTGCTGGACTCTTATTTAATACATTTCCTTAAGACGACTGGCGACTGCCATTTGACTGGACACGGCGTCGACGTCAGCAAAATTATATCCAAGCCTTTATTGTTGTTGTTGTTGTTGTGGTTGTCGCTCTTTTATGGCCAAGTTGCACGCATCAGTCAGACAGCGGCCAAGTCTGGGATGGCCAGCTCGGATCGGACCCGGCTGCTTGGCACCCTCATCAGGAGGCTGGCAGCCAAGCCGGCAGCTTGTTTTGTGCTGCTATTTTTATGACCTCTGCCAACACCAGAGACGCTCCAAACTTATCTAACGCAACTAACTAACTAAGTATCGAGCAATTCTAATCTAATCACATGAGACGAAGCCAGCCAAAGAAGCTGTTGGCAACTCGGTGCATTGCATTTACCGTAATGTTTGGCTCTCTAACGATGAACGCAACGGTTGTTTTCCCTTTCTGGTCATCCTCAAAGTCGAGATGGTCGTGTGTGCATCCGAAAATAGCCAGCGAAGAGCAACCAGCAACCAGCAACAGCAACAAAAACGGGCGAACAACTTGGCGCATGCGTGACTGTCCCCCCCCTCCACCCCTCCCTTACAGCCCCCACGAACTCAGTCGCAGTTCTCTTCTCGAAAGTCTTCCTGTTTCTTCTTCATCTGCATTTTGCCCAGCTACTCTGTCTCTGTCGCTTGCTATTGCTCTCCCTGTCTGTCAGCGCGTTGTCTTTTGCGCCAGCGTCGTCGTCGTCGTCGTCTTCAGCTTGTGCAGTTAATCAATTATAACGACTCTTGATTTCCTTCCTGATCTAGATTAAGATTTTTATGTGGGTTCAGGTTCGGGTTCGGGCTCGCGTGTCTCCGCACTGAATGAGTGGCTTTTACAGTTGCTTTGGCTAGGCCGAGCGCTCGGCAAACATGTCTTGAGTGCGATTAAGTCATTGGCTTTGAGTACTTTTGATTCGGTGATTCGTTCCTGACGTTCTTAAGACACCGCAAGTGCGTGTTTTGATGATGGCTTTATCACACATTTTTTATAGAGACATTGCGGCTGATTTGCGGGCTTAATTGACTTTTATGTTAGCTGGGCGGTGCACATTCTGATATATAGTTATACAGTTATGGCCATCGCTGGCAAATTAAAAGCTCTCTTAATACTGCTGCTTGATTTATCCAAAAGATATACAGCGAGCATATCTAAAATTACCCATAGGAATCTTAAAAATGCAATTGATATTTAAGAACATTTGCGTGACTTTGCTTGAATGAGTTATTGAAATACTTTTAGAAATCGGTTTGCTTAAGTATTTTAAATAAAAACTATATATGCGAGCAATAAAAAATAATACTGAAGAAATTAAGAAATAAATTCCAGCAACAAATTCAACAATACTTCAACAAGTTAAAGATTAGAAGCGATGTTGGCAATTTTCAAATAAAAAGCCATAAATTTTCCATTTAAGGAATCTTAAATATGCGATCTATATTTAAGACCATTTGCGGGAGTTTACTTGACTGGGTAATTGAAATACTTTTAAAAATGTAAAAGCTGTGTGCTGTTTGAAATAAAAACTATTTTTGCGACCAATAAATTATAAAACGGAAGCAATTAAGAAAAAACTATTAAATAATTGAATAAATAAAAAAAATAAATTTCAGTAATATTTATGATTAGCTTAATAACAAATAAATATGTAGATATTCTATTTATTAGGCAGAACATTTTTGCCAATTTAAGAAATTAATAAAAAAAGCCTAGTTTTTAAATTCATTAATTTGTTGCTTTGAGTTAGTTTTACCTATGCATAAATCTATGCCAAATAACAATGCTTCTAAAAAGTATTACTAAGTTAGCTAAATAAAAACAAATATATATAAAAGTGTTTACAGCTAGATAGTTAATTTATAACATAATAAAAAATAAATAAACAACCAGTTAACAAATTCTATAATTAAGCATATTCACCAGACTTGCTGAGATAATAGAGAAACTGGCATTTGCGTTTAGCTAACATTTTCTTGCAGTGTAAGTTGCTTTTGTTTGAGTTTGCCTACAATCCTTTTGCAGCAATGCAATCTACAGATCTTAAGATCTTATCGCGAACAAATACAACATTCACCATCATCAAAGAGCAATCAGTGCTTTGTCCAGGTTCTTTGGCTGCAGCTCCTGCAGCAACTCCTTTCCACAATAGCCCACTTTGTTTGGCCTTTCCCTTTGGCATCATTATGCCCATTTAATTATACCTTTTTGCACACACAACAATTTCCAAATAAATCACTCAATCAAAAATGCTAGAGACTGCATTTTGCTACACATGACAGGATAGTTTCCACCAATCGCTCACAGCAGCAGCAGCAGCAGCAGCAGCAACAGCAGCAGCAGCAGCAACAACAACAGCAACAGCAGAATCCAACACATAAATACATCAGATGTCAAAAAATGAACTTGACTTGCGGACCAAAGCACAGCATGATAGTAGACTAGCAGGCCAGTTGAAGGGAGGCAGCCTGGGGGAGGACGGGGGCTAGAATGGCGGCGGGGGAGTGTCTTGAGGCTGGCCACATTAAATAGCAAATAATAAATTAATATGCCGTAAGTTAATAATTACAAGTTGAAGATGTAACAGATTGTGCCGAGATTGTGGCTACTGTGCGAACAACTCTTTTGCTATCTTCTACATCTGTTTCTGTGTATCTGGCTCTCTGTCTCTCCCTCTCTCCCTCTCTCCCTCTCTTTCTGCTGTGGCTGCTGCTGCTGTTTTGGCGCCCCGCGTCGAGCCCAAGGAAACTCATTAAAAGGCAACAGCACGTCCTATGTATATGTACATTTACACACACACACACACACACACATATCTATATATATATATAGTATAGTGTGTGTGTTGCTTAGCTCATGATGAAGAACTTTGATTGGTTGCCCATAATGATCAGCGAACTGAATTATGCGCCTTTGCTGTGGCTGAGATCGCGCATACCTTAAATTGATTTCTAGATACTGTAAATTGAAAATTTAAGCATTAACTGCCAGCTATACGAAATACTATCAGCTTGATAATCTCTGGTTTATTTTGTTGTTGTTTTGCAGTTGTAAAGTGAATTGTTCAAACGTGATTTACCAGACATTCCAAATATTCGTATTATGTTCTACTTACCATGGTCTCAATTCTCAATAAACCAGAACGAAATGTTGCTGTTGCGCCTCAATTTGCAGTTTGTGCGTTGCAAATTAATTGAGCAAAAGTTCACAAAAGTTTACATAACTGCAATGGAAACCGCTATGGTAACAACAACTTGTTAGACCAGTGAAAAGCAGCTGCTGCACTCAGCACTTTTCATCATTTTTATGGCAGCAGCTTCTTGGCAACATGTTGTCAACGCACGTCGCGCCCTCAAAAGCCACACAAAAGTCGCCACAGACAACGCCAGACTTGACCAGTCTCAACTGCTATTTTCAATTTACACAAAAAAAAAAAAAGAAAAAAAAAATGTCAAAGAAAAAGGAAAAACTTTTATTTGCCAAATGCGTCAAGCATTCCGATTGCTATTCCTGTATAGTCGTTGTTGTTGTTGGGGTGCAGCAGCAACAACGGCAAACCTTGCTGCCATTTGTCAACATTTGGCTAGTATCAAATGTCTGTGGGGGACCGGCTAGTAACCATGACAAATTTGTTGTAATCAGAAAGCACTAACGACAACAACAACAAGAACAACAACAACATGAGCAACAAGCGAACAAAATGATATCAACAGACGCAGCTCTGAGGGCCACAACAAACAAATTCCAACAGAGAGCTGTAAAGCATAAAAATGATTGCGAAAAACATTTTGCAAAATTTATTAAAAATGACTTTGTAACATGTATGCAAAGGGAATATTTGTTTACAGCCACTGTAGAAAAAGTTTAAATTATAAGTAAGTGGGAAAACGTATTCATATAGTATTATAAGCTAAATTAATGAAATATTTAATAAAAGCCAAGTTGCAAAAAGTATGTGTAGTATATGGCAACAGAGATTAAATTTAAATGTACATCAGGTTTTTTCATGGCAATTAAAAAAGCGTAGAAATTAATTCGTCTGATTTCAAATCAAATTAAGTTTATTTCTATATATTTGCTTTAATGTGAATCTTTGATACCAAATAAGTATTTTTTGAGTTGATTCAGAGTTTACGTTAATGTCTTCTAAATGTTGTAATAAGAAAGGGTATAAAATTTAATGACAAAAAATCAAAATATATTAAATATTTGTTCTATTAAATGCCAAATAATTTTATTTTTTTTAGTTTTTATGCATTGTTTTGCAAGGTCTTATTAAAATGATTTTCGCCAGTTTTCTACTTGCATTTAACTTAAGTTAGAAACTATGCTGAATTGTAATTAAATTTGTTTCGATTGTTTAATGACGTTGTGAAAATAAATAATTGCTTTTCGTTTACTCGTTTCCATTAGTAGGAAAACAAACTCTCATAACTGTCTATCGCAATTAAAGCATATGTCAAATTCTTTTCAAATGACATCCACTTACCCATCCGTTAATTTAAGCCGCAATTAATGTTGTTATTCGTTCGATTTCATGGACGTTGTGATTGTTTCCGTTTAATGACCCATATCCATACAACATAGATCAGCTCGCTTCCGATCCTTGACCTGCATCAGCACCTGCACCTCAAGAATCTCATTAAGAATTCAAGGGGTCCCTGCCGTGTGGCCGGCACTTTATGGCCACATTACAAAGCTTCCTTCCTTTTGTGCACATTTGAGAGAAAATAAATAAATAGGAAAATATTTTTCTGTTTACACAACGCTGAGTGCAAAAGAATAACTGAGAGCGAGCGAGAAGAGGAAGTCACAGAACAAGCAAATGCTATAAATAAATGCATTTCTTACATTAAAAAAGTACCACAAACAGAAACCCACACAGCAAAAAAAAAAAAAAAAAAAAGAAAAGACGACTCTGAAGACCCAAAGACCGCGCTCCGTTTCCCATTCGCATGGCCGGTCCCTGGGATGGAGACCAATCCCGAACCCTGGATGCGCGTCTCTAACGAATGTTTTAGCTTTGCTTCCGGCGACATAAAACTGCCGTTTGCTGTTGCTGCTGCTGCTGCTGCTGTTGTTCTTTTTGTTGTTGTTGCTGCTGCTGCTGCTGCAGTTGACCAAAAAGCAGCTGCCTATTGGCGTTTACCACAGTTGAGTAATGCGCCTCCGACTTGCAGTTGGAATCGGAGTTGAAGTTGGACTTGCAGTTGAAGTTCTTGGTGTTTTTCGCTCTTGTTGTTATTGCGTTTCTTTTATTTATTTGTTGTTGCTGCTGCTGCTGCTGCTGTGTTGTTGTTGTTGTTGTTCCTCTTCGTGCGCTGCCTTTTTGCTTTGGCCAGTTTCAAGTTTTGCCCGCCGCTTTTGTCTGTCTGAGCATTGGCAACGGGAAAGATATTGGGCAGATGTTGCCCGCACTGAGGAGTTCAAGTTTTGTTTTGAAAGTAATTCATCTCCGCGTCTGCCTATAATTGTGGGGCACACGGACAATGAGAGGTCCAAGTTCAAGCCACCCACCCACATTTTATTGTTATCGTAACAATGGCAGCACAAAAGCGTAGCACAGCTGCCTTTCCTACTCCTCACTCGGCTCACAGTTGAGGTCATATTTTAGCTTTGAAACGTTTAGGGGCTCACCTTGTAAGCCTTTTCGTAATGCTCGAGCAGCGAAAAGATCTGCAGATTGTCGATTGAATGTGCAGAACTCTCTGGAATCAAGATACCTATCATGATAATGAAAATTACCTCAAGATTTTGCAACTTTAAAAGTCATTATCTATTTGAATTTTACTTTATTCAGCTTTACAGTGGGTATTTTACTTAGTGATCTCTAGAAAACAAAGATAGTTTACGTTTACTTATGGTACAACAATGCTTAATATTAAAACTCTAGTAGACAGTTTAGATGTTTTTTTTGCGTTTGTTTTAGGAAGAAACTCCCTCCACAAATAATAGACTCAGCTCAACAGATTGTATTTCAATTTCTAACATTCAGAAAACATCTAATCGACTGTTTAGATTGTATTTTTGCTTATTATATTTAAGATATATATTAGGCAAAGTTTTTTATCTAGGAAAAAACTTCCGCCTAGGAATAAGAGCTTATCGGAATCTGCTCTACATGCAGAAAACCTATATATATTATATTATATTTTTGCACAATAGGCCATTCTGAAAGCAACCCCTAGTTGCCATAATCTATCGGAACTGAGCTAACCGATTGTTGAACGCAACCAATCAAAGTTCTGTTGAAACTAAGCGACCCCAGCTAGTAAGCTACATACTCCTAGGTAGGGCAGCGTACTCACTCACTTCAAGATAAAAGCAAATAAAAAATTGCATAAAATGCCAGCGGCGGGCAAAATGCATGTAGAGCTGCGAACGGCGGCAGCGGCGGTGCATTGAACTCCGTTGCCATGGTCCACGGTCCACTGTTTAGGCCAGGCCGGGCCAGAGCAGGCCACAAAACTAGAAACATCGCTGAGGAGCCAGCGAGCAACGTTCGAACCGACGAACGAAAGAACCGACGAACTCGTATCTGTTCTAAACATGGCCACAGATACAAATATACAATGCGAACACATTGCACAGAATGGACAGCGGACAAAGACGACGGACTTTCGCACGAATGCGCAGCGCACTTTGGGGAGAGTTGAAAGGGGGAGGGGAGGGGCAGGGGAAGGGGCAGGGGGAGGGAGGTTGCGGGCACTGGGAACGGTTGAGTCAGCAAGCGATTAGAAGCCTAAAAGGAAGTAATGTTGCAGAAAATGCAAAGAGAGAGACAGAGAGGGAGAGAGAGGGAGAGAGGGAGGGAGAGAGGGAGAGGGGCAGCGCGAGAAGAGAACGAGAACGAAAGATCAGATTGCTGCGTGGACGGACCGGACTACGGAGTCTGTTCGATGTTGGCTTGGCGATTTTTTATGATGCTTAAAATTGAAAAAAAGCAAGCTGCGCACGCTCTCGCTGCCTCCCTCTCTCTCGCACAACTGCCAACTCGCTCGCTGGCTGACTGGCTATTATTATGTGCTTTTTCTTTTGGCGCGGCTGCGGTCTGCGGCCCGGCCCGGCCCGGCCCCGGCTCGAGACCGAGTCCGAACCCGACTTGGTCGCGGTCTTGGTCTTCGTTTTGGTCTCTTGGCGTGTGTGTAATTATCCAAGGACGCCGCTGAGTAATGAAACGACCTTGAGTGCAGCAATACACACACACACACACACACACACGCGCGCGCGGACTGCACACACATGCAAAGAAAAGTTACATATAGACGCATCGTTTGGATCTTTTGTGTTTGGGCGTGTGCTGCGGACCCAGCTCCAGTGGTCAGGGCGTTATTTGTTACACATGGACAAAAAGCTGATATGGTAAACAATTTGTCAGCGTCATAACAAACGCAGCCAGAGCCAGCGAGAACTCTGCTCTTGCTTAGCTGCATCTGGACCAGACAAATGGCACGCCCACAAAGCTTGGCCCGAATCAAAACAAATATAGAAAAGCTTTGTTTTGTTTTGTTTGCCGATCCGATGTGTTGGTAGCCAGCCCAGACATCTAGACAAGCCAATCTTGATAGCCATAGATCATTAGGTGCTGCTGCGAGCATGAGCTGCCTGCCTTTTTTTCAGTGCATTTATGGGCCTTATATAGCCGTATTCCATGAACTGAAGTGAAT
Source organism: Drosophila robusta (assembly GCA_035043565.1). Classification (NCBI taxonomy): domain Eukaryota; kingdom Metazoa; phylum Arthropoda; class Insecta; order Diptera; family Drosophilidae; genus Drosophila; species Drosophila robusta. The sequence goes on from JAWNMW010000572.1 coordinate 3,182,949, forward strand.
AGCTATTTACTTTGAATTTTGTGAAGAGTATGATAAAATAAAACCAACACTAGATTAACCTAATCAATTTCATCTGTCTTGTTCTGAGTAAAGTTATCTCTTTGTTGACCTCTGTAGAACGCTGTTGTTAAATATATCATATCACACATTATATATATATCATAGATCTGCAACTAGAAATTTCCACAGCCCTTTTACTTACTCTATTCTCAAATAAAAAAGTGTATATTAATTTTGTTTACACTATTTATTTGTTAATGTTTTCTTAACCTGGTACAAAAAAAAAACTTTCAATGAAAAATTGAAAAAACTGTTTTTTATTATCTGAGCAATTAATTAGGCAATATGCAATTATGTATAATGTTATTTTTCGACAAATTGTGGAAATAAAAATGTTTTTATAGCCATTTTGTGCAGGCAGTTATTTGATTTAAAATAATTAAAATATACATTAACTTAAATTATAAAATTAATATTATTATTTATATATTTTCTGTATTAATTTTGTGCTTTAAAAGTCAAGTTGCCTTAACATCCGAGACTTGCAGCTACCGAAAATTGTATTAAAATAGAATGATAACTTGAGCACTCAAATTGTTTAGTGGAGGAACATTTTATAAATTTGTAAAATTAAAATGTTTTCGTAATTTGAAGGAATTTTCCTGTTGCTGTTGGCCGCTGATTTAACTGATGTTTACAGCATTCACTTTGCATTTGCCAAGCAACGACCTCCCCATGGTATTCCCCCTTTCCCCACTTTTCAGCAGGCTGGCATCAACTAATCAGCCAGAGCGCAAAATTATTTGCCATTTTTTACGCGCTGCTTCAAACGCGGCAACAGCAACGGCAACTGGCGGCCATCGACTTAGTTGTTGTTGTTGTTGTTGTTATCTACGCTGGCATGCCAACAGGCCCCACCATTAGGCCATAATCATCATCACACACGCCTTAGCCAAGGCTGCAGCCCCATCTCCCCATCCCCGAGAGACTGATCCAGAGGTGTGCCAAATGCGCGCGCGCTTTGCTTTTGTCTATGATGGAGATGGAGATGCGAAGATTCGGAGATGCGCGGAGAGATGTGCCGATGCGGTAATGGGGAGGCAGGCAGCAAGGAGGAGGCCAGCTATTTTTAAGTATGGGTTTCGGTTTCATTGTTGCATTTCTTCTGCGTTTATGAAATTAATGAGCAGCTCCAACTGCCTGGCTGACTGGTTGGCTGCTTGACTGCCTGCCTGCCCGCCTGCCTTTTACGGCTCCCCCGGAGCTGCCGCCGCATTGATAATGGTTGCATAATTTGCCATCGCCATCGCATTTCATTTATTGACCCGCATATTTTGCGATGGATGCGCAATTTGCTTAACCCTGAGGCGCCGCTGTCGCCTTCAACCGCCGTTCGGCTCCCGACCTTTTGCAATTGAAATGTAAACACACACGCTTCTGCGGCCCCCCCCAACTTCACTTCGTGCCCCCCCCCCCCACACCTTATCGCTCTTTTCTGATCTTTCATCAATTTGGGCATGCCAAGTCCATTTTCGTCAGCTTGAGATTCCGAAAATCAACCTCCAACAGTTTCTGTTTGTCTTTGCCTGAGCAATTCCCCCCACTCGACTCCAAGCGAGTGTCAAAAGTCCACTTGATGATGTTGTTGTTGCTGTTGTTGTTGTTGTTGTTGTTGTTGTTGTTGTTGTTGTTATTATTGTTGAATTTCATCGGCTTCTTCACACATTGGCTCAACTGAATAATTCACTTTTGATTTTTTCTTTGATGTGTGCTTCCTTTAGCTCGACACACTCGACTTTTATTTATTTGTTTAGCAATTATACCCAACACTTTCAATTTTCAAAAAAAAAAACAAAAAAAAAATGATTATAATAAATAAAAATAACAACAAAATATTTGTTATTGCAAAAATTCACTTTTAATGACATATTTTTAACGCCTTCTTTATTTATTTTATTTCTTTTGCAGGTATGTAAAACGGATTTAAATATGCTATTTCAAGGGGTTTCCTTGTGAACTCAGTTGTTTCGGGTAAGTTGTTTATGATATACCAGACATTATCGCTGGCGGCCTAGAGTTTTTCCCATTTCCACTTTCCGCTAAGAGATATTGGTTTTAGCAAAATTTCCTAAACGTTTCTGGATCTGGAATTAAAACTTTTAAATCAGTCAAATGGATTTTATCCATACTTCAAATAAATTATCCATGCTTCAAATTATTTCCTAGCTCAATTGTGTAATTTTTTTAAGATATTTGTGTACTCTTTTTTTTGTGTCGTATTTCCCAAGTTTTTGTGAAAGAACCTTTAAAGAGGCTGCCCCCAAACTTTCTTTTCACGTTGCTTTGCCATTATGACAGCCTTCACGGGAATTGCATTATTAAAGTTAATAGGTTTTTGTGTTATCATTGCCTCTGGTCACACTGCCGAGTCCTGGCCATATCTATAGCAACATTAACTTTATGCTCGCTTGGCCAGCTTTCATTTCATGTGCATTAAGCTTAATCTGCGACTTTCTAATGCTGCTCCTCTTATCGTACACACCCCAAAGCTGGAAGACATGGCGATCTGTTTTTTTTTTTGTTTTATGTTTTTTGTTTTTGTGCTGGCCAACCAAATATTACACATCATTATACGGAGGCGCGGACCCCACCCACCAAAAAGTGGCTTCCTGCTACCATTTCGCTGGCAAAATCTGCGCCGCAGAGCATATTGAAATTTATTGTTATTGTTTCTGGCAGCGACTACTGTCCATAATTTTTCAACAAATCGTCGCTCAGCTGTCACACTAATCTTTGGGCCACCAAAGAAAACCCAAGGCAAAATTTGCATATGAGTCGCGTCTGTGGTCTGGGGATTGGTTCCGCGGGTTCGGCTTTTTGGTTAGCTGGCTGCTAGCTGGCTTGCTGGCTTGCTGGCCTGGTCAGTGAAGCATTGTCGAAAGAAATCAAACACACCTACAGCAGCAAAGTCAAAACAATTGTGGGAAATTTGTACAAAATGAAAACATTTTTGGAGGAGTATGTAAAGTTGTAAGGGGTCTGCATTTCTGTGTGTGTGTGTGTGTGTTGTGTATTTATTTGTATGCCAGCGATCACTTATTAACAAGTTTCAAAATTGTTTTTACCACATTTGGTTAATGCCATTTATTGGCTTCACTACTGTGTGTATTTGTCTGTCTGTCTGTCTGTGTGTGTGTGTGTGGGCTGGTCGAGGCTGTCACGCCCACTAGCAACAGCAGCCACTGCATTTTGACAGCAGCTGTAACTATTAGTGGAAGCCGGGAGAAAGCGGCAAGCGGGGAGGGCACTCAATATACGGCTTACTGGGCGGTGCGTTGCATCCGAGAACTGGCAGCGGTCCAAAAATGGAGCCCACTTGGGCCGCAGCTCTTGTGGGTTTGACTCATGCACCGTTTGCTTTTCTCATATAATTCAAATGTCAGTTTTTTCCTCATTTTTGTTTTTTTTTTGTTTTTTTTTTATATGTTGATTCTAATTGTTTTGGCTGAGCTCTGCTCGGTGAGGTTAGTAGGTGAGGTCTCCGGCTAGCTGTTTCTCAGTTGCGTCGGCAGCTCAACACGAAAGCAATTAATCCCGCTAATTGCTGAAAACGTCAGCTAAGATCTAATGTGCCAGCCCCCATATTAGTTGTTGTTTTCCGAAACTGGTATGAAAAGGTCAGAGATGCTGCAGATAAGCGATGCTAATATTTTTTTCTTCTGTTTTTTTTTTGCACAGACACCACCAATGCTGCGGAATGGGCATTAAGATTAAGTGTAGATACGCGTTTGTTTATTTTCAGAAAGAGCCCAAAAACAGCTCTTTTCTAGCTAATAATAATTGAGTTTTCAAGAGTATTCTTAACACGCAAATGACTCATAACGACTGTAGCTTTATGTTCTTAGACATCTTCTTGTATTTGTATTGGTGAGCTTAAAGCTCTGGTTATGTGTTTGCATGCCGCTTGCGCAGCTGCTTTCTCGTTCGTGTGTCCCATGCATGTGAAAGCTTCAATTTCGTCTGAAGTAAGCGTCATACAGTAAACATTCTCTATGACAGACAACTGCAACAGTGATTTCGCTCTCGCTCTCGCTCTCTCTTTCTCTCGCACTGGGCGCGCTTAATTGTTTTTTGTAGCCCACTGTTAAATCTGCTAAATGATGCTGCACAAATTGAACTGTGTGCAATCAGTTTGGTGGTGCCACCCGGTTCCGGATGGACGCCCACTTGAAGGCTGGGCTACAACTCAATTTGAAATGGGCCATTAAAACAAATGCACAGCGAACACATCGCAAATCCCAAACCAAATCCAAAAACCGCAAAGACTCGCCCACGGAGTCGAGCCTCAGGTTGTTAATGTTGCTGCTGTTGTTGTTGTTGTTGTTAGCTAGTATATTGCCTGTTCACACACAGAATATCAACATGGCAATATTTATTTATAACATTTGCCCCATGTCTCGGACGTTTTCCACGAAATGTGCAACTAAATTGCACATAAACAAAGTGTCTAGTCCAAAATCTGAGGCAGGTCCAGGTCCTTGTCCGTGTGCAACCTTTCACTTGGCTGCTCCGGCAACTCTGGCTGCTGTCTTTCTTTCTAAACAATTGGCCAGCGTTATGAGTGCATGTACAGGTCTATGGAGTCCATATTTATTTGTATTTGTATCAATAGCAACGTGTTTATAACTTAATAATGGCTCAATAAAAAACCAAAGCAACATCCACGACCAGGTTAAAAACAACAACAACAACAACAGAAAAAACTTTCCTTTCCTTTCCTGCAGGGGCTGTGGTGCACAGTAGTCACCATCCACGTCCACTGCCAAGTCATGTCGTATTTCGGACAACTTAAACGTGAGCGCATTTAGGAGCCGTGTCCCGAACTAACCCAAGCCCCAAACCGAACCGGGCCTCTGGTTTAGAAAGGCTAATGGGGCGTTTAGTTTTCGACTCCGACTCGGACACCAGCTCGAGTTAATCAAATGAATTATTATTACAATAAATAAGCATATTTTGACAGTGGTTGTTAACCAAATGGCATATCAGCTGCTAATGACAACCGCGATGAGCCAAAAGAGGGTCAAGCCAACTATTTGCGCAAACTGTCAGTTTGAGCCACAAATGAAATTGAGGCCTGCGGCTGTCATTAGAGAATAATCGCTAAAGTACCAGCAAATTAAATGTTTGCCAAAGCGATGTCTTTTGCAGGGAAAATTCGCCAATTAGGCTCAAGGGAGAATTGCGGCAAATGCTCAATACAAATAAGCTCTCCTAATGCTTTTAAGCAATAGAAAAGCTATTATTCCATATGAGACAAATTACGTTTTTGTGAATTTAGCTTAGGCAGATCTAAAGAATTAATATTGAACTGGCAAGCTTTAAGTAACAATCATTTTTTTGATAAAATCCATATATACTTAAAGTTTTTTATATAAATAAACATATAAATATAAATAAATTTATTTAATATTAAATAAATTAAATTTTCTCAGTTTTTTATGTGCTACAAAAGCAATCTGCTTAAAGCTTTAATATGCCACATATACATAAATTTATGTATAATATATATTTAAATATGTATTTAAATATATCATTACATTGAATTTTCCTTAGAGTTTTTATTCGCCACAAAAACTCTCCACTTCATTTAGATAATTTTTTGTTTTAATAAATATAATATAATATATATAATAATAATACAATATTTATATACAACTGAAAGTATATTAATTTAAAAGTCTGACAAAAAATTTTTAAATACTTTTAAGCTTACTCAAAGTTTTTTATGTGCCACACCTCCACTTGAAGATTTAAATGTAAATCATTTAAAAAGAGCGGCAATAAATTTTTAACGAGCATAATAGTAAAAGTAATAATTTTCAATTGTCCTTAAATCCAAATAATTTAATTAACTCAATACAATTATTTCCAGCTTCAAGCAGCCCAAAAGTTTAAGAGAACCTGCTCAAAAAAATTCAAAACATATGATTTAAATTTGGATTAATGCAGTTAAGCTTTAATTTATATCGCTAACCATCGAATTGTGTTACAATATCAATTTTCAGCTTTAGCTTAGGGCCACTAAAGCACTTACATTATAGTTTTCAGTTACTTTTATATCGCCTTCCACTGTCAGAGCCGAAAAGTATTTTAAAGAGCGTGCAATTGGTGCAGCAATTTATTTCCGTTAAATCTGAAATGCCTACAACAACAGTTTTATGGCCATTTCATTTCGTGTTTGCCAAACATTATCAACAGCTACGGCAACAACTGGCACAGAGAGAATTTAAGAACCATAATTTGCTGCTAGCCGCAGGATAAACCACGCAAATTTATCATGAGAAACAAAAAAAGCAACACATAAAATGTTTTTCGCGCTTAGTTTCGGGAGGGGGAATTTTTTTTTTTGGTTTTTTTATTTTTTTTATTTTTTTTTTTGTGCGCGCGATAGGAAGTGAAAAGGAAAAGCATTGGGGAGGAGCCAGCGGAGTCTGCGATTGAGACTCTGAGAGATGGAGGGGCATCTGTCTGGCAGGCTAGTCTATAAATTACGGTCGCTAGTCAGTTGCTTTTGGGTTTATAATCAGAATTTGCGCTTTCACACGCCAAGGGGCGGCACGTGGAGGCCCGGTGAGGAGAGACAGAGAGAGAGAGAGAGAGGGAGATGGGACATCACACTTGGGAATTTGAGGGGACAGCCGCAGAGTTCCGTTCGCTATCGCGCTGACACAATCAGCGGGGCCAGGCCAAGCCAGGCCAAGAGCTGGCTCAGACGCTTCTAACTGGGCTCGCGACTGCCTTGAAGCTCTGCTCTGCGCCCAAGTCGGGGAATTTCAACATTTCTGATAAACAATCTGCTCCAAATTCTCTTTTATTTTTCATGGCGCTTCCTTTGTTGAAAATCGCACGGGCAATTTATGTCTTGCGTTCGCTCTGGTTGATGCCAGGCATTTGTAGGGCCATTTGCTTCTGTAGTTTAACATATGTATGTGCTGCGTACTTAGCTTCATATGAATTGCATACCTATGCCTAATTAAAACAAGAACGTTGCAGTCAGGTGTAACCGACTGCGCAATACGCTTAAAGAGTATAATAATGGCTAAACTAATAAAAAAAACTGTCGACAGACGTTTTAATTATTTATTCATATTTTGAAAAAATATGCATTTTTGTAATTTAGCTAGATTTTTTAGAGAAGGTCATCCGAAAACTATTTGCCAATTTTGGTGAATCTAGTTTTAAAATTGTATATAAGATATATAGATTAGATCAAATTGCCACGCCCTCAGTGGGGGTCTCCAAACATTTTTTGCGAGATCTTTAGAGGAGGCCTTCAATAATCCAGCTGCAAAATTTGTTACATATAGCTTTAAAACTGAGGGAAATATAAATATTAAATCGATTTGCCAAAAAATCGTATCATCTTATCTGACGCGGGCATATATGAGTATATATTCCAATTATGCAATAACAGCGAAAGCCAATATGCTCTTTTCATTACGTGAACGAGTATACAAATACAGAATTGAGCCCACAATGATTTGGCGGTACAAGTTTTTTTTTCTCTCGTCTGCCTATTTAGCCCAGTTTTAAAATCTTCTCTGGCGCATCATTAGACCACCCACACAATTCCCAGGAATTTAACCAATAGCAGCTCGTAATTTTCACTGTTCCACGAGTCTGTAATTGCCCCACTTTGGATTGGAGTTGAGTTATGAGCGGCGTACCAAAAATAGTCAACGGGGTATGCAAAGTAAAAGTCTAATTTCAATTCCAATTGAATGTGAACACCGAATTCTGAAGCTGTAGAATAATTATCTAGTTGTTAGACAAGACACCCACATGGAGCTGGCCGCAATTTAATTAGAAAACAAGACGCAAACGCAACGATTAATGGCCAATGCATTTGAAAGGAAGAGTTCCACGGATCCCAGCCAGAAAAACAAAACTAATAAAAACTAAAAAAATCAAAAAAAAATCAAAAAAAAAAAAAAAAACTAAAAGCTCGACTCAGCGACTGCGGCTGCTCCGCTGGAGAAATGCGAACACATGCGGGGCGCAATAACAGTAAAAAAGTGTAACATATATTTATCACTGAAAAGCGACAGCAACACAGCCGAAAAAACACACACACACACGGAGAACCGACAAGGAAGTCGAGCCATTGGTATCGTCTCCTCTTGGGAGCAGGGGGCATCTCGCTCTCTCTCTCTCTCTTGACGCTCAATGTGGGTCAGGCAAGCGGTCGGCTTCTCTGTTGGAGCGCCTGTCCAAACAATGAGCCCCCAGCCAGCAACGTCGAGCCGATCCAAGCCAAGCCAAACTCAACACGCTTCACATTTTCGATGATGATAAATGAGGCAGATGAATGCCACGATAAAAAGGCACCGAAAGGAGCAAGACTCCTCTCAGCGGAGAGATTGTAATGTGAGTTAAATGTTTACTTAATGGCAGGCTGATAATCGTCGTATTCTGATAAGAGTCGAACAAAGTGAGTCGGTTTTTTTTTTTTTTTTTTTGATTTGATTTAATAATAGTGTCAGCTAATTAAGGGCAGAATGGAAGCCCTACTTTCAATTATCCAATGCCTTGACCTTCACATTAAATGAGCTAAAGTGATATTTGCCCTATGATCTTTGCTCTATATATTTGCCTTAGTTTGATTTTTAATCTGAAGAAGGCAAGCCTTTATCTACTACATTTTCATTGATCTTTAGTGATCCGATACACTGATCTCTTGTCCTAAATTCGAATGTCGTAATTACCATGATAAACTATTCCCAGTTCCCTCTGCTTTGATCTATAGATCATATTTTTCGTGGGAAATTGATAAATTTCGCACATTGTAAACCATTTTCTTTTCTTTTAAGCAAACTAAAAAGCAGGTATTTTATTTATGTATCTTTAAAGTTATTCACAACTGATCTTATTAATCACTTAAGCTTAGCCTTTGTCAACATATCGTTTGAACTGGAATATCTATATCCAGATAGGCAATAGTTTTTCTTATTTCTTCGTTTTTTGCTTATGGTGGCACCGAAGTCTCTAAATTCTCAAATAATAGAATGCTATATATATATATATTTTACTCCACGGACACATCTGTTCAAGAAATGCAGCATTTAAAATAAAAAGTGAAGCAAAATCGTAAAACAAAGTTTTTCTTTTTCCTAATTTTCCATCTAAAAACAAAAATCATTATTGTTATCTGTTATCTTCTCTCTTGACTTATTTTCCCCCTGATAATCAATCAGAATATATGTGGTTAAGTCAGGCCAAGATTCAAAACTTTAGATTTCCTGTGGCGTCTTCGCCGAACTCCTTCGCTGACTTTCACTGCAAATCGTGAATATTTTTTGCAATTGCTTGACAATTCTAACACATCATCGGAGCTGAAGTCGTCAAGGCTTGAGGCGACACTTTCCCATGACCAAAAGCATTAGAAGACCTTAGCCAACAAGTCACGCTGTGACTGCACCAATAAAGGCACACAATGAGCAGGCTCAGACTTGGAGTCAAGCGTTTTAGCCGGGCCGAATCCAATTGCCAGCCCTCTCCGCTCGCCGCCCGTCAGCGACACGTTCACGATCCAGAGTCAAGGTAATTCCCATACAAATTTTGCATTACCAAAAATTGTGTTTTTACCTCTTTGGCCATTGTTGGGCTTTCGCTGCGTCCGTCCGTTCCTCTTCCTCTTCCTCTTCCTCTCCGTATCCGTGTCCATGTCAGTGTGTGTGCATACGAGTATAACTATTTATTAGGTCATCTAATTGTGTTTTCCATTTCGACGAGCAGTGACAGCAACAGCGACGTGTTTTTCCAGCGGTTTTCCCACACACAATCACACACACACACCGAAATGTGAGCCGCAGTGCAACAGTTTACCCAGATCTTTTTTTCTTTTCTAACAGTTAATGTTTTGATTTTTCATACGGTTCCGGCTGCCAAATTTTAATGGACTTTTGTCATTGGTTTTGCTCGAAATGGACTTTATGAGTCGAGTAAATGGAGTGAAAGAGAAGCTGGCAGTTATTCAAAAGAGTTATCGATATGTCACAGGCTTTGATTAAAGTGAGACCAGCAAAAGCTGACGACAACCCGAATGGGATTTAAGTCTGTAGTTTATGGATTCTGATAGAGGTTTTTGCTAAGATGTGGCTAGCAACGACTTGAACCGATTTTTATTAGTATTACGTTATCGATAAATGATCTCTTAATTTTCTTCTAGTTTTCTAATACGCTTAACTAGTGAAAACGATCAACAACGCATACAAGTGCAATCGATAACATTGACGCTTAATCATCGATATTATTGAAACACAGCTAAATATCGAATTTTTCTTTATAGTTTTGTGTTTTTTTTGTTTACCGCGGTCACAAATATGAGATGTGGCTAGCAATTATGTGGATATGATGGATAAGACAAAAACTTAAACCGATTCTTGTAAAAGTATGTTATCGATAAATTATCGATTTCTCATTATTTTTTCTAGTTTTCTATAACGCTTAACTAGTGAAAACGATCGCCAACACATCCAACTGCAATCGATAACATTGACGTTTATTCGACAAATACATTAATATTAATTAAACACCGATTGATATCGAAACTTTCTTTATAGATTGTTTTTGTTTTTTTTTGTTTACCCCGGCCACAAATATGAGATGTGGCTAGAAATTATGTGGATATAATGAATAAGACAAAAACTTAAACCGATTCTTGTAAAAGTATGTTATCGATAAATTATCGATTTCTCATTATTTTTTCTAGTTTTCTATAACGCTTAACTAGTGAAAACGATCAACAACACATACAACTGCAATCGATAACATTGACGTTTAATCGACAAATACATTAATATTAATTAAACACCGATAAATATCGAAACTTTCTTTATAGATTGTTTGTGTTTTTTTGTTTACCCCGGCCACAAATATTAGATGTGGCTAGCAATTATGTGGATATGATGAATAAGACAAAAACTAAAACCGATTCTTGTAAATGTTATCGATAAACTATCGATTTCTCATTATTTTTTCTAGTTTTCTATAACGCTTAACTAGTGAAAACGATCGCCAACACATCCAACTGCAATCGATAACATTGACGTTTATTCGACAAATACATTAATATTAATTAAACACCGATAAATATCGAAACTTTCTTTATAGATTGTTTTTGTTTTTTTTTGTTTACCCCGGCCACAAAAATGCAACCAGGTGCAGCCTCAAACTGAGCCCGAGGCAACCCGCATCAGGCCAGCTGGTGGCCTTTGAAAGCTGCAAGTATCGCCCCAAAACGACATAAGCGGACAGAGGCTAAGCGAGAAAGTCTTAAATTACATACGCACCCACACACAGAGAACTCAGCTCGGGCTCAAACTCCAACCCGGCCAGGAAACCTTCCTGTTCGATTGACGCTTCTTCCTTTCCATGGGTCTTCAGTTTTTTTTTTCTTTCTCCTTTTTTGTTCCCCCCGTTGATCAATGAATTAAGTTTTGGGCGCGTTGTTGCATTTCACGTTCTTTTTTTTTTTGGTTGTGCTGGCAAACACCTCGGGCCATAAGCATTCGCATTCGCATTCGGCAAATTACCGAGCGCTCAAATTACAGTTCATTGAGCCATTTGGCAGAAAGAGAGTTTCTTCGGGCTGGCGGGCTCCTCCACTGGACGCTGGCGACACTTGACGGGCTTCCTGTGTGCCTGACCCCAATTTTGGTAGCGGCCAGCTGCAAAGGTTTGTCCCAAGCGCTGTCCCCGCGCCGCACCACGCGTCGCCACCCCGTTGACCGCTGCTCATATGATAAATGAGCGTTCATTTCGTGGCGTTTACCTTAACCCACTAAGAGTTTCAGTTACTGCGCGTTCGCGTTCGGATTGGCCACATTATTATTTAGCCGTTACTCACATTTTGGCCACTGCTGTTTTGACAGTTTTGCCCAACTGGCCGACTGGCCCGGCTGACATGTACACAGGACCCGAACATGATGTCCCATTGTGATTTATGAGGCCCAAGCGTTAAAGTGTTTTATATTTTTTTTCTGTTTTTTTTTTTTGTTATTTTCTTTTCTTTTCTTTTTTTTTTGCGCAGTCGCCTCCCTTTTGTCTTTGCCATTTATCTTGGTGCACTTTTTGTACACGTTCGGGGCTCTACCTACTTGTCCGCACTTCGTTGAGAACATTTCACTTTCCCGTGAGCTAATTGCAACGGAGCCTGGGTGTTGCCCTCATATCATAAATCTCCAAACACTTTCACGTTCATTCATACCCAATTCTCGTATGCCCGCAGCCTGACTGAATACCTTACCCAATTTCCCATCGAGTGGTGCGTTTACCTTTGCCAAAAAAAAAAAAAAAAACTCATTAGCACGTCGCGACGTCGCCTAAGTGGTTCTTGGGGTGTGTGCCAAGGGTAACCCGCGCGGAATTCGGGCGCGGTTTTCACCAGCTCGGCCAGGTAGTCAACACACCTGCTGTTCATTCATGTGCGCATAGTTCACGCATATCTTTCACAATTTGTTACACTTGCCGGCCCAATGCCAGCGCCTGCCATAAATGACGAAACCTTTATGGCACCTATCCATAAAAAAACAGTCCTTAGTCCTATATAAATAAATTGTATTTTAGGGCCCATTTTGTCTGTCTATAATTATGGAACAATTCAAGGAAATAATTGATATGATATAATATTAAACAATTTTACAACTTTACTTAATCAATAATCAATAAAAAATTCACAAAGTGTAAATTAAATATATTTTATGAATACATTTGAGCACACTAAAAATAAGATAGATTTTACAAATTAAAATAGAATTCATTTTTGTTCAATGTTGATTTTCTCAAATAAATATTCTTTTTTCTGAGTGTCGTTCTAGAAAAGCGACAATATGTAAACAATTTCTAAGTAAATATAAATATAAAAAAATATAATATAAAACATCTGAAACTAAACCAATTTTTACTACACCAACAATAAACTCACGTATAAATATGATATGCATAAATGGAACCCAGCCTACAAATTACTTAATAAATTTGAAAAAGCATCAGTTAAGCAATGCAAATACCAAAAATTCCACTTTCTACCTTAACTTAAATGTACAAAAACAATATTCAATCGTTTTTAACAAATTACCCGCATAATAATCAAAATAATGATAATAATCAAGAGTAATCAAATTAAAGACCCGCAATGGCCACATTTACAGCATTTACCTTATGGAGGTGCATATTTTCAGATACATACGTACAATCTTTACGTATATTTGGGGGCTATTTTGTTGTTGTTGTTGTTTTTCTGCTCGTATATTTCGTTTACAATTTATTTGCATTTAACCTGCTTTCACTTGGCGCTGTGTTCATGTCATGACACGGACTGCAAAAGTGGCTGCAACTGTTGCTGCAACTGTTGCAAATGCAACACGCTGTAGAACCAACTGGCGACCATGAATTTTGGGCCTGTAACCGCACACCCTTGCCACCTGGGGGCCCCAACGCCCCAACGCTTCCCCTCGCCTTTAACACTTCCTGCTGGCAGCGCGTGTGGGTGGGCGAATGCTTAAGTGGCGACTGTGGTGGCGCTGGGGCGGTGATGGGGCGGTGATGGGGGGGGGGGATTCAGCGTAGCTCACTGCGTTTTAATCTCTCAATTCAAATTCCAAAGTTTCGGATGGTGCTGCGGTCAAACGCCAAGCGGTGAAAATAAATGGGAAGCAGCGGCTGCTTATTTTGGCCAGCTGTTGTTGCTGTGCGTTGGCGGGGAGCGGTTTCGTTGGGGCAACGGGGCAGCGACAACAACCAAGCCAAGCTGACCAGGCTGACCATTTAGGGATAGCAGCCAACACTCGCAGCTGATTGGATTGGAGCCGTTGCCAAATTGGTTTCATTGCTGCAGATTTCAAAGGCAGCTTTGTAATTGAGGCTCCCAGAGATTTGCCACGTGGCTCGTCGAACCCCACCGTATGCGGATTAAAGAACACACCAAAATGCCAGTGAAACTATTTGCATGGATGAAAGAGAGAGCTGATAGCAGCCAAGTTAGTTAGCAAATGCACTGCAAATTAGCTTAGACGAAGCCAGTTTTAATTGAAAGTCAAGATAAAAGCTGCACAGATAAAGCAAATGTTTTTATAGAATAAGGACCCAGAGATTGTGGCTGCTTCTGCTCCATAAACCGAGCGTGCTGCTTAAAGAGAACGTGCTGCTGCAGAAAGAGAGTGGCAATAGCTGTCGTGGAATGCAACTCAATAGGAAATGCATTAGATATTATCTTTTATTAGGCGAGATTCAATTGAGCGTCTCGATAAAAACAAGAAGCTATTTTTTGAAGAATGGGGCTTTAGCTGCACGTGAACAGCAAGCTGACTGATCAGGAAAGAAAGTCAAAAATAAATGCCTAGGAAATTATTTTTTTTATCTGATTAAATTCAACATCTTGTCAATATCAAGAATTGTCTCGATAAGATCGTTAAAAACTGCAAGCAAATAGTAATAATAATGCACATACAAATAATTTGCAATTCTAAACTTTTAAGAACACAAAAAATGTATTTTTAATATTGGAATGCAGAATCAAATTAGAGGACAAAGCTTGAAATAAATGTCATCAAACATGAAAACCGGTTCAGTTTTGACAAAGTTATGGGCGTTTGAAGTATGGAAGCTATGGATCCGAGAGCCTTACATGTTAAAATTTTTATCAATTTTTGCATGATTTTTGACAAAAAATTTGACCCCCTCAGAATCGGTTTTAATGTTGTTTTTTATACTATTTGAGGCAACCACAATCGATTAAAAATAAAAATTTTCATTTCTAAATTTTGAAAAAACAATTTTTTCGAAAATTAGTTAGGGGAGTACATGCTTTTTATCAAAAAATCGAAAAAAATGTATTTTCGATAATGAATATATTTGAAATGCCGAATCAATCTAGAGGACAAACCATGAACAAAATGCCATCAGACATGAAAATCGGTTTAGTTTTGACAAAGTTATGGGCGTTTGAAGTATGGAAGCTATGGATCCGAGAGCTTTACATGTCAAAATTTTTGTCAATTTTTGTATGATTTTTGACAAAAAATTTGACCACCTCAGAATCGGTTTGATTGTTGTTTTTTATACCTTTTGAGACAACCACAATCGATTAAAAATGAAATTTGCAAATCTAAATTTTGAAAAAAAAATTTTTCGAAAATGAGTAAGGGGAGTACATGCTTTTTTTGACAAAAAAAGGCAAAAAATTTTATTTTTAATAATGAATATATTTGAAATGCAGTATCAATCTAGAGGACAAACCATGAAAAAAATGCCATCAGACATGAAAATCGGTTTAGTTTTGACAAAGTTATGGGCGTTTGAAGTATGGGAGCTATGGATCCGAGAGGTTTACATGTCAAAATTTTTGTCAATTTTTGCATGATTTTTGACAAAAAATTCGACCACCTCAGAATCGGTTTTAATGTTGTTTTTTAAACTTTTTGAGACAACCACAATCGATTAAAAATATAAATTTGCAAATCTAAATTTTTAAAAATAATTTTTTGAATATTAGTAAGGGGGGAGTACATGCTTTTTTTGACAAAAAAGGAAAAAAATTTTATTTTTAATAAT
Organism: Drosophila robusta; assembly: GCA_035043565.1. Taxonomy (NCBI): domain Eukaryota; kingdom Metazoa; phylum Arthropoda; class Insecta; order Diptera; family Drosophilidae; genus Drosophila; species Drosophila robusta. Next base: position 3,198,561 of record JAWNMW010000572.1, read on the forward strand.
GAATATATTTGAAATGCTGTATCAATCTAGAGGACAAACCATGAAAAAAATGCCATCAGACATGAAAATCGCTTCAGTTTTGACAAAGTTAATGCAGAATGAATTTAGAAAAGAAACCATGAACAAAATGCCATCAAACATGAGAGATCGAGGAGTCAAAATTTTGCAATATTAATCTGTGTGCTAAAATTTAAGGCTTAGCTATATTTGCTGCCAAAAAATGGCGTACTATGAAGAAGAAGCGTAAGAAGTAGGAAAGCAGTCAGAAGAAAAATAATATTATAGATTTCTTTAATATTATATGAAGAATTAGCATAAGATTGCAGTGTTTTGCTTTGGTTGAGATCCACAAACAAAGCCAGTCGCCAACCCAAATACATTTCTGAAATCCGCACATAATGCCCAATCGGATGCGCCTCCAATTCGCTTGGATTTCACGCCGTGCCCGCCCCGGTGCCACTGTCTGTCTGGTGCAAGTCTCTCCGATAGCGTTTGCGAATGATTTCGAATGCGATTCCGTTGGCGCAGTCATAACATCAATCAAGCTTTGATTTTCACATGTCAAGCAGGCAGCGGGCAACATAAATTCAAATCGAATCCACTGGCAAATCGGCAACTTTCTATGTGCAACCGGGCAAACAGTTTGCAACATTCTCAGGCAGCAGCAAATTCAAATCGCATTCTGCACCGCCAGCGGGTGGGGGATAGCCGGAGTCCAAGTCGAAGTCCAAGTTGAGTTATCGCCGCGACACAATCACTTGTCATAAACATTAATTGAGCGTGAAAATCAAACGAGAGCCCCCCAAAAGTTAGACAGCAGGAGAGAACGAAAGGCCGAGCCAGAGAGTAATAAAGATGAATTGCACTGAATGGTGAACTGAAAAAGAAAAAAACGGCCAGTGAGAACGCTGCCGTCGGCTGTCACCGACTGCGCAATACACTTCCGCAGTGTAATAACAGCTTAAAGCAGTCGATAACGTTCTTGTTATTGATATTTGGCGGATATTTAGAGGAGATCATTAGAAAACTGCCTGCCAAATTTGTTGGCTAGCTATAAAATGGATTTTCGCGGTTTAACTGCCCTCGAGATATATGGATTTTGCCACGCCCCCAGTTGGCGTTTCCGAGAAAAATCTCTGCGCTCTTTAGACGACGTCATCAGTAATTTGTCTGAAAAATTGCATGTATCTATCTTTAAAAATCAGCAAGATATATAGATTAAATCGAATTGCCACGCCTCCAATGGGCGTATTCAAAAAGTTGTTGTCTGATCTTTAGCGGAAGTCTCTAGAGGCGGCAAAAAAAATGGAGTTCGTGCAAACAGACAGATAAACATTGCACAAAACCAATATACTCTGTTCACTTCGTGAAGGAGTATAAAAACAAGAAGCGCGTTGATCAGCGATCGATCGATTTCGATCGAGATGAAAAGATCGATCGCTGGCTCGCCAATCTTTTTGGCACATACCGACTTGAAGCGGCCTTTGGCACCCCATTAAAAAGCGAAATTGGGTCAGAAGATGACGACGACGACGGCGGCGACGGCGACGGCGATGTTGGAGGCTCCTCATCCTGTTGCCGTGTGGCGGTCGGGCGGGGTGTCGGGGCGATGTTGTTGTCTTTTACTTTCATTTGTTGCCTTTCTCATGCCACAAAAAGTGACCTGCTTAACGCGTCCGTCGTTCGGTCTTTCGGTCTGTCTGCCTGTCTGTGTTTTCGATTCTTTTGGCGCGCGAACTCATTAAAATCGAACTGCTGATCATAATCGATCGCCGATCGCCGATCACTGATCAGCGATCTCCGATCGACGACGTTCGACCCGTTGCCAAACATATTTTTCATATTTTTCTTCTCGTTTTTTTTATTTATTTATTTTTATTTTATTTTTTGTTTTTTTTTTTTTGGAAACCCCTCGTCGCCATTCTTTCTTGATGTACGAAACGAGGTCGTGCTGTAAAATTTCACCGTGATATTTTTTTTGTTTCTGTTTTTTTTTTTGTGTGTTGTCCGGCTTCCTGAACATTGATGTCTATTTCGGAGCGAGCTGCTTTTGAAGTTCAACATTCGCGATGCTTTATGCCAATGTCAAAGACGTCGCCCACTCGAAAACTGGCGATTCGACTCCATGCGGCATGCGGCCTCCGCCTCGGCCACATGTTGCATATGAAATTTATGCAAATCTGCAACAGCAACAGCTGCCAATAAGCAAGCATAAATTATATGCGATGAGATTCAAGATCCTTGTTGGCATTAGCATATAACCTGATGCCAGCTGCCGGCACCGAGTGCGAGAGAGACAGAGAGAGAGAGATAGATAGAGACGGTGTTATGGCAATGGAAATGGAAACGAAATGAAGCTGCAGCTTGGAAGACGTCTCTTCAAAATGGCTTCATTTTGGGCTCCGCATATTCTCGTGGCCCGTCATCTCGCCTGACACAATTAACTGCAACTTTGTGCATTTTATGAAACAATTCAAAAGTTTCTCAGGCTTCCGGACCAAGCGGCAAGGTGTGCGCGCTCTGCTCTCATTAGCGGAGACGGTCGCGAGCGGGGCGGGGCGGCGACGGGGCGGGGCGGGGCGGCGGCAGCGTCATCATTATTAAAGTTGGTTCATTTTTGTGATTATTAGCCTGGTTCTTAATGTGGGAAATGGTGGCTCGGTATTTTTCTGCTGGCAACCGCAGATATGCCGGAAGCTAAGCGCATCTATTGAGCAACTGCAGAATAATTATAAAAATTAGCAAACACTGCTGTCACATAACTAAAGCTAACAGTTTTTTTATATCTTAAGTGCAAACACTTTGCTTACAACATTTTTACATAAAGGAAGTCCGCGACCATGGCCAGACCTATGGCTTAATATATATTCTTTACTTGGCCGCAACAGTAAACTAGCGTGTTATTAAACAAGTAGCAAAAAACTGTTGAATTTAATATTCCTTAAAATTCAGCAACTTTAGTATGGTTAGCAACATTAGTGTTCAACATGTTGCTGGGCTCGCCGCTTGGCAACATTTGGCTCGTGCGCTCTCTCACCATGAAGCCGGCACACCGGCTTGGCAGACTGCACGCGCTCAGTCGATCTGTTGCGCTGCTGCTCTGCTGCTCTCTCGCTCTCTGCTCGCTCATTTGCTTTGTTTACCTGCAAGCGCAACAACAACTGAACGCGCAGATCTTCTACTGTTACATCGCTGGTAGAGGCGAAGCTTCTGCTTTCGCTGTTGCTGCAGCTGGCGCCGCAGTAAGCCGTCGCTGCCGCTGCTGCTGCTGCGCTTCCACCATTCGCACCCAAAGAGTCCAGTGCACATTTTCATTTCCGTGCAATCGGACGTCGACGTCAACGTCTCTGCTGCAGCGTCTGTAGTTTTTGGCCTTCGATTTAGTTTCTTTACGTCGCGTTGCGTGTTCTGTGTTAGTTGTTATTGTGATCTCGCGTATGGGAAATTTTTTTTCATATTTTCACTTTAATCGCAAATAGCTGCTGCGCATAAAAAAAAATTAACGTTAAGTTCAAATTGTGCCAAGACAAAAATTCAAAACTTCATGCTAAAATAAAAACATTTTCAAAAAAAATTTTTTAGCAACAAACTGCGTAAGTTATAAAATTTTCCATTACCCAATTAATATTGTTGTTGCCGCTATTGTCGCTATTGTTGTTGTTGTACATGTTATGTAGACCCATAAACAAGTTTGACCTTTTCTGCGTAGGTGTTATTTCGAGATTGTCGTGTGACACATTTATCTGATTAATTTTTGACAGACGGCAGACAAAAAGTTGACCGATAATTTCAAATTGACTGCAGCAACAACAACGGCAACGACACAAAACATGGCCCATAACAATGTTGACCTCGTTTAATTTGGAGTTAGAGATTTTGTTATTGGTCGAAGACCAAAAAAAAAAAGAAACAAACGCAGATAGAGAGGGAGAGGGAGAGACGCACAACCGCAATTACGCAAGTGACGTAACACTCAACGTAAGGCGGCGGCACACGACAATAAACGCAAAAGAAAACAACAACAAAAAGAAAATACCCAAAAAAAAAATATATATGCAATAAAGCAATTAAAATGTCATTGCTAGAAAACCGAAAAAGTAGAAAGAGTGGGAAATGGGCTATAAAAACGGATATGAAGGCACAGATACGAGCCATAGATACGCTGGAAAATAACGAGCACAAAGAGTGTGACCACATTTCGGATGGAAGTCATAAAAGTTGTTTTTTCCCTTCTAGCCACTTTAACTGGGAAACTACGGCGGTGCGTGTGGGTGGGGAAGGAGTGGAAGTGTTGGGGGAGAAGGGCCGGGGGAGCTGCAATTGTAATACATCAAATGCCGCTCAATATAAAGCGGCTGACAACAAATGGAACAAAGTGTTGGCAGATAACGCCAAACTTGGACGGCGAACGCTTTGAAGTGCGGCTCAGAAACGACGTTGGTATCGAAATTGTTATCCGGAATCAAAATATCACAGATTCTGGCCTGAGCGGGCAGCGAACAAACGAGACCCGTCTGCTTAGGGCTGATAAAATTTTCCACTAGACCAAATTGCCGATGGCCTGACTTCGAACTCCGGACCTAGAGCAAATATTTGCATACGGTTTGGACTGTGACTCGGTTGGGTTGCCTCAAATGTTTGCGCAATGTGCCCCGGCGCAGTTAGAATCCAAGTGCTGTCGTTGTTATTTCAATATCAGGCGCTGCATGCACTTGGAAACCTTTTTGGGATTGCATCTTCTTGTTTGCAGTGATTTAAAATGTTGTGAGAAAAACAAATAACTGGCATATAACCAAGTGCTGTGTGCAGTTAAATGCACTCGCATTGATTCGTTGGGAACAGTTTAAATGCTTTTTAATTCAATATACATATATTTTCAATTTATATTTAGCCTTTTTTTCAAATTCAATTAAAGTTCCAGTTCGCATGCTTTTTTATTAAAGTTGTGCAGTTGACATTTTTATTTAGCATATTTTACAATAAGTTGATTTCTCATGTATTTAATTTGTTTTTTTTTGCATCATTTTGCAATATAATTGTATCTATTTTTATAGAGTTGTGTGAAGGTAGTTAACTCACCAAAAACTCTTGAATCTATATATTTTGTGCACACTATGAAAGTTGTATATTTAAACATTTTTAAAAGTCAGTTGCACGGGCTTTTTAATTAAATATATATGATTGAAATTTTTATTTAGCATATTTTCAATTATATTTTAAGTTAATTTCGTGAATATTTATTTCTGTGTGTGTATTTTTTTTAAATATAACTAAACCTATTTTCATGGAGTTCTGTAAAGGTAGTTAAATTTGCAAAAATTTAAATTCTGAAGTCTTTATATTTTGTGCATATCAAGAAAGTTCTATTTTAATTTACTTAGCATATTATCAGAAATTTGTGAAGCTTTCCTTTAGAATCTAGAATATTAATAATATTTAAAAATACGGTTAATTTCGCAGTTATTTAAAGTAGATTTAATATTGTGTGTGTGCTTTTTTTCAATACAACCAAATTTATTTTTATGGAGTTCTGTGAAGGTAGTTAGCTCACCAAAAATATAAATTCTGGAGCATATACATTTTGCGCATACCATGATAGTTGCAGCACAAGCGCACATTGTCGATATCTAGTTTTTTCGTTTCAATTAAAATCCTGTCTGCAATTGAAAATATTTGTGTACACATACCTATATGTGTATATATAACTGAGCTGTCAGTCCAATCTGTTGACCAAAATCCGCAGACAGCTCAATATTTTGACAGTTCCACTGCAGGCAGCCCCAAAATAATAATAAAAAAAAAATCAAATGAAAAAAACATATATATACCGCCAGTCGGGGCAACTGCAAACAATTGCAAGCAATTTTTATGCATTTATGCAAAAAGAGAACCCAACATGCGACTCCCGCCACCACCCCCCCCCCCCCCTTGGGGGCGCCCGCGAACCCCGTCGGGCTGTCAGAAAAACGCGTCGCGGGCACAAAACACCCAAAAGTCACACCGGGCTAGTGGCCGGGTCCGAACGTGCTGCCAACTCATTGCATGAAGCTGTCAGAAAAGTGACGCACTGAATTATATATGGGTAGCATATGAACAGATCCCGGGCAGGGGTGTCCAGGCGGCCGACAGCCCAAAACAATATTGGAAAACCACACAAAGAGCTGCAAGAGATAACCGCGGAGAAGCCATCGGCCAACGTCCAGCGTCCATCCATCGTTGCCGACCTTCAGCCGGAGCTCCGCAAACCGCAACTAATGTGAATGGGAGAGCCTCAAGACCAGAAGCGATTTTCCTTTGTGCCTGGTCAAGTTTACTTTTCATAATTACCGCGCATTAAAGTCAAATTCAGTTGCAGATGCCAGGCGTTTGATATGCTGTGCTATCCCCCCGTCCCCTCCTCGGTATCCACCCGGTATCCAAGTCCCAGGGCTGCGTTTAATCTGCGCCCGATTCGCCATGCCGACGCCTCAGTTCGCCCAGTCGTGGCGCTTTGCTTTATTTTTAGACGTGCCCAGAGAGAGAGCGAGGCCCAACGCTGGTCATTAACATTTGACGGGCAGTGTGTGTGCGTGTGTGTGTGCGAGTGTGTGTGGAGCCTGCAAGCTTGTGTTTAGAATTTTTAATTCCGCCACAAAGAGTTAACTGATCGCGACGGGCCGCACTTCAGCTCGCCCAGCCTCGCAATTGACTCACTGACTGACATAATAGAAATGTCAACGGGCCAGGCGCTGATTTGACAGCTCCAACTGCATTGGGGCGTTCCAAAGTAACGTAGTGAGCACTGCTGAAATCGGCGAATGCACAAATCCAATGCACCATATGGAGTTCGGTATCCGAAGGGTTGCCAGACAGACAAATTGTCTGTTTGCAGCCAGTTTAATTGATTTTAATTGCTGTTGATTAGTGTGACCAGAGAGTTGCGATTTCATTTGTGCATCCACATGGGGCGAATGTGTTAATCCAAATGGGAAGTGAAAAGTGGAAGAGCTCATTAAAAAGTGCAAGAGTGAGACAGTTTGTAAGCCCATGTTTACCATTTACGATTTGAAAATAGTTTAAAGTCGCAAAGAAGATGATTGAAACAAATTAAATATAAAGAAGATGAGAAGTCAGAACACAGGAATCTAATTTCAGTTTGTAGTAAAAAAAAATAATAATCAGATTACATTTAATTTTAACTGGAACTTATTACGGATCAAATTATAGTTCAATATTAATTTAAACAAGATTTCTAGGATGACCTACGCAACATTGATATATATATATCTTATATATTAAGGAACTCAAGAGAAAATCAAAAATCATGTATCACTCAAAACCAAAAACTTATAAGAAAACAGCCTTTAAAGGGCAACCGCTAATTTTTAAAGAAAAAATGGTTGGATAAAGCTTTACATATGAAATATATTTTGTATAATAAAGTCTAAAATTACGTATACAGAATGTTATAAATTTTTTAAAAAGTTTAAAATCATAAGATCCCAAACAAATTGATCAGTCTTAACATATCGACTGTTTTAAGGCTAAAAAAGGTTGTCTACACAAATATACTCATTACTGATCAGTTTATGAAGAAAGAGCATAAAATATTTTAAAATAAACTTAATATTGCTTACATCTTATACCAATAATTCCATAAAAAAAATTGTGCCACGATAAAAATGTAAAAACTTGCTAAAATAAAAACATTTTCATAAACAAATGCAGCTATAGTTAATTTATTAATTAGGTTTAAATATAAAAATAGGTTTTATTTTAGTTCAGCTGTTTAGTAGAACTAGGTTTTAGTTGAATAGTTTTTTAATCATGATAATAATTTATATAAATACAACAAAACCATAGCAAATTTCAGTTTGGCCATCAGTTAGGATTTTGAAGCTCTGCTGAATTTTATTGTCTGTCGTATATAAATGTTTAAATAATTCAATTGTTTTGCGTTTTTAAAGTGCTGCACAAGTAGCGCAATTCAAGTCAATATTAGAGCAACTCTTAACGTTTGACGTATCAGATAGGCCCGATATGCCGTGGCTATAAATAGTTTTATATATACGGTCTGTGCACTTAGCAGATCTGGCGAATTTCATTGACATTTTTAATGGCCAGAAATGTGAGTTGTGGGCGCATTTGCGCAACTTCAAGGCTACTTAACGAGCGGGACACACACACACACACACACACACACACACAAATGATCAATAAGAAAAATGAACTTACGAGTATGTTTTAAGCTGTCATATGTTGCGAGATGTTGGCGAGATGTGGCGACGTTGTCATTAACCCCAGCGACGTTTGCAACATTGCGACTTGCCGCCAAATGTCACAATGACAGTTGCAAATTGTCAGCGGTGGCGACTTTGAGCCGCTTGCCGCTTGCCGCATGCCGCTTGCCGCTTGCTGCCCTGTCACAAGCCAGCAGCTAATTACAAAACTAACGTTTGACATTTGCCAGACGTTTGGCAGGACGTCTGGGGAGGCATTTTGACAGTTTTAGAGCGACGGTTATGGCCAGCACAGTGGCGGAGTGTGACCCTTCTGGGATCTGGTTTCGGGCGGAGGCTCAGCCGAGTTGATTGAACTGCAATCGAGTGTTGTTTTTTTTTTATTTTGTGTATTCTTGTAGTTGTTTGTTTTCCCGGCTACTGTGTCTGGGAATTGTCCGTTTTGGTTCTCTCACTTGTTGACAGTTTTTGTTTTGTAATTTTCTATAATGAATGCATTATGCAGTCGGAGCCCTGCTCCCTTTCGCCCCGCCCCTCCTCCCTGCCATTGTTTTGTTTGGTCATGCAGTTAGAATCGAGTCAAAAGCCATATTCTTGTCGAGTCATCTTTAAGGCGTAGCCAACAAATTGAGTCTAATGATGGATAACGCTGACACTGGGTAAAAATAGAAATAAATGTCTATTGCACTTGAGCATTGGAAACTATTTTGTGGCAGTTATTGAATGGTCATTGACATCGAACGACTCCAACAAAGTGTCAACAAATTGTTGTTGGACTGAAATGTTTTATTCATTTTGAGAATGTTTTCTATAACTTCTGAAGTATATGCAACGAGTTATCGATATAAATGAGAGATGCGTTAAAGGATACTTTTGCCTTTATTGTGCATAAAAAAAGGTAGACCAAATTATCGATAAATGTATCGATTTGTCTGTGCTTAGAAGCGCAAGAGTTTTAATTTTCATTTAGTTTTCCTTTCTCTGTTACTAGATAATCCTAGTTATACATAAATAATTTCATTTATAAATACAAAAAATATTTATATTTAATTTTATATTTAACTAACTTCATTTGCCTGAATCTATAAATAAGTTTACATATAAATTGTATTACTCTATATTCATTATAGAATCTGTGCGTATTCCTATTAACAGATTTGACGAGTCTGTGATTCGATCAGCTATTAAACTGCATTCAGCTCGATATTTACCCCTTTTTCTCCGCATTTGAAGCCTCTTTTAAAAGCCACAACTCGCTTACATCATTTCCTCTGGTTAAGCTGCACGCAACTAGAAAATCGCCAGCTCAATGACTTCGCTGCAATTGTTAATGTTGTTGAAGAACATTTTCCGAAAACCTCAAAGCATTGTTGTCGCCTCACACAGAAAACATAAATCATTTCCTGCTTTGGATTCTAGGCAGCCAAACTAGGCCCAATCGGCTCTTGCTGAGGATCTTTCTGAACTGTTCATATGCAACTTGGTCTTCATATTGATGCTCGGTGGTTAAACAAATCAAAGTGCGCTTAGATTTTCCCCGGCTCGCGCTTAAATATTTGAACAGCCTTTCACACGACCTTTCAACTTGGGACTCGCATATTTGGTGTTTTTGGGGGTCGTGACCATCTGCTGTTTGTTGTTGCTGTTGTCTGGTCAACGACGAATAGTTTTAATGATCTATCATTGTCGGTATGCGTTGTGACCAGTGTTGTAAGATGCGCCCACAAATATGTCTTGTTCAAAATTCTTAAAGACTTTCACTTCAAGGGAAAGTATGAAGATTGATAAGGAAAATGCTTCAAAGTGTATGCATAAGAATTATTGTAATATTGTAAATTGCTTACGTAGAAGATAATCTATAAAACAAGTAAGGACGTTGCAGTCGGGTGTAAACGACTATGCAATACTCGTTCAGCTTAAAGCAGTGGAGAAAATTCTTAATTAATGTATTTGTTATTAATATTGTTATTTATATTAATATAATATTATTATTTGGCCCAACATTATTCGGCTACGTCTGTAGAGGATGTCATACGAAAAGTTTTTGCCAAAACTGGTAACTCTAGCTCTGAAATTGTGCGACTTACCCGCCCCAAGATATATTTATTTGTTATATATATTATATATTATATCATATATAATTTTTGTTCGATGTATCTAACTGTTAAGCTGAGGGAGATATATAGATTAAATCCGGTTTCAGAAGAGGGTCTGTAATTGACATTGCACAGGCCCAATATAAAGACTCCTTCAGCTTCTTCCTCGTAACTCCGCATTGTAATATGCTCGCTCTCCAAGTTCCCCGTGTGTCGTAGACAATATAGCAAAATTACCAAACACTTTACAGCGTTTTCGAGCTAACGGTACTGCTGAGAACTCTGAAAACATTCAATCATCTCAAAGTGCAGCAACAACAACAACAACAACAACGACAACAACGAGAACAGTGTAAAGCAAAGAATTCTATGCAAACTAAGTGCAGGTTCCAAACGATGATCTCCGAAGACCCGACCAGGCGGTAACTCAAAAAAAATATAGAAACGGGCCATCAAAAGGCGTTACAAATTTTGATTTCTTTTGAAATGTTGCGACGCCCAAACTGAAAAGAGCGACAGAGTGACAGGGGGCCAAAAGGGGGTGGGGGAGGGGCGCAGAGTAGAAAATATCAATTACAGCATAATTATGTGTGACGCACAATGGGGCAAAGTGCCAGTGGGGAGGGGAGGGGGCGGGAGGGGGCACACACTATGACAGCAATGATTGATTTGTGGATAGAATATAACCCGAAGGCAACTGAAAAGCTTCGCGCCGTTGAACTTTTGACACGTACCCAGAACGCGCTCGAAAAGCAGATGCAAAGATTCTTTTCGTTTGTCATCGTATAATTTAATTTTAAACGTTTTGATTGACTGGCCAAAACGGTACCTGATCCTCAACTCGAAAGAACAGAATAGGACCCCTTGCCCATACCCGCCTCCCCCTTTCAAGTTCAGCTGCATTGTCGTAACTCCCAACTCGCAGCAGCATCAGCAGCAGCATCAGCATCAGCTCTCTGTCGCCTGTAATTGCATATTAAACAACATTTACCAAAGTAATGTTTACTCTTTTTTTGTGCTCTCTCCTTCTAGCCAAACGATGTTATGTGCTTCTCTGCGCTTCTCTCTTCTTTAGAATCTTTTAAGTCTTGTTCAATGTCAATGTTGTGACCTTTGTTAAGCATTTTGTTTGCTTGAGGTTCGCTTTGAGGAATCTTTGTTAGATGTCTTGTCTGGCCCTGCCCCGCCCCCTCCTCTTTAGCCCCCTTTTCTTGGCTTTCATTGAAGCAGCGCGAGTACCGTTGTAATTGTAGGTTGCTGCGTCTTCTTCTTCTTGTAAAAATCAATTGCATTGTTGTAGTTGTTGTTAAATAATATTGCGCAATTTTTATTCAAACAGCTAAAGAAATGGGCAACTTGGCTCTTCTTCTTCGTCTTCTTATTCAGCCTCGTCTTGCAGACAGCTGTAGACAAGACGAAGATGTAGTTAGAGATCTGCTGAGAGTCCAGGCAGCTGCCATATAAGGGGCTGGCATAGTTAGGCGCTTTGTTTAGGCCTTTTGGGCGTTGTTCATGGCTAAAGTTGTTAAGAGTTGTAATTAGTTGAGCGTTGGAAATGTCTGCAAAGCGGGAATACTGGAAGAAAAACTCCACAAATGTTAAGTTCGCAGTGGCGTAGGCAAGGGGTGTGTGTGTGTGGGGGGGGGAGATTATATTTTAGTTTTTAATAACCTTTTTTATAACCTGAACCCAATGAAAATGATTTTGTCAAAATGAAAGTAACAGACAGAAAGAAGCATCTCAAACCCCATAAAGTCTATATATATTCTTGATGAGTCGATTTAGCCCAGTCCGTGTCTATGAACGCAGCTATCTCGATAACTACAAAAGTTAGAGACCTAAACTTTTTGACTGGAGATTCTTCTAAACTGTACGCCCAACAAGTTTAAAATTTTTTTTGCTATCTTCCGTTTGACTGAAATTGAAATCGATGAAATCTTAGCATAACATAAGAGCTAGAGCCACAAAATGTAGTATATTAAGTTCTCGTAAAGCTATGGATATTTTAAATTTTGGATACCATTCCCATGCCATGCCCGAAATATAAAAAAACGCAATTAAAATATTACAAACTTGCGCTTTGGCTTGGATGTGTTGATGCAATGTATTATCCCCATATTAAAAAAATAATTATTTTGAAACCCCTTCGAAAAAAGTCCTGCCTACGCCACTGTCATTCTATATACATATTATGCGCTTGCAAAGAAACCTCACGTTGTTCTCCCTATATGTGACCTAGTAAACAATTCTTTCACCTGAAGGAAAAGAGACACCAGCTTAAACTTTAAAAGCAGTCAAGAATGGGTAACATAGTTCTGTGCCATCTGGGCCTGGGGGTGGTTGGGAGGGGGGAGGGGGCAGTTAGTGGGTGTCATGGCGAGACCTCAATGCATTTTTTATTAGCTGTAAATTTTATTAATGTGGCAATAAATTCAAACAATGTGAAACAAGATGCAAGCGAAGCAGAGCGGCCAAGGGGACGGGGCAGGAGGCGGGGGGAGGGGGTTGTCGCTGACGTTTGCGGTGAGGTGAGGGTGAGACAGAGATGCCTGCCGAGCGATTGGAGGATGCATGTTGCAACAACAACAGCAACAACAACTAAAATAAGTTGCAATGTGGTAACTGAGGACATTTGGGCAGTGTGTCGTCGAGTTTGTTGTTGCTGTTGTTGTCGGATTTGTGGCCGGATTCGGCTTCGGGGACTTGGTTATTGGATGCTGGCGTTGAAAAGAAATACACGAGCGTAAAATTTATTTAAGCCAAAGATAAGCGGCAGGCAGCTCCAATGGCCACAAAATATGCATAAAACACAGCGACACTCAGCTGCAGGGGGAGGCGGTGGGAGGGGGAGGGTTAGCTGGATACAACAACAAGTTTTCTGCAGCGACAGGAACTAAATCACGTGTGCCGCATTGCTGCTGCTGCTGCTGCTGCTGCTGCTGTTGTTGTTGTTGTTGTTTATGCCTAACTTGACTTTGGCCACGTCATGACGACAGGTTGAAAATGTTGCTAAACAACTTGGCCAAGCAGGTTGAAGAGGCTGGTAAGAGAGGAAGCCAAATAGGCAGCCGCAGCAGCAGCAGAATCATCACAACTAGAAGAATAACTAAGAAGCAGAGGCTGCCGCAGCAGAAGGTGGATCGTCAGCCTGCTAAGCAGGGGCTTACACATGTTTGTTTGTCTTGGCTGCTGCTGTTGCTGTTGTTGTCTTTTGTTGCCCGGTTACCGTTAGAATCTGTGCAGAGATTTGCAGCGAGTCGAATGCGAGCTTCGCTGCTTCGGAGTCTCCTGGAATAATATCTAATAATGCATATAATTTTCACATGCACATCGATATGAAGATCGCTGCCAAGAGGCGAAGTAATCGAAATTCAAGATGAACAAGAGCAAGAAGAAGCAGCAGCTTAAGCTGAAGTTGAAGTTGAAGTAGAAGATGAAGAAGACCGTAAAATATTACGATTAAATATTGTAATCTGAGCGCACGGCTTAGATGTGTGAAGAAGAGGAGCCCGAAAGCGGGCGGCGAGCAGATAAAATGTACATTAAGCTTTAATGTTATCGCTGCGATGTATATAAGAGAGCGGGCAGAAGAGACAGAGCTTACAGATGTGCTATGCAGTCGTATTTAATCGGGGAAAAAATTACAAATAATGTAATAAAAGGTTAGCTAGATGGGAACAAATAAAATAAAAATTAAATAACTTGGGCAAAGGCAAGGATAATATAACAATTTGCATTTAAAATGCACTTTTCTTATGAAATCGCCCTTCTATGCGATTTTCATGAATTCAACTAAGGCAAACAGATTTAAATTATTATTTTTTTTAGCACTTTTTTTTGATTAGTAGTTTTGCGCCAATTCAGATACGACTACAAGGCATGCCCAAGCCCGACATGCCCGTTTAGAGCACTCCTGTTTTTTATAGCAAATTCATTAAATATTACATAAAGCTAAAAAAGAAAAAAATACAAGCAAATGCGACGTCAAAGAAGAAGTTGAAAGATTAATAATGCAAGAAATCACACAAAAAAATCACAAATGCTGAGCAGTCAATCATCAAATGGGCTTTAAACTGATTGCCATTGAGTTTGTTTGCCTGCTCAGCTCTGAGGGCATCTTTGTCTATTTGTATGGCCCAACTTTTAATTATTGACAATTTATCAAAGAAAAAACTCTGCCAGCAAAAAATAGCATCTTCGAATCTTACACAATTTAAAAACAACAACATCAAGCCCCAATTTGAAAACTTTCTTTTTGAGCGTAAAATTTTGCAAAATGATTTTTTTTTATTTAATTTGGTCGAAGCACGTATGGTCTACAATTTATATTTATTATTTAATAGATAAATTTTTAATTTGGGCACATTTCGCCACTGTGCCAATGCGGGCAGCATCAAAATACAATTTGTATTTTTTCTTTATCACTTTTCGAGCTTTGTTTATAATTAATTACTGAACTTTAGCGGAGGCGCTTCCCGAAATTTCTGCCAATTTTTTACCCAAAATACTTAATATTTTGCTGCAACTCCGCCTTTTTTACAACATGACATATTTTAAACAATTACGCATACGCCGCGTTGTCAGTCACCAATTCCAAAGAGAAATGCGGCAAAAAATTAAAGTAAAAATCAATATTAAGCTGTTACAGCAAACAGAAGAGTTCCATACTTAATTAAATAGTATTGTAAAATCAAAGATTACAACAAATAATAATTGATAAAAAAAAAATAATACAAATTGTTTAATTATATTGACTTTTGTTTTACCAAATTCATAAAAAGGCAAGTCTTAAATTAATAATAAAAAAATAAACCAATTAATAATAAAATTAAAATTAATTCATCATATTAAAAAACACAAATTTCTCTACCGCCGAAATTGTTGAAATTGTATAAAATTCAAAATAAAAATAATATAAAAATCTGTTATCTGTGCAAAATAAATACTTGACTGCACTTAAATTTTCCTCAAGCTTAAAAGAAGCAATTTAAGAGTCGATTCAGTTTCTTGCCAGCCGCGCCCTAAATTGGAGCTGAGGCAAAGCCCGAAGTCTGCTTTTGAGCCAGTGTCTGAGCCTTGGCCCCCTAATCTTGGGGCTAATCAGGAAATAGAGCCAAGCCAAAAGGAAAAACCAATAAAAGGCATTCCTTATCTACTGGCGACTGGTGCATTGCTCGGGTCCAGCCGCTTGCCAAGGCTCTCCTGGGCCTGGCTTTGGGTTTGGCATTCGCTATCTGGCCGAGAGTGGGCGCCCGTAGACGCTGCGACCTAGACCTTATCAATGCCATGGCCATGGGAAAGGCTTTTGGCGAGAGCCGAATTGACGTTTCTGGAGATTAGTGGAGCAGCGGAGGTTGCATATATTCATTTAAAAAATTGAATTAATCGATTTTCTTTTATACATTGCAACTATTTTTATTTATTTACAAGTTTTTATTAATCGATTTTCTTTTATTCTGCTTACAGGTAATTACATTATAGAAAAAAACACAATGCTTACACTTAAACGATATAGGGGTAAGTTGATTTCCACTTTCTCAGCGCTTAGCGATTAGTTTCCCTTTCTCTAGAACGTTGTCTGGCTGTGAGAGCCACACCTCGAGCTCGTGTAGCGAACTCTTTAGGCACATTACCGACACTTTACCCCACTGTGAAATGCCTTAGCTGTCGTGGCAGGCCTCAGACTTCTGAGCTTGAGAGACTCAGACACGCAAGCTCTGAAATAACAACAAAACGCACGCTATCAATTTAACAGCATCTGTCTATGAGGCATGCACGAGGCTCCAATACGCAGCGGGCTGAAGGGGAGGGAAGGGGGGAGGAGGATTGGTTGGGCTGGCAACCGTCGCGTCGTCTCGCATCGCATCGCATCGCAGCTCGTCGTCGCCCTCCCACACAGCCCTGCGCCCGTGGCAGCCCTCGTTCGAACTTGTCCTACGCTCTCCGGCCACAGTTGCAGCCTGCTCCGGCATTGCTGCATTTTTCCAAGGAACCTGCATGCATGCCTCGCGCATGCGCAGCCGCCTTGGCTCAGGCCAATGTCTATTTTTAGATTGGCGTTGCCCAAGTCATTCGCGTTATCAAAAGGCAGCCAAAGTCGCCGCTGTGGCGGCTGTGAAAATTCAAAAAAGGCAGCGCCCCAAGGGACGCCCCCTCCCCCCTCTCCACCATTATTGCCAGCCCTTCAAATGTTCTGCGCCTTTCCCTTGTCTGCTGGCGTGCAAAAATATTTTCCTAGCATTTTTCTATTAGTTTTTTTTTGGTTTTTGTTTTTTTCCGTTCGCTGATGCGCCTGGCCAATTTCCCAGATAAAGGCGCAGCTGTCAACGCGCGAGAAAATAACTTTGGCCTTTTATTTTGCCAGCTTGTAAATTAATTAAGCTGAAAATAATTTAACTTAATCCCAGCCCCGGGCGAAGCAAACGCACCCCGCCCCCCTCGGCCAACAACAAGTAATAACAAAAAGAAAAGTGTTGCGGGCTGATTCAATGAGCTCTCGGTATGTGGGTTGCGTCAATAACCGTAGGGCGGGATTAGCACGTTTTTTTTTTGGCTCCGGCCAGAGTTGCCTTCTCTCGCCCCCCCTTCCCTCAGCTGCTCTCTTGGCCCGCGGCGCACGGTAGCCAACGATTTTTGTTATTGTTCGCTGCCGCGTTTGTTGTTTGGGGCAAATTATCACATTTCGCTGGTTTTAAGTTTAAATACAAATTTACTTGCAAATGCATTTTTAAAAAGGGTTTATTTAATCTTAATAATCAAATATATTTAATTTCAAAGAATCGCAAGAAACTTGCAGTTGCAATCAATTTTATCACTTAAAAAACATTTTCTTTTAATAAGACATTTTTCTCCTTTAATTTTAATATGCTAAACACATTTTGAAAATTCAGAAACTGTAACATTATTTGTATTTCGAAAATAATGTGTGTTTTAGTCGATTTTTGTTATATAATATATGTAGTGTGGGGTAACTACATTGTTATTATTTTTTATCGATTTCTGCCCAGTGTCATCACTAGACATATTAAACGTATGCTATGGAATACACCTTACATCGAAATGACAAGTTGACAGACAGCTTTTTGGCTGTAGGTTTCATTTGTCAAGATTTGGCCAATCAAAATGGAACCTAGAGCTTTAGATGATATTTTCATTATAATTGTTGGCTTGGCTTGGCTCATGTCAAAAGCAGTGGCAAAAGCTTCCGTCAGTGGGAGATGATTGGGCGCATTTGAAACGAAATGAAAATGGCGTTTAAACTGATGGCCAAATATGATGATGATGGTCCTCCTCCTCCTGAAGATGGGACAGCGACTGAGACAGCTAGCAAGAAAGTGATGTTTATATCAGTTTCCTCTTTAGTTTTAGTTTGCATGCCCGGGCAATAAACGAATAATAGTGAAAAGCAAATGATTTAAAATGAATTACGGACGTCGCTGTGGATATCATGTTGGCCAAAGATTTGCGCAAACTTTGAACTCGAACTCGGACTTGAAAACGGAACCCAAACTCCAGCCAGCAGTCGGAGCTTGGCGTGGGCGCCTTGTGGACGATTCCGATTTGATTTCATAATAATACACTCTTGTTGTGGACTGGCAGCAGCAGTTGAATTTAAAGTTGCTCGTTTGTTTGGTGATTTTGATTTTTATTTTTATTTGTTGTTTTTTTTTTTTGTTTTTTTGGTTTGTTTGTTAAGCTGAAAGTGAAATGCATTCAGCTGATCGAGGGGGTGCGGGGCAAATTATCGCTTTATCACGATTCAAACGGTACCACTTTCTTCTCAGTTTCAGCTTCAGCCTCAGCCTCAGCTTCAGCTTCATTTGTAGCAATAATTATGCAATTTGCTCTGGCTCGTTGTTGAGGATCGCATTCGAAAATACGAACTTGCATTTGTTTGAAACTCTCGTCGGAGTTTGGTTTGCAGCAGCCTTTGTGCATTATAATTTCTGCTGTTGCTTATAATTGTTGTGGGTGCATGTCTTGGCGAGTCTTTTTACGGATTGCTTTGAATTTCGATTTTATCACTCGATCCATTCTCCATTTCTCCATTTATAACAACATAATTGTGAATAGATCTTCGACGTTTGTTTATGACAAATTAATTGGCTGCAATTGTTTGTGCACTGGGAAAGCCAACGATCGAACATGAAAATACATAAATATGCATATTGCATTTTCATCCAGTGGAAAAATCTATTGATTGGAATTCTTTAAAATTTGTTTGATTTTTTTTTGTTGCCCAAATTCTTTCAACACTTGCAATGCTTTCATAATTATTTTAATAATTTAAACTTATTGAAAGTTTTGTAATTTATCAAAAATATTTGTGTCAATCGGCGCACGGGAAAAAGTGTGTCAAAAACTGACCAAAATAACTCTTAACCCATTAACTTTGGCTCCGTTGCGATCTTTCTTCGAGGCGAGACGACGACATTTGATCGATCAGTTGAGTTATTGTTGTTGCCCAGTCCCGTTGACGTTGATGGAATAAGCGTCAAATATTTGCCAGCCCCCAGGGCCAACAAATACAACTTTTTCTCTTGCCCCAAGCTGCTGCTGCTGCTGCTGCTGCTGCTGGTATGTGGACCCGGGCCAATCAGTAATTGGAGATGGGCCCTCGAGAGCACCAGCAGCCCCCATAAATTGGCCCTGGAAAGCTGCATGCGCATCACTTCCTGGCACAAATATGAGTAAAAAACGTGCATCGGAATTTGTGATAAAAGCTCCCAAACGAGGCCTATCGAGTGCCAAAGCTTCTTCCTCAATTCAAATTGGGTGCACTGAGTCTGAAGAGTCGCCAGCGAATGAGGCTTAGATACTCTTTTAATATATTTAAAAGAAATTGCTTAAATTTAATCATAAACAAATTCCAGAAACAAAAAACATTGAGCACAATTATTGTGGAAAGTATTTATTCGGGGAATATAGCATTTATAACATATTTGTTTCCTTTGTTCAATTTGATTTTACACTGAAATATTTTCAGTTTTAATTTAATTTGGAACCAAACTTTTTTAAGTTGTAAAATTAACTTTCATCAATTGTAAAAAAAAACAGAAAAATAAAAGCAACGTCACAAATTCCGCACACCCTACAACCCCGCAAAAATAAGTGTATCGGTAGAAAAAATACCCAACTGGACAGTTGAAAATTAACGCCAGTAAATTGGAAGGTAAAAGGAAAAAAAACGTGCAGAGCACTTTTCACTTAAACGCAATGCGCCTGCAATTACAACAACAACAACAACAGCGGCTCCGAAAGCAGCAGCAACAATTGCAACTATTTTCAAGCAAATTAAATTAAACAATTTAATTTGGCTGCAATTTGGGCCAAGTAAAAAGCAAGAGCCAAAGCGAAATTGTTTAAAATGGCTTAATTAATTTGGCCAATTTCGGCATGGTACACATTTAACTTGGTCAACTCGCGACTTCGGGTCGTTAACAATTACTCAACAGTGCCCAAGCCCAAAGCGCCAACCCAAAAACCAACAAACCTCGACAAGCCCTACAAAATGCAAAGGAGAAGAAGAAGAAGCAGTGAAAAAAAAACATCTATGGAGCCCCCCACACCAAGTTTCTCACTTGTAGTCGCCTCTAACTCACGCCCACGTTAAATTTGTTGTTGTTGTTGTTGTCGCTGTGGACTCTCGGCTTAATTTGATAAGATTTATTTGAGCCAAGTTTTTTTTTAGTTTGGTTGGTGTTGGTAAAGGCCAAGCGATCGGGCCGAGCATTGAGAAATGTTTACGGCTTGGCCCCAATAGAGAAAACAACCAAAAATCGAAACAAAACTCAAAATAACATTTAAAATACAGTTAAAATAGAAATGTAAACTACGATTTGCCGGCATTGATAAATGGCCAATCGTTGGGATCGTCGGGCTCCTCGATCTGTGGAGAAGAACTTTTAGGCGTGGGCGCCCAAAATTATTTATATTTGGCAACTGAAATGCGAGAAGGCTACTGATCAGCAGCGAAAATATCAAATTTATTTGTGCTACAAAATGATTATCGTTATCTGGAACAGCTTTTTGTATTTAAAACAGACGGTTAAAAAGTGTTTTTAAATCTGACAATCTTTGGCTTGTAAAAATTATCAAAAGAAATCCTATATTATATCTCTATTATTTTCACTTTTGTATTGCTGAAAGTCCACATATCACAAAAATCTTCAGCAATTTTTTAATTTAATGTCTTAAGATACTATTTTTGAAAATATTTTGCTTATTTATAATTTTCACATGGAAATCACATGCTAATGTGAAAGTGCTTCTTTATTTTTCCTTTGTTTTTAGGGTTTTACTGGGTGGTTTTTTTGTTGCAGCCACCCGCCAATGTTAATCGAAAAGTTTGTTGTTAATGTTGCATTTTTTTTTTTGCATTCGGCCGCTGCGGTTCAAGAGTTCATTGTCAAGTCTAATAAAATGTTCGAATGACACGTTAAGTGTCAGGCACAACAAGAGTTCCGCAGCTTCCCGCGAGTCGTTTGAGAGGCCGCCGAGCCGGCAAGCGAAATAAAAAATTACAAACCCAGAAAAGAAAAAAAAAACGGCAGAAAACTAACCTATGTAACTGAAAATGTTTGCCGCTTGACTGGAACTTGAACTCAGCTACCCGCTACACAGGCGCCCCCACTAGCCCCCACTAGCCCCCGCTGTCCAGCCAAGACGCTGGCAGATGTTTCCCTTTTTGTCAAATGGCTGCAGCAATGATGATAAATCGTGACCGGAGCGCTTTAGTGAAATTTCTTTCCCGCTGCCCACTACAAATTTCTGTGTGTATGTTGTTTTTTTTGGTTTTTTTATTCATCTCTTCAGCTAGCTGGATCTTTATTACCACATTTTCAAGCCCCGTTGAGTGACGTGAACAGTTTTTGGCGCAGCTGCCGCGCAGAGCTACCAACGTTTTTGGCTTGCTACTTATGGCCAAGTTACTACCTTTTACTAGCAAACCCACCCCTCTGGCCCAGCACACTGCCCGCAAACTTGACATTTAAGTGAATTATGTAGTTTTCATGTTAACTTTCTGTGCGGTGCCGGCAAAATCTTTTTGACTAAGTGCCTGGCAGGCGACTTTTCCATACCTGACGACGCGTCTATGATTTATGCGTGTTAGTGTAAGTGTTGGTGTGTGTGTGTCTGTGTGTGTGGCACTCACATTTTTTGGCAAGGGCGGACTCATCCCCTTCCCCCGCCCAACCGTTGAAATTAGGCAGAAATATAATTTATGAGCCCCGATTTAGGCGCCAAGACAAAAATATAGGTGCATAAAGTTGAGGCAACGTCTCGCTCTGTGTGTGGCAGAGGCTTCCGGGTGTTTTGGGTGTGCGGGGGTGCGATGGACCGCGGGGGTGGGGAAGGGGTGCGGGGTGCCAACGCCAGTTTGTCGGCTTTGATTTAAATGCAAATTTTGCAGAGTCTTAAAAAATGTCAGCGCAAATCACGATCTTACCTGTCGCGAGTGATTGCAATTTAAATTTATTTATGCATCATAAATCGAGCGAATCAAATGTGAAGGAATTTGGCAAAGGAAAGCCGGCGATAACTTGAGGAAAACGTATAAGTTGTTAAAAGCTGAAAGAATAACTGAAATGTTCAAAATAAATTTAAAAACTAAATAAAAAATTTGTTTAATTAAATAAACTTAAAAAAAAAGATGCGTGAGCTATAAATGAGTACTCAGTATTTCAAGAGGCTAGTGAGTATTCATTCATATTTTCCGCACACTTGAATTTGACTGCTTTCGTTGATCTTCACCTGTTAAGATTTCCAATTAACTTTTAACATTAGCTTCAGTCAAGGTTGCCTTATTTCAACACACGAGCTGATGACAAATTCCCGTGAAACAGTTCAAGGTCAACGCCCACACACACACACGCACACAAGCAGGAGATTCGCTCAGTTCGATAACATTTGACTGATAAAATACCAAAGCTATCGAAGCACTTGAAAATCGACTTCAACTTCAGCCTGACACGCTCCTCATTTAGCGTTTACAAGTTAATTTGTCGCAAATATTTTGCCCGCTATCTGCATCTCGTTGTGTGCGTGTGTGTGCACAACTGTAAAGTATCTGCAGCTGTATCTGTCTCCGTTCGTGTATCTGTGAGTGCGCGTATCTGCGACCTTGCAAGGTAACAACAGAAAACCAATCAGCAAGCGTGAAATGTGCTCCACACGGCGAAGCTGAGTAGCAAATTAGCAAAAATGCAATACAATAAATAAATAAATCGAAATACACACTCACACACACACACGCACACACATTGATGTGAAACGAAACAAGAGTGAGGAATTTTTTAATTTAGATAATTGAAAATACGCAGAATGAAACAGTTTATTATAAACAATAAAAGAACAGGCAGACAGACACCGAAAAATCCAACTCAATTATAAATAAAACATTCGCTTTTAACTGTTTAATCAGATATCGCAGCTGTCGCTGTCGCTGTCTATAGTTTATAACAATAATGATAAACAATACGCGCTAAGCGAGTTGTTGCTTTTGTCAAGCTTATGAATACATTAAACAAAATATCGCCCGCCTCCCTGTGCAATAAGAGCATTATTAATTATTTAATTTGTATGAATCATTTTGAAATGCAACTTTTCGTGCTGATAATTGCGACAGTTGTATTCGCATTTTATTGTGGTTTCGTCATATTGATAAATATTTGATTCAAATAAATTGCAATTACTTAACCATTACAAAAACACTAACAAAAACCCGTCAATGTAATTGGCATAATCGGCAGAAGCAGCTAATTCCGATTGATGGAAAATCAATTCGAACTGATTTTCATTTCATTAAAATGTGAAATATTTGAACATCTATTTCTATCCTGCAGTAGCAATTAATTAAATAAAATAATATAAATTCGCGTTTAGAAATTGTTTCAGTTTTAGCAGTGTTGCGGAATTTTCCGCCAAAATATTTGGCTATTTAAATTAAGATAGATATATTTATTATACTAATTTAGTTGCCCAATTATAATCTAATAGTATTAATATTTTATATGTGTAAGGAAAATAATTATATTTAAATAACGTAACATTTTTAATTAGAGTATCTTTTGGCTTTGTACTTTTTTAAAACACACGAGAAAAGAAAAAAAATACATATTTTATTATTAATTATTTATTGTTGTCAATAGATAAAAAGTGAATTGCAACGTCAATAACGTGCGTCAGAACTGCGATAAATCGCAAATAGAATAATACTATTTGTTGGCTGGTGGAAATGTCAAATTCATACCATCAGAACCCAAAGAACATGGCAGCTAATTAAAGAAAAAAGTTCGCACGCCCCAACAGCAGCAATCGAAACGACAGAAATAACAACAACAAAAAACCGTAACAGAAAACCCAACCAAAAAAAAAAAATAATACGAAAAAAAAAAACAAATCAACGTCAACTAATTAAAAAGCCAAAGCAGCAACTGCAGCAAATGGCACTTGTTGTTGGTGGCTCCAAAGAATTGCAAAGCCCCCCAAAGGCAGAATCAGAGCCCAAGTAACGGAACCCTCTCCCCTCTCCCGACAGCCAGACAACAAAGACCCAGCCCAAAATTGCAAGAGGCCCTGCAGTTTTCACGCCCCTTTAGCACACTGGCAATTGTTTTAGATATGGCCACAAATCTCATTATGAGCCCCTCACTCTGCCATAAGGTGTGTCTTCGTCGCAGCCGTCGTCACCAGCCACGCCCCAATTCAAATCTGGCGATTGCTGTACTTTCTAATACATGAATTAGGAGTCGTATATTCGTATATTCGTATAACGTATTCGGTATCGAAATCGTAACCGATACCAAGTTGCATTCGAAATCGACACCATGTGAACTTGGCCAAATCGGCGATTGTCAAACGAATGTCGAATTGCCAATTTATAATGTAAACGGCCACCGATCCGAACCAGAGTCTCGGGGTATTACCCGCTATTTTGTTAGCCAGCAAAGGTCACTTGGCCATAACGAGCCCAATTTAATTCATTTAAAAAAACAGAAAAAACAAAAACAAAAAAACTCAAAAAATGGCATTGCTAATTTATGTTTATTGTGCATTATTTGTACTAGACAATAGTTGGTTATGGGCCCAGTTCCTTTAGGCCACAGAAATTGAATTTTTATGCACTTTATAACATATATTTTTAATGGTTTTTTAGTTGGCCCACTGATTGAAATTTACGATCCTTTATATTGTTTGCTTAGCCGTTGCCAGTTTGCTATTTGCTATTTATTATTATTTGTGCGTTTTGCACATATTTCTAGCTATTTATTTTTTTATGTCTATTTTATGTAGACTTTACGTGCAATCCACATTAAGTATTATATTTATGAAATTCATGTTATGGCATGCAATTTTTTATTGCTAATTTTTTTTTTATATAATAACTTACAGTTTTAATAGGTTTATTAATTTTATTTATTTTTATGTTTATATTTCCTTTATTCTTAGTATTTTGGAAATTTCCAAGTGACTAAAGGAAATCTATCAGTCCGCCCCTCTTCGTTGGCGGCTTAAAAAG
Source organism: Drosophila robusta (assembly GCA_035043565.1). Lineage (NCBI taxonomy): Eukaryota > Metazoa > Arthropoda > Insecta > Diptera > Drosophilidae > Drosophila > Drosophila robusta. The sequence continues at coordinate 3,223,397 of JAWNMW010000572.1, forward strand.
CCGAAACGTGTTCAATCAAATTGTAATTAATAAACATGCTAAAACGCTTACATAAAAGAAGAAGAAGAAAAACGCTAACAAGGCAAGCGAAAAAAGGGGCAAAAAACAGCAAAAACGGGTAAAAAAAGTTATGTGGCCTGCTCATAATTTGGCCGAAAAGTCTTTTAATGAGCCGCCGGCAGAGCTTGGCCATTGGCCACTTTAGGCCGCCATTGGCAGCCTTTTATGGCCGCTTTTGGCTGTTTTATTTAAATACTCAACCGATAAATTCCAGTGTACAACAAATGCGACTGTCAAGTGCAACATGGCTCCATTGTGGGCTTAATGTGAGCATTGTGAGCCATTTTCGTGGCATCATAAGTTTACTTTTTTCGCCTGACTTTTCCACGCTGAACTTTGTCATTTGGCATCCTGAGAAATCAAGGCATTGGCAAACTTTAAAATTTCCTGCAATAAATTGCAAATTTAGACATTCTTTTATCAGAAGTATCTTTTGGCTGCAAGTTGGAAAGTGGACAGTAATAATAGTAGTTTTCAAACCATGAACATTAAAAAGAAATTCAACTATTATTTAGAGTTAGCAGTTAAGTAGAGAAATTTAAAAATTATTTAAAGTGCACCAGAAATCCCAAAAATAAAAGGAGAAGAAAACAAATAAAATTTCAGATTTTTTCGAGTAAATGTTTAAGAAACCACAAATAGCTAATAATCATGTAATATATTATCTAATAATAATATTAATAATAATAGCATAAAGCGAGCCACAATTTGGAAATATCCTCCACTAATATCATATGCAAATTGGCTCGCGGACCCCAAGCGGAGAATTCTCGCCTAATGTCACATGTCAAATAATTTGCCTTTAAAGTTTTGCCGCAGAAAGCGATGAATTGAAACAAAACTTTGACGCAATTTGCATTTGGCATCGTTGCTGGCGCCGCAGCTTCTGCGGCAATTGTCGGGCGTTTGTGGCAGAACAGATCTGTGCAGGCCGCAGCGTCGTGTGGGGCGTGTTTTCTTTATATACAATATCTATGTATATATATATGTATTGGCATCTATATTGCTATGCAATTTTGCAGCCCTCCTGCAGCTGCCTTTGATTGATTTGTTTTGCCAAGTGACGCACGACATGACGAGAAACAGCGCCAGATTTTTGTTGATTGCCAGCGAGCGATGAGTTGGACGGGAACTGAATGGGGCTGGGATTCGATGTGGAGAGAGAGTGTGGGGTTGGTCGGGGTCGGCGCCTCAAGTGGCACAAGGTCTGCGGCTTTGACAAAAATGTTTCGCACTATGGGCGCCGACACATATTTAATAGGCAGCTGTTTTGCATTTGGCAACATGCAACAGCATTTACATATGTTGATTATACGAATAAACTGAACCGAAACTAAGCCAAAACCGATGGGGCCACACATTTGGTATCCATTACAAAACGCTTCGAGGGGGCATCTGTCAATCAGAAAATCAAATGAAAAACATAACTCAGCGAAGTTCCCAGCTTTGATAAATGACAATCTAAAGTGGAACCTCCATTTGTGCACATTATACCGAAATGAGCAGAAGATAAGCAGAAGAAGAAGAAGCAGAAGATGAAAACAAGCATAGAAATATTTTTGGGAAAGTGTTTTGTTCTGTGTGAAAGTTGCCAGCAGAAACAGAAGAAAGTTGTATGATAATTGCCCAAAGGTCGTGAATCTCTCGATTATGCAATGTTTATGCGTGTTTATACAAATCTCTCAAACATTCTAAACAAAGAAAACAAAGTGAAAGCGGCCCAATGAAAATCTAAAAAAAAAAATACACAAAATGTTGTGTACTCATCTTAATGCACTTTCAGTTTCGAGCAACAAACAAAAACAACAAGATATTTGTTGCGGGTGTTGCGCCTGGGAATTTTCCCAATTCCCAATTCCAGCTGGGAATCGGCAGCATTCAGCATCCAGCAGTTGATCGGGCCCAATCAGAGGGAGCGAGAGAGATCTTTATCAGCCAAAACCCAAAGCGTGCTGAGAATGAAAGAAACTCTGAAGATCTGAAACTCGGGCTTATTACAAATTCTAATCACATGCGTTTCTTTTCGTTTCTGTTTCGGTTCGTTTTTGGAACCTCTTTTTGGGCTCCACTCTCTTCACTCTCCAGATGTTATTTGAACGGGCATTGGGTCGTACATTGGCCTGGTACAGAGTCGATGGGGCTGTCGCTTATCGATTAATCATCAAATTAAAAATTACTGAGCCCAAAGCGTGGAGCGTGGCCGAAACACCAAAGCCACCTCACCTCACCTCGCTGCTGTCGCCTCGCCCCCTCAGCCCCCTTGGGAGCAGCTACAAATAAGTGCGCACATCTCATTACTCTTTTGGCCGAATGGTTTTTTTTTTGGCACTTAAGTTGCCCCGACCGGCCAATTTAAACAATATCTAGAATTTCATGGTAAAAACCGCACGAATTTCGATTTATTTTTCAGGCAGAACCAACAATAGTTTGGCTTAAAGCGAAGAGCGGGCGCGGAAATGGCATATTTCAGGCCTAGAAAAGGAAATGCGTAGTAAAAAAACAAACATTCAAAAATAGTAAATGGCTTATATAATTGCCAAACTAGCTTAGCTTTTGTATTGAAAGCAACGAAAAAAACGATCGATTTAAAGAAAGTTTAGAGACAAAACAGAAAGAATTTGCAGCTAATAAGTGTTTCAAGGTTAATGGAACAACGAGCTACAATTTAAAAATAAATGTTCTTATATAAGAAAAGCTCGCTTGTAGTTTGAAATATCAGCCTAGCCCATGCTCATATTTAAAGAATTATTTACGATAATTGCTGAGAAATTCCAGCGAAACCAAACAAAGTAATTGAACGATATGTGCATGTTACATCCACACACTCCCAATGCGATATAATATTGTATATAGTGTATATTAAAGTCGTAAATTCATTGGAATATGGGCAAATGGGAAGTGAAACACATGCAAATATTGTGTGACAAATGAAAAAAGTTTTCTCAAGAACAAAATATACCCATAAATAACACTTTGAAGCGCCGCCTGGCGGTCAATTGATGCGCACGCTGTAACGGGTACAAAGTTCAATCGATAGCGACCGGCATGCGGCATTTTCATTGGGCAAATTAATTTAATACTCAGTAAGAGATTTTCCAATGCTTATCACAAATTTGTCATCAACTCGTTGTAATGCGATCACAGACACACACACACACATAGTAAGCACACACATGCATAATAACACTGAGACTTGGTGGTGTCGCAGTTGGAGTCAGAGAGCAATCGCCACATGCTGCTGCTCATAATGAAGTTGAGCGCAGCCACGAGATAACGATCAAAAACACCACGCGACGCAACGCCAAGACAATTAAAAGGCAAACGAAAGAATTGCAAGCGCCGCGCCACTCTCTCTCTCTCTCTCTCCCGCTCTCTCTGTCTCTGCACAATTTGGAGGCGAGCGCTCAGCCGATCAGCTGCACAGCTGCTCGTCGAGCAAGTCGCGTCCAAGTCGGCTGCGCAGACGTATCGTAACTGCCGGCGCATTCAGTTTAGTTTTAGCGCTTGCCGCGTACACAACGTGACGGGCTCTCGATAGGCGGCCAACTCGTAGGTGTAAACTTGACTTTGACTCTCACGCTCTCCCACACCGTAAAGTGCGAGTGTGTGACTGTGTGTGCGTTCATTCGTAAGCTCGTTCGCTTGCAAGCTGACCGTGAAGTCTGTTCTTTTTGCATGCTTATAAGCTGACTAACTGTAACTGTGCTTTGTTATTTGTTTTTGTTACTGCCGCTTGGCACACACACTCTCCGCAAGTTCATTCACGTTCATGCACGTTTCATCACCGCTGGCCGCCTAATTAAATGTAATGCAACGCCAATATCGAAATCGAGCTTAAAGCTAATTGCAATTTTACAATTTGCAAACATTTATTTTGCTGTTGTTGTTTTGTTTATTTTTTTTTTGTTTGTTGTTTTTTTCGGCTTTTCGGACTCATATCCATCATATCCATTTCCGTTTAGCTCTGCTGTGCATTCGAGCGCAACAATTAATTGCATTTGTTGTTGCCTTCGGCTGCAATGCAAATCGTTTGAAACACTCGAAATTATCTCTGATTATTGCTAATGTTTTTAAAGAAAGTGAAATCGAAATCTCGCAAAAATACTTAATACAATAATTATAATGCACAATAATTATGCTAATCTTAATAACCGTTAAATGGCAGCACAGTTTATTCCATAACAAAAGCTACAAAAATAAATAAAAATAAACGCGAAAAGAAAACCCTTAAAGTGCAAACAAAAAGCAAACTGTTTAAATATTTTTACACAAAGACACAAAAATAAAATAAATAAATAATGTCTGCGAAATTAATGCAAAAACGAAAGCCCCGAGCGCAAAGCAAACGCTTTTAGAGAGGTACGTAAAATGAAGAGTATCATTGTTAAAGCTTTGAAATCGACCTACAAAGTGAACCCTTCTTTGTTTAAGAAGCTTAAAGTGGGTTTCTTAAAGCGAAAAAATCATAAAAAATTGCAAAATATTCCTATATATGTACATACATGCGTGTATGTAAAACAATCTCCATAGAATACAAAAATACGTAGTTGTTATTATTATAATGGTTTTATATTTATTTTTATGATTTCGCAAGTTATTTTTTATTTATTTTTTTTTAATTTTTTACATATTTTAATGGTGTTAATTTTATTCTTCAGTTTTATAAGTAAAGTATCAAAATTTTTCTTATTACAATATATTTAATTTTTATAAAACACTAAAATAGGCACTTCAAAAAATTCAATTCAAAACTAAGAACCATTCATTGAAACCTGATATAGTGAATATCCGAATATAATTTCCCTAACATGAATTTTAATAATTTTGAAAGTCTTTTATAATTGTTAAGCGCAAATGAGGTTGCTTTAGCTTTTCAAATAAATCTTAGAAATTGCAAGCATACCGAATTATCAAAATGACATTTAAAACCAGGAAACTAGTAGTTTAGTTGTTTTAAATGTTTTTTTCTTCGTTTTTTGCCATTTAACTCAAAATGAAAGTTTCTTCATCTCATTTATTGCAAAGCTCAATTGTGTTTTGGGGGATAACCCCCTATAATCATGTTAAATAGTGGCAACTCAAGCGTTCCTTTTATTTTCTTTCACTTGTTGTCTATTCATTGTTGTTCCACTGACTTCCTCTCTGGCATTTCCTTAATCTGTAGCCCACTTTGTTGTTGTTTATTCTCTCCTCCCAGCACACACACACACACACACACAACCTTTCACACTCGCCGTGTGCTACTGTAGAAAAAAGACGCCTTGTCATTCTTTAGATCATTAGGTGGCAACCCTGCCCCCTCGCACATTTGTGACACATTTCCATAGACACAATTCGCGAGTTCTTTGGCCGCGAGACAAACAAACAAAGAGTTCAAATTTGTATGCCATTGGCAAACATTTGCTGGCCCAAAGTTGAACTACTTTCGTTGGGCGCAGGGAATTAACATACATATTTGTGTATATATAAGTCCCGCACAAGTGTTATACGTCTCGCCCCCCCCCCTCTCTCTCTCTCTCTCTCTCTCTTACTGCCACAAATTGGACAGTCACCAAGTTTTTTGATTTCTGCTGTCAAATGCAGTCGCAACAATATAAAACGCACCATAAACATTTACCTACTTAGCCCCCAGTCGCCAGTCGCCAGACTTTTTGAGTTTGCTTTCATTCAAATATTTGCATTAAAATATGCACAAATTATCGCAGTAGGCGTGGCGAAAGAGGGGCGGGGCTCTAGACGCTTGTGAATGCAACTTTAGCTGATTGAAACAAGTGATAATATGGCTGTGAAATACTCTATTCGAAGTGTAATAACAGCTAGAAGTACTTGGAAATGAGGTAGTGAATTTCGCACTATCAGATATTACTAATTATTATTATTATTATTCTTTTTGCATAGCCAGAATCTTTTTGATCTTTAACAAATCCAACCAATTTCAGTTGGGGAACAGAGTATAAGAAGAAAAAAAATACAACACTCAAAAAGAGGCCGCAACAACAAAATAGTTGAAATTCGCTCGAAAGCCAAAACATTTTTTATGATTCGCCTTTTTATTTTATGTTTGTTTTTTCTTTCATTTTTTTGTATCTGTTTTTCGTCTGTTTTGTATTTTTTCGCGTTTGTGACAAGAATTTGCAAATGTCAACGAAAATTGCGCGCTTCGCATTAAAACGAAGAATTCGGCAAAAAGGGCCGAAGTGGAGCTCAGTGCAGTGCGAGATAAGAGTGGAAATACCAAAGCCCCAAAACGCGAACCAATTGAAATTGTTTTATAAGACCATGTTTTTTTTTTATTTATTTCTTTCGGTTTGGTTTTTATTTTTTTTATTTTTTGGGACATTTTGTGTTTGGCATTTTTAAAGAGGCCCGCTATGATTGCGACATCAGGATCGCAACGTAACGTAACGGATCCGCGATCCGATCCGATGCGATCGTATCGGTATTACTTCAAAGTGGCAACGATAATTTACTTAATGAGCAAATATGTGAAAATTTTGCCGTGAGTTATAATTTGCAAATATTTGCGGATAACTTGGCGGTATTAGTATTTTCTCATATACTTATACATATATTGTGTATATAATAGTGTAATATTTGCCAAACAAAGACCGCTTGAACTCTCAAACATTAGCAGATCAATGCAGATGAGTTTCTATCATAGACAGTAAATGAGAACTCTTTGATTTTAGAGGAGAAGAAAATGCAAACTGTTGTATATACTTTTTTATGAAATCTATTATATAATATCTCAATATACTTATCAAAATATTGTATTAAAAATAATGTTTGTAACATACAACATATAAAATAGAATAATTTCCACAAAAAACACAACTTAAAAGATTTTTTCTAAAAGTTAGCATTTTCAAACATATTCTGTAGTTCAGTCTGTTTTTTTTATATTAACTTTATACAAATAAATATTTATATTATATTTTTCAGTGACCTTGTTGTCAGCTTAAGATCTGAAATTCATGATGTGGTATTTATTTCCATGGCTTATTACTTCCACCATTTGTGTTGTTAATGACAACTTTGCTTTTGTTACAAAACAGAAAACAGAGAGAACCTACCTAGAGGGGCCAACCGACACTTGTTTAAATTGAAGCGCTTGCCCGACACCTGTTGCTGCTTGCAATTGTCAGATACAATTTGTGTATCTGTTGTCAATGTTCAAGTGTGACAAGTGGAATAAAAATAGTTGTAAATGGCGTGTTATAAACCATATTTATTGGCTCTTATTGGCAATTGCATAGAGTTGCATTAATTTGAGGTTTAGTAGTTGAAATACATACATTATAAAATACATTTGTGAGAAATACTTCATATCTATTTGTGTACATGGAGGCTCTGATTACCTGATTGGCCTTGTCTGAGTGCCACAATTGCTATTTACGATGGTGTTTTCATATTGATAGCAACCGATTTATGAGATGCTTAACAGTGCTATAGTTCGTGCCGATAGCCAGAAAGGTGTTGGAAGCATTAGCTTGATGTCATCACCGAACCGAACGAGTTTTGATTTTTCTTTCTTTCATTTTTGTTGTTGTTGTAGTATTTGTATTTTTCTTTCTTTGGGTGAAGTCATAATGAACCGAAATGAACGGAGGTTTCTCCAACTAATTAGACCATAAAGCCAGCCGACCTGCCTGGCCGAACTAATTCGCTCAGATAAACCACAACAAAGGTCACGCTTTAATTGATAAGAAAACACAATGCCGTGTCTTTGGGAAAAATGGGTTTCCGACGGCGGCTACCGTAGGTAAATGAAACGCTTCAAGAGTCAGTCAAATGGAAATCCCCATAGACAACAATGACAGAGAGCAATGTGAAAGAAGCAGCCAGAACCAAAGTGAACTTGAAGTGCCAGCTGTGCCCCGATAAAGATCACACCCCAGCGTCGACGATGGAGAGTCACAGGTGGAAGTTCCTTCTCTGATCTCAAAAAGACAACAACAACAACAACAACAAAAAACGAGAATCATGCTACAATTGAGTGCACTTTTTTTCAAAGAAGAAAGAACAGCACAATTGTAATTTAGCTGTCAGATACCCTGTAAACGCATCTCAAGTATTTATAAACATTTAGAAAACCAAGCAAATTTGTTAAGTTTAATGGAACTCTATCAATTAGATAGGAATTCCGAGAATTCTTTTGTACCAGCACAATTATGCGCCTCATTCGCATGGTTGAACTTTCAGTTTCTTGTGTGGAATTCCTTTGTTGCTTGGCCTTGTTCATTGATTCTTTTGCTGCACTCATTCACATTGGCAATTAACATACCCCATCTGCATCTGGCCGACTTGCAGGGTATTTACAGAAACACTTTTTAATAGTTTTGAACCTTTTCGAGGCACTTAAATTGCGCAGCGAAGCGTGCTCTCACCAACTCGGTTTCCCTACGCTGCCCCCTCCCTCCATGCCCCCTCCTCCTCCTCCAGATCCCTGAACTCCTCTTAACACTCAGCCGCCAGCTACGCCCTTTTTCAACACTGCCTTGAAGAAGGAAGAATGGGAATGGGAATGGGAATGAGAATGGGAATAGGAATGGGGCCGGAGAGAGTAATTAACCCATGTTTGCCGTTTGTTCTGCCGGCTGCCTTTTGCAAACATTTAATTGTTCCGATTGCCGTTTAATTGTTCGATCTGCAATATTTGAAATGCCAAACTCAACGGAATACCTTTTACTTTGCCTGGGGGCTATTCTCTCTCATTCTTTCAAGTTGTGCCGCCGATGCTACGGTTCTTGACATATTCAAAGCATTCCATTCCATTCCATTTCGTTTTGTTTCACTCAACTTCAGGTGCGTTATTAAAACCCATCAACATCATCATTATCCGTGGCTCTAAACCCAAACATAAAAAGCCATCCGCCTGGTTATATAAGCCACAAAGCTCTTAAAGAGAGCTCCACAAATGTCACACTTTGAGAGACGCTTTTTAAAGGCTTCGTCTTCTTCTTCTTTACGGCAAACTTTAGTCCGAGAGTTGTCCAATTAGTTGCTTCCGTAATTTCTTGGTATTATTTTAATTAGTTTTTCGTGGTTTTTATTTTTGGTTTGCTTTTTATATACTATATTTAAATTGCGTTCATTCCGTGACAGGTTTTATGTGCCGCCCCAAAGATTTATTTGCTTCTTTTTTTCTTTTTTTTTTTGTTGATACTGATAAACTAGCGTTGAAACGGAGAAACAAACGCTAGCATAATTTATGGAAAATGCATTTTAAGATGCGATCGTTATTCCTATGAATTATTTCAGCTCATTTTTTTATTTCGGGGGAAGCTGCAGTAAATGCGAAGAGCTGGGATCCTAACTCAAATTTGTTTTGATTTTTATATTATATATTATGAGTTTTTTTTTTGTTTCGCTTTTGTTGAGATTTTCTCGATGTTAGTTTTTACTTGCTGCGTGTAATAAAAATGAGAAAATTCATCATAAATTTTGGTAGTAGACACTCGGCAATATTCCTTTTGCGAAATTGCCTCGTAAATAGCGCTGAAATGTTCCTTCAAATGTTCACTCTCTCTCTCTCTCTGCACTCGCGCTATCTCTGTTCTACCTGTCTGACTATCTTACAAATAATTCACAACGCGCTTAACGCGCTTACCCTTTTCCCCGCGAGCGCCCCGCAGCTGCCGGCCGTTGCCAATGGCAAAAATGCGTTTAAGTCAAGTTGCCAAGAGCCGAAAGCCGCCGCCGCCGCCGCCGCCGCTGCCGCTGCCGCCGCCGGGTGCGTGCATGCGACGTGTGTGGCAGCTGCTGCGAGACCTCGACAGTTACCTGCCGCAGCCCCCCGCGCGCCCCAATACTCTTGCAGGTCTGGCACTTTGGCTCGATATTTATGCAACGGCACACACTTGAGTTCTGGTTGCCCCTTCTCTCTCTCCCGCTCGCTCGCTCGCTCGCTCACTCGCTCTCTCTCTTTCTCTATCAGCTGCAATTTAAGCTCACATTTTTCTTGGCAACACATTTTCCTCGCCATATGCATAAGCAGTTTTTCCAGCTACCTCCCTCTGCTCGCTCATCGCATTGTTTGCAACACTTGGCGCTTGCCACATAACAACAGCAGCAGCAGCAGCAGCAACAACAGAAGTTGCAACTGCTGCAACATATGCAACAGCAGCAACAGCGTCCGCTATGCAGCGTTGCATGACACATTAAATGCAAAACGAGCAGCGTGCAACACAAACTGAGCAAGGCAGCAGCAACATAAGAGAGAGAGAGAGAGAGAGCGAAAGGGAGGCAGAGCGAGAGGGACAACGCGAGTTAAGAAAAGACCTGAAACATATTGTTGCCCACCGCCAAGAAGTCGGTTTAAGCAGCGGTTGCTGCTGCTGCAGTCGCTTCTTATTCTCCTGCGTTGCTCTTATTTAATAAAAGAAATGGTCTGGAATTTTTTATAAATGCCCAATGAGCAGATAAGTCCTTGGGGTATACCAGACTTGATCAGTATCAAGCTCAACTTGGGGCTAGAACTTTTCACTAAACCAAATTGTTGCATATTTATAGAAGCTAATTCGAAGATTTGAAATTGCATAAAAAACTGTAATAGATTTTTAAATATTTCATAAAATAATTTCATTACATATTTATTCAAAATGAAATCAAAATGAAATTATATCAATAACATAAAATGTAAAATTAACTCTTCAAATCATTTAATTCGTAGATTTTAAAAATTGTAAAAAATTTGTATTTAATTTTAAAACATTTATTTTATTAATTTCACCATATATATATTTTATTTTATTAATTGCTAAAATTAATCAAAATGAAGGCATCATAAATGGCAAAATTAACTCTTTAAATCTCTTTAAATATTTTTCTATTATTATTAATTCAAGGATTTTAAATTGATTTGAATTATATAAAAATAGCGTGTTTTAAGAATTTCACTATATATTTATTTTTTATTTCAAAGACGTTATCATATATATTAAACTTATTTCTGACGTATAAATATTAAATTTAAGCTGCTTATTTTACAAGTTCGGCTTTACATATCAAATTTATAAACTTAAATTTGGCTAACTTATGTTTTAATATAATTCCTTCTAAATGAAAACAAGTTCAATAAGAGCTTCACACCTTCTTAATACCTGTGGCGTGCTTTTACAGGATATTCGTAATACGACTACCAGCTGAAACTCGATTATATTTTTTTGCATAAAGAACCGGCTGTTTTCTGCAGCAGCTGTTTGGCTTATGTTGAGTTATTGCTCCGTTGTTATTTCTTGTCTTATGACAATATAATCATAGCATAATAAAATTGGCCAGGTGATGTCGTACCTTTTTGGCATAATGCGTAGCAATTATCAGCCTGAATTTGTTAAACCAGCAGCAGGTCCTAACTGGCGTCTGTTTAAACGCTAATCAAGCGGAAAATGCATTCAGCAATGAGGTTTCAGCTTATTTATACATATATATATGTATATGGTGTTGAGAGATTTGAGAAAACAGCCCCAGGCAGTTTTGTGTGCCTGGCTCCCATGCTCCAACCCATCCATCCATCCAGCCAGCCATCCGTCAAACGACGCATTGAACACTTTAAATAATTGCACATTGTGGCTGGGGTTTTAATAAAATAATTAAAATGAAATATGCCACGTTCGCCATAACCCGAACCCAAACAATATTCCTGCTTCGCACTTGACTGAATTGCAAAGAGCGTGGGGCCAAAAGCAAGAAAACCGGGCGAAGGGGCTCTGTAAAAATATCAGAAACCACGTAGAAACAGCCGCAGAATGCTAGCCATGTAGAAAAATGTGCGGGCTACCAATCTACGCATTTTTTAAACCATTTTATTCTGTGTTTCTTTTGTTTTTGTATTTTTTTTTTTTTGTTTCTTTTCTTTCGACGTCAAAGGAAGACCGACCGCGTAAAATGCGAGCGATAAAATGTTTTAAAGAAATCGCTGAAAAGCTTACAACAACAAAAGAAAAGAGCATTGTTGCAAATATTAATTTCAATTATTTACGTACGTAAGCAGCACGCAAGTTGAATTTCCCAGCAATTCCCACGTTGAGAATCGCCGAGAGGGGCGCATCGTAAGTGGCATTTTGTGCGCTAAATGCGCGCAATTTGTTACAGGATTTTTTATAGCTAAAATGAAGGGAACACCGCCCGGGAAGAACACTGTGGGAACAGCTGTGCTATGCAATTTATAGTTATCAGCGGTAGGTGGCGCTGCGGTGCCAGTGTCGGTGCCCGGCCGGCACCGACTGTGACTCCAACTCCGACTCTGACACTTATGCAATCGTCGCATGTTGATAACAGCGGAAGTTATTAGAGCAAGTTTCGAGTTATGCGAGCCAGTTCCAAAGAACTTTAAAACAGCAGCAAGTCGCATAGCGTTCTTGGCATTGAGATTCCCAGCCCGGTGGCGGCGGCCGCTTTGGTTTCACTCGCTTCTAATTAAAGACGACACTTTGGCATGTACTCGAAAGCGAACTCGACGACAGCACGGAAATGCCTCGCTTGAGCTTTGAAGAATCGTTTTGATATAGTGTATGTATGTATATATGGAGTACCAAGAATTATGTACTACTCCCGTTGATTGTGGTGCCAGTCACCGGTCGCTTTATATCTGTACAATAATAAAGCACAAAAGCAACTGCTTACAATTGCGTAGTTCTGGCCCATTAAGACCACCATTCTTGAACATGCTGCCCATTCACATCTGAAATCCCATTGCCAATTCGAATTGGCCCCTCTAATAATCTTCTTAACCTTTCACACATCGAACGTTCGCCGGAGCCCCCGAAGATTACAATTAAATGTGGCCAGTTGCCTGTTTCAGAGCTCGCAGCGGGTTGCCAAATGTGGAAAAATAAAAAAAAATCCAAAAAAAAAAAAAAACAGCAAATGAAGAAGAATATAAAATTGAAACTGTGCAGAAATGCCGAAATTGCCATAAGAATTTGTTATTAACTTGAGCGTTCGCTCCAGCTACGTAGAACGGTGTTATTTAATTGCCAAAATGCCAGGGAGACGCAATCTGAAAAGATTACAAATTATATGAAACTGTGGCAGGTGTCCCGAACCGGTTCGGAGAACCAGCGACCCGTCAAGTCAACTTTTTTGCGCCTACATTAAACATCCATTAGATAGGAATCAATGGCCAACGCGATATGCATAATAAAGCAGCGCGCTTTTGGCCAAACAAAGAGCCAAACAAGCTGCTAAATACCAAAAATACTAACTAAGATGGGCGCCCGCCTCATGTTACACTTGAGAGTTGAAGATTAATCGTAGGCCGAGTCAAAAGTTCGTCGGGGTTCAGGGCTCAGGGAATACTCTATCTACGGCTAATTTGATTAATTAAGCGAAGAGCCAAATGAATACAAATTGTTAACTTGAATTGAACGGCGCCTAAAGGGCTTTTATGCTTACAATAATAATAACAATTATTATTAAAATTCATGTGGCTATAATAAAAGCTAATTAGCCGCTGCCGCTGCCACTGCCGCTGGGAAATGTCGGCCTCCTCTATGCGATTCTCAGGGGACAATGTCGGGGAGTTGTGTCATACAACTTGGGGCATGTCCAAAAATACACCCTGAGTGGGACACATGACGTAGCTCAATCAATAGACTTTGTATCAGACCCAGCTGAATCACTTTCCGTACACATATAAGTGATATATAAATAAATAAGATATGCCTCGCTTGACATTCGATGATCGAATATTTATTTTCGCTTCGCCGTATCGATCCCCGCCTGCTGAGCAATAAATTCAGTGAATTGCTGACGAAAGTCGAGCGTTTTTCAAGGTCTCCCTCCAAGCGTTCAATCTGTAAAAATACACGTTTTAAACATGGGCAAACACTTCTAGGTCTTTTTCCACGCCCTTGAGCCCTTGGGCTTTGCACTTACATTAAACATTCGCCAGTTTATCACTTTTTTTTTGGTTTTTTTTATTCTTTTGATTCACTTTATTTGGCTCTTCTTCAATTTCTGCATATGCGGCTTAAATGTACATGATTTCTTAGCCTCTCTTAGGCTTGTGCGACGTTTACAAACGCAAAAGTTCATTAACACTGCAGCAAGAACTAAGCTTACAGCGTTCCCAACAACAAACCACAACACAACAAAAAAAAAAGTGAAGAATTTAAACATAAAAAAATAGAACCACACAGCGGTTTTTTTTATATTTATTTTAATGAAATTTAGCCCCGTAATTTTTTTTTGCAACACTTCTTGTTTTGGCTTAATTAAAAATGCAAATTTTTACATGTGTGTAGAATTTCTTTGAGGTTTTGATGTGTGGGCGTGTTTTTCTATTGGACAAAATCTAATTTCGAATTTCAATTTCAATTCCAGGCCAAACAAAGAAATTGCCGTTTAAAATTTAGTCGCCAATTAGAAACTTGATTTGTGGCTTGAAATCGTTAGATAAACATTTCAGGCATAAATTAATTGGGGTCTTTTGGCATGGCAATTAAGTGGGGTTCAACTCCCCCTAACGAATGACCCCAATTCCGAAATTCCGAATACAACCGCAAAAATCTGTCAACCTGCACTGAAGGTGGCCGAAAAGTTTACGGCTTTTGTGATATTTTTTGTTTTGTTTTTTTTTTTGTCTGTTTTGTTTTTAATAAACAACTTTTTCTATTCTTCATTGGCGAAACTTTCGCTTTTGTCTTTGTTGTCCATAATTTGTTTATCTAAATCTCTGGCTTTAATTTAACTACTTATTATTATTACCATTATTATTCGAGACGTTTTGTCAACCGCAACAACAATTTTCGGCTGCTGCTGTTGCGGTTTTTAATTGCTCTACGCTAGTGGTAGTTGGGCTATATCTGGGCTATACGTAAGATTCGCCTCAGCTCCGAGGTTAGCGCATAATAATGACAACTGTTTCGCTTTTTTGGGCGAAAGTTTTCCGCTTTGTTTTCGTTTTTTTTTTTTTTGTCTTACGCATGATTATAATTATAGTCTTGTTGGAGCTTCCGGCTAATAGACAAACATTTAGGAATTGTTTTTAAAAAGTGTTTCTTTCATTCTTTTGGCTTAAACTTCATCCACAGCTTACTACTCGAACTCAGTTTACCTGTAAAAACAACAAGATGTGAATTACGATCCTAATGGAGTTATTAACCACGACAACCTTTCCCTTTTGTGTCTTGTGTTTTTAGTTTGAACTAAACCCTAAATCCCAATGTATCGAAATTTCGATTTATATTTCATTTTAGCTTATTGAGCTTCAGATTAATTTTCATAAATATAGATCTTTCATATATTACAATTTACCAACTGCTAAAATTATATGCTTTAACTTATATAACATATGTTATATTGATTTTCATACATGTGCATCGATATATTATCGATGTATCGCTAATATTCCGATTTCATCTTGAAAAAGAAAGTTCTAAAACTTGTCAAAAATCGATTTTCCTGCATTTATACCTAAAACAAATATCGATTTATTTAGTTGTCGATTAAACCAATTAGATTAAACCTATTTAGATGTGATGTTCCTTGCACTTCCTTGTCTTCAACCAGTTTTATATCGTTATATATTTGCATAAAACAACGATTTATCGAATTATCGATCAATGAACTTCCCCAATGCTCCCTGCCACGTCTTATTTGTTCTTTCCACATGTTGCTCCTCGTGTACTTTGCTAACCAATGCCTTTCCCCCTTCTCTTCCGCTGCCTTTTACAGATCTTGGTACCCTAAACAACCACAACAACAACAACAGCAACAGCACAATTATCAGCACAACAGCAACAGCAACTGCAACTGCAACAGCAACCGGCAGCAAGAAGACCACAACAACAACAACAACAACGACAAAGACTTCGAATTTGAATTCGAATTCGAATTCGACATCGACTTCCACTTTGAGCCCGACTCTTGGCCAGAGTTTGCAGCAGAAGCGCAACATCAACAAAATGGAGCTGCTGAGCAGCCCGGCAGCATTAGCAACAACGACAACAGCAACAACAACAGCAACGACAACAAAGCAGCTGCTGGTCCAGGATTACCTCAGCTACGCCTCCCCACCGACCTACTCCCGTCTGCCGCCCGATGGCCACGAGTTTCCGCCCAACTTCAGTGAGCCGCTGATCATGCATCCCCAGCGCCTCAAGGCGGAGCTCAGCTTCGAGCAGAACAACAACAGCAAAGCCAACAACAACAGCAACAACAACAACAATGGAGGCTGCACCGCCGCTGCCCAAGACGGGGCCGCCACCCACGGTGCCGCGCAAGGTTTATCGCCAGGACCTGGTCATCAATGTGGAGGATGCGCGCCAGGCCGCGCGCGCAGCCGAGACGCCAGCGGCGCCATCTGGCGGCGGCATTCGCGACTACCAACGTTCCTTGAGCGCCAGCGCGCCCCGCAAGCCCAGCGATTGGCGCAAGGATGAGAAATCGGAGAAATCCGTGCGCGACAAAATTGCCATGTTCTCGTCCAGCAGCGAACTGGACGCCATCGCGCCCACGCCCACGCCCAGCAGCGTCACCGCCGCCGCCGCCGCCTCCTTCTCCGCCTCCTCCTCCTCCGCCTCCTCCTCGTTCGCACGCAAGCCGCTCAACATGAGCAGCGAGAATCTGCTGGAGGCCGCCTCCTCGACGCCGCCGCCGTCGCTGAAGACGCGCGCGATGAGCGTGGAGAACCTGAACGATGCCCAGCGCCAGTATCAGCTGGCCAAGCAGCTGCCGCAGCTGCACGTCGCCGACTCGATGTACTCGCTGCACACGCTGACCACGCCCATCATCAGCGGCGGCGTGGGCGCCAGCTACAATTACGCCTCGCTGCCGCGTCGCAGTCACGCCGGCGGCGGCAGCGGCGGCGGCGGCGGCGGCATCGCCTCCGCCGTGGAGCGCCGCATCAGCTTCTCGGGCGAGGGCGATGCGGCGACGCGCAAGGCGGCCATCACCAACATACTGGAGCAGCGGCGGCGCAGCCTCTCCAAGCTGCGCGGCCTAGTCATACCGGAGCGGCCCCAGCTGCTGGAGCCGATACTGGACCTGCCCGAGATCAAGAGCCAGGTGAAGGCGGCCAGCGGCGAGGACTCGACGGACAGCGGGCTCGGCGAGACGCGTCCGCTGCGGCACAACGCCAACAGCAGCAGCAGCAGCAGCAACAACATGAGCAGCAACAACATAAGCAGCAACATTGGCAGCAACAACAACAACAATGCGAGCAACTATCGCAGCATCTTCCTGGCCACGCAGCGTCGTCCGCTGGAGTCGCAGCTGTCGCAGCCGCCCGCCAAGCCGCCGCGCACCTCGCTCGCCAGCGCGCTCAGCATGCCCAGCCGCATCAATGTTTGCCAGCAGCAGCAGCAGCAGCAGCCGCAGCAGCAGCAGCAGCAGCAGCCACAGTTTCTGTTGGATCAGGAGAGCGACACGGATTCGGTGTTCTCCAGCACGGCGCGCGTGCCGACGCCGCCGGAGAAGTTCGCGCTGACGCGCACGCTCAGCTCGGAGACGAACACGTCGATCGCCAGCTCCAACACCTCCACGCTGACGTCGGGCTCCTCGGCGGGCTCCCAAGCCAGCTGCAGCTCCCTGGGCAGCACGGCCAACGTGGATCTGACGCGGCGCGTGCTCAAATGCCAGCTGAACGGCAACGGCGTCAACGGCTCCGATCTGGCGCTGGGCAATCGCAAGAGCATCCTGGCGTCGGCCAAGTGCCGCAGCGCCAAGAGCCGCGGCCAGGACAACAGCAACGACAACGACAACGACAGCACCGACGGCGAGGCCTGCGTCCTGAACGGACGTCGCCTCAAGTCGAGCTACAAGCAGCAGCAGCAGGTGCAGCAGCAGCAACCACATCTGCAACATCAGCAGCAGCAGCAGCAACAACATATGCAGCAGCAACAACATCCGCAGCAGCAGCATCATCTGCTGGCCAAGCAGCTCGTGGTGGACAAGCTGATCAACGTGGCCGCCTACGTGGAGCTCACCTCGGACACGGACGACAGCAGCCGGCGCTCGGACACGCCGGCCAAGATCAGTGCCATGTTCATCGATGAGGAGCGCAAGGCCAGCTTCAAGGCGGATCCCGGCCAGCAGCCGAAGCTGCTGCGCCCGCTCCTGGCCAAGCAGCCCCTGATCAGCCCGACGCCGCTGCGCCAGCAGCAGCAGCAGCAGCAGCAGCCGCCGCGGAGCGTCGCCGCCAAATCGCAGACGACCGCCGAGCTGCGCGAGAAGTTCGAGCGGAGCGCGGCGGCCGCCGGCGGCGGCGGCGGCGTCGCCCAGGCGCCGCTGCCCATCCACAAGGCGATCGCCAGCGTTGTGGTCGCCACGAAGCCGCATCACGAGCGCTTCAGCTCGCTGGACTCGCTGGCCTCCAGCTCGTCGGGCGTCAGCTCCACCACGCAGAACGTGAGCACCACCCAGGAGACGGCCACCGAGTTCGGCAGCTTCTCGTCGCTGGGCAGCAACCAGAGCCTGATCACCGCCCAGGATGTCCAGCAGATTGTCGAGGAGGCCGATCCGCCGCTCAAGACGCCCGAGGCGTTCATCATCGTCCTGCAGCGGGATACGCCGGAGAGCAGCATTGGCATCACCTTGGCCGGCGGCTCCGACTACGAGGCTAAGGAGATAACCGTACGGCACATACGACTACAACTCAGTGGCGTAGGCGGGGAGGGGGGCAAGGTTTTTAAAATAAATATCTGTTTTTTTAGGAAAATTACAATAGCATAAATAGGTTAGCAAAAGATTTGAGCGATAAAAGATACAAAAGATATATTATATTAATTACAATAGCATAAATAGGTTAGCAAAAGATTTGAGCGATAAAAGATATTGATATTGAAAAATAGTAGATTGCTTCTAAACCTAAAAAATTAGCAGATTTTTTAAAAATTCTTAATTCTTAATTCTTTAAAAAATTCTTAACTTGAGAGATTATTAGTGAAAAGTAAAACTTATATAAACAATAATTAAAACATTTTAGTAAGTTAGCCTAAAGCTGCAATTAATTTGTTCATCATTTCACTATTATTATTAAATACATTTTCCATTTCATAGAATTCATAGAATATTTAAAGCCGTGTTAAATCAAATCAGATCTTTAAAAATTATCAAAGAGAATTAGGTGTCTATAATACATGAACATATTTTAAAAAACAATTGAAGGGCCACTTTGGCTGTTAATATGATAATATATTCGGCTATATATTTACACGACAGCCCCCGCCCGCCTACGCCACTGTTGCCGCCCACTCACCCCCCAGTGCTAGCTATTAATCGCCCGCTCTCTTCGCAGATCCACAAGATACTGAGCAACACGCCGGCCGCCAAGGATGGACGCCTGAAGAAGGGCGATCGCATCCTGGCCGTCAATGGCATGAGCATGCGCGGATTGACCCATCGCGAGTCGATCAGCGTGCTAAAGGTGAGTCCGATTCGATAGAAATTGATCGCGAAATTTGGCTAATCTCTCGCCCAACCGACAGACACCCCGTCCCGAGGTCGTCCTAGTGGTTACTCGCTCCGAATCGTTGGTCATCAAGCCGCTGAACAAGAAGCGCTCCTCGCTGGGCTCGCTCAGTTCGCTGAACGAGAAGCCCACCGAGCTGGATTACGAGCGCAAGCGCAACTATCACAAGGCGTCGCGTTCGCTCGACCTGGATCTGGACATTGTGTCCAACGAGGGTGGCGTCGGCGTCGGCGTCGGCAGCGGCGGCGGCGGCGGCGACAGCACCACCGTGCCGAGCACACCGAGCACGCCCAGCACGGGCACCAACAGTCCCCAGCAGCCGGCCAGCCTGCTGGACGAGGCGAACGGCCAGGATGCGGAGACCACAATTGCCGGCATCCGAGCCCGGCGCCAGCTATCGCGCGGCGATGCCGCCAAGCTGAGCACCAGTGAGCTGCTCGAGCGTGCGGCCGAGGCACGACACGCCATCGCAGCGGAGATCCGGGCGCAGGGTAAGTCCATGACGATCTTGCTGGAGTCGCCGTCGTTTATTCCCCTCTTCCCCCTTTCAATGTTGCAGCTGAGGACGCTGCGACTGGCGGCGGCGCGCGCTGCGTGGAAATCGTCAAGGACAGCTGCGGTCTGGGCTTCTCCATCGAGGGTGGCTTCGACTCGCCGCTGGGCAATCGCCCGCTGATCGTGAAGAAGGTGTTCATGGGTGAGCTGCAGTTGGGCCGGCAATGCTGGGCGAGCTTATGGCCACTTGCTCTAAACACTATTTTTGCTTTTTCGCACAGGTGGTGCTGCCCAGAAGACCAACCAGGTGCGCAATGGCGATGAGATCCTCAGCATCAATGGTGCATCCACGGCCCGCATGACGCGCGTCGATGCCTGGAACTATATGAAGCAGCTGCCGCTGGGCCCGGTCAAAATTTCCTTGGCCTAAGTTTGATAAGAAATTAAGTTATAATGATAAAGAATGCGCCACAATTTCTTAGATTTAAGCAGCGAGAAAAATGTTGCGATGTTTTTTTTTCTTTTTTTTCTGCATTTAGATAACGATCTATATACATGTAATCGTAATCATATTTACATATATTTAAATAATTTAAAGTGCAATCTTTTCTATTTTGTATACGCGGTGTTGCATTAACCACCGCCCCATACATATATATATATATATATACTTATATATATACATATATATATGCATATGCGTTTTATATCGATGAATGTACATAACTATCCTAAACTAATTTACGTATTTAAATGCAAACAATTGGAAATTTTGTAAAAGCGATATTTTCTTATACATAATATTGGTTTCCCTACGTACGATTTCTAAATGCACACCACACCGAAAAGAATATTTTTGTTTTTTTTTTATATCTTATCTTATGTATTTTATGCCATAATTTATGCGGGAACGATATATATTGTAATAATTATTATATTATTTAAACAACAAAATCAATGTTTACATTTACAAAAGTATTTGCTAAAAAAAACATATATATATATATAATATAACATATGCAAATTATACAATATTCAAAACTGAGTTTCTGTGCGCTTAAATTACAGCTGAGAAAACATATGAGCCTGGCCGATTGCCGCAAGTTTCGTTAGCAAATGTGATACCAAAATATTTGTTGCACATCCTAAAAATATGCAACGTGTTTTCAACGTTAAGAACATTTTTTTTAATGTTGGCCAGCATTTGTTAGATAGTGTTAACATGGCCAAATAACGCCTGAGCTACGATAAATTTTCAATGGGTTGATTTTGTAATTTAGAGCAATATTTTTTAACTAGTGGCCCTTAAGAAAGTATTATAATTCAAGTTGAGGAAAATGAAATGAAGATATTTGTAAGGCCCTGCGGTTCAAGCTCCCAGAAGCCAGCTAGCTTTTTTAGCAAGCAATAATCCCCCGACCTATTTTCATTAAAACCACAAAGAGCCTTTCAAGCAAATGACGAATTTGCAATTCAAGTATCGATTTATTTTCAGCCTAATGCGAACGCAGTCAAGGCCTTGCTTAGCTAATATGCGTGTAAATATGTATTTAATGTAAATATTACATTTTTAAAATCGTAACGTCTTACAACTATAACTATACCCAGCCGGATGGGTATGTGAAATTACTGTACAGCGTAAATTCGAATGGATTACGCAGCTCTCTCGCTCTCTCGCACGTCTCCGTCAGCAGCTGCGGCCGTCTTTGGGCGTTAGTCGATTCAACATTATTTCTACTTAGAGATCTTTGGAGGGTTTCGGCGCCAACTTGGGCAGCTGCAGCGTGCCCGAGCGCCCCAAGAGGCCCAGGTGCTGCAGTGTCGTTGGCGATGTGGCCCCAGTTCCAGTCTGTCCATTGGCGCGCGTTTGACTGAGCCCGTCCGTGCCGCCCTCGAAAATCTCGCCGAGCAGCTCGTAAATGCGTCGCTTAAAGTAGAGCTTCTGATGGAAGTTCATGTGATTCATTTCGGGTCGCAGGCCCTGCAGGAAGGCGTCATCGAAGTCCATGCCCGTGGGCTTGTTGTCGGCAGGTGAGTCTTCGAGTTCGGCGCCGATGGCCGCTGGCTGTGGATGAGTTGCGGGCAGCTGTGCTCGGATTAGGATGGGGCTGGGGCAGGGGCGGGGCGGCAATTCAATTCACAATTGATGCACACGCTTACCTCGCTCGCTTTGGCCAGCTCGGCGACCATTCGTCGACGCTTCTTGGGCGGAAAGGGGCAGGTGGGCGGCACCGCATTCGGCTGGACCAGATTGTTTGGCTTCCGTTCGTCCTCGTCGCTCGGCGAGTGCAGCTCCGCTTCGGGTTTCTGCTGTGCCTGGCTGGCGTTGTTGCGCGCATGCTCCTCAGCCACCCACTCGGAGCTATCGGTGCTGTGCTCGTGCTCATGTTCGTCGCTGCTCAGCGAGTGCTTTATGTGAACGAGGGCGCCCGCGTGCTCCTCGTCATCATCGTAATCATCGTTATCGTCGCAGCGGCGACTGCTGTCCCGCGAGCGTCGACCCTTCACCGGGACCGGTACGCCGGGCGTAATGTGCCGCTTGAGGAACTCCAGCTCCTCGCTCAGATAGTACGGCTTGACGCGATTCGTGCCGCGCTGCACGTTGATGGAGCGCGCAAAGCTGGTGCGAATGTTCCGGAAGCGTTCCTTGCAATTGTCAACTGTCGGCCACAAAAGGAGTCGAGATTATAGGCCCCATTCGGGTCGGCTTGGGTCAGCTTGCCACTCACCGCTGTCGTTCATCTCCCTGGAGATGTCCTCCCAGGCCTGGTCCACGTGCGATTTGCGCATGTAGTACGAGTGCGAGCGATCGTACATGCAGGGATGCCGTTCCACCAGGCGGCAGATCTTCGCGTTGATCGCGTGCAGCTCCGGCGTTATCGTCTTCGTGGTGAGCGCGGTCACGTACAGGCGGCTGATGCTGCGCTTGCTGCTCTTAATGCTGCCCGTGCTGCGTCGAGTGTTCATTGTTTTTGTTGTTGTTGCTGCTGCTGCTGGTGCTGCACTATAAAATGGCAAAAACAACAATTAATCGAGTCGTCAACTGCGCAGCAACGCAGTCGAAAGCAAAACTGCAGCCGGATTGCGTCCGTTTCCACAGCAACTGACAGCGACGCTGACGCTCTCTCCACACACACACACACACTCACACACACACTCACTCAAAGACACTCACACAGACACACGCATGCCAAAACAAACCGTGGCGCACAGGTGACAAGAGAAACGAATTCTCGTTGCTGCCCGTCTCAGTGGAAAACGCTTCGGAGCGTTTCTGTTGCCTGCAGGGCGCAACAGCTGTTTGGCGCGTTTTCTGTGGGATGCCAGCAACAATTACGTTTATTGAAATTTGGCTGCGCTGCCGTTGCACGTTGCTGCCTTCACCTACCTGCAATTTGTTGTGTCCGTTGATTGCTGTCCGCACTGGTTTTCCTAAGATTCGCAGTCGCTTTTGGTTGCCTTTTGTTGTTGCTGCTGAAGCTGCTGCTGTTGAAGCTGCTGCTGCTGCTGCTGCTGCTGTTGTTGTCGTCGTCGTCGTCGTCGTTGCTGTCGCTGCTGTTGCTGTCGCGGTGAAATTGCTGTTGTTGAGTTTCGTACACGCACACACACACACAAATTATTTGGGTTAACGTTTGCTCTGGCGCACTCTCTCTTGCTCTTGCTCTCTCAGCAGTTTACTGACGGTGTTGTTATTGCAAAGCATGATAAGAAAATTGAAAATGCGACAGAAAAGCAAACGCCAACGTGTTTATTCTCACAACGGTTAAATAAGTGCGAGTGCTGTTATTATACACTAAATGCATACCTAACAGACGAACAGTATAAAGCTAACTAACATCTAAATGAATCATAAACGCATTGCTTTTGTCGTAAACAGCTTGTTTGCCGGCAAAACAAAAGAAACAAAAATCAAAACTCAACTCATTTGCCACATGGGCGGCGTCTGTGCGAACTGAAGTGCAAAGGGGCCCGCGAAAACAACCCCTAAAAACATTAGCGAATACCACAACGCCACTGGGCATGCACACACCAACAACATCTGTTCTCCCGAGAGAGCGAGCGCAGTAGCATTGCCAGCTTGAACGCAGCAGTTACAGCGAGTCGGCAAATAATAATAACAGCTGGCAACGATGTTCGATCGGTTGCACATATCGTTGAAAGTGTTTTCATCGTGTTGAAGCCCTGGCCACCTAAAGCTGTACAAATATAACTTGTAAATTAAACACTTACAATTATATTTAAGACTCGTTCTAACGAATAATATGGTGCAAGTATAGAATTAAAACTTTTGTAGACACAACGGCAAATACACTCAATGTCAAGGTAGAGCTTTGTGTGTGTACGCATATTAATTGCAATCGACAAGCGACGGCAGGGACAATAACTGTGCAGCCCTCCCGTTTGGCCTGCCAATTCAGTTCGCATCGCCAATCAACAACACCAACACCAGCACCAACGCACTCGCCTCTCGCGCTCTCGTTCTCGCGCTCTCCGACGGCAGCGACGTGCAAGTGTGTGAGTGTGCCATTTTCGCAGCTGTGTCAGTGTTCGTTTTACATACGACGCGTGTTGGTCTCGGACAAGTTTCTCGCCAGTTTTGTGTTTGAAGTAAATTAAATATAAAATCAACGCCAAGTGCTCGTTGGTGTGTGCGTCTTGTTGTTGAGCCATGTCGGCATCTAAAGCAAATGGTAAACTGTGCCGCGCAATCGAGCGTCAACCGATTTTGTATGATCAAAGTCATGAACATTATAGAAAGAGGCTACCTTCAGAGAATTGCTGGGATTTGGTGGCTTCCGAAGTAGGAGAGTCGGGTGAGTAGTGTTGCAAAGTGAGGCGTGCGCATTTGCGCTTATCGTTATCGTGTATCGACCGTCAGTGTTGTGTGACGGCCGCTGACAGCGAGTTGGCAGCACATTCAGTGCTGCAAATTGCCGACATAACGTGCGCATTCAAATTGGATTTAACGTCTTGACAACTTCAATCTGACGTTGATTTTCTACTACGGATATTTACATTATTTTTTAAATATCTTTTAATTTATATTTGAAATTATTTAACGGAAATCGAAACTAAATATGCTCGTTACAAAATGCATACGAATATTCTTTTGACGTTAAGAACTTGCAGCTTTAGGGAAAAGTAGATAAATTAATGAATGAAATTAAATCGATAAAAACACAGTTTTCTTGGGTCTTTTTTTATCGAATGTTTTTTGACTGGTTGTTAAGGGCCCCGTTTTTAATCGCTATTTATTAAGTTTAACGAAACTGTACTTGTCCATTCGATAGCTGTTATTTTCTAACAATTCTTTTGACATTTTGTTAGCAAATTTAGGACTTAGCAACTTTTGAAAATGTAAATGTAAGTCTGAATTCATGTATAAAGGACATAAAAATAGATAGTAAAAATAGATAGTATTTTCAAACTCTTGAGCTTTAACATTAGCTTAAGGAATGTTAGTAAAAACACAAAGGGTTTACAAATTAATAATAATATATATAAATAAATAATAATATAAAAAATAACAAAAATCCTTTTTAAGGCTTTTATAATTTTGTTCATAAAATATAATATAAATATAATATAAATATAAATATATAGTCGTCAGAATCAGAGCACTATAGCATAAAGCTCCCATGAGAAGAATATGTCATTATTAGTTTCTGTATAAAATACTAAAAATGATCAAAAAAATATTTTTTTTCTATGAACAAGTTCTATACTTGTTCACAAACTAAAAAGAGTATATTGGGTTTGGCCGTATAAACACATTTTTGAAGCTAGAGACTTGAAACTAGGAGAATATACTTGTGTATACCTGTATCAGATAAAGGGTTAGTATTTTTTGGCCACGCCCACTAGGGGCGTGGCAAATCGATTTATTCGATATATCTCCCTCAGTTGTAAAGCTAGATACGTCGAATTTGTTGATGGAGATTGTTTTTACTGTTTGTAAAGATTCTAACATTTTTTGTTGGCAACGCCCACGGGGGCGTGACAATCAGATAAAATCTATATATGTTGGCGTGGGTAAACCGCGAAAACCCATAACTCTCACCAATTTAGAGATAGTCACAATATTCGGCAATGGTTGTCGGATGACCTTTGAAAATCGAGCCGAAGAATGTCGGCCACGCCCACGCCCGCCCCAACAATTTACAAAAATTAAAAATTTTCCAAAATAGCAAAAATAATGAAGACCGTAGTTATAGTTGAGGCTGAAGATGGCTAGATTAACACCTCTAACAACATTTAGCAGATTTGCTATATATATCTAAACTTAGGCGCATAACGGTTTGTTTATAGCCCTTATTATGCGTTTGCCTGTCAGTCCGTTAGTTTTTATGCCAACTCTCAGTTTTAATTAAGCATAGTTAGATATTTTTCTTGCTGTTTGCATATATGCCAACATTGGCCTGATCAGTCCACTATCTTATATAGCTGCCATATCGGTCGAAAATTTATTTTATGTATGGGCAAAATTTTTGTTTTGCAAAATATTTTCTCAGCAATTCTGAGTCTTACTATAGTGTATAACTCACATGGGAACAATCGGTTGAAAATGCAGTTCAGTTTTAGTTTATATTTTTTTCAAGATATTCCGACCAAAGCTGTCATTTAAGACTGTCAACTGACTCCCAATATATCGGCCAAATGTCATCAACATCGGGCCACTTTAACATATTTGTCACAGGTCGATAAACTTGTTTATGTAGGAAAATCGATTTGTTTCTCACGATTTCCCAGCCAAATTCAACGATTGAAAGAAATATGCAAAATATCGTAAACATCGGACTAAACTATAACTATATACATACACATATAGCATACATTTTCTATATATATCTGCAAGGTTGGTTAATTTGCAGCATCTCAAATTATTTCTTTGTTGTATAATGTTTTAGGTATTAATGTATATTAATTCGATTTCTGGTCGGAATAGTTTTTCGCTTTGGACTCAAAGGAAATAAAAGTTAATATTGACTTATTTGGAAAATTTGTTATACTCTATACTATACAATGTCCGTCCGTATGGAATTTGAAGTATCTACGCGTGTTAAGAGTTTTTGGCTACGCCCACGGGGGCGTGGCATTTCGATAAAATCGATATATTGCCCTCAATTTAAAGGCTAGATACAAAAGTTGTTCAGATAGATTACTCCTTTAAAGATGTCACAGATACAGATTACGCCCATAGGGGCGTGGCAAATCGATAAAAGCACAATTTTATAGCCGACAAATTTTGGCCAAATGACCATTTAAGACAGTTATTGACTGTTTTAGCGAGTATTTGCCTCCTGCTTTGTATATTTTATGTCGAATATCATTAGATTTCAACAGTTGTTGTTGTCACGACCCAACTGAGAAGGTCATGACATCAGGTGGGATCAGAAATGTGTCGGAGCCAATCCGCAGAGAGAGTTGCTGAGCAATTTGCATCCCATTGAGTCGGGATTGGGGTCGAGATGACGGGCTGAACATCTACTGCTACTGAACTGCTACTGTACCTGCACATATCTGCCTCTCTCTCCCTCTCTCTCTCCCTCTCTCTTCGCACGCGTGCAGTGGAGAAGTGCAAGCGCCGCTGGCGTCAGATCCGCAACGATTATGTGCGCTGGATTGCCGCCGACGAGCAGCGCCACCGCAACGGGCAGAAGCGCCCGGCGTTCTGCTTGGCGGACGAGCTCAGCTTCCTGAAGCCGCATCTGCGCGAGCATCTGGTCGGGAGCGGCGAGCGCGAGCGCGAGAGGGACTCGCCGGCGGGCGAGCGGGACAGCAAGAGCAAGAGCAAAGAGCCCGCGCTCGACGAGCTTAAGGGCAAGCCGAAGGACGGCCCCGAGCCGTTGGAGGGACAGGCGACCGGGGCGGACAAAGCGGCCGCCGGCAAGGAGGACAGGCGGCAGCCGCAGCAGGGGAACGAGGACAAGCCGGTCAAGGTCAAGTCGAACAGCTCGGAGACGGACGAGCTGCCCAGCGAGGAGGACGAGGACGAGGAGGAGCCGGAGGAGGAGGACGACGACGACGAGGAGGAGGACAACAGCTATCGGACTGGCGGCAAGGCGCTCTCCGAGGGCACGGCCACGCCCACCGCCACAGCGGTGCGGGCAACGTCGAGCGGCCTGGGCGCCAAGCAGCCGGAGTTCTTCATCAAGCAGAGCAACAAGAGCGCCACGTCGAACTGCCTGATCATCGGCAAGAAGCAGCCGGCGCCCGCCTCGCCGGCCTCCGATCCGCTGCTGGAGCCGTCGGCGGAC
This sequence comes from Drosophila robusta, assembly GCA_035043565.1. Classification (NCBI taxonomy): domain Eukaryota; kingdom Metazoa; phylum Arthropoda; class Insecta; order Diptera; family Drosophilidae; genus Drosophila; species Drosophila robusta. The sequence continues at coordinate 3,251,624 of JAWNMW010000572.1, forward strand.
GACAGCGGCGACGAGACGGCCAGCGCCGGCGGCGGCCGGCGCCTGCGCCGCGGCAACGCCCGGCTCAAGCAGCTGGCCATCCAGAAGGCCAGCGTCGAGGCGCGCCTCACGCGGCTGCAGCGCCGCAAGTCGATGACCATCGCCGCCGCCAACAGCCTGCGCAGCGCCACCTCGCCCGTCAAGATGACGCCGCTGCCGCGGCCCAGCCTGCCGTCGAGCGCGGCCCACGCGAAGGCCCTGGCCAAGATCGCGCCCAAGCCGACGCCGGCGAGCAGCTGCGACGACATCTTCCCCCGCCCGCGCGCCGCCGCGCCCCTCTCCCAGCAGCAGCTGGTGCTGGCGCGCCGGCCCGGCGCCGTGCCCGGCCACCATTCGCAGTCGCAGTCGCAGTCGCAGCAGCAGCCGCCGCCGGCGCCGCCGCCGCCGCATCCGATGGCGTCGCAGGTGCGCCACTACGGCGTGGGCCGTCCGCCGGGCCCGGGCCGCCCGGCCGGCTCCGGCCAGGCCGGCAAGCGGCTGCCCACCGCGCCGGGCCCGCGCCACGTCAGCTTTGCGGCGCCACGCGCTGCGGCGCCCCAGCAGCAGCAACAGGCGCAGCAGCAGCAGCAGCGACTTGTCTCCGCCAGCAACACGCTGGTCATCAGCACCACCAGCTGCCCCACCGCCGGCGCCAACGCCGCCGCCAGCAGCAGCAGCGCCAGCTCCAGTTCCGGCTCCAGCTCCGGCTCCGGCGCCAGCCCCATGCTGACGCAGACCGCCTCGATCACGGCGTCGCCGATCGTGAGCACGACTCCGCCCGTGATGACGCTGATCAAGCGGTGCGAGCGCGGCAATCAGACGGAGAGCCAGGACATCTACTCGGACGAGCACTTTCTGGAGATGGTGCGGCCGCAGATGCGCGAGATGAATCCGCGCCAGAAGATGCACTTCAAGCAGAAGATCTTCCAGGCGCTCATGGAGACGTTCGACGACGCCACCGACTTCCCCGGCAGCGGCGAGGTGCAGCACTTCAACATTAACACGCCCTCCGGCTTCGATCACGTCAGCGACGGCGAGCTGCGCCTCATCCGGGAGCTGGTCAGCATGGTCAGCGCCGCCAAGCACACGGCCGATCCGCTGCCCGCCGGACTGGCGGCGGCGGCGGCGTCAGCGTCGGCATCGCCATCGGCGTCGGCGTCCGCCCATCCGCGCGGCGTGCCCGGCCCGCCGGGGGCGTGGTGCAGCGCGTCTTCCGCCCGGTGCAGGGCTCGAGCCAGGCCCTCGGCGAGGATCGCAAACTCTTTCGCATACTGCAGACGAACAACCAGACGAAGGTCGTCGGCGGACCGTCGTCCGTCCAGCGCACGGACAGCGTGGACAGCAATGGCAGCGCCGGCACCATTCCACTGATGAACACCGGCCGCGTGGGCACCTTCATCGTGCCCGGCAGCATGCCGAAGGCGGCCCGCGTCCAGGAGCAGATCAACTCGCTGTTCAACGCCGGCAAGCCGACCCCGACGGTGGTCATACCCGGCTGCTCCGTGAAGCAGCCGCTGCTGGTGCGCCAGATGGGCAGGCGCTACTCGGTCTGCGGCGGGCCCACGCCCGGCAACGCCGCCCACTCGGAGGCGGGCATGCTGAAGCGCCGCCTGGCGGCCAACTCGCAGGCCATGGTGCCGCCCCAGCAGCGGGCCCGCTACTCGCACAGTCCCGGGGCGGGCGGCCACATCGCCGCCATCGCGCCGGGCAACAGTCTGCTGATGCGGCGCGGCCTCAACGGCGCCCAGAAGCAGGTGTCGCCCACCGGCGGCGGCTCCGTGCCGCCGCGGCTGCCCCAGATCGCCAGCATCCAGGGCAGCGCCTTCAACGACTTTGCCACGCCCGCCACGGTGCGCGCCAGCCCCTCAAGCTCGGGCTCAGGCTCGGGCTCGGGCTCAGGCTCGGGCTCGGGCTGCTCCTCCATCTCGCCGCTCAAGCGCAGCATGATCGTGGCCAACGTCAAGGGCGCCGGCGGTGGCCAGCAGAAGTCGTCGGTGTCTCCGGTCCGGTCGCCCTTTGGCGGTCCGGGCAAGCAGTCGCCGAGCTCGACGCCGGGCGCCAGTGTGGCCAATCTCCTGGGCTCGTCCCTGCCAGTGCCACGCCCACCGGCCCCCCGGTGGCTGGACCTCGACTCCACGGAAACGGCGGGCGTCATCGCGGCCGACGACTTCGACATGGGGCGCCTGAAGCGCGAGCCGCAGGACGACCAGGACGAGGGCATCATGGGCATGTAGAGGCCCAATTTGACATAAAAAAATTTTTTTTTTTTTTAGCCACGTAGAAAAGTGGCATATACTTAAGCATAAATTATAAACACAAATATCGATATCCCTTATATAACTAGCATATAACTATTGATTGTTTACATAATATCCAAGTTACTCACTTGAGAGATTCGAATATAACTGTAATTGAGTCATTGAAGACGCAAAATATTACGTATATCCACATTTTTTTTATTCCTCTAAATATTGAAATAAAACTTGTATTAAGCGCAAACCCAAAAGAAGTCGATTTCACATCTTGCTTGGGTTTTCAGGGGTCAGGGGCCAAACAGCTGGCGACAGTTCAGGTAGAGCGCTGGCCGAGTGCCGAGAGGTAAAAGATACTCTGCAAAAGATACTTTGGCAAATGGACGAGAGCTGCCGGAAGGTTGACCTTGAAGCTCAAGGCCGCAAGCCGCAACCGGTTAGAAGCCGGAAATTGCATTTTAAAATTCAGCTTGCAAAAGAGACAGAACCTGAACCCCAATCAATATTTCATTTCTTTTATTTTATTTATATTATTATTTTTATTATTTGTATTTGTATTTGTATTTGTATTTGTATTTGTATTTGTATTTGTATTTGTATTTGTGTTTGTATTTGTATTTGTATTTTTATTTGTATTTTTATTTTTATTTTTATTTTTATTTTTATTTATTTATTTTTATATTTACATTTATATTTATATTTGTATTTTATTTTTTATTATATATTTGTATTTTTATTATATATTTTAATAAAATATTTATTTTTTTATTTTATGTTTACATTTACATTTTCATTTACATTTACATTTATATTTATATTTACATTTACATTTACATTTACATTTACATTTACATTTACATTTATATTTTTATTTTTATTTATATTTATATTTATATTTATATTTTTATTTATATTTATATTTATATTTTTATTTATATTTATATTTTTATTTATATTTATATTTATATTTATATTTATATTTATATTTATATTTATATTTATATTTTTATTTTTATATCTATTTATATTTCTATTTTATATTTTACATTTACATTTATATATATATTATTATATTTATATTCATTATTTATTTGACTGCTCTATAATTGAGTCCTTCAGCACGCGAACCACTTGAAGAGCGACTGGGAATGGCTAATAAACCATTTTGGATTTTGTGTGAAGCACACGACACAGGTGATATATACCCATATAGCAGCAGGCCTGATATACGCCAGACGAAACTGTTATCTGGAGAGGCGCGCAGTAGGCGGCTTGTAAATTAAGTATTATACCTGATAAGCCCAGCACCAGTTGGCTATAAAAACTCTACTCGGTCGACTCGTATATTTAGTAAACCCCGAGAGATTCCACAATGAAATACTTAGCAATTTGCGCTCTGCTGCTGCCGCTGGTCTACGGCGCTGCGGTGCCCCAGCTCCGTGTGGGCAATGCTGATGCCGATCTGGTGCCGGATATGTCCACGGCCGAGGATGGCAGCGTGATGGCCTTCGTGCCGGACATGTCGGTGGCCAGCGATGCCTTTGACTCGACCATCAAGCGCCAGGTGCCGCCCTTCCGCTTCATGAGCCGCCAGCTGAATGGCGTCCAGGAAGCCAGCGCCGACATCGACCAGGTGCCCGACATCTCCGTGGCCGCCGATGCCGATGATAATGAGAGTAAGTGCCTAGTTTCTGTTCGCTTTGGTTATATCCAGGCCATAACGCAGCCTTCCATTAGCCGCCAAACTGGACGATAGCCAGGCTTATGCTGATCTCGATCTTGTGCCCGACATGTCTGTCGCCGCCGATGCCGAGGATCAGGGTGAGTAGTCGGCTCCTTGCACACGCTCCTAGCTAATGCCCCCTCCCGAACAGCCGCCGAGAAGGTGGATCTGGTGCCCGACATGTCTGTGGCCAACGACGCCTTGTAGGGCGGGTGATGTGACTCCTCCTCCTCCTGCACCTTCACCCTCACCCTCGAACACCCCCTCCTCCACACTCACTCCTAGATTACGACTATGTTCTGTGTATTATATTTTTTAAGTTTTTATCGGCAGCATTAATAAATTGCAAAGGCTAAAATAATGCGCATTATCTAATGATTTAGTTGCTGCTGATTGTGTCGAGGGCTCTCAGCATTCAATTCTTTGTTTTTTTTTGTCTTTTTTAATCAAATGTAATTTATGGCGAACTTCCCTCAATTATCTGCTAGCGAAGAATGTGATAAGAAGCGCTTGAGATCGGCAAGATAATGCCACATAAATATTTTGCTCAAATATATAACATTTAATAATCGAATAGCCAGCTAATTATTTGATTTGCCATCTTGCAGCTGATCCTAACTAACTATTGTCTTCCTCGGCCACAACAAATTGGCCTCCATTTCGTTGGCCAATAAAATTACTTTCGGTTCGGGCCAAGAGCAGAAAAAAAACCAAAAAAAAAACTGATTAGTTTTACGTCATGGCCGGAGGTTCGTTTAGGTGCCCGTTTGGCAAACAAAATTAGATTTTTTTCTATACGTTTTGGTCTTCTCGTTCGCTTTTGTGTTGTTGGCTATTAATAAAAAGGAATTAACGGCAAAAACCGGACCCACACAAAGTGCCTGTGATCCCAATGAGGCACATGACCATAAACAACAAGCCACCGCATAGGTTAATGGAAAGGGGTTGCGGCTGGTGGAGTCCAACGAGGGGGGATTCCCCTCCTTTGTGCCATGTTGTCGTTGTGATTTTCACACAAAAGCGCTAAAGCGGCTACTAAATTACGTGCTCATGTGTTCTAGTTCAGAGCCAGCCGCCAGAGCGACGCGACATCGACCCCCCATCCCACCCCCCTGCTCCCCGCTCCCCCTGCTCGCCTGCTCCCCGCGCCGCCCACGTATCTGTATCTTGTGGATAGGCCGCAGCATAAAAGACCAAATCGCATTTGGTGCGCTAATGAACCGCAGTGGACCCGACCAGGCCAGACCAGACCCGGCCAGGCCAGAAGCGGGCCCAAAACCAGAACTAGACCAGACGAGGAGTCGACATCGGCTCCGCATATTTAAACGTAAAAATACCGTTTAAAAGTGTAACAATGCTGTTAACTCTTGCGGGCGGGGGGCGGGGACGGGATAGCGGCCATGGCGTTGGCGTTGCAACAAAAGCCGCTTGATTAAACTGAATGTGTGTAAAATATATGTACATATATATTCTGCGCTCATATGTCGACCGCAGGACTGGCCCGATCAGCGGTTTTATCCGGCTTCAGTCTGCGCCCATCTTTAATTAGCACAAGGAATATGTAAGTATCGAAATAAATTCAGTTTCCGCAAGTCAAAATAGATAAGATGTTCTGGAACAAAAGTCAGGCAATGTTTTGACGGCATTACGCAGAATTTATAGCCAAATTTGTTTATTGGCTTGCAGACAGCAGCGATAAGAAAGCTGATTTGCCATAATTATCAGCACTCAACTTGAGAATGACGCATGCCATCAACCAGGCACTTTTAATTTTAATTACTTAATTATTGGTATTTAAATGAATATTTAATATATTTACTGCAAATTCTTCCTTAACAGATCCATATTAAACACAGGCATAGCTGATATTTATTTTAAATCGAACGCGTGCCAATTGCAGCGCCCTGGGTGACGTCACGCTCTCTCGCATCGCGCTCTTCTCTTTCAGCGCCGATTAACGGAACTGTTCTGCACAACCTTGAAATCTCTCAATCGCGCTCTCTATTCATCGATCTTCTTCGCATGCGGTTCCCACGCATTCAAAGTACGCAACGCCAAAGTTTTGCTGCGTTGTTGTCACGCTCGGCTCTTCTCCGCGCTCTATTTGAGTTTCTCATGATTTTGTTCAGTTCCACTTTAATAACACAAAGCTGCAGCTATTAATAAAGTTTTCACTTAAGTGCAACCACAAGTTCTGCGTAAAATACACACAAATAATTGCGAACGGCTTTGACTGCAGCCTTGCCAGCCTTAGCCCTATTCGAGTTTGTATATATATATATAAATATATATATATGTATATTTGTGCGTGCATTTGTGCTTACTTATTGACGTCATACTTTTTTCTTTATATTCGTGTCCGGCCGGAAAAAAGTTGCACAGAAAGTTCAAAGGCAAAATGCAGAAGGCAAAGCAAAGTTTCGTTAAGGAAACGAAATGAAATTTCTTCGGCAGCGACGCTGAGAACTAAAAGTGAAGTGATATGCATAACAACAAAAGGTACCTCTGGCCCCGCCTCCCGCGCCCCCTTCCAACAACCACTCGAGCAATACGGAAAGTGAATGAAAGGCGGCGGCAGCGAAATAAATGAAAATGCAAAAGTGGAAGAAGTTAAAAGTTTTGTAATATGGTAGCGTAGCGAAAGAATCTGCGTGGGAGGCGGACCGAAGCAAAGAGCAGTGCAGCAACAGCTGCGAAGTCAGCAGCAAATCAACAATTGCGAAGAGCGTCACGCACACGGAGTGGAATAAAGGAAGACCAAAGACCGACTGTTGCTTTTGATGCTATTAATGTAAACTAGGTTATGGACAAATTAAGTGAGTATATAATAAGACCTGAACACAAAGTAAGGCCCGCTGAAAACAGAGAACGGACAAAATGTCCTAAAATTAAAAAATGTATTAGAAAATGGCAGCCAACAGATGTAATTGCTTGCAGTGCAGCCCACTGACAAGAGATGGCGCCACAAAAGTCGCAGCTGCCAAAGGCGGCAAAAAGTTGAAATTAGCAGGGACAAAAACAAGTAAAACAAAGAAACCCAACAACAAAAAGCACTCTAGGTAACGCGCGAAATTTGAAACTCTTTTTCAAGCACAACAAATATAAAATGACAAAGTTTTGACAATTTTATGAGCAGCGAAGAGGGCGGAACGGCAACACGAACTTTGCGGCTAAGTAGAGACATGCCAAAGTGACGCCTGACAGCCCAAAGTGGCCAAGCGATTAGTTTAAATGCCAACAACAACCACATCGAGCGACTGCAATGTCAATTTACAGCAATGTCATTTTGACAGGCTCAAGCAGAGAGAGAGAGAGAGAGAGCGAGAAAAAATGACAAAAAGTTGCAGAGAGGCAGAGACAAAACACAAACACACACACATGCATATATAGAGGATAATCTGTACGTGTCGATGTGTGAGTAGGTAGAATGAGGGATGATTTAAGTGTGTTTGATTTATGGCCAGCGAACAAGCGAAGTAGGGCAAACTGAATGGTCAATGACAATATCATCATTTTTGTCCAAATTCCAAGTTGAGTGCTGTAAGGCGATTAAAGTTGAAAATAATTATGTTATAGATTCGGCAGTGAGAGCATGGTGCGGCCACTGCACGTTAGATGGCGCCAGCCAAACACTCGCAAATCGGGCAAAGCAAACACGTTTTCGCTTTTCATTTTCATTTATGTGTACACACTTCTTTTTGCGCCATCTTCCGTTTCTGGTGAGCCGGGACCGACCTGTGCGCGGGGTCGTCCTCCGGCTGTACAAGATACGCTTTATGGCAAACTGTTATGGGGAGACGGGCGATGGAAAACAATATGGTGGCATGCTGTAAGCGTGATTACCGCTGTTATTACTTTCCGTCTTGTTGTTTTTGTAGTTTGTGCACTTTAGATTAAAAATAACGCGAAGCTGTTAACTTTTATGACAACATTGGGGAAGCTGTGCGGGAAATTATCAGCGAAAACTGTCAAATATGCATCCGATGCTGTCGCAAGTTCGAATAACACGACAAATGTTGTGTAAGTGGGATTAAATAAATATGACATATCATTATTTTCGAAGACCCCCAAAACTAGTTTGTTATTCATTGCTTTTTTATACCCGGAATTCATTGAGAATGGGTGAGAAGAGTGTAAATTTGTTTTGGGCAACAGGAAGAAAAAGGCATCCCCGACCCCATAAAGAATATATAGAATATACATAGAAGAGCTAAAGACTCAATTTCTTTTTTAAGTTCGTGTCAAATTTAATTGAAATCCGTTTTATTAAAAATCCATAAATATCAGTTTTGTCTTTTTTAAGTTCGTTCGATAAATATTGGTGTTGTTTTTTTATACTCGTTCACAAAGTGAAAAGAGTTTATTGGGTCTGTGCAATGTCCGACTTGCAGTCCGTATTAATGCAATTTTTTATTATTGAAGCTATTGAAGCTAGATAATTGAAACTTGGAATACATGTTAAAATGTTTATCAATTTTTGCATGATTTTTGACAAAAAATTTGACGCCCTCAGAATCGGTTTTAATGTTGTTTTTTATACTATTTGACGCAACCACAATCGATTAAAAATATAAATTTGCAGTTCTAAATTTTTAAAAAAATTTTTTTCGAAAATTAGTAAGGGGGACATGCTTTATCAAAAAATCGAAAAAATGTATTTTCGATAATGAATAAGTTTGAAATGCAGAATCAATCTAGAGGACAAACCATGAAAAAAATGCCATTAGACATGAAAATCGGTTCAGTTTTGATAAAGTTAAGAGCGTTTGAAATATAGGAGCTATGGATCCAAGAGCTTTACATATCAACATTTTTGTGAAGTTTTGTATGATTTTTGACAACAAATTGTATCACATCAGGTTCAATGTTTTCGAAAATTAGTAGCTACTGTGTACTGTGAGCGAGTATTACGCAGTCGGGTCCGTCCGACTTACTTCTTACTTGTTTAATTTCGTGTTTTTTGAAATTGTTGATAACCAGAAATCGATTGTTGCAAATCGATAAATATCGATTTTAGACCCTTATTTTAGCATGTAGAGACTATGTAAATTACCGTTTTCCGTATTCCGAATTACCGTATTCACAGAATTAAGAATATTTACTGTTTTGGATACCTTCCGTTCCCTGATAAATTGAAAAACACGTACTTTTATAGGTATACACATATATAACTCTGAAAGTTGTATAAAGATCGGACAATAACCACCATATTAATTAAGGCTTGCACTGTCCAGAGTGTGGGAAGCTGTGTACAGGATATCTTCTAGTCGGGCATTCCTTTCTAGGAAACCCTTATTTTTATTTTAGTCCAAAACATACACACATATGTCAAGATAACACCACAACAGCCACTTGTAAATAAATTTGAAAAATTCCGATCCCATTTGTCATTGTTGCACCCGCGCGCGACTTTAATCAACATTAATTTAAATAATCCCATAGAAAATAATGTTCTTGTCCCATGAATTTTGCATAAAAAGCGACGTTAAGTAAATAAATCAATTCCACGCCGCAAACTTAAATGTCATTCAACAATAATAAATAAGCACAGTACAACAAAACACCGCAACTCATAGCCGGAGCGAAGTACATTAATAAATATGAATAAAAAATTGAAATCACACGCAAATTGCGCAAAAATACGAATAATAATAAAAATAAGCGACTGTCAAAAAGAGAAACGGCAACGATTTTCCCATAAAAAATAAATTATTTTCCCATAGAAAAGTTAATTTGTGCTTTTTTTCCTCTCTTCTTTTTTTTTGGTTTTCATTTTTTTTTTATTTATTTTTTATGGCATTAACCATTTTCGTGACCCAACGACGCGACGATTGCTGAGGACGATTCATCTTCGTGTGGGTGCACTTTAGTTATTTTTCCCATTTTTGGCTGGCAAAAATAAATTTAATTAGCTAACGACTCGCCGCTGCAGACGGCGAGTGTGGCATGGGGAGGGGGGGGGGGGGCAAAGTTCAAGCGTCAGTGGTTGCTGCTGCTTTGACATTTGGCGCTTTAGCGATTACGCTGGCAGCAGAAAACGTGATGTTGGCCCTCTCGCTCACACCCGCACCCGCGCAGCTGGGCTGCTCTCGCCTAATGCAGCTTTTGCATTTCATTTCGTCTTCTTATGCTCCGCTGGCAATAAATATTTTGATGCGAGAGGTGTGCGAAATTTACACCGTATCAAAATTTGACTCCAAGGCCAGCGAGTAAAAGTGAAATGAGTGCGAGTAGCTGCTGGCTGAGTCATTTGCCTGGCTTTTCAATTGCGGCCATAAAAAAATGAGCTGTAAACATTTCTGTTGTCGTTCGTTTTGCTTTTTTTTGACACTCGCAGCAGATGCTTTCTATGTGCTTGAGTCGGGAGAGAGAGAGGGAGAGAGTGGGAGAGTGGGGTGGGTTAATGAGTTGTGCTCTTTTCGAGTGAGTGATTAGTAGCCTGAGAGAGAACAAGATTTAATTGAATGCTAAGAGAACACGTTTGAGTGCTCGTTCGTGAATCCCGTTACAAGCAATTTGGGCACATTTCAAGTAAATTCGGTATCGTGATCGCTTCCTTTTGGGCTTATCTATTGGATGGCTGGCACATACGCAACTTTGAATGTACTTATCAATGTCGTTGCAGCTGTGCTGTCAAAAACACATTCTGCCAACGAACTATAACAGGACTTCAGCACACACACAAACACACACACACACGCACACAGATGTCACTCAATTAACAAGCCAACAAATGCAGACACTGTACAACAGAGTGGGGGCTTACAATGCAGGGGGCGATGGACTCTGTGCTTGACTTTCACATCCAAGTGTGGAAAATGCATCGTTGCGTGCCGGGGGAGGGGCAGGGACAGGGGGGCGGGCGAGGTGGGTGCAGTTGTAAAGTTTTCAGCCGAGTAGCAAGAAATGTTGCCTCTATCTGCAGCTGCAGCTCTGCCAGGTCATTTTGAAATTATTGCGAAAGGTAGCTCGGCACAGGCTCTACCAAATTCAGTTGCAATTCAATCCTTTAGAACGCCTTTAGGCAGTGTCGTGGGGGGGGGGGAGTGGGCAGGGGGCGGGGGGGGGGCACACACATATTTCACGTTGTTCGTGTAACGGGCCCCCAATTGTCGATAAGTTGCCATGGTGCAGTCAATTAAGCCAAGTGTAACATAGCTCCCTCCCCCCGCCCCCGCCTCAGCCACGCCCCCTTCGATGGCACCTGTGCAAAGGCTTCGTGTTTGTTGCATGTAAGTCGTGCTCTTTATGGCACATCCGGCCGAGCACATCCGCATCCTGTCGGGGCAGCTGTTTAGCCAACTTATTTATGCCACTTGCTCACACACACACCCACACACACACCCACACACTCGCATAAGTTCTTTGTTTTTAATTTTGCTCAGAGGAGCTGTGCGAAATTCCTTTGGCAAAATGAGAATTCCTTTGGAAGCGACGTTTACATAGTTTACAGGGTATACATACAAACGAACATGAAAGGGAGCTTGTTGTGCGCCCGCCTGTCTGGTAACAAAATATTTTTGCACTTGCATTAACGCTTTCGACTGCGACGTTTTCCACCCGCCGGCTGGAATTTATTGTCACTGCTGTCCTGGCCAATGCACCTGAACGGCTCCTGGCTGAATGTCCTGCCGCAGTCGGGACTGTGTGGCGCATAATTAAACCCATTTGTTGCTGGCTTCGACTCCGCAGAGGTCGACGAGGGCGATTTATTGTATTTTACTGTTAGTTTATGGTCCGTATTGAAAATGCTGAAATTGATGTGCGAGGGGCATGCTGAAGGGGAAGGGCAAGGGGATGGGGGTGATCAGGTGGAAACTGCAACTACGTTAATTTATACGACAATAAATTGGCGGAGAATATTAGAAGGAGCGCTTGGGGGCAAATTCAATTACCCAAAAACATGCGATTGAAACTATTTGAAGTTTATTGCCACACAAAGGTTATTGAAATAGTTGCCAATAGCTTTTGGAAAATTATGTATTCAGTTATCCGGCATTTGGTCTTTTCATCCAGCCTTTATAAACAAGAACCATTTCGCCATGCTGTGGAAAAACCTTTATTAGCTTTTCCGGATTTTCTGCTATTATATTTCATGAATTTTTGAGCTTTTTGGATTTTCGTACAAATTTACTAGCACGTCCCCTCTCATTTATAACCATTTTCGGCCACATTTCGAGCTGCTCTGGAGCTTAGGTGGGCGGATATAAAAGTATTCTGTTATAAATTTAATAAACTCACATAATAAGTGTTGTAATTTGTCAGTTGTCACAAATTTTTTGCCAGGCGTCCCCTTTTGTTGCCGGCTGTGATGTTAAGTGTGTGCCGCCCACTTTTGGCCACATTCATTAACACGTTTGCACAACTTTTTGTTGCTGTTGCTGTTGCCCTTTGGTCTGCAAGTTTCGTAAATACTTTAAATAGGGCCAATGCACACGACTCTTCGTCCTTCTCGTCCTGGCCGTTCTGGAAACGAATCTGCAGCAATTTACGCAATCAACTTTAACTTTCTCCCTTTTTTTACACAATGCTACAAAATTTCATTTATGAAATTACTTTTCCCTGATTGCCAATTTGAAGGCAACAAAAACAGAAGAGTAAAGTTGCATCATGTTGACTAGTGTATTTTAATATGAAACAGAAGAAGATTTAATAAATGGCTGCACACTTGTTTATTTATCATTTACACAGAGTACACACAATAGTTGCCAATCCCACGCAGACATTCTCCATTTATCTATTTCAGCCTCTCTTCCCCCTCCCGCTCTCTCTTTCTCTTGGTAGTTCTCTGTGCCTGACCACGTAATGGAAAACTTTCGGTGTGTCCAGCCGAACACAACTTTTGGTCCACATAAATCCTGCTAATCGCTTTTGCTGTACCGAAAGCTGACTGCTGTGAAACTCTCCCCGTAACTCGAAACTCATTTGCATTTATCTGCTGTCTGTTTCGTCTTCGTCTCTCCGTCTCGCTCTCTCTTCGCCGCTTCCTCACTCTGATACGGTTCCCGTGTGTGTTTTTGGCTAATTGCTGTGCCTGTTGCTAATTGTTTTTGTTGCTGCCCTGCTGGATGCTTAGCAACACTTTTTCCTACCACTTTCAACACTAGTTTTTTTTTGCCTGTGGCCATTTTGCGTTTAATGATGAATGTTGAGCAACTTTTTGGCCCCCTTAGAAGTTGGCTCGAATGGATCCTGCAACTAATTTCCGTTTTGCAACTCGTTATTCGCACTCTTTCACGCAGCGAGCGGCCAAATAAACAAATGATATAAAAATAATCAACAGCAGCAGCAATAACAACAACAACAAAAACAGTGTTGAGAGCAAATCTTTTGGAAACAAATGCAAAAAATGACACCGAAATAAAACAAAAGAAATGCGTACAAATTACCCAAACAACGAATAAAACCAAAGCAACAACAATTGCAAAGCTGTCGCTGACAATGACAACAGCAACAACAAGAGAAAAATATGCACACTGACACTTTACGAAGATTTATGCGTTTTAGTTGAGTTCTGCTCGGTTCTGCTCGGTTCTGTTCTGTTCTGTTCTGCGGGTTCTTCTGCAAGCGAGCGGAGAATTTTTTTGCACAGCTTTTCACGCTTTGTCAGTCAGCCCCCGGCACGCCCCCCATTGTTTGTTTTTTTTTCTCATTTTATTCTGCGTGTTAATGCCGAAACTGGGTTGTGAGCGGGGAGTAGGAGTCGCTCAACTTTGCATTACACAATAAATGCCAAATAGCGAAAACACTGAGTGCAAACAGACTGACAGAAGCGGAAATACGATCGTTTTTTATCGAGGGGTTGAGGGAAAAGCAAATAATGCTCGGAAATGTTCGCTAAATTCCGATTTAATAGTTTAATAGTTTAATTTGGCTTCTCTCAGCCACTATTTTTGAGGTCCTGGTAAAAATGCGGAAATTTTTGAATATTCTGTGAAGTTTAAACAAAGTTAGTTTGCTTAGCAATTTTAGGTCAATTCACGCATAAAATCAATTGAAGAAGTAAAAATTTAGTTTCCAACGGCGCGGAAACGAGAACACGAACAACAAATTTAAATTTTCATTCGTAAGTGGAACGATTCCCTATACACTATAATTGCAACATTGCTTTTTAAAGTTAAACTAAATTTTTTAAAAATTTAAATTATTTTTTATTATTATTAAGTTTATTAAATTTATGATTATTATTATTTTTATTCAGTTATACACTATGAACACAGCTATTTTTAATTGGTCCATGTACTTGGCCTTGGATTCGAACCCGAATGTCCTTAGAAACTTCAACATTTATATTATTATTAGCTTGTATAAATTTGATTTTTAAATACGAGCCCTTTATATTAAAACGTCTTCGTAACACTAAAAAATACTGCTCTAATCCTCAGTTGGACTCCCTTTCATAATGGTTTTCTGTAACCCTTCCCTTCGGAATGTTGCGCACTTTTCATAAATTGCATACAAATTTCACAAACTATTTGCAAACTTGCGGCTTTTGGTTGAAAAACATTTGAAACAACAACAGCAAAGCTCATATGCAACCATATTTTGAATATTTAATATTGCATTTTATTGCAGTAAAAATATTTATTCTCATTCATTTGTCGGCACTTTTGCAAATTATTTTCACAGCCAAAACAATATTTCATTTACATGGCCACACTTTCCGATCTGTACTCTCCTCTGCCCCCGCACTGCCCCAACTTGTGGCCCCTATATTTTATGCATTAACATGCTGCTCACCTGTCAGCTCCCCCCTCTCTCTCTCTCTCTTTCTCTCTCCCTCTCTCCTTTGGCATTGGCACGTGTCAAAAACTTTATTTGCACTCGTTTCGCTGCATGGAATCCAAGTCCAGCTCCAGCTCCAGCTCCAGTTCCAGCTTGCCGTCATTGGGGCTCTTAATTGGGGGGCCTGGTCTTTGGGCCGCCTCATTGGCCGCCATATTTGACGCCAGTTGAGCATGAAAATGCCATTTAACAATGGCGAACGGCCCAAAAAGCAAATAAATAACGGCACAAAAAAAGGGCGACCAAAGCGAACAAAAAAAAAAAAAAGACCAAAGCTGTGTTGGAAAATGTTTAAAACAATGCAAGAGACCGTAACAGCAACACGACAAGAACAATGAGCGCCAGCCTCTGATAGCGCAACAACAATAACAATAAAAATGTCAAAAAAGCAACGACGCTTAAATCAAATTAATGTGAAGCTGACTCGAGGCTTTGTTGTTGTTGTTGTTGTTTTGCATTCAGAGATGTTCTGGAATTGAACTCGAAATTATTGTAAAAAATTACAATACAGCTGTGATTATTGATCAAAATAAATTGTACTGCAGCATTTTAATGGCTTGCAAATTGTATTAGCAGTAGGCACAGCTATATATATTATATATATTTCCGACTAGATAAAATATATACTTTCCTATTTACAAGCTTTGCATGCCGTATATTGGCCCAAATAGGCATAAATAAGCCAACGTCATTTAATTCTTCATCTTTAATTTGACTGAGCATCCCAGCTCCCAGTATTTACAAATTGTTTGGCGAATTGGCGACGAAATTGCTTATTGGAAAAGGTTGGAGCTTCATTTCCTTGCCCTTTGCTTGTTTTTCTTGGCGCATAAATTTTCATTTAACGTTTTGTTTAATGCATCGACTGCCCATAATTTGTGTGAATAATGTGCTTGCCTTGCATTTTTAATTCGTGTTTGCATTCGGCTCGCACAGATGCCCGCATTAATAGTCTGGCACTTTAAAAATTGATTGGCTCCAACAAATGCTGATGGTCTTTCAATAACGGCAAATTGTGTAAGTTGTCCGATTTGAGTTAATTAGTGTACGCAATACTCTCTTAATTGACTGCAAGTGCGGCGATATTGCCGAGAAATGCCAATAATCCCACTTGAATGCGCATATATATCGCATAACCATCAGGTCCATAAGTCCGTGCATTCCATGGCGTATTTTCAGTTTTCTGATGCAAATCCCAACTTATATATATATGCAACATATGCGACCACAGCAAACAAAAACTTGCTAAAATTACACTGAAATTTGCGCCATTTTAATAAACTAATTCCCCAACACCAGCCCCAGCCCCCTTCCGCTTTTCTGCTGCTGTTGCGCTCTTGGCTGAAACACGACTAAATCTGTAAACAGCCGGTGACCAATATTTTATAAATAATTAGTAAACATTTTTGCGCTACGTTGCCATAATTAGAGCACCCTGAAAGGGGGAGGGGGAGTACCGAAGGCAACTGTTTGTGCCACGCCCCCATTGCTGGCCACAATATCCTGGCGACGTCAATATAGAAACAGTGCTCGTCTGTTTGCCATATAGTTTTAATACTTTATAATTGCATTATTCTGATGTGGCGGGGGAAAGAGAGAGGGAGCGAGAGAGAGCGAGAGAGAGGACAGGGGCTGCAAAAAAGTTGCTGCTGGTCATCAAATTGGTAGCATAAATTCAATTAAGTGCTTATTAGCTGTTAACTGCGGCAATCAAATTGCAGCTGCCCCCAAAAACTGAGCGCGTTTGTAATTTGTTTACAGTTGACCAGATCTATACAGATATAAACATGTATATATATGTATATGTATGCATTTGCAAGTGTAGTTATCTGGCAATTAATTCTTCACTCATGTGAAGTCTAGCGTTATGTAGCTGTGAAATTCGCCATCTAATTTAATTAGTGAAATTCGCAATTCTGCACACATTTTTATCATATTTTATCACTTGAAATGCAACATTAAATTATTGCGCATTTGAATAATTTTCATTTAATGCAGCTACAAATTATTACGTGAACAATACGAATTTTAAATCCGCATATTTAGAACAATTTTATTTAATTTTAAATATATTAGTGTGTCTTAAAGCTTAAATTAAATCTTGTATTCATGAAGTTTATGTTTTATGATGAAATATTTAAGCAGGCGCAAATGGTTAAGTTAACGTCGATTGGTTAAAACCCAATTTGATTAAATCTTTATTCAGTCAAATTTCATAGGAAGTTTGTATGTGCTTTCAAGATAAAATATAGCTCTCGATAATTGAATTGGATATTTATTTAAATTGTTTAAACTTTTTTTGTGGCAGTTGCTGGACTTAGTTCAATTGAAGCCACAAAAGGATTTCAATTTAAGCTTTTGTCGCTTTCTAAAGCCTTTCTGGAGCGCAGATCTTCGTGCGCTTAATCAAGGTTGTCCGCTTGCCAAAAGTACAGTCAGCACGGGATTCGCGGCCAAAATCGGCGCCCCAGCTGCCTATAACCCCTTCCAATCCAATTGGAGATCCCGGCGGTGCAGTTTAGGGAGCGCTTTTCCGTTTGAGCGCCATAATAAATTTGCCAGCGACTTTTTGCCAGCCCGTTGCGACAACTGGGATGAAGGAGGAGTCGATCCGGGAGCAGCAGCAGAGACAGGAGACTAATGCCTCATCTTGGCTTTTCTCAGCCCGCTGCCCTCCCTCCCTTCCTCCCTTCCTCCCTCGGCTGGCTTCTGCATGCCGTGCGGCGCTTTGTTACGCTTGATTTACGCTAACAAGACATGAACGAATGGACACAGGGACAGGATGTCGACGGGGTTGTGGCACGGGCGGACGGGCAAAACTCCCGGAGACATTTTAAATGTGGCGCAAAAGAACGATTACAGGTTGTCCCGTTGCAGCAACCGCCGCAGAGCCACAGACAACAAATGGGCTGCGGGCGGATCGGGGAATGGGCTGGGAAGGAGTTCGAGGTTTGCGGTTGCTGCCAACTGCAGCCAGTGGGCGTGGCATGGGCATGGGCAGGGGCAGGGACATGGCTATAGGGCCGAGTACAGTGAGGTGTAACGATTGCCAATTCAAGCGAAAAGTTGGCGCACTTTTCCATTTCCGAGCAGAGACCAGCCCAAGACGTGCTGCTAGTTTGCGCAGGGCCAAGGGAACGTTAGTTCCGGGAACGTGGGCGGCAAAATATCAGCAAAAATGTCAGGAAATTACAGGAAAATGAAATAAATGAAGATGGATACGCAATTTGAATAGCGTTGAATTGCTTCAGCGCCGCTGACAATGTCACGCAAAAGATGCCGCTGTCGTGGGGCCACAGGGGGGGGGGGACTCGAGAGGGAGGCCCACTCCTGCCTGGCCAGAGACAGCGTGGGTTCTGCTCGAATGAGTGACAGCAAAGAGTTTTCCCTCTAACTGAAATTGAATCGAATAGCGATGGGTGGCTCTATTCTTGGCTGGCCTTATTTTAAAGTGGGCTTAAAGGCTAATACTGGAGATGAATCAGGCCAAGACTAAAATGGGATTCAGCAAGTGGGATATGCCATGGAAACCCCCCCCCCCCCCCCACCTCCTCCCAAGGTGGCAACACGGGCCAGCGTCCTGTCGGTCAGATGCCGTCCAATAAACTTCAATGTGATTGCAAATTTCGCAGGCCCAAAATCTCGGCCAAATTACACGAAATGCAAATCCACAGCCCACACACAAATGGAGTCGAGAGGCCAATTTCAGGCATGCAAGCCAATTTTGCTTGTGTAATTAGCATGCGAGCGGTGAACAGAGGGGGCTGAGGGGGCTGAGGGGGGTTAAGGGGGAGGGCTACCCGGAGATATTGCAATAAATTGGCGCCCCGCTGCTGCTGCAGCAACAACAAACTGTTTGGCTGGGATCAACACGAGTCCTTGAGCCTGTCAATGGGTTCCAGCCGAGTGTGAGGTCAATTGATTGTTAGAGCCCAGCCATAATCGTTAGCCGTATCCAGTGCGTGGCTCTAACAATCTGTGCACCTCTAATTATGGACGCGATAAGCGTGCGTTGTCTCAAACAGTTCAGTGATTAAACGGTTGCGATGGAAACTGTTTTAAATTGACGATAAACTCGACACTCCAAATTGAGTTCAACGAAACTCTGCCAGCTCGTTGCCAATTAGAGTCGATTGATAGCTGAAAGCTTGCACTTATTGCCTAGATGAAAAGTTCTTGAGCCAAATTGCTGGAAACTTTAATACATCGGGCAACTTTTATTGCAGCTGCCAACTGGGCGTATGAATAATAAACCATTCATTCGGCATTTTCATATTAAATACGTACATTTGATTCTTATCAAGCTTAAATACAGGCAGTAAATATTTGAAATTTCAAATGCAGAGGTAGGCAACTATTTTAAATAGTTACAAATTTAAATATGGCCTGAAGTTTTTGGCCAATTACTGCGCTTTTGCCAGCCTCAAGTGAGCAATTAAATGGTCTATTCATCATTATTTTAGTTGTAAACTCGAAACTTTATTTATTGGCAGCAAATTTAACTGGTATGCGAAGGGTTCGCCGACTTTTGAATAGAGTTCGCCACGGTGCTATAAATCTGGTTTAAGACTTGTGCTCGTCAACGAATTTTAGACTAATTTAATTTGCTTTGGAGTTTATTTGGGTAAAATCATAATTATATTTTTACTTTGTGTCATCTGAAGAAAAAGAAGAGCGTATTTTTGTCGTTGACGTTGAAAATGGCTTTAAAAATGTTCTTTGTCTGAGCTCTTATTATATGGCTGTATTGTTCAGTGTGGGCTTAGACTGGATTATGGATGAAAGCATGAACAATGCAGGAGTCTTCGACGCACGCACACGAGGACATAAATGCAACGGGGCGTATGTGCAACGCATTCAGCTGACGCAGCTGTAATCGCAGCAGAGCACAGAATGTCAGCTAATTGATTGCAGCGTCCTCCTAGCGATGTTTTCAAGCTCTGCTAAGCTCCTATTGCAGCCTGTCAAGGATAATGAGCAGCTGTCCCAGCAGCTTACAAATCCCCCAACTAAAGCGTTCATTGATAATGCGCAATGAGGACGTCGCTCAGTCCATTTGAGCCTGTGTGAATGTTGTGCATGTTGCACAAATAATTTACTAATAGTATTGGCAACAATTCCCATTGAATTATGAAATATGCGAGAGTAGGTTTCGCTTTGTTCTTAATACTCTGCCACAAACACAAATACGCAGAGCTCCATTATGCAAACTATTCACATATGTCTAAGACTCGAGCGCAATCAAAGCTACACTGTGCAACATAGAAATTCTTGACTTTAGTCACACAAAATAACAATCATTAAAATTAAAAATGATTTTAAACCATTTGTATAAGAAATTGTCAACCTTGATTTAAATTGTAGTTAAATAAAGTAGAACTTAAAAGGGAAGGAATCTTTATCTATTTGCCCAAAATATATCTGTTTATTACTTTTTAAACCATTTTAAAACCATTTGTATAAGAAATTGTCTACCTTGATTTAAATTGTAGTTAAATAAAGTAGAACTTAAAACTGAAGGAATCTTTATCTCTTTGCCCAAAATTTATCTGTTTATTACTTTTTCAATATATGCTTGTTCGTCCTTAGAAATAATTTATTGCAATATCCAAAAATTTGTTGCACAGTGAGCACAACCAGATGAAAACTAGAGAGAGAGAGAGAGAGAGAGAGAGAGATAGAGAAAGAGAGAGCGAGAGGGAAATGTGTTGAGAGTGAGGGCTAGAGAGTCTGGATGCAGGCCGACTACGCAGTCTATAAATTAAATGCCACAACAGACCAAAAACACAATGGCAAATTGTTGTTGTTGTTGTTGCTGTTGATGTTGCTGTTGTTGCTGTTGTCATTTGTCTGTGCGTGTTGTTGCGTAAGCGAGGACAAGCGAGTGCCTTGTTTATTATATGTAGAGATGCTCATAATATTGTTAACCAGTGCGTATGAGTGATATTTAATTATAATGACCTTATGCACATTCGAAGTACGCCACTCGTGGCTACACTTACATTCATTGGCAGTGCAGGGACAAGCCAGGCCCAAACCGAAACCAGAATCGCCTCGTGCACCCAAATAGTTGGCCAGCTTGTTAACTTATTAAATTATGACAATCAAATACGACCGAGGCGGGGCGAGGCGAGGCGGGGCGGGGCCATTTGCCAAGTTGGTTGCATAACTTTTTCGGTTTGTTTTCAATTAAACTGCAACGTCTTTGGGGGATTTGGGGGCGGACGGAGTAGCTATTGCAACATATGGCGGCAAATTGAATAAGTTTATGGGCCATGTGCTTGGCAAATTGATAAGCGCAGAGTTGAAATTGGCTTTGATTTTGGCAGTTATTGTGCGAAAAGTTACTCCAAACAAAAGTTGCCCAGGCTGATTTTCACTGAAAAACACGACACAAATGTGGTCTGATGAAAATTTGGCATTCAATTGCGAAAACCTTAAATTTGTTGGCATCTCTGGTGCTTAACTTATTTGCTGTTTAAGCTTGTCTTGATTTAAATAATTCGCTGGCCGTCTTCTAACGAAATAATCTTGAATGCACAAGCCAGCAGAGAATTATGCAATTATATATATATATATGTATGTGTGTGTGTGTGTGTGTGTGTCTCGCATGTCTTCCTTTGGCGTGGAAGCGTTTGTGATAGCACGCTATCAAAATTGCAGCTCGTCCTCCCCTTTTGTCCTCTTTCACTGTCGCTGCAGACGCAATCGCCTGTCATTAAATTATGCATTTGCGCAATCACTTCCTAAAATATGCAAAGGGGGCTTGGAGTGGAGTGGAGTGGAGTGGGGCCCGTTGCGATGAAGGAAGCTTCCGCGCATTCTCTGGCTTCGCCGCAAGTTTTCAAAGAGCTTGGCGCGCTTGATTTGCGTTGTTTCCTGCCGCTGTCCTGCCGTCCGCCATGTCGACGTCGCTCACAAGCCGGAAGTTGATAAAGTGCCTGGCAGCCAAGGAATTCCGCGGCATGTTGGCGCATCCCTCCCGCTCCCGCTCCCGCTCGCACTCGCCGTTCGTGTCTTTATTAAAGTATTACACACATGCAGTCGACCGTGCGGAAATGCATTTAGACCACGCCCCCCCCCCGCCCCTCCACCGCACTGCTGTTCGCCTCAACCAGAATGCAACAGATACATTTCAGGCATTTGTTTTCGACGCACCATAGAAACATATATATACTATGTATATATATATATCATATTACCTGCGGACTTTGGTTTACAGCGAGGCTGTTGCACAACTTCTATTTCAATTTTCTATTCTCAATTTTCATTTGCCAGCTCGCATTTCCAGAAGGCCGAGAAATATTTGTGCCTTAATCAATTTGCAGCCACAAAAGTTTCTGTGTTATTTCGCAACAAATTTCTTGCGCAAGAGCTGCAAATTATTAAAATTTGTTTTTTTCAACAATCTGCTCGTTGGATCTGAGAAAATTTGATTTCCATTTGGGAAACTCTTTCACTCATGTGCAGCTTAAATAGATTTGGCTCGTTAACCGGTTGCACATAAATCACGCATACGCAACGTTGCACCGCGCACAGCTTTGACAGTTCATTAAATTCCCATCAATGGCTGCAGCGGCGCGTGCTGAAATTCTCTTTCAGTTTTTATGCCAAATTCGTTGGCTTTGCTAAATTAATGCTGCATTCGAGCAGATAGCGTTAATTATAACACATAAATCAGCAGGACTTTGCAGGGGGCGGGGGGCAGACGCAATGGATTTATGCGCCAAGCGCAAAACAAACAATTGCAACAATGCAACAACAAACACGAACTGACCAAATACGCACTGTCAACGCAGAGAGCGAGAAATAAAGAACGGGAGAGAGCGAGACAGAGCACCAGACGAACGAGCTGTATGCCAAATATTATTTCAAATAACACACAAAAGCAAATATAATGCCGTTGTATCAAGAAAACCCAACGAAGTGGGACAAACAGAGCAAATAAACAACTCGATGTCCGAGTGCTCTGTGAAATACGGGTTAAGGAGAGATGATTCAGATCTAAGCACTAGCTGAAAGCGGGCTGCAGATTGATTTTGATTAGGGTGATTGAGTTTCAAGCATATGAAAGCCAATCAATGGCTGCTCAGCCAGCGGGCGAGTGCCAAAGAGAGCCATCAAATGCTAAATTCAAACAAAAATCAATCAAAAACACGTAAGAGCGTCGCAGTCGGGTGTAACCGGCTGCGCAATGCTCGTTCACAGCACAAGGCCGGCTTAAAACAGTCTTAACTGATCATGTTTCTTGGATAAGTATCGTTGTTTTTTAGGTAATCAGAAAACTGTTTGGCAATTTGGTGACTCTAGCTTTAAAATTGTGGTTTATGGATTTTTATCGATTTGCGGTCTTTAGAAGAGAGATCAGTAATCTGCCTGAATTGATTTTGTGTATCTAGACTTAAAACTGAGGAAGATATATCAATTCTATTGAATTGCCACGCCCCCTTAACACTTTTTCTGACGTACATTTCAAATTTCAAGTCTCTAGCTTCAATAGCTGGTGAAAAACTCTGTTTACACGCACAGACGGATGGACGGACCCTGCACAGAGCCAATATACTCTATTGACTCGATGAGCGAGTATAAAAAAACTAGCCTCAACCCACATGAGGACGTGGACCAGCAAGCAGCTGCCAACAGCCAATCAAAGAAAGAGCTTCCTCCAGCTTAACGCATTTGGAGCGGGGAGCGGGGGGCGAGGGGCGGCAAAAGGTAGTGGATCAGCACTCGGTTCAATCAAAAGTAATACACATTACAGAGCGACATGTTTACCCTAGCAGTTACCGCCGGGCTGCAGCGAGCCGAGGAATACTTGTGCTTGCCGGAACAGCTGCTGTGAATATACATATATCTTTTAAATTCAAAGTTATTTATATGCGCTATGTGAAATTGGAATTGCTGTGAAAGGGAAGTGCAGCGTTTGTCACGCTAGCGATTCATCATCGTCATTGCCATCCACAGTTCATGCTCATCGTCATCATCATTATCAACAATCGATTCAAATGGGAGCTGTCAAAAGCGCAGAGATGAGCCAGCTCGTGATGGGGAAGTTGCCAAATAGACAGAGAGAGAGAGAGACGGGGCTAGAAGAGGAAAGAGTTGAGGGAAAGGTTTAAGTGAAGCCTGATCATGAAGCAGAGGGATCCGTGTGAGAGTTCCGGGCATCCTTGGGTTCGTACGGAGAAAGGAGACTTAAAAAATAAACCATATTTATAAATCTCTTTTTAATTTGACTTAAAAATCACGACGTAGTCACAGTTTTTCAATGCGTGACTTGGTGCGCAGCTCGAATGTCACAGACTCAGTCAGGACTACTTATGCTGACATTCATTTGAGTGCCAGGCGACTAGTCTAAGGATATATTTTGAATATATATCTCGGAGTAAAAGTGTGTGCGACTGCTGCGGCTCCCCTGCCCCCTGCCCCTCGCTCCTGCTCGCATATCAAAGGCACGCCAAATTGCAAAGAATTTCCCCTCCAGAGAGCGATTGAATAGGGACTAACCAGGGCCCTGCGCTGGTTTGCCATGTGTGGAAATTGTCACTTGAAAATTGCCAAGTTGAAAAGAAGTGTCGATGCATTGCAATGCTCGACTTGCTTGGGATGCCACTGGATCGGAGTGGGTCTGGCAAAGGGTTCCCCATTGTGTGTGGCTTAGCTGCCACGTTTCTGTTGTGCGTTGGTTTCTGCTGCTGCTTCTTCTTCTGCTGCTGCTATTCTTGACAATGGGCTACTTATCGGCATCCGCAACTACATATTTCTTTCTGTCTCCCACCTAATCGCGCGAAATGATGTTGTCATCTGTCCATTGATTGATGAGTCCCCGGCCAACAACAGCAACAGCAACAGCAGCTGCTGCTTGTTTGACCAAAACTCCCCCCGAAAACCAATTATAAAGCGGACAAAAATATTATACAATTATAATAAGTAATTAGTCAAAGTCTTCTTAAAGCTGCCTCGCCCCGTCCACCACTCGCAGCTATTAATATAATTAAAACCAAAATGAAATGGACGAAAAGCCTTTCCATGTTCGTTTCGATTACGTGCCCCACCACGCGGCGCCTAAATGTAGGCAACACTAATTTGCATATTTTAATATCGAGAACGCATATTAAATGCACAATTTTTGCCATTCGACGCCCAATTAAAAGTGGCTTAATTTCCGATGGGTAGATAAATACATATATATTACAATCATAATAAAGTGTAGGGAAAATATAGAGGACACGCCGAGCTTATGAATTAGCGCGGAAAGGCTGTGTTGATTTATATTGTATATATTTTAAATAGTCACATTAAATTTTACATTATATTTATTTTTAAATATTTTTGAAATTATGAAAGAGCGTGCATATTTCAATTAAGTTTTATTGCTTTATAGAATATAAATATCTACCTGTCTGTTTTCAATTTCTGAATTGCATTTAAAATAAAGTAGTTAACTCCTGTAATATTGAACATATATATATATGTGTGATTATATAACTTAACGTTACACAATATGCCTGTATTAAATAAAATGATGGAATTTAATGCGACTTTTAAAATGATTAGTTTCTAAGCCAAAATCAAATTGAGAAACAACAATTTTCTGTGTAAAATGCAATTAAAAATAAGTTTTCTCGATCTGCACTTAGTATAAATATTTAAATGCTAATTCACGTTACTCGAGAGCACCGGATAGCTGACAGTTATTTTATATTGCGCATATATATATCTCATAAGTTTGGGGCGCCACCAGCTGTCGAAACATTTTGACAATCATAAATTTTAATGACGAACGCGCAGAAAATGTAAATCAAATGTTATTAAAGTGCAGCCCGGTCGTCCTAATGGGCCGCTCATGTAGGGGCCATTTGGTAGTGATGTGTAACATGCCGTTTTTATGGGAAATTATGGAAATTGATTGCCAAGTGGTTGCCAATGCCCGGATTGGGGGGAATCGGGGAGTGGGGGAATAATCGCGCGAAAAGTTTGTCAACATAAAAAGCGTCAAGAGAACTTCAAGTTGAAGCTGAGTGATGTCTGACAAGAGCGTCTCCAAAAAGGGGCAGCCAGAGGCGCGTGTCAGAGGGGCAGGAGGGGGGATGGCAAGAGGGAGGCTGTCACTGACATTGATGATGACGTTGGCCATGGGCGTTGACAATGTTTGTCAACAGGCAGGCAGCTCGACAAGACGTCCCCGAATGGAGACAGGCAGCTGCGAGTGGGCGGCGACACGCCCCCTGCCGCGGGGCGCCTTAAGCAACTAAGAAGCTGGGCGGTAGTCGCAGTCCCTCAAGTGATGCGGTTTTCTTTTCAGCTTTTCCATAATGAGCTGCACTTTGCTGCATTTAATTGGCAAGGGGCTGCCGAAGGGGTTGAGTGGGGGGTTGGGGCTGGGGGGACGCTTTGTTTGTGGTCTGCGCTTAAAGTTGCCAAGTGGCCAAAAGTTTGGCACTTGCAATGCGAATGGCTGCGATAAGCGGCACTTTTCCGGGCTTGTGTCTGCCAGAGCAATTAAAGAGCCAACTTCTCCGGCAAGGTGGCACGGCAGAAGGCAGCTATATAAAAGTGCGCTTTAAATGCGAATGCAAGTGCTGACAAATGGAGCAAACAGAGAGTCTGCAGCTAAATTAAAAATCGATTTAGATCAGGATCAACATTTGCAAAGCGAACAATTGACGGCAAAGAGTCCAAAACTAAACCAAGTCAAATAAGATGCGCCGTAAGGCAAGTTAATAAATCTCAGAATTCAATTAAATTCAAATGCGAATTCGTATAAGGTCCGAGGATTCCAAACAAAATCAGGCCACAGCAACCGCAGAACAACTCAGTTTCCACTTCTGCGTGATTGCTTTCCATTTTCGTCCGGCCAGCACGCTAAGTAAGTTTTCCACACAGATATTCGATGAATTTTTACGCAAATAAAATGAAATACCCCGCCCCTGAATGTTGTGGCCGTCGAGCCGCCTGAGATGAAAAAGCACTTTGAATACTCAATGAAAAGCGCACAAGGAATGCATAAGAACGAATTAAAACCATAAAATATTTGCAATCAAAACAAGGAAAAGCCTCAAAACGATTTTCCAGCCAGCCAAAGCCAAAAACAACTAAACGAAAACCCATGAAATAAATTTGCCATAAAATGTGAGTGCAGATTTGCATATAAAAACAATAACAAAATGCAGTTGCAGTTTGCTGCTGCTGCTGCTGCTGCTGTTGCATTAAAGAAATTAAACTTCTCTCCGGCTAGAGCTCGCATCCTTCCTTGGGAATTGTTTGTGGTTCCATGGTGCTAGTCCTTTTCAATGCCTGGGTAAACAACTTAGCAACTTTGCCCCAAGGTGCCCGGAGCTGAGAGTAGACTCAAGTCATATTTATGTTTTCATGCCATGTGGGCGCCAGTCACGCCCATCAGCTTTTTGTCAATTTCACATGCACGGCGCTTTCATTGCCAGCGCCGACGTCGACGTCGACGTCGACGTCGCCGCCACTGCGAATTGCTCCTGCAGGGCAAATATCCTGAGCACGAAACGTGCACAAGTCCTGGCCAGCACATACAGCTAGATAAAGACGATGTGGCAGAGAGCGAGAGAGAGGGAGAGAGAGGTGGGCGGGTATCCACACAGATAGATAGATGCATGCATATGGCAAGCAAACAAAATACAAAGCCCAAAGCCAGGCAATAAGCCCGTCCATGAATCTGAATCTGATTCTGAAACGGTATCTGAATCCGAGTCACAGTTTCCTTGGGCGTCCGCGTGCCAAACGCATGAAAAGTCGAGCAAGTTATCAAAATTCATAGCTTGTTTTTTCTGCACTCGAGTGCAAAGGGTATCGGGGCTATGTTAAGCCGTTTGTAACACCCAAGACAGCTAAAAATGAACTTAACACTATAAAAAATTTGGACATTATTTACACGTAATTTCATCTTCATATCGTATTCGTATGCCCGATAAAGTGAACATCAGCTTGTGTTAGAGTATTCGCTAGTCGAGCACTTTCGACTTTTACAAAATTTACCATGTTGTTTTTCTCTTGTATTTTTGCTGCCTACTCATTGTGGGCAGGCCGAGCGCTTGCTGCCTGCAACTTGCAACTTGCAACAACTCGCAGCAGCAAATGCAAATGTGATTTAATGCGCTTTGGTGTCGCATGCTAATGAGGCGAGTTTGTGCCACAGTCATTCGTATGTAGCTGCAGTTTTGTGGCACGTGCCGACCAACACGAGCTGCCCCCAAAGATGCACGACACACACACACACACACACACACAAAAAAACAAAATCTGGGCCTATGTCGTCGTTGTGTGCCCGGAATACCCAAGAATTATTATATGCTAAATAGTTTTTCTTTAGCCCCGCCTGATTTATAGAGTGAGGCAGAGATGATGTCGTGCTAATTGTGTTCCTGGGCCTTTCGAATGCCCCCAACGTCTCCGTCGGCCAAAACGTGACTCTCGTTAAGTGGGTCTTGAAACAGCTCAAAGTTGACAGCCAGCGGAGTGGGTGGGCTTAATCACGGATTTATTTCTCTTAAAATAGGGGTAAGGCTTCACGTCAAAAAGTTCTTACCTTTGCCATTAGCTTTGTTACCTAATTCATAAGAGAGGGGGAGAGAGATGTATTTTATATTATTATATTTTATATTATATTATATATTATATTATTTATTTTATATATCGATTAGAAAATATGATTTATTTTGATGGGCTCTGTAATAATTGCTGGACTTGCTTGTAGTGTGATTTGTACTTTATTTATGTTTAATAATTTTTTTTATGAATAAATATGTACCTAATTTTCTTTCTAACACGATTTTTCGTACGGTTTTGAAATAACACGCATGAAAAATTTTCCGTTTTTACAGGAATTGTTTTGCTTACATTTTCTATAAATTCTTTTTATGATTTTATTGTTGATGTTCTATGAATGTCTTTTATTGGCACGATTTTAAATATTCTATGAATTCTTTTTATGATTTTTTTGTTTGTTCTACGAATTTCTTTTATTTTCACTCCTCAAAAATGATGAACAAAATATTTCTAGTGATTCACTTTGTTTATAAATGACCTCCCTTCTGCAATAAACCACTCTCGGGTGCTGATGTACGCCGATGACGTAAAACTTTGCCTGTCGTCTACTAACTCTCTAGCTGGACAAAATTTACAATCCGACCTTGACAGTTTCCAAACCTGGTGTCAAGTAAATTTATTAAATCTTAATTACAGTAAGTGTAAATTAATGTCCTTTTATAGACGCATTCCATTTTTTAATAATTATTTTCTAAATGATGAACCTCTAGAGCGTATTGTGTCCATTAACGATTTGGGCATTCTTCTTGATCCGAAGCTTAAGTTTGACAAGCATATTTCTGCTGCTGCCAATCGAGCGTTTGGAGTCCTGGGATTCATAAAGCGCTGGTCGAAAGAATTTGACGATCCCTACATTACTAAAACCCTTTATACTTCACTTGTTCGTCCAATTCTTGAATATGGATCTTGTATATGGTGTCCCCAATACACAAGATTCATCAGGATAGAATTGAATCCGTGCAAAAACAATTTCTGCTTTTTGCCCTCCGGGGTCTCAACCGGAATCCTAATTCCCGCATGCCTTCTTACCGTAGTAGACTCTTACTAATTAATCTTCCCTCTCTTTCTGCTCGTAGAACCATGCTAGGTGTAATCTTCTTACACAAACTAATCAATGGGGAAATTGATTCTTCAGAATTAATCAGCCAAATTAGTTTCGCGGTTCCGTGCAGAAATACGAGGAATTTTTTACCAATTTCTCTTGAACTATGTATTACTAACTATGCTATCCACAACCCTTTTCGCATCTTATGCGCTACTTATAACAATCTTTTTCATATATTAAAAAATGCATGTTCTATCCCTGTCATTAAAAAATTAATCCTTTGTCATCTGTCCATTTGTTCGCGATCTTCGTCACCGCACGTTATGCGGCGCGCCCCTCGGTCGGTTGGGCGGGAGGTGGGTGGCATTTTGCCTGGGTCCGCGCGTTAACAAGCCCGTGCCTGGTATCGTTGGGCCACTTGAATGTACTGATCGTTAGTACATCTACGTCCAAACAATCTACGTCCAAACAGTGATGTTGCAAATTGTGCATGCGTTTATTGTCAGAAAGTGACAATGAATACAATTTTCTTGTTTTTATTTCTTTAACCTCTTTTTTTAAATAAATTCATTTCTGATATTATTTTCTTTTGGAAAATCATAATATTTTTTTTATAGTTTATCAAATGAAATAAAATGTGTAAGCATGGAAAATAAATTCCTAAGCGCACTCTAACAAGAATTTTTTAGGTATTCATTTAGTCAAAAGAGGAGAATAAGGTGTACATATAATGTAGATTTATTTAATTAGAAATGAGAAAGATAAGTTATATTTGGGTTTAATTCAATATTAAACTGATACAGTTTTTAAAAAATCCCATTTTTTGCGCTTTTCTAAGTCTCGATTAATCTCTGTTCTTACAAAGAAAAATTGATTTAGTCCACTCTGACTATGTTGGCCATCATTAAGCCGATTACGCAAACTGGGCAAAGAAGATTGTTGAACTCCCAATTATACTATTTACATTGAACTCACTAATCTTGCTTAGGGAAACCTGGTAATTGTGGGCTGCGTGGCAACCACGAGTGGAGCTAATTTAATTAATATCCACAACATATTCGTCATGGTTACTTTTCACTAAAACGCCCTTCACGTTAACCGAATAAGTCAACGACTTAGCCGCTCGAAGCATAACTGGAATATTCGCCATGCAGAACGCGGGACACGCACTTTAAGGCCAAAACCAAAGCCAAAGCCAAAACTAAAACCAAAACCAAATCCAAGTCTGGGGGAATTTTGCAAGTTACGTAGCTTGGCGCAGGTAACGCAAACTGATAATCACTCAATTTGCTCCAAGGCACAAAAAAGACTATGAAGTTCACTCAACTTCGCTCAACGATAAGAGCGTGGAGTGGAGGGGCGGCGGGGTGGGGCGGGGCGGGGCGGGGGCATTGGCAACCCGGTGGAAAACCAAAGCAACCAAAGAAGCCAACGCCTGCGAGCCATTTAGAATACCAGCAACAACAAGGGAATGAGAGTGGAGTGCACCAAATTGGCATTACCGTGGCAAAGTGGGTAGCTGGTGCAGCGTGTTAGGGGCGTGGAGGGGGGGCGGTGTTGCGGGGGAGGCGCAGGCAGGGCATCTGCCATGCAAAATAAATGTTGTAAGCGTAAACATTGCTTAGCGCTTGCAACAATGCGGGGCAACAACACGTTTGGGCTGCTCTCAGCTGAAGAAAATGTAATGCAGCAGCCGCAGAAGGTTCAAACTGGCAGCTGGAAAAAAATAAAGACAAAACAAAGCAAATGAAAAAAGAAAAAGTAAAGAAAAAACAAAACAAAAAACATAAATGGAAAGCACCAGAGAAAAATTAGTTACGCCAAAAGCGGTTGGCAGCGTCGTTGAATGCTCTGGATGGATGCCATGCTAAATGTCTGCGGGGCACGATTATCATGTATAAGTCGAGGCCGCACTAGAAGTGGAGGTGGCGCTGCCACCTAAGCGGGGATGAAGTGGGTCGCGCCCCACTCCACGCTCCCCACTCCACACTCCACAGGCCAAGCATGTTGGTGCTACTTACTTAAATCCCATGCACGGCCACTACATTAGCGGCATCAACTTCGGCGAGAGCACCCAGGAAAGTGTTGAGCTCGTTATAGACCACGAGACGGATAAATAAAGGGTATGCAGGGTATGCGAGTTGTTTGTGCGGCAGCAGTAATTAGCTAACTATAGATTATACCATTTTTTTTAAAGAGTATTAAAGATAGTTTTAGCTTTACTATTATTATTATTATTATTAATAATATTTCTACTATTATAATTATAAATATTAATTATAATATTATTTATGGTATAATATATAATAATGATATAATAATACAATTTCTTTGGTTCAATCTAAGATTGTGATGACTAGGCTCTAGTGACTGAGGAAGTCAAAAATACCTTTATCAATTTATATAAATAAATATTATCACCTCGCTAAATCTGCAGAGTATACAAGTTTCGGTGTGAACTTGTCTCTCGATGGGGTTTTTTTTTTTCATTTTGCCAGCGATTGAAGCCATTTTGCATAATTCTAAAGTCAAGCCGCGAGTTGGCGGCTAAAATGTGGCCAAAATGCCGGGATGACACACGCTGGCAGGCGTGGATCTGCAGAGGATGGGGATGAGGATGCACTCAGTGCCGCTGCTGCTGCCGCTGTCGCTGCCGCTGCCACTGCCGCTGCCACAGTCGCTGCCACAGTTGCTCGGCGTTGGCATTGGCTGTGGCGGTTGCATGGCTCAGTGCGCCTAAGCTCCGTTTGATGGTTGACGTTTTGAAGCGTCCGTGGCCCGGAGGCGTCTCTGCAGCAGGCAATGGCATCGGCATTAATAGCTGTGTGCAACAATGCAGCCATGTTGCAACACTTGGTTGCGGATTTGGCGACATTGTCGCATGATTTGAAGATTTCCAGCTGGCGACAAGTTATCAAGACGAACGTGACTAGCAAACAGTTGGCTTAACTCCTCCTCCTCCTCCTCCTCTCTTCTGCCACTTCTGCTACTTCAACTTCAGCGTTTAGTTGGCTCGACTCTCCCAGTCAAAAAGTTGCCACAATGCCAGCGCTGCCACTGACAGGCGATAGGGCGTTCAGTCTCAAATTGTGGCACTCTCTTTACTCTCTGTGTAAACTAGTGGGGCACAACTTTGTGGTGTGTGTGCGAAGTCCTGTGGCCTGCGAATACTGCGAACCTAATCAAACTCTTGCAGCAACTTTAAGAAAAATAAGTTTTAAAAATTCTAAAATAAGCTGCGGCAAAAACCAGTAGAGCAGCTCCTGGGACACAAAGTCCGAGATCACGATTTCAATGCGCCCTTTTCGACAATATTTCATTAAAAAGATTATTTTAAAACGTGTCGAATACTCCAGTATTTATATTACATAGTGTAGTTCGACTAGAATCATAAATATATATCTCTTACCTCCTTCTTCAGATTGTTTGTTTATTATGTTGAAATAAATCACAATCTCTGTGAAATTTATTTCGTACATCACGAAATCGTCTAAAAAAGTTATTGGATATATGAAAATGCAATAAATAATATTAACAAATACTTGTTAGAGTTAACTTGCGAATTTAATTTCCGTGCTTAAAACATTTAACTCATGCAATATATTATAGAAAGAAATGCATTAATATAACAAAATTTTAAACATTCCAAATTATATAAATGTTTATTTTGTGACTAGTGAGAATTAAAGAAATTCATAGAACATAAATAAAATGCATGAAATGATTTCATAGAATATTTACATTCAAATCAGTTTGCGTAAAAAGAGAAAAATGTCAAATTTTCAAAGCGTGTTATTTAAAATTCGTGTAAAAAGCGTATTACGACTACTTCACATGTGAAATATTTAAAGAACGGCCAAATTTGTTTATCTAAAATTTTTAAAATGTGTCTTCCGGCAAACCAACCATTCCCGATTAAATGATTCACGTGTGAAGCAGGTAATGCGATCTTATGAGGTCATTAGACTGAGCGTAGAGCTATTTTCGGTCTCACAGTGCCCTCGAAAGGTTAACCCTAATCAAATCTCCAGCACAATGGTCATTAACGAGCTGTTGCCTGATTTTTTTCGGCCATTGCAAACAAAAAGAAAATAATAAGCTCGCCTCGCAAGCAACATATAAATAATAATACGAAAATCGGCAAGCGAATAGATAAAGAAGGCCAGAATGGGGCTGCAAGAGGGGCGGAGATGGGGCAGGAACGATCATGGCGGAAGGCAGGCATCGGGCCGAATGAGACTTCATCATAAAGGGCACTTGCCAAAGGTCGTGAGCATAAATTTCAAAATTGTTTTGACGTTATTAAAGCGTCGCCAGCGTCTAGAGAACAATTCGCCAGAATGAGCCAACGAAACGAGCAAACGAAAGGCATTGATGAAGTACATCAACATGAGCAGCAGCAGCAGCAGCAGCGGCAGCAGCAGCAGCAGCGGCAGCAACCAGTGCAGATTGCGATGGCGACCTCATATGCCACAGGGCAAGTTTCGGCTCGAAACTTATGGCTGCAGCGGCGGGGATTGGGCCAGGGCCCAGACCGGGAAAGCATTGTGCTTCCTATGGAGACCGGCGACTGGCGGCCCAGTCGGTCGGAGCGGGCCTGCCGATGCTGTGCGGGTGATAAGTAACATGAATCACGTTTTATTTTGCCTTTGGACTTTAACGATGCAGTCGGCGACGTGGGCTGAGGATGCTGCTCGACTGGCTCGACTGTTGACTGCCTGAATGGCTGACTGACTTCGACTGCGACTGCGACTTCGACTTCGACTTGGACTTGGACTGCGACTGCGACTGGGACTCTGGCAAAGGTCAGCCCATGGTACGAGTCCCAGCGCACAGCTCTTTCAGTTCCCAATGCCTCGTTGCAGCAAATTTTTTTTTGCCTTTTGTGTACGATGCGAGAGTGGAGTTCTGCTCAGGTTTTGTATTATGCCTGGAGCGTTTTCAGTTCCTTTTCCTTTGTTGTTGCCCTGCCTTGGAACGTGAGAATTTAATATTTCTTTTCATTAGCCACGGTCGTAGCGCTGCCGCCTGCTGGTGGGGGAGGCGGGTCGTCTAGCCCGTGGAGCACAGATAGTTCCAGTTGTGGCTCAAATTTCGCTGTAACTAGATGAGAGACGGGCGACACTTACAAATTTCATGGTTCTATTTAAAAAAGGTCGCACCGACTCTGAAACAAATGGCACATAAATTAAGCCCAAAGGCCAATGGCAAAATGCAATCGCAGTTTTTGCAACATGAAATATTTGCGCAAAGATTTCTCGACTGAATTGTCAAGAGCTGCTGGCCCAAACAAATTACATACACATTATCATATTTGGGTAACAAAAAACAGGCGACTAAAACATTAGAAGAAAAGTAAGAAACTTCAAGTGTTGCTTTAATATTAATATCACAAAATGTTATCAAAAATATTAATCATGCTTTCTGGCTTTCCGCAAGTGCGCCAACTCGAAGCGAACCCACGCTGCTGGCACTTCTCTGTCTTTGGCCCAAATCGCTCGCCCTTTTCATTTGTTGGGCTTTGGGCGCTAGAAAGAAATGATGACAATTAAGCGAAGCACGCGCCATTCGTAACCGCAACATAAATCAGATTAAGCCCAGTGGCCGCCGGTGCAAGCCCAGTCCATGGAATCTGACCACACGCTGACAGCCTTTGTGGCATTGGCTTTAATTACCGAGCGTGGCAAAAACAACTTTTCGGCCACCTGCTGCATGCTTTACGAGCGTCTCTTAGTGGCGCCCAACTGGCGATTACTGGCCATAGCCCATTGGCCCCGATCACAAGTAGTTGCCCAAGGCAGCTATCTCCGGCTCAGCTCAGTTCGGTTTAGTTTGGTTTAGTTTAGTTCACTTTAGAACTCAGCGTGTGGCCTCATCAGTGCTCGCCTTTTATGGCAGTCGTGCATTAAAATTTGTGGCCTGTTTCATCATACGATTCACATTTGAATACATCTATGGCAACACAGAAATTTATGCGGCACCACTAAAAGCTCCAACTTTATCCATAAACCCGCAAAGTTGAAAGGCTGCCCAATCAGTTCGCTGAGTTATGCGCACACTTTTTATACCCGTCCGAAGACTGTCAAATGGTAGATTTGACTTTTGAAATTAAATATGCTTGCAGAAAAAGGCAGGTCTTATTTGTGTAGCATTCAAATTAAAGGAAAAATGTAAAATGTACATATATTTGTTATATTTTTTATTTTTGTAAGCTGAAATAAATTGTGAATACTCCAAATAAAAACTGAAGATAAACGCTTTTAAATTTTAAATACTGCAACTGTCACAGAAGGGAAAGTCAAGATACCGTATTTATGTGTAAACATTGAAGCAAAATTTAAGAATTCACAAATTTGCCTATAACTATTTTTATTTTATTTTTTATTTGTATAAGTTAAAAAATAAAAATTTAACCTACTCTTTTTAATTGAAACATTTACTCAGCTTGTGTTTTTAAAATTTGAATTACTGCAACTGTTGCAGAAGGGAAAGGAAAGTAGTAAAAAAAGGGGAAATATTAAAAATGCATAGTTTTGTTTTTTGTTTTTACTCATTAGTAGTATAAATAAAAAATGTTGTTCGACGCATTCTAGCCCACTTTTAAAAATGTCATACTACAACTGTTGCCGGAGGGAATGGCAGAATATCTAATTTGTGGATTATAAAAAAAATATATTATGCTCCAAAAAGTAAACCAATTTTGAGTTGTGTCTTTAAGTCACTTCACGGCTCTGTGAGCACGAGGCCGGGTATTTTGAAGTCGGGCTCCTTTCTCTTGCCTTTCTGCGGCTTTCTATTTGCCGAGCCTATCTCGTTGCGCATTTCATCAAATTGCCTGCGATAACTATAAAATTTTACAACGTTTTCACCATCGAACTCAATTCATTTGCAGTTTGAAGTTTGTTTTGACTAACTCTGCGCCCCCTTTTGGCCCTGCACCCCCGCTCCCCTCCCCTTCTTCTCCCCCAGCGGATAGGCAGTGCATAAACAACTCAACTGTTTTCTCAGCCTGGCAAATTCACAGACGATATTTTCATTGCGTTATTTGCGATGCCATTAAAATCGATTTCGGATGCCCGAAAAACTTTTGCACCAACTGTCATTAGTATTGTTAGTGTGCGAGGAGAAACTTTATCAATTTGTGGGCGTGGCGTTGGCTAATAATTTATGCCACCCCGTGCCGAGCACAGCGCTCGCTAATGGCATTGTCGCCCGGGCCGAACATGACTCATCAGTAGTGGAGTTTGCCACGCCCCCTTGCCCCCCGCCTCCCCCGCTCGTCACGCCCGTCTCGGCATCGTCCCTCCGGCTTGGTGCTGGGATTTGGTCGTATTTCAATTTGTGTCCATTCATTTTGGAGCGATTGTTTGTCTTCATTTCCGATGCTTAACTCTGATTGACATTCATGCCCCATCATTTATTCATTTGGCGCCGTTTTAATCCCGAAAAGTTGAAGATGTCAGTCGAGTCCTTGCCCAAAATTTAATTGACTGCTTCGACAGAAATTAGCAGCCCACAAAAGTGCCTGCAATTGTCGGCAGCTGACAAATATTGGCACTGCCATTAGCCAGCCGGAAGGCAGCTAACTGCTCCCCTGCCCCCAAGCACACACACAAACGCACACAAATACGCACTCGAAGATTGCTCTGATTTTTTGACTGGCTTCTCGACAGGATTCCTTGACGACTGCTGCG
Organism: Drosophila robusta; assembly: GCA_035043565.1. Lineage (NCBI taxonomy): Eukaryota > Metazoa > Arthropoda > Insecta > Diptera > Drosophilidae > Drosophila > Drosophila robusta. The sequence goes on from JAWNMW010000572.1 coordinate 3,288,719, forward strand.
CAATTTGCTGCGATTTGCAAGCGCCTCATAAGAGAAATTGCTCAAGTTGCCCTCGATGGGGTTGTTAGTCAGTGGGGCAATTAACTTTTCCATTGTTTGCGGCATGCCCCCCAACCCCCCCATCCCCCACTCCAGGAGTTTAGTTTCTGGCGACCCCAGCGGTCGTGAAATTTCATTGAGCTGCAGTTGAGCGCAGCTGTCGAGATTTTGTGGCCTCTCAGATTAGGGGCGAACTATTAACTAGCTGCTATGGCTGCTATATACACAACGTGATGTTATTGTACAGCTTATTTAGTTCGTAACGAACTTATTTCTTCAATTTCTTGCATTTCCGCTTCCACTTTGTCAAAGAGCCAAAGTCAAGAGCACACACCGAAAACAGAAAGAAAACCCCTATTTTTGTTGGCTTCATTTGGACATTGCCTAATTGAAAATTGCAATTAAATGCGTCCTTTCCATGGTTTTTCCGCCAGTGCTCGATTTTCCAGCTGTCTGCCAAAGTATTTGCAATTAATTAAATGAAAATGTCTTCTCTTTTTTTTTTGTTTTTTTTGTGTAGTTTTTACTGCTGCGACAACGTTATATTTATCGCTGGACGAAAAAATCAAACAGTCAATGGTGAATGCGAGACAAAATTCTGGTTTGGCTAACAGTTGCAGGGACGTTAATCCTATCCTTTAACCAGAATTTAAAGAACTTTTAGCTCGCGCCTCTTCGCGATGCTTGCGAGACTGATGAATGCTCTTTCGGGCCTTAGTCGCCAACTGTTGGGCCAACTCCAGGCGCCATTTGAGCTCCTGCTTGAACAGCTCCCAGCCGTCAGCCATGCTAAACCACATGGCCGTCATATATCTGGCAACGTCCTGCTTCAATTCCGGATAACTCTTGCTTTGCTTGAGGATGTCCGTGTATACGAAGGTGTGTGCTATGATCACTGATAGGAGGCCCACGAAAATCCAAAATTTGGTAGACATGCTTCTAGAGTAATTGAATCAAAATAGTTGTGTACTTCGTCTGTTGAAATCAAATAGTGTTTCAGTCACAAAATCCGAGTCGAAATGAAATTTACCAGCTACCTGAGATTCGGCTTCAACTACATGCCCCTCGTAAAATCCCACAAAGTATGCTACGAGTTAGTTGCAACCGAATCCGAATCCGAAACCGAAAGCTCAACGGCACAGAACTGTTGCCACGCTCTGGCCGTGCTGGCGTTCACTTTTGTGGTCGCCACTCTTTTTTTTTTACCCTCGCCAGCACTTTTATTTTTAGTAACTTCCCCACACTCACACATTGCTGAGGACTTTCCACTCATATGTTTCCTTTATGATTTTCACGCCCCCACACCGAGAACAAGTGCAATACAAATAATAAAAGCAATATAAAAGATGTGCGCTGTCATCAACACGAACTCCAAATACTTTAGAAAAGTTGCAACATTTAAGAAAAAGAGAGAACATTATTTTAAAATCTGGAATCAGGCTATATGAATTATTATTCCAACGATAAAATATAGTAAGATATATTTATTATGTTATATTTGTTATTAATTTAACAGGCCAGCATACCATAATATAAATTACTTGATGTATTATAACTTACTTTTAATCAGAAATGCTAAGAGTTTATAAGGTAATTTTGATTTTTGAATTATTTGCAGATGTGGTTACTAATAGTGGGTAGTGAATTTCTCTTTTCTGAATGCTTGATCAAATCAATTTGTATTAATAAAGCCGGAATGGTTTTCTAGTATTTGTTTTTAATGCATCCTCCTAGTAGCTAGCTTGTCATACCCTCATTCACTCAGGGCATTTTAAAACTTGTCGAGCCAAATAGAAAAGTTCATTGCAAAAACATTTTTGCCACATTAACGCTTGCACACGCCCGCGCCATTTTCTGCCGTGTGCTGTACAAACAAGCACACACACACACACAAACACACGCAAACACACACAAGCACTCACACCTACATTAATAACTTTTTTATGGCGGTCACATAAAAACGCAACAAAACTCGCCGCCATATTGAATGTTTTTTTTTTTTTTTTTGTTTTTTCGGGAAAAACTTTAGCTTACTTTGGTTGCATTTGTAGTTGTTGCCCGTGCTTGTTATTGTATTTTTGTTGCTTTTATTGTAGTTGTTAAATCGCACACGTGTTTTGTAAAACAGCGCCAGATCCTTCATATCCCTACGAACATGTCCCGCTGTGTGCGTGTTTCCGTTGGTTACGTGAACCGGAGGGCGGGCAGCCAGCCAGCGCAGATTTCTGGCCGTCGTTTTTAACTGCAATTTGTTGCTAAGGCGCTTAGGCCAGGACGCCCCCCGCCGCACGCACCTACTAACGTGCAGTAGTCCTGGCTTTTATTTGCTCGCATGTGTTTCTCTGTGGTTCTTTTTTATAGTCGGAGTATTTAGAAAACAAGTGTAATCAAAATTATATGGGCGTGTGCTTTCTGTGCCCCGCCCACCCACTCGTAAATTTCAACGCTTACGGCAATGTGGCTCAAGTGTGGCTCCCCATAGAACGGGGGCAGTTGGGGGTAGTGCTTTTAGGGCAGGCTCTGTAGATACAGCTGCGGGTGTTGCCAAGTTATGATTGAATTTGAAGCTGCTTTGTGACCAGCGCTTAAAGTGTGTGTTTCGTGTGTGTTTCGTGTGTGTGTGTGTGTGTGTGTGTTCAGTGTGTTTAGTGTTCAGCGCTGCAAGGGATACGCCCGAGTTTTAGTCGGTTGTAATGAGAAAAGTTTAGGTCGAATAACACGAGACAAGTGCTTATTGTCTGCAATGCAATTAGTGGGATATGAGTACTAAAACTTTGAGCCAACAATAAATTTATTTTACTTGGAATTTTAATGAAGACGGCCCAAATTCCTTGAAACTCAATTAAAATCATGGGCGAGGCGCCTTAGATTCCTGCAAGGATTTTGCTTTATTCAAATAGGCATCATATTTTCTGCATAGCTTGCCATTTATAGAATCTCATACTTGTATATACAGATCAGATCAGATCAGCCATATGCCGAGTTGAAGTCGATGTATACCTGAAAGTGAAAGTTTCCCAATAACCAAAATAAAACGTATTTCACGTTCAGTCTTTAACAATAAAATAAAGTTTTATTTTTTTATATTTGTTTTTGTTTTTGTTGTTGTTTTGTTTTTTTTGTTGTTCTTTTGTTTTTGCCAATTGTTATTTAAATATGTATACACACTTATAATTGTTTGTTCGCTTTATGTTTCATATTCGTAGTTTTGTTTTGTTTTGTTTTCTATTTTACATCGACTATCATAATTGAAATGAATTTCATTTGCATCTTACGCTTCAATTGTTCACTTAAATGCTACATGAATATTTGGACTCTAATTACCAAAATTAGTGTTGAAATTGTACAATATTTAAATGCGCAATAAAACAAATGCTCAACAGTAGTTAATTGGGGGCTACCCTCGTTAACAAATACATATTTAAATGGCAGTTTTTCAATTTGTTGTTCATTATTCAATTTCTCTCTTAATTAATTAATTAGTTTTTGCAATTTTTTGAGGGCCTGTTGGGTGAGTTCTTACGTATTACGACTACAACGTCATTACTTATTTAATAAAAAAAAAACGCGTTTGGCTTTAAAAATGAATTAGTTTAACAAATACATACATAAATATACAATAATTATAAGTTTCGCTTTAAGTTTAGCACATGGAGGACATTTATTGCTACATAATACATTTATATATATGTGAATATATATTTAGTAAGTAGGTTATTTTTTCATACATATTAATAATTAATTCTTTTTGTATTTATAAGCCATTTTTTCTTTTTTTATTTTACATGTAATTGTAAAGTACGTTTTATAAGCAGTTCTTATAGTTTCTACGCGTTTTGCTTTTTTCTTTTTGTTTTTCTTTTTGTTTTTCCATTTAATAAGAGTTTTTCCTTAACATATTTTGCATGTGAAATTTGACTGCAGTTGGGTTCAAATGTGAATTGTGATTTCTGGGTGTCATAAATAAATAATGTGCAGAATTTTTATGGTTGAAGACTATCATAAATTGTGAGCAGCTGTTCGAAGTGAAGCTGCCAAATTTCACACTAGTTCTTACGTATTCTAATAGAGTTTAGACACATATATGCATATATGCTTAATTAACTGTAGGGCACATTTAAAGCTTTCACAAATCAAATTGATCAAAAACCTACTTAAATGCAAACTTATTCGAATTTAATGCGTCCGATTGAATGGGGGATGAAAGAGCCATAAATGGGCAAACTCTCGTTAAGTTCGTGGTAGATTTGCAGGCAACGGAAACGGAAGCGTGAGCAATGAGAACGGATGAGTCAATAACAACTAGGATACTAGACACACTAAGGATACGCTTATCAATTAAAATGTTCAACTTATGCGCATAGTTTTGGTTCAACAAGAAAGCGACGGCTTTCATATACATAACTAAATACTAAACAATAGCTTTTGATTACGCTTGGATAGGGGCTGCGGATGCGGGTGCGGATGCGGATACTAGTGCGGATGCGGATGCTAGTGCGGTTGCGAGTGCGGATGCGAGTGCGGATGCGGCTGCGAGTGCTGCTGCGAGTGCTGCTGCGGGCAGAGATGAACTTTATACAGAGCTGTATGAAGCTTAGCTACGACTGCGACTGCGTTCGCTGGCTCGCGTGCTCGGTTGTGGCAGGGGGGACGCCGGGACTCTACGTGCTAAACGCTAAGTAACTCTCGTTAGCCGCTACCTCAGCCGCCGCCGCCGCCGTCTCATACTAGACATACGCCTGGGCCCGGGTGCGCGGCTCCTTGCCCTGGAGCCGCTCGACAAAGTTGCGCCAGCTGACCATGGTCTTGCTGGAGTAGAGCCAGACGCTGGAGGTGACGCCCACCAGCATGGAGCAGAGATACTTAACCATATAGATCTGGAATATCGGACGCGCCTCCGGCATGCCCGCCGGCCTCGGCGCCGGGCACGGTATGGAGAACGGCTTGCAGATGTCGCGATGCCACTGGATCATCCACTCGTCAAAGTTGTAGTACTCGTAGAACAGGCAGCCCAGCAGCCCCACGGCCGGCAGTATGAACAGGCCCGAGAAGAACCCGATGCGCAGCATCAGCCGCTCCAGCTTATCCGTTCGCTTCCCATCCGTCTTCATCACGGTGCGTATGCGGAACAGCGATATGAACCCGGCCAAAAGAAAGAGCGCCCCAATCGACAGGTAAATGCACAGCGGCAGTATGAGGAAACCGCCCAGCGAGTGCGTGTCCAGCTGGCCCACGAAGCACACGCCGGAGAGGATGTCGCCTGCAAAGATCGAACACGGATGTCAGAAGCCATAAGGGAATATGTGCACAAATTTATAACAGAGAACTACATAATTAATAACTTGGCCGAAAGTGCTATTCCAAAAATATAGTTACGTTGATAGGTTATAACTATATCCTATACTTAACACGTAAGGTGTGACAACCACAATTGATTCAAAATATAAATTTGCAATTCTTAATTTTGAAGAAAACACTTTTCGAAAATTCAGAAAATTATTATTAAATTAATTATTGTTAAAATTATTATTATTATTAATTATTGAATTAAATAAAAAAAATTTCTTTTCAATAATCCATATATTTTATTTGCAGATTAAAACTGAGATCAAATCGAGAGCAAAATAGCTTCAAACAGGAAAATAATTGAGATGGAAATATGGTAAGTATGAATCCGAGAGCTTCACATATCAAATAAAACTGAGGGATATATATATAATGTAATACTTAATCTGCCGCGAGCATTCACGAGTGAATATTCCAAGTCTCAACGAACAACAAGACATTGCACAAACCGAATATGCTCTCTTCGATTCGTGAACGAGTGCAAACGGAGTATTTAAGCTCTTTTGCTGTATGGCTCAGCCCAGCTCTCTATGTATAATCAACTGCAGGGCTTAATCAAGGGAGACAGCATAAGATATGAAGGGAAGACACCTCAGACTCCGTTGACTGACTTAAAAGCCACAAATAATGCAAAATTGCCGAAACTTGAAGCCATTTTGCTTGTGGGATTGAAGCATATTTGGTTTTCATTTGCATGCTGCAGAATAATCCACAATGTGGCAGCTTAAGTTTGGCAAAGCCAGAAGCTCGACGCATAAATATTGTGGGGCAGAGCACGTTGCACGTTGCACAGGACTTGTTTCGGCTTGTCTACGCTTCCGAGTTGCAAGATGTGGGTGACATTTAATGTCTGCATCTGGCAAATGGCTGCACAAATATTTGAGGCAAATACTCGGTTAATGTCAATCGCAACGTCATTTATGGCACAGACAGGCGATTGGGGGCGGGGCGGGATGGGGGGGGGGGGGTCTGTTTGGGGCGAGAGATAAACAAAGCTTAATTTTACTTTTACCTTTTGGGTAAATATTTACACAACGCTTGCTTAAACAGCAACAAAAACGAACGAACGAAATTGTAGTCGTCTCTTTTATCAAATACTCGCACATACATTAGTTCAAAGTCAATGTGCCGACGCTTGTTTAAACAATTTACAATCAGCCCCCCACTCCCCCCCCCCCAAGTTGTTGTTGTTGCTGTTGTCGACATCCATTGACACCGCAATGAATCGAAGTGAGTGACGTGACAGCCCACAACTTGTAGTCGGAGCTGGACTCGGAACTGGTGCCGGAGTCGGAGTCGCGGTCGGAGCTGGCGTCGGAGTTGTTCGCCTGCGCTGCTCATTAGCGCTATTTATAAACACGCTACAGGTTAACTCGTCCGATTTGGCCGGCTCCTCTGCTCATAAATTATCGATTGGCTGCTGCAGCTGCCACCGCCTACTTCCCCCCCCCCTGTTTTATGACATGCTAATTCAGTTTTCACTTTGACTTTTTTTAGCTCTCGAAACTTGTCGCGTTTTCCAGTCGCTTGTTCCGCAAATTTGTTCCGCCTGATTGACTTGCGGATACTTTCAATTAATTTGCATGGCCTGTTTACCCACTTGAAGGTATCCGCAGAGCCCAAGTAATCCTCCTATTTGACTTTATAATTAACAGAGTTGGCCCGGCTATTTAGTTGTGGTTTCCCTAATGAAGCCAGCATTACGTATCTGCTGCTCGTGCACTGGGAACAATTTAGTTTTGGTGCAAACATTTAAATCGAAAATAGGCCAGAGGAGCGATAAAAATTATTGTAAAGCTTCGAGTGGTTTTAATAATAATTTGAGGATAAAACAATTAAGAATGTTGCTGTCGGCATTTCTCATTCACTTCAGCATAGAACAGTCATAAACCGTCATAATAATAGTTTTTTTTTTGGAAACTGTCTAAAAACTCGAGCTCTAAAATTGTGGAAAATATGGAATTTTTTAAAAAACTTTTCGTGCAATCTTCAAAGAAAGTCATCAATAGTCTGTGTGAAAAGTGTTATAAAATTTCGATTTTTATCGATTGCCACGCCCACAGTAGACGTAGTCAAAAAATCTTAACAATTTATCTGACGCGGGCATACTTCAATGTATATTCAAAATTTCAAGTTTGTAGCTTCAATAGCAGCGAATAAAATTGCGTTCATACGGCAAGCAAGACGGACTTTGCACAAACCCAATATACTCTATTCACTTTGTGAACGAGTGTAATAATGGAATCGATTCATAGAATATTTGTCGTAGTGTGTGGTAGGAATATGAAGTTTGGGCGTAGAGTCTCCAACCTAGGATTAAATACAAATCTGATCGAAAAAAGTGCCACACTTAATATCAATGCGAACTAGTTGCCATTGCGGCCAACAGATGGCGCCGCTGCGTGCTTGAATTTGTTGCAGCTGGTTATGGAACATCGGGATATATAATTCCTGGCCATAAAAGTCATGCGGGAACCGCGCGACTCTTTGGCAAATTAAGCGCAGCAAAATTTATAAGCGCCTGGAAAATGCAGATAAACGAATACAATAAATAACTGCGGCCGCTGGAGCGGGGCGGAGTCCGTGGCGCAGCGGGGAGTCAGCGCTAGGAATGCCGCTTAAATGGGTGGTTAGCCGGCATTTGGAGCAGGAGCGGGCGGAGCTGCGGCTGGATTGGAGGACTGCGAGCTGAACATCAAAGCGCGCCAATTGAATTGAAAACTAAAGCCGAATGCGTTCCGCGCTGAACGTCCCACGTATTAAGCGATTTCCGCCACTGGAAGCTGAAAATAAATCAGAGATCCACAAGAGAAAGAGAGCGGGAGAGAGGGAGAGAGAGAGGAGAGAGGGAGCCACCTGCCGTTGGAACGGCTACCGCCCGGTTCGAGCCCCGATATTGATCTTAATTTGCGGCACAAGAGCAAAAGACAGCAATGATATCAGAGCGTCAGTTAGTCGGAGTCTTGGGCGCACTGAAATGATATTGAAAGGAAACCGGCCCAGGGCTGGGTATTGGTACCGGATCGGAGATCGGCGATCGGTGATCGGTGATCGGCGATCGCGAAACGGGGGCTTGGGGATCGCACTGTTGATAACTGAAGAGCAGACAATTTGCTGCTGACGATGAGCAACCAGTTCCCGTCCGGCGAGTCCTTTCGAAGTAAACCCGTTCTGAGTGCCAGCCTTTTGTTGGCCATTTTGGAAAAATTGCATTTTGCTGGCAGCCGGGTTGACAAAGGAGGCTGAGGAGCAGCCGTTGCCGCTGTGACAATTCAGTGCTGTCAGTACTGCGACAACAACAACAGCAGCAGCAGCAGCAGCAGCAGCAACAACAACAATGCATGTCAATTGTTTTGTATGGCATGAGGAATGCGTGTTGGGAACGGGTTGGGCCTGCGTCTGGTTCTGGGCCTGGTTCTGGGCCTGGGTTTAGGTTCAGGTTCAGGTTCGGGCTGTTGCGTTGACTTTCTGTCCGTCTGTCAGTCTGTCGGGCTGTCTTTTGAGTCATTTGGGGCTCGCATGTTGATGAAGTGCAGACAGAGAAATTCCATTTTTAGTCATGCCATTGCATTTGATTATAAACCAAACCGAAGCAAAAAAAAATACAACTAAAAGGGCAAAAAGCTTTTGCCAGCACAAATTGAAGCAGCAGCAGCAGCAGCTGCAGCTGCTGCCAGTTGTCTTCTGTGGTCTCTGCTGCCGGCGGCCGACGGGAACAAGTTTCGTGTTGAAATATCCACTCAAAAGGTGTTAATCTGTTGGCCAAATAACGAGTACGAATACTCAGCTCTTGGCTCTCTTCACCAGCTGGCCAAAATGAACAAAGGCAGCGCCAGCCACAGAGCTGCCGATGTGAAAAGGCAACAACACATGATGAGACTGGACTGACTCTGACTCTGACTCGGGGCCTGAAATGAGGTGTCACTGCCTGATTGCCCATCAAAAGGAAGCTTTGTCTTCCACTGCCATTTACAGGTGCTAAAACTGAGAGCATTTCAGTTGATGATACAAGTCTTGGTTCGATTTTATCACTGAAAACCTTTCGTGCTGCACTAGAAGCAAACTGTTTAGCATGTGGCAATAAAAGCGAGGAAAGCGAGCGCAGCCTTTTCCTATTCAAATCAACATTTCCTTTATCGAAAGCGAAATAGAGCGCTTAAGTCTGAACTTAAATTGGAGCTTACACTAGCCTAAAGGGCTTTCCTTGTTCTGCTGAAGCCCAGCTTAGAGCCAAAAGTTGAGTCTTGTTTAATTGAAAAATTGAGAAATGAGTTCAGTTAAATGTTGGACTCATAGAAGCCTTAAAAGTTAGTTTAGGTTTTTTTTATAAAATAGAAACTAACTAGCACATCTTGAAGAGATATGAAAACGGTTCATCTTCAATATGAAAGTTCTGCTGCAAAAGATCTTATTAGCAAGCAATAGCAAGAAGCGAGAGGCTTTTAAACTTTAAAAGTTAGCTTAATAATTTTAAGATTTATTTAACGAAAGTAAAAATAAAATGAAAATTAACTATCAAACCCTTGAAGAGATATGAAAACGGATCATCTTCAATATGAAAGATCTGCTGCAAAAGATCTTATTAACAAGCAAGAAGCGAGTAACTTTTAGACTTTAAAAGTTAGTTTAATAATTTTAAGATTTATTTAAGGACAGTTAAATATAAAATAAAAATTAACAAACCCTTGAAGAGATATGGCAACAGATCATTTTCAACATGAAAGCTCTGCTGCAAAGGATCTTATTAGCAAGCAATAGCAAGAAGCGAGAAGCTTTTAGACTTTAAAAGTTAGTTTAATAATTTTAAGATTTATTTAACGAAAGTAAAAAATAAAATGAAAACTAACTATCAAACCCTTGAAGAGATATGAAAACGGATCATCTTCAATATGAAAGCTCTGCTGCAAAGGATCTTATTAGCAAGCAATAGCAATAACTTTAAAAGTTAGTTTAATAATTTTAAGATTCATTTAAGGAAAGTTAAACATAAAAAAATTAACTATCAAACCCTTGAAGAGATATGGCAACAGATTATTTTCAATATGAAAGTTTAGCTGGAAGATTTTTGGCGATTTTCAAAATCAATAAAAGCGAGAAGCTTTTAGATGAGACTTTTGTTTGACAAGTGTCATTTTCATGTGCTTTATTATGGCCAGCTCCAATTTAGCCGCTATAAAGAACAGAGCCCGCAACTTTCGAGCCCAACTGGAGCAACATTTGGTCGCTATCATAATGATATCTGGGAGACAATTTATGGCCGGGCTGTCAAATTGTTTATCTTACACTCGAAACGCGTACCTCAAATGATAAAAAGTAATACGGCAAATAAACTTTATGGAGAGTGATGGAATGCTCGTTATGAAAGCAAATATGTGGAGGGGTTAATAAACCTGCCTACTTTTCACAGTTATTCAAGTGGAAAACAACAACAGCAACAAAAATTGTAAAACCAAATGGGAGCTAAAGGCAACATAAGCAGCTTGACAATTGTTTTATAATTATTCTATTATGCTGGCGGTGCGGAGAGAGAGAGAAAGGGAGAGGGAGAGAGAGAGAAGCATGAATGAAACAGCAAGTGAAATAAAAGGAAAATTGCTTAATTTATGTGTCACTTATCTAAATGGAGCAGAGCTGCCAAGTAAGCAGAGACAGAGGCGGAGAGATAGAGAGCGAGACAGCAAGCAACCCAATGAGTGTCTCTTTATATTATTTCTTTTTTTTTTATAAAAGCAAAGCGATAAGCGACTGACAGCAGGGGCGGAGGGGCTGGGAGGGGCTGGGAGGCTAGTATATGGTACCCGGCTGACTTTTGTTGTCTTGTGGCGCAGTAATTAAAATCTTGTGGAACGGGAAACGGGGGGGGGGGGGGGCAGCCAGCTACAACTGGCGACAATAATCGCGGCGACAACTCCAAAGCGAGAGAAACAACATGCGATTAAATTTAAATGACAGTTGACAGTTTCATCAGGCGTGTGCGACAGACTGAACCTGAACATACATAGCTATAGCCGCACACATGCAGATATCGCCGCGGACAGACTGTACCTGGGCTGCAAACAGGATATTTGCCCGCCGAGCAGCAGGTGAAATGTCATGTCTGGGGATTGGCTTTCGACGGCGAGTGAAACGAGCAGCTGCTGAAAATTGTCAAGCAGATTAAAATGGTACACGTGGGAGGGGGAGGGGGCAGGGGCAGGGGATAGCTGTCAGGATGTGTGCAGGCGAAATTGATAATAAACTTGCCACTGCCAAGGGGGAAGCTGGAAATGCGCTATGCGAACAAATGCTGCATGCAAAGGGTCTTGAAATTCCAGTTCATAAACTCAAAACCCAAACTGACAGCTTTCTATTTAGTTGAATTCAGTTCGTGGCTCTGCCAATATTTAACTTTAGCTGAGTCGCGGAGAAACAATGGCCAAAATGATAGCAAACACGAAAATCTGTTGACTTTTCGCGCAAATCTGGGAAGGATTCCTGAGAGCTTTACAAGTCAAAATATTTTGATCGAAAAATTAGAATGTGATTTTTTGTGGCATTTTTGTACAAACATGGCTGCCGACAATCAAGTAAAAAAGCAAATTAGGTTTTTCTTTTGAGTAGAAAAATATATTGTTTAAATAAATAAAGATTGTCTTTGACACCTTGAAACAAGCCGACAGAAGTGTTCAGTTAAATTAGCAAAAAATCATTTAATAATAATTTCTAAAATAGTGAAAAAATAAAAATTTAAAATGAATACAAAATGTATTTTTCAAATATAAATACGTGTTTAAAGCTTCTCCTGATTCCTTGAAACCAGCATATAAAAATGTGGAAAGAGCATAATCATGCATATATGCATTTATTTTAATTTAGTTAAATTAGCGAAAAATCTTGTGAATATTTAATAACATTTTTGTCAATTTGACAACAATAATTGCATTTAAATTGTAATTTTTGATATGTTCGTTTTATAATAGTCTATTAAGCTGTTAAGTAGTTTGCAGTTAATTGAATATTTATAAAATTCAATTTATTTTACAAATAGTTTACGGTCAAAGCTAGTTTTAAGCCAACAACAATCATTATTCAACAATCATTCGATGACTGTTATAATTCAGACAGTTTTCAAGGACTAAGTAATTACTTTTATATGAATATATCTATAAATTATTCACAAACGTGTTCGTTAACCTGTTTAAGGACTTTCAGCCGTGTGCCTGCCCATAATCATGTTGTCGCCTTCTTTGGCCTTAGTCTTTCTCGACACGTTCTTTCAACAGTTCCATATGTTCCAGGGCACCACAAATGTGCCAAAACCGCCACTTAATGCCCACCTTAGTCCCCTTGGGCCCCTTGACCCCTCCTGGCACCGCCGTGCACCTCTCAGCTGACAAGGACAACCCCGCATAGTTGCATTTTGAACTTTGGCAGCCATTTTACAACTGTGCCTGAGTGTGTGTGTGTGTGTGTGTGTGTGTCTCCCTCTTTGTCTCTTTGTGTTTGTGTCCTTGTTTCTACATGCAAATTGAAATTGTTTGCATTGTCTGTGCCTGCCCCCAGTTGCTAACCTCGCCAGCAGCTGCTGCCATTGTTGCTGTTGTTGCTGTAACTGTCGACACGTAATATAAATTCTCAACAAATTTTAGGCATGTCTCTGCCCCAGCCCCTGCGCCTGCCCCCTGCACCCCCTCATCATTCACGTCTCGTGGGTCTGTGTTTAATTTTCAAATATTTGCAGCAAATAATCGCAAATGCGTTGACAACAACACTTAACTTAAATACACAACAACGTCAGCAGCAATGCCACAGTGCGCCCTAGCCACGGTTCCCGTCTTTGCCCACCCACCCACCCACTCACACACACACGCACAGTAACTGACACGCCCTCGCGCCGCCCGCATGCCACACCGCCCACTTTTACTAAATAAAATGTGCCACAAAATGACATTTAATTGTTTTAAAGTTTTTTTTTCCGTGGTGTCGGGCTCTGCGGCCAGCGGGGCTGAGGGGAGACAACGCTAATGACACTTGTCGCGTGTGCAGATTTCATGTTGCTGTTGCTGTTGCTGCTGCTGTTGTTGTTGCTGCTGTTTTTGACTTTTTTGCCGCGTTGCTGCTGCCTCCATTTTCCATTTCTGCACATTTCCATATTTAATTGCGCATCTTGATAAACCTCGCCTCAGTTTTGCGCCTCCCCCCTAGCCCCACCACACGCTCCCCTCTACACAGTTATTGTAGTTTTTGCCTTTGTTATTCATTAGCTGTTGTTGTTGCTGCTGCTGTTGACCTCAATTTTTATTGCCTGCCACGTTTTTAATGTCGCGTGTCGCAATTTTTCGTTTTGTTGATTTTTTTTTGTTTTTTGTTTTTGCATTTTGTTGTTGCTGTTTTTGTCACTTGTGCAACAGTTTGTTGAACTTTTGATTGGGCCAAGTGCCTTGTAGAATTGACAACGCAACGAGCTGTGGCACAATTAAGTGGCACAGCTACGTGCGGCTCTAAATTTGTTGATGCGCTTATGCGGCTCTTATCTAAACTGTTGATGAAATGCCCAGTTATCAAAGGGATTTAGTATTTCCTGGCGCTTAACCCAGATCTCTGTCAATTCCAATTTACGAAAATATTTAATTACACTTATACATAGTTTACTATACTATACTATATTAGAATAGTTTAATTCTCATTTTTATTGATTTTTTCCCTTATTTTAAACAAAATATTCCGGGTTAATTTCAGATATTTAATACCAATATATATGTATTTTCATTATTTTAGCACTTAATTCTCCTCACTTGTTCAAATTTGTTCCGCATTTTTTAACGTTTTCCATTTCCCTTTAATCCCTTCAATTGCAAACATCACAATTTCATTAACCCTTCACGGTTCAGTTTCCCAAAACAAATTTAAAAGCGTTTATTATTTCTTCTCTGATTGTTTGCGCACTATTTCATGAGCCGCAGAGCGTGGTGTTCATTCATTCATTCATTCATTCATCCATTCACTCACCCATTCAATTGCCAGCCAGCTATCCCTGTCCCATCTGTCGTCATTCCAGACGCCATTCCCACTTCGGTGGCAGAACCAAAGCATTTGATTTCTCTCCATGTCACACACGCACACACACACACGCACACACACAGATGGGCACACACACACATCAAATGCATTCGCAATGCCAAAAGGCTGCTTAGACATGCATAAATTACGCGCGACAGGACATGAGGCGACTAGACGCATCCTCGTCCGCATCCTCGTCCGCACGGCTCCTGCTTTAATCCTGTCCTGCCTCACTGTTCGCTGGCAGTACATTTTAGCGGTCCACACACACACACAGAGGCACACACACGCATTCCCGCCATTTTTCTCGCAATTTTCATTTGTTTTTCCTTTTCGACAGTCGAGCGCATATTTAAATGCCGACCCCAGAGCCAGATCCAACTTGTTATTTAAATTATGCGGCACCCAGCTTAGACAGAGAAAGAGATAGAGTGAGAGAGAGAGAGAGGGGAGAGGGAGGGGAGGGCGAGAGCTAACCGCAGGCATTCAACGTGGCGTATGCTTGACATTAAGTGTGCCGTTCTCTATGTCCCTTTTACCTGTTACAGTTGCCCCCGCCCCCCCCCTCCCCCCGCACTCGTAATGTGAGGTGCCAAAGTAATTAGTGCTGCACTAAGCACTCTTACCTTTTCACATTGTGCCCACCTATTCGTACAATTGTCGACCCCCATCACGCTGAACCCTCTTTCCGACACTAAACCCCTATCCGACGGTTAGTTTCATGTTGCATGCTTAGAGCTAAGCATAACTTGTTATACCCATCAGCTTGTGGGCACAATAAGGGTATATTATAGCAGGGCGCAGATATACTACGTGCAGACTGGGCCGAGCAATTATGTAAGAATATATTCCATAATGATTGGGGCATATTACAACAGAGCACAGATATACGCAACCATATAAGAATATATTCCAGAGAGTTGCTTAAAAAAAATGTACGGAATTTGGACAAATTAAAAAAGTATTTAAATTGTGCTCTTTTTGCAAAAATGCCTTAAATATGACATAATGCCCGTCGTGCTGTCCGTTTGTCTGTCCATATGAACACCATTTTTTTCGATGCTAATAAAGCTAGAGACTTGAGATTTTGAACATATATTCGTGTATACCCGCCTTAGATAAAGTGTTAAGATTTTTAATAATTTTAAACCTAAATAAATGACATTTTTTCTTCTCTAAATACGCCCACTAGGGCGAATCGATAAAATCTATATATTCCCCTCACTTTTACAGCTAGAGTAATACATAACAATTTTTGACATATTACTGATGAGAGAGGAGGTCCTTTACATATCGCACAACTTTTTGGGATACGCCCATTGGGGCCCACGACTGTTTTTACTTGTTTGTAAATATATATTGGAATATACTTAATGTGAAGTGAAGAAGTAAAACATTGATAAAGCAACTCTAAGAACTTGTTATATTAATGGATATCTCCAAGTCGAGTTCTCGATGACACTGGCATATTTTGCAGGCATTCTCAAGCCCCTGCCCCCCCGCCCACTTCTTAGACAGGGGCAAGACAAACCAAGTGCGCGACGGAAATGAGTTTCGTGTATTTCACTTTCCATTTTCCGCACACCTTTTGCTTGTCGCAATGTTTTTCCGAGCTGCCTGCCTTCCTCCAGCGGCCCCCCGGCGCCTTCCCCTTTGCCACCGCCAAGCTGCCACGGCTGGCAATAAAAAAGGATTAAAATTTATGAAATTGCACAACTTGCGTTTTGGCATTTTCGTTTGAAAATGGCAAATGGCAAATGGAAATGGAATTCTTTTTCCATGGGATTATACGTGTTTGTGGTTAGCTACGGGTTAAGGTTAAGAATGTTTCGGCATGTGTTGGAGCTATAAATAAACGAATTTTCGTCGAGTGGAAGCACCCGAGGGAAATTGAGAGAGAGAGACCCGCAGAAAAGGGGCAAATGACATAAATCATAGGGCATGTGAAAGCTGCCATTAAAAAAATTAAAATGGAAAGCTCCCTCGTCAAGTTGATACCTAAAAAATTAAAAAAAAAAAAAACGAGCACAGTAAAGGATAATGCTAGGATATGCTGCTTGTTTTAATTTTCCATTTTCTTGGCCTTTTTCACTGTTTACCTCCAGCTTAGCAAACAATAATAAAACAATAAATCCTTTTTTAGCGCGTTTTTACACGCGTCCCTGCGGCTTTTTTATGTGTGACCCATTAAACCCGTCTTCGCCCCCATCCACGCCCCCCCAAATGTCCCGCTGCCTGGTCGCGTGCGGCGCGGTCTAAACTCAATTATCCAGCGACACGAGAACGTGAAAGTTCAGGGCTCAGAAGTTGCCTTGCAAAAGTACAACAATTTCCATTACAGGAAATTTAATTTAATGTAATTGCGCCGCGTTAGTGGGGCAGGCAGGGAAGGGGTTGGGGGTAACTGGCCAGGTAAACCACGTGAAAACCAGGTGCCTTGGCAACTGTTGTAAGTGTCAAGCGAGGGAAGTGGTCGTAAGTTTGCCCTGAAATGCGCTGCTTGAGTATCCTTAAGCGGAAGCTTTAACTGCCAGATTTCATCTAGTTGGGCGGGCGAATTTGTTAATATGATTAACAACAATGGACTAAGCAATAAGTACTAAAAACCAGGGCTGCAAGCCCAATAATAAATGTTGCTGGTTCGGTTCACGGTTGTCACCTCTGGGCTCGGTTCACGAACTTGGTTTTTCAGTTTTATGAACACAGGTTTTGGTTCTGGTTATCTTTTAAAATTTGTTCACAAATAAATCTCAAAATTCATTAAAACTTGTTTTGTCGACTAATTCTGCAAAATTCGGATAGAAAATTGGTGGTGTTTTAAAAAGAAATGTAAGAACCAAACCAATTTTCAATAGGTATGGCTTGCGCTCAGGTTCAAGCTGTCTTTTGTCAAACAGGTTCGGTTCGAGGTTCAGATCATAATTAAAAAATAGTGGATGCACCGAACACCGGTTCGGTTCAAATCCGGTTTGCAGTCTTGCTATATATATAGCAGCAGCTTTTAAAAGGGAACCCGAAACTGCACTGCAACTGAAAATCCCAAGAAAATTCAATCTCAGAGCGCCTAAAACTATGCAACACAAACACTAACAAATCGGAGACAAACGGTAAAGGGGGGGGAGGAGTAATATAGAAAGTATAGCTGAAAACTCCGAACTGAAAGCTGCTCAGCCCACGGCAGTCAACACCAGCGGTGTCAAGGCTCAGGAGAGCCAAGCGAGCTCCCGAATCAGCTGGGGAACTGGGGAACGGCGCCACTGCGGAACTGGGGTGCTTTTAGCTCTCGGCTCCCGTTCAGCTGTGGCCTGAAGTGGGGCAAAAGTTTTCTTTGACTTTGTGTGGGCAGAGTTTTGCTTACATTTTGCCAGATTGTCGCTGGTGCGATGCTTAGAACAAAAGGCTAGAGTTTGCTGCTTCCATTCTACTTTTATTTCCTCACTCAGCTCGAGGTTGGGGCAAAGAAAAATACAAAGTAAGTATTATTTAATATGTATTAACACAATATATGCGCACACATGCACGAGATGTATGGAAAATAAATTAGAAAAGTTGCGGTTCACTTTTCTTCTTCTTCTTCTTTTTTTTTGGCCGCAAGTGCCGAAAAACTTTGCCAAAACCACCCGGAATATCTATAGAAAATTTATGAATATTTTTGCTTTCTCACTCACTCGTACTCTGTATTTCTTTTTTTTTTTTTTCTTATTCGTCGATTGTATACATTCAATTAAAAGTTGCTAAGACAACATTTGCTTAGCATTTACCATCAATTTTGTATTTTTATATTTATTTTTATTTTTTGCCTAGCGAGATCGAGAAAAATCAAAGTTTATGGAGGCGTCAAGAACATAAGCCCAATAAAATAAAAAATTAAATAACAACAAATATCGCAAAAAATCTTTGCCCCCATATTTCCACCCTCTGCGGTTTTGTGTTTTCACATCCTGCATTCGTAATGAGAGTTCTTTTTTTATTTATTGAAATGGGGCTGCAAAAAAAAAGGAAAAGGTTTAGGTTTCAATTGCCAAGTGCTGCACGACTTGGCTAAGTCTCTGGGCCAAGTGCTTTTTTTCGGTTATTTGTTCGACTGATTGATAGACAAACACGACATTGGGGCTTGGGTTACGCTTTAGGCTTGTTTCTGGCACTTTTTTAATTGAAAGGGTCAGAACACGGCGGACAGTTATTGACTCGACTTGACTTGATTTGTCTGTTTGGGACTGCCTGGGGCGACTGGCGGTCTCTCCACTTGATTTGGTTTGTGTATTGACCAAAGTTAATCAACCCCACCAAAGCCGCAAAATGAGTAAACTCTCAAATGAAGCGTGCAAAGGATTTTGGCATAACAATTTAATACGCAGGGACTGCAAGGGATCCATTGTTCGATGGCAATGATACTTATAGTACGGCCTAATCCCGCTTGCCATCAATTTGAAGTTGCTTCCGTTGCACATTCTCTGCATGGGCCCCCTTCGAATTGCCCCGTGCCCCATCATTAGCCATTCGCAAGTTGTGCCTGGTCCTGGGCTCGATGTTTGTCTTGAGCGATGCGCACACAAATTATTAAGAAACATTCTAACAAACTGCAGACAAAGTTGGCAACAAAAGGCACCCGCTTAATTATACACACCATTAATAACTAAAACCAATTTGTATGCGCAACAAGACGCAGCCACAGCGGCAGCTACAGCAACAGCCAATGCCACCGCACTGCACTCAATGTCTCCTCCAGGGAAGTCAACAACAACGACAACGACGTCGACGCCGAAGTCGACGGCGGCTGCAGGCACGCCCAAGAGCCCACAGACGCCCACGTACGCCCACACATGCAGTGCACATAAATCAACACACAAAGCAACAATAAAAACGGGACAAGCGGAAGCAGCGGCAGCGGCAGAACAAAACGCAATTTGTGCAGACAGCAGCGCCTTCCACTGGAAGAGTGGAACTCTCTTTCTTTTGCGCGGGCGAAGGGAGAGCGGAAGGAAAGCAGCTACAATAACTGCCAAACAAAAACAGCAGTCAGAGGATGGACGGGAGAGCGGGAGAGCAAGAGCAAAAAGCACTGTTGCAAATAAGCAATATTGATGACTTTACTGCGCGTTGGGCCGCCAGGTGGCGCTGTCGCTGCTGCTGTTGCTAAAAAGGGCGATCCTAGCACAAAGCAAAAGACAATGAAGCAAAAGCAAAAACAATGCCATTCAAAAAAGGGCTGGCAAAATGTGCAACTAACGAGAGAGCGCGCACACACACACACACGCACACACAACGGCATGGCTGCTGCTATTGCTCTTTCTCTCGCCTTCTCCCTCTGGCCAATCAGTCTCCCATGCTAAGCAGCTTTTGTTCTGGCGTCCAAAAACGGCGCTCGCCACACACCGACGGCATGCAAAAGTTAACGGGCTGCAGCCTTGGATTCGGTTTTGGTTTCGGTTTTTGGTTTTGGTTTTTGGGTTTCTTTGGTTTTTGGTTCTTTTCGCTTCATTTTTGTTTTTCTTGTTGTACTTTTTTTTTTTTGTTGCATCATTAAATGGTTTGCCCTCTCTTCTGTTCTTCTTCTTCTTCTTCTTGTTGCCCTTTAGCCGCTTCGAGTTACGTTTTTCGGCAGCCTTAAGTGGCAGCAGTTGCGGCTACCTCGAACTCGAAGCCAGTTGCAATCTCATTACGAGTCTGGGTTTTCGTGAATTGCACTGGCGCCGCTTTTCCAGGATTTCCTCTTGCCTTTTTACACTTCTCGTTGCATGTAATTAGCATTTGTCCCCGTTGCTGTTGTTGCCGTTGGCATTGTTTTCTTGCCGGTGCAACTGAGCGAACATTCATTGCACGCATTTACACGTTGCATTTACTTGTTTCTCGTTTTTGCCCCTTTTACTGGCTCTTTGCTGCGGAACTAGACTCTAATGATTTGCCAATTGGTTTAAAGTCTTTGTTTCAACTGTGGTTAGCACTTAAGTCCTTAGAAAACGCAGAGAACGATGGAAATTGCTAAGTATCGAAATCGAAAATTAGAACAAGTAAGAAGAAGCCGTAAGTTGCAATCGGTAACCGGCTGTAACCGGCTTATAATAACAGCTTAAAACACACGAAAACGGTCATACTTTTTTTGTTGCTATTTTGGATAAATATTGATTTCTTGTATTTTTGGATATATGATCCATGGGTCCAAAAAATGCAAAAATCAGTGGGCTTAGCTAAATAATCTTAACACTTTATCTGGCTTCAATAGTAGTAATAATAGTAATATATAATATAATAATTTTTTTATTATATTTAATATTAGTATATTTCTTTTTCTTGATTAATACCATCTCAAAAATGGGACCGGCTAATTAAGCCTTTTATCAAAGTATTATGCCCACCACAAAAAGCTGTAGAAGCGAATTCGGCAATCGATTTGT
This sequence comes from Drosophila robusta, assembly GCA_035043565.1. Classification (NCBI taxonomy): domain Eukaryota; kingdom Metazoa; phylum Arthropoda; class Insecta; order Diptera; family Drosophilidae; genus Drosophila; species Drosophila robusta. The sequence goes on from JAWNMW010000572.1 coordinate 3,309,538, forward strand.
CAAACATTCGACAGCCTTTATTTATTCATAATTCATTTTCCTCCCAATTAACTTTCTTTGCGCTCAGTTGTTGACCTAACCTCAAATAAAGCCACAGTTGACTTAACTGAACTTGCACTTTTACAACTTGACTCTTCTATCTTGAACCCCATTGTCTTGAACTGTTTTTGCAACTATTTCAAGTTGAGCCCCATTCCGGGCTCTAACTTATCTATCCACCTTTTCATTGCCTATCAAAACGCACTTAACACAATTGCGAGCCAAAAGTTCCCATTGCAGAACTGCCATAAAAGTAAGTCGGTAACTCAACTCCCCTCCCCCTCCCCTCGCCCCCACCACCCCTCGAGGGCAACAGCAACAGGTGCTCTGTGCTGTCGATAGTTGTGTCTGACAACTTTTTGGCTCATTTGCGTCGTAGGAGCGAGTGGGAGAGGGAATTCATCATAATTACAGACATCACAGAGAGCGTAAGCTTTCTTTAAGCTCTCGGGTGGAAAACTTGTCTGGCACAATTAGTGCAAATTTGAATATACCTAATCTAATGACACGTCTCTGCCGTAGAGGCTGACAAAGTGGCAGGTGAAGGCAATTGGATCAAACACTGCTGAGTTTCTCCATTCATTCGAATATCCCCTGAACTCTGGCGCAGTCATCGCCACACTTCACCTGCCCTTATCGCCAACAGCTACTCAAGTTTATAATGCATTTTGTCTGGGCCGCATTGCAGTCAATGGGCTAAGCCTCCTTTCGTGTCTGCCGTCTGTCTGCGTGTCTGCCCGCATTGATGTGTGCTACAGATAGTGTTATACTCGCCGGAGAGGTTGGTGCGAAAAAGCCCCAAAGGTTGCTAATTGAAATATATTGAACCCAATGAATATACTAAGAAATACAGTATAATCAATAAATACCAAATAATAATATCACTAATATCAAATATCAAATAATAGTGTATTGCAAATTAAAATATTTGGTATTTTATTGCATTAATTTATTATAATGGATAATTATTATGAATGAATTTATTTAGTATTTAACTGTTAAGCACAACCTCATAAAATCAAATGAGGTATTGTTCTTTTAAAGTTATCATAGTGTACCAACGATATTATAGCGAATTTTATATATAATTATACATTAACCTTTTACTTTTAGAATATATATGCCTTTGGTTCGAGCATGTTCAAGCGTGTGATAATTTTCTTAGCTTTGCTTAAAAGCTGATTTCTCGAATATTTAGCCGTCTCCATATTATTAAAACAATAATATTATTAAATCTCTGCCAATATCTATTTAGATCATATATATCATTACGTATATAAATTTCACCTCATGCAGCAACCTTTCGAGCAGCCCTCGTATATATGTAGATGTCTCTGTCATAGACTGCGCCCAGCCAATTGGCAATGATTAATAATCAAAATGTCAGCGCTGTCAGTTATAAAGTCACTTGACAGTTTAATCAATTTGCGTGTGTTTGCGTGCGTGTGCGTGTGCGTGTGTGTGTGTGTGTGAGTTTCAACTGTCGATGCTCAATGAAATTTGCATGCGGGCTTCGATTGCGGCCTGCGGGGTGGGCAGCAAAATTAACTTGTGGACTGAGCAAACAAATTAAAAAGCTTTAATTTATCTCATTGGCTGCTTTCATTTTTGAGCTGCGCAAAACAAACAGCTGCCATTGTTGGCCACAGCCCATAAGCAGAGAATAAGGGGCAGCTATGCAAATTAAAGGCCACTTGGGAAGCAACAAAAACGCTGCCAATAAAACGTAGAATGAGGCTGATTCTGCGACAGCTGTGTGTAGTTTCGACGCAGCTTTCAAAATGAAAACAAATACTGGGAAATATCTTAGAATCGCGAACAGTCCCCATGCAGCAGCATCCATGCAGATATTCCATGTGGCAGCCCACCCCAGCAGTATTTTCTCAAGAAGCACAAACAGCAACAAGCGCTGGGGCAAACAAAATAAACAAAAATTATGACAAGCGGCAGGGAAAAATAATAATAATAAAAATACTGAAGAAATATTGCAGAGACCACAATTGGAACGGGGCAACCGTGGCTGGCATATGGCTGGCGTGGGCGCTCTGGGGGCCACCAGCCAGGGAGTGGGAAGTGAAGTGACTGTGAGCAACTACTAATAAACAGAGCCCATATGTGCAAGGGAGCCAGGCCCCCCTCTCCCCCACCCCCTCCCACCATCCACCCACTGCACGAGTATTAGGCATAAAAATGCCAAGACATAAAGCCAACTAACACGTAGCCCCGACTGCCATCGGGCTTATACTTTGGACGTTTTAAAGACATAAATACGAGGGCTTTATGCGCCGGGGACTATCAGCAACTGACAGCCATATGGTGTCGCTTGATAGATGGGCGGGCGTTGTGCAGGTAAGCAAATAGTCGAGTAAACTCTTTGGCAATATCAAGGGGTTCAGAAACGGTTGTGAAATAATTCAATTATTAGACTATTTTAATCGGATATTGTAAAAGTTGAAATAATTTTATGCGCAGAGATGATTAATATAGATTAGTATATTAAACTAAATACTAGGGATTTTTGTTAAAAAAACTCTAAAACGAATTCTTAACTTTTTTAAAATGTTATAAACAAAAACATTGTGTTATCAAGCATTTAAGTCTGTATAAAGCACATAAGAACTCAAATTTAATAAATAAATATAGCCAAAGTCAGTTAGTTAAGTGTTGACCAAGCTAAAAAGAAATCTTCATAGCAGGGCAGGTTTTTTGGGAGCGGGCTTTCAAAATCAATATATATGTTTTGAATATGGAGACCCCTCCGGCCTACGCCACTGTTTCATGGTACATATTCTATGAGAACATAGAAAGCCCGAACTTGAAATATAAAAATAACATCATCCAAGGAAAAACTTCGCTGTGTGGAATATTATTTTAGCTAAGTATTTAATATAGCACAGCTTGTTTTAGCCAATACAATGGCTGCATTGTTCAGAAACAAACTGTTATACAGCCGGCATAATATTCGCATTACGAGGCAGCTTGGCATCTTAACATATTCCAAGTGCTGTTATCGCCCCTCCATGCGGTAGCCTCGACGTTCATTGACTTTCAAATGACCATCATCGTTCCCTGCTCGCCCTCGGCTTTGTCACATCAAACGACCCTATGTCCCCTGTCCCCTGTCCCTACAACTGTCCCTGTCCCTGTCCCCGTCCCCGTCCCTGTTCCTGTCCCGGCGCACGCAGAGGGCCATTAACAATTTCATTATTCGCTGTTTCCTTTAGAAAAGTTCTCTGGGGCGTTGCTGTGGCTACTTCAGTTGACTGCGCCTCGCTCTGGCAAAACTAATCATTTTTAATAACCAATAATTTACTTTTAATCAAACTTTAATGAAAACTCGAACGCCCCGCGCAACGCATGAAAAATTAAGCAAGCGAGCAAAAAAAGAAATTGTTGTGGCCCATCTTGAAAATCTGCCAAGTTGCGGTCAGGCGGGAGGGGAGGGGAGGGAATGTGGGGGCTGTCGTCTAAACTTTTGGGCCAACAATTTCAGCGGCGTTGTCATGCATAAAAATTAGAGTAGCAGTCGGAGGCGTGGCTGAGATTCAGCTGAGATTTATTGCACAAAGATTGCGAGCATGTGGATAGATATAGTGTATACACATATTCAGACTCCGGCTGGACGAAGGTCGTGCAGAAATCAAACAACCCACCCGAAGACACCTCACTTGAATCACTTGCCACACTTGCAATCTCTGTTTGCAGCAGTAGCCCCCTTCTTGCCTTAATTAATTTCTCAACCGGCTGCTAGGCCCAGATCCAAAAGGGTTACAGCTCATTATTTTTGCCGGGCTTCTTAGTTTTTTAGTTTGCCCTTTTTCCTTTCTGTCTCTGTGCGAACACTTGCAGCCCGGGGAGCTGCAATTGCTTTGATTGCCCACAACACGCCGCCAAGAGCTGGACGGCGACGGAGGCAAAAAACGGTGGGCGTACTTCTGGCAGAGGGGCGGGGCCTGCGCCTGGGCCGCGACAGTGGCGGCACCTATTGGCAGCCGGCCAGAAGGGGCGGCAAACGAATCAAGCAGCTTCAGATGCAGATCTAAATAGAACACTTTCAGCTTATTATCCATGGGACATTGCCACGGACACTTGCGTACCTCATGGGCTAAATACGTTATTCAGTGTGCTATTAAACTTGATTGCAGCTCTTTGAAAGTTAATCGTTGTTAATATATTGTATTACTAGTTGAATCATTTCGCATAGGTTATATTTGTGGGTACTAAATATACTACGGTCGCTCAAGTAATTTGATAAATATATATAACAAAAATAAATATAAATAAAGAAATTACCGTTTTATATAGTCAACAAAAGGTGCATCTTCGCTTTAGTTATTGGTTGCAAATACTCTCCCGCTCAACTGAATATGTTCAAACATTTTTTTTATTTTTTATTTCGAATTAAATACTCCATGCAAAATAAAGGTTATTTTTATTAAATATCGCAATATTGTCAATTTTAAAATTTTCGAATCTATTCATTTGAGCGGTACTGTATATCGTGCTACAAGTGTATTTATTATAATTATAGGGTATAACTGTGGATACTATATACTTTCGCCTCCGTCTCAAGCTCATAAAGTACTTGGCCAATGGTAAATTCTTTGTTCATCTTATTAAATTAAAGTGTAATAGTATTAACATATTGTATATATACATATATATAATAGTATTGTATGCATGCCTCAAAATACACACAATGAGAATGTCAATATGTAAAAATTATTTGATATATATTTGCTATTTGATGGAATATTTGTAAATGGAAAATAACAGCAAATCAATTTTAGCATGATTTAAAGTTTTGGCTTCAGTATTTATTGTATGCGTAATGAATTACTCAATATTGGCTTAATAATAAATCAATCTTTAATTATTCAAATTGTTTATCTCGAGCCAACTAAACTTTCAGCTTAACAAATTACTTGAAATGAATTTCGCTTTGTGTTCCCACAGTTGAATATACTAACTATGCTAGCTTCTGCTAGCTTCGTTTTGGTCGCCCCCGTTTGCGACTACGCCACTGTCTGGCTACCGTCCACTTTTGCCCATGTTTGGTCAGACTTTTTGCGCCTCTCGGCCATCCGAGCCATTGCCCGTTTAGTTGCTTGTTCAGTCTTCGGTCTTCAGTCTCAGTCTCAGTCTTTGTCTCAGTCTTTGTCTTTGTCTTTCTCTCTGCTTCTGTCTGCGCTGTCTCTGCCATCGTTTGCTGTTCGCCTTCGCCTTGGCATCTGAAAAATGTCGTTGGTTAACTTGCTTTAAGTGTAGTTTGCTTTGGCTTTGATTGTCCACTTGGTGGACAGCCGCCCACAGGGGTTATTGCAACAGCGCCTCCTGCTGACCACAAGACGCTGATGACAATTATTGCTACTGCTTGCAACCTGCCCTTGGTCTCCGCTCCCCGCTCCCCGTTTCCCCTTTTCCCATTTCCCGCCCTTGCTGCTGCTCGTTCTCGCATTGTTATCGGGCGGCTTTTACTCGCGTCTGGAGTCAGTTTTCTTCCTCATCTGCTCGGGCGACTGTCTGAGGCTTTTTATGAGTTTTCATTTGGACGAGACGACGATGACAGGCAACCGCAGACCAACTGCCACTTAGCTGCAGCACCACCGAGAGCCACCACATCAGCACCAACTATTATTATTATTATTATTATTATTATTTTAAGCAACGTGCAACAATGGCGCGACAATTATTCTGTGGACTGCCGACTCTGGACTGGGCGAATGACTTTGTGGTTAGTTGTCGCCTCCCTTCTATATAGTATATAGCGTATATTCCCCCATCTCGCTGCCGGCTGCGTTCCATTTCGTTTTCGCCAGCAAATGCGGCTCATCAACTCGGCGAAACGTGACAAGCAATTAATTAAAAAATTAAAGCTAAAAGAGCTGGAAGGGGGCGAAGGAGAGTGGCAAGCGTTTGATTGACAAGTCCCGGTAATGAAAACGCCGACAACTCGTTTACCGTTTGGCCCCCTAAAACAGATCCCGGGTCCGAGCTAATGCCAATGTTCATGTCCATTGGTGCTTTATGGCCAACAAGTGGACAGACGGCTACTGGCCACAAAATTTTGTGTGGCCATAAAACTAGCGTTGCCAATGATAATAATTGGCCAATGATGCACATGGGAAAAGGCCAAACGGCCAAACGGCCAATTGGCCAGTTGCTGTTGCCATTAGGCGGCTATTAGGCCATAACCGTATATATATATGCGAGACGCTCATCTATCGATCATAAAAACCCAGCCAGACTCCAAGTGTGGCAGAGACTCGGCCCGGCAGCTGCTGCCACAGATGACAGATGATATTTCCAGTGCGCGACTGGACATTGTCGTGGCTGTAACTAATTTTTGCGGATAGATAAAAACAAAACATGGCCAAAACGCACTTAACATTTGCCCGCACAGATTTATATACTGCCGTGGCTCATTACCGAGCAGCATCAGCAGCAGCAGCAGCAGCAAGTGCTGTAAGCATATGCAGCAAAATGTGAGTTGTAAGCAGCCAAAAGGTGGCCGGGCGAAAACTAACGAAAACAAAACCCTAGACAATGCTAGACCAAAAACAAATTCCAATGAAATGCGACAAGGAACTGAGGACGGCAGCAGAGGCGAGGCCAACATGTTTGGGCATAAACAAGCTAAAGGCCAGGCAGCAGGGGGAGACAGGACGTGAGCCTGGATCTGGCTAAGTGAGCTTTGAGCCACGGCACGAGTGTAACAAACAGCCATAATGGATGCATATACATGGCAGCAACAGCAGCAACAACAACAACAGCAACAACAACAACAACGTTGACAACATGGCTCAAATGTCAGGCAATGGTCAACGGCTGTTCAACTGTGCAGTTGTTGTTGTTGCTGCTGCTGTTTCTCCTTCATCTATTGTTGCCCTGGCCATTGGGTTTGACCATATGTGTGTGTGTGTGTGTGCTTGTGTTTGCCTCGACGTTGTCGCTGCTTGTTTTTAACATGTGTGCCCAGTTCTCGTCCACGTCCTGCCTCTCGTCGCAGTCACACACAGCTGGGAATCCGGCTAGCTTCGTTTCCGCCTGCCAAACGTTACATTTTTGGCCAAATTTTGGACTGCAGCAAGGGAGCGAGGGCGGAGAACGAAGCCACCATTGCTGCTGCTGCTGCTGCTGCTGCTGATGTGCGCAAGAAATGTGCATTTGCAGCACGCCAGGTAGGACAATAAGTTGCCATACAAGGGCATTTAGACATGGGATTGACGAAATTTGCATGATTGGCCAGTGAGGCATGCTGGAAAAAAATGCATGTCCTGGGTCATAAGTCATCGTCTGCACTCGGGACTGAGGATGGCAGGCGTATGAATTGATTACGCAGTCGGGTATATTGTTATTATTGTTGACATCGAGATCCGATGAAAACTTTGACAATTAAATAGTGTGAGAAGCAGATTGTATAAATGTTTAAACCGATTCAATATTGGAGTTGACTTTCAACTCTGATTTTGACACTCAAATTCCATTTGAATAAACAAGTTTGCTTAACAATTATGAATTGTTTACTTTGCGCCCTGATGAAAAGTTTGACAATTGAAATGATTTTGATTATAAATCTTTCAAAAGTGGTTCGTAAAACAGCTTTCATTAGCTGAATAAGCGGAGGTAATCTGTCACCGTTTGAATGCCAGATAAACTATGCTAATAGCTCATGTGTGTATAACAGTTATTGCAACAATTTATATACACTTAAATAGCAATATAATAGTTAATAAAACAGAGCAGAAATTGATGTATTAGCATAGTCTTAGTTTGAGTAATATATGTATAACAGTTTGTACCTTTATACCAATTTAGTCGTTAGTAAAACAGTTCAGAAGTTTAAAAGTATTATTCGTATAACAATTCATGAAAGAAAACATAATACCACATACCGTAATATCAATATAACAGTGGCATGAGAATTATTTGTATAACAGTTGGTTATCATTATCTACAAAAATGCATGAGGAAATGGAGCATAGTATATATTTTAATTTAAAAGTAATTATGACAGTTCAGATTTAACTATTAATTGTTTAACACTTAACAATCTTTATGTATAACAATTTATTAACCACAGCAGCACATACCGTTATATCAATAATACTGCATGGAGTATAATTCGTATAACAGTATAGAACAATAGCATAGAATGGCACATATCACCTATCTGTATAACACTATCATCTTTATGTATAACTATTAATGAACCGCAAAGTCAGCACCAGAAATGAACTTGCAATCAAAAGTCAATCAAAGGGGGGCACAATCAGCGCCCGTATAACAGTTACAAGCATCTCACAAGCTGGATCGCTTCCATCAAGCGTCAGAAGTCTGTTTTGAAGCCAACATCGAACTGCACTTGAAAAGACAGCGTCAAAATGTCGCTCAAAAAATTGAGACACGAGATTGCCCCAAGCAGCAACAAATTTCCGCGGCGGCAGCGGCAGTGGCAGCGTTGAAAAACGGCACACAAGCCGGCAGAGACGCTGCGGCAGCGACTGATGGACAAGTGCAGATACTGCGTCTAGAATACAACCAGACCTGGGCCAATTGGGCTATGGGGCTGGGGCTGGGGCTGGGGCTGGGATTGGGGCGGGGGCGGGGGAGGGCGGAGCCGCCGAGTGCTGCGAAAAGCCAAGACACAAGCCACAGCCAAGTGGAAGGCTTGGCCAATTTTTCACACCAAAAGGAAAAGCGAACGCGGCACGGCGCGATTTTGTTTTTCTGCTTTTAACGTTTTTCATTTTTGTGTACAGCTCGCTGCGTGAGTTGTACAACAATTTGTTATCTGTGCATTTGTATCTAAACGTTGCATTTAACGGTACACAACAACAACTGCAGCATGCCGGGGCACGCACCGGAGCCGGTGTCGGAGTTGCTGCTGCTGTTGTTGTTGTTGTTGCTGTTGTTGTTATGCAAGTGTTGCCAAAACATATTGAAGTCAACACTTTGCCAAAAACTTTTGGCATTTTATAAATTTACAGCTCTGCATCTGCGCCAGCAATGGCAACGAAAATGTATCTCAATTTGAAATCAGCAACAAGCCGAGTTCCCAAAAACTTATGACAACTTTTGGGTAGGATGCATCTGCATATATACACATACAATATACATGCACTCAATCTGGTTTGCAGAGTCTGTTCCTGTCCCGTCGCAGCTTGTCTGACACGCACAAACAAGTTGCCAGATGGGCTTGTAAGTGAAATAAACAAAAAAGGGTTAGCACACCTTTGCAGCTGCCCTCGATGGACAACGGGGGCATTCATTAAAAATGATTTATGTGCGTTGTCAATTTTAAAAATTATTTATAAGTTTTTATAGTTTATTTGTGCTGCTTTATTAATGTTAATTTATGTATGTTCAGCTAGCCGCACTGGCCACGCGTGCTAGTAACCGTGTGTAACTTTGTATCTGTGTATCTATGTATCTATGTGTCTAGCAGATATTTTCACACAACAACCGCACACACACAGCGCTCCAAGTTGATTTACAGCAGCTGTTTCGCCAGCTCCTACTCCAATATAGACACGGCTTAATTGGCCCCGCCTCGAATTGCCACACTCATGAGCGAGTTGTCCGAGTTGTCCGCCAGAGTCTCGATTTGCAGTAATATGAAACGCACTTTCAAAATGCAAAAATTATGATTTATTGGAAGCGTAATGGGCCACATTGTGCGGCTTTGTGGTTGAGCGTAAAGTAAGTACGCTTTTCGATTGGCCACACTTTGCCACAGTCTACACTAAATTTGCTTATGGCGGAATTAACTAGTATTTTTAGTACGTTTTTTTTTTATTGTGCCACAATTCCGAGTACTCATTTAATGATGTTTATGAGCCTCAAATGAGTTGTTAACCTGCTCACATTTGTCTCGACACAATGTTAACCTGGCTTAAAGTCAACACAATTTGGTAGCTTGTAAATTCTATAGAAGTGTACTTTACTTAAAAGCTTTGGCGGCCGCTAACCTCAATTGGTAACAACCTAACCTCACTTTAGTGTAACGTACGCGTTATTAACTCAACGTTTTTATACTCGTTCGGAAACTCAAAAGAGTATATTGGCTTTGTGCAATGTCCGGCCGTCTTTCCGGTCGCGAAAGCTATAAATTTGGAATATATACTCGTGTAGATAAAAATAGTGTTAAGATTTTTGGGCCAGATATACTTTCTTAAACTTTTTTGAGACATTTCTAAACATCGCATAACAAAATCCATATCTCCCACAATCGAGCAGAAAAGTTTCGGTTAAGTATTTTTCCAAGACAACAAATAGACTCAACTGTTTAGACTGTGAACGAGTATTGCGCAGTCGGCTACACCCGATGGCAACGTTCTTACTTGCCCAGCTCTTCTGATGTTGCTCCGATAAGCAACTCAAAATAAAAGCACATTTCAAAATTCTTAATGGCCAGGTGACAATCCAAATGTCTAATGGCAGTCGGTTCGCTATAGTTTCCAGATACAGATACAGCTCGAAATATGCCATTTTATTTATCTGTATGTAAATTTATGACACTCGAAGTCGAGTCGAATAGTTGACTGGCAATAATTATGACTTCTTGGTGTGGCACACAAGTATTTCTTTCAACTTTTCATAATACCTATTTTTCAGTTTCTTCAGTTTTGTTCTTTTCTTTTTTCCTGTTTTTTTTTTTTTTTGTTGTATATTTTGCACAAGTCATTGCGATGTGTATTGACGCGCCAGAGCCGAGGAGGCACTTGACAGGCAGCCGAGGCACTCGAGTGGCATTTGGAGAAACCAGTCTCAAGTGCTACAGAATGATCTGAAGTGGGAAGCTGCGGTTAGAGAGCTTGAAAAATGGAAAAATTGTGCGTAGAGCATCCAGCCCGTTGCCATTTGAAGCGCCGTGCTTCACATGTTAACAGACGAGGAGCAAGAAGAAGAAGAAGAAGATGGTGGCGGTGGTGAGACAAGAGTCCGACTCGATTCTCAACTCGAGCCGCATTCAGGCCAAAATGTGTGGCAAAAGAAAATATTTACACTGCTCTGATTTTGGTTGCTGCCACAAGATTCAACCGGTTTCATTAACAATGCCTCGTTAGGTGCTCCACCAACACGGCGATGCGAAGGCGCGGAAGGCGTTTTCCTAAATAACCGTAATTAAATACATTTATTTTGGGATTGGGGTACAATAAACAAGAAGACACACATTTGCTGATAACACCGAACTTTAAATACACTTGCGTGTACATAAGCTTAAGTGTTTGTAAGCCAACTATTTCAATTTACTGACTGTAGTCAGGGCTGCAAACCCAAAAGATAAATGTCGGCTCGGTTCACGGTTCGAATAAATCCCAAAAAATGCAAAAGCGGACAGCATGTCCCAAATGTAGAAATTTCTATCATATATACTCTATCTATATTTAAGTACGAAAAATTAATAAAATAAAAAACGGATACATGTAAAAATGTAAGAAACAAATTCTTTTTAAAATTAAAGAAAAATGTATGAACCCAACAATATCTTTAAAAATAATGGTTTATTTCGGGTTCAGGTTTCAGGTTGGCCGTTTGCTTTCGAACTGGTTCGGTTCAGGGTTTGGTTAAAAATTTAAAAAATTATAGAGAGTCCGGGCTCAAAGCCGGTTGGCAGTCTTGATAAATTTAAATCGAACAAATCCATTAAAAACTTGCAATTATTTTGTAGTCTTATTAATTTGCAAATTATTGTCACGTTTTTAGTTCGGAATTGAACTAAATATATCGGACAGAGACTTTCCCAAAGTAGTGGCAAATTTCTATATATTTTTCAGGGAATTCTTGAGAAAAGTATAGTACCCTTGGCTAGAGTATTCGAAATATATATTTATGATAAGCAGACGTACGCCTTCCCGGCGGGCAAACAATAAAATAAAATAAATTCGCTTTATGGCATAATTATAGAGCACATGCTGCCAACTAAGTGCCAGGCAACTGGCAAGAGTGCAATTCGCAACACGATTGTAAAGCGTTTTCCATTTTCCGCATATGGGATTTTATACAATTTCCATAAGCTGGCAAAGTTGTTTGGTTAATCAGCGGCGGCAGCCATAGAATTAATTGCCACTATTTACAATCAGTTCAAGAGTTTCAGCTCAGCACGAACGAGTGTGTGTGTGTGTGTGTGTGTGTGTTCTTGTATGGTTTAAGTGGCTCAAAGTGCATATTGATGTTAAATTGATGGCCGATGAGCTGGCAATTACATGCGGATATATACGTATATATATATATATAAGCAATAATGCTGCATAATTGGTGCAAATTAGCTGATGAGGTCAATAAAATACAGTTTTATAACTAAAAATTTGTTGTTGCCTCAACTTAAAAACCAATACTTAATCAAACTTACATATCTGTTTACAAAAGCGCAATCGGCTTACATACCTGCAATGATAAATAAAAGGAAATAAATTAATTAACATGTCTGCTAACAAAGCATTTCAAAATATAATCTCCCTAACATAAATAAGATGGGTAATTAATATTATTTCACTTAGTTGTTCTGCAAATAAAAGTAACTAAAATAGTTTCTGAGTAATGATATATTAAAAGCTATTTTCAGCCCAATAAAATGGAATTATTTATGTAACCATGCTGATACTGTGCTTTTTTATTTTTCACGTTCAGACTGTCATTGTTATTTAGCTGCACTGCTTTATAATGTTAACTTAACCCCATGACCCGCTAATAACCACACAAGTGCTCAACTCATCATTATTTTCCTACCTCACTCAACTGATTTTCCCCGTGTGTCGCACGTGGAAGCCCCACAGAGCACATATATAATTTCCCAGAGTGTTTTGCAAATTTTTGCCGCAACTTTGCGGAACCGCCCGGACTTAAGTCAAAGTAACTCATAGAGCTGAGCACTTTGGGTGTTCGTTTACATGTTTTTGTTTTTCTACTCTGCATTCTAAGTGCCCTATTCTGTACACAAACTACACCCGACCCCGCTCCATGAAAAGTGTGAAAAACATAAAAAGGCCGCGCTTCAAAAATAAGAAGAAACTTTTTTTGTTGTTTTGTTAACTTAAAAAAAAAATAAATAAAATAAAAGAAAAACCTCTTTTACATGACACGACACAATTTGCAAGCTCTCTTGTTCGTTGTTGTTGTTCGCTGTTGTTGTTGCTGTTGTTGTTGTTCGCTGTTGTTGTCGCTTCGACATGTTTGTCTGTGGCTTGGCTAAGTTCCCGACACTGTCTGCGCCTCCAACTCCAACTCGAGCTCGGAGCCCTGTCTCCGACTGTGTAGTACCTGGTGCCGACCTGGGCCCGACCAGGGGGACCAGGTAGACTCTAGACAAAGTCTTTGTCGCTTTGGGCCACTTTGTTTACGCGTGTGAACAATTTTTGCGCTTTTAGTTGCCGAAACTTTGCATCACATAAAATGTTTAAGTTTTATGTTTCTCAAGACGAGAAATAGGAGAGTCTGCACTTAAATTACTGCAAATTTGCTGAGGTGTTGATGCCTCAAGAAAGTCATTTTGAAATGGGGGATTGGCCATGAAATTTGAGAGGTGACACATTCCCAAGATAATTAAAAACAAATCAAATACGTTTCGTATAAACGGATGAAATAAATCTTTTTCTCTCTCTCCCACTCGTATATATCACATATATTTCAGCAGTTTAATAACCCACACAATATAAATATATATATATAATAATCGTTTTTATTTGCCAACGAAATTTAAATCAATTGACATTTTGAACTCACGCATTAATTATGCAAATTTGTTTAATAAAAGCCAATGTTGTCTTTATTAAAAGTCAAACGCAAACAAAACCAAATAAATTAACAAATATTTTGCACATTATTAAACAAATAAGCGAGGAAATAAGAGCAACAAAAAGTCAATAACGAATAATTGAAATTGTATTGCAAATGAGGGTCAAGAGCGGCTTCAATTGATATTTTGTGTGAAACTTTGAGGTACCGCTAGATAAACGCGTTTAATTGCCGCTTGATTATTAACATATCGGCAAACTTCAATTAATTGGCAATCAATCATTTTTAATGAAACAAGCGACGATGCCAAAGCCAAAGAGAACTACGAACAACTGGCGACATTATCGACAGCCTTCGATCTAGACAACAGCGCGAGGAAAATGCTAAAGGCAAACGAGAAAAATACGACTAAAGAAAATAAAGAAATATCGCTGATTGTGAGGAAAAACGTGCCACGACCAAGTTGGCCAAGCGATTGACAAGCGGTTTTTGGCCAGGTACGCGCCTGGGACTCAGGCCGCGCCAGAGACTGGCCCTGACTCCGACTCCGGCTCTGGCTCTGGCTCTGGCTTGTGTGAGTGGCAGCCTGGCCCGAAGCTGACTTTACCTCTGGCAAAGCTGCCAGACAGCCCGACAAGTCCGCTGCCTACAGGCTCGCCAATATGTTGCGGGTGCAGCTGTGCAGTTGGCATCTTCCATGGAAATTTCAGGGCTGGGCGATTAAGCGAAGATTATCAATTCACTTGAATAACTAACTAATCTTCTTGGTAGATGTGGCAACTGCAGGTGCCAACGCGCACTTGTCAATTACGAAACCATCTACAGCAGCACAAATCAATCGGGAAACAAAATCTTAACTTAAAGCATTTTCCTTGAACTGATATAAATCGAAGAAAGTTGAAAAATAATATATTTTATATATAGTCAACATCGTCTGTGAATTTCTATATGTTAAATGCATTAAAAGTATCGCTAGAAGTGCTTAAAGGTAAAAATCCAAAGAATATGGAAACAATTATAATCAAATTCTTAATTGAACATTTTTGCTTTATAAGTTAAGCAATAAATCAAATATCAATTAATTAACAAAAAGTATTTTAAAGATTTCAAATCTAAGCCAAATAAAGTTACTGAAAATGACATAATTTCCATTTTAAGTTATTTATTAAATTATGAAATTTGTATATATAAATGCTGAAATATAATACATTAACTACTTTAAACTAGCGTTATTCAAAGAATATAATATATTAAGATACAAAACTTTATGCATAGTTCTTACAATCGATGATTTGTTAATCGATCTATCGAGGCTGTCTATGCAGCCCTAAGTGTTATATCAACTGTTATACGAGAGTTACATGCTATTAAGCTACTCATTTAGAACAACAACATTGCGCCCACTTCTTGAACATATTTCAAACAAATTTATTTGCGCCAGCAATTTACCAGCTTTCATTTAACTACAACAGCAACAACAGGCATAAACCTCTAACGGGGCGCATAATTAAAATGTTATAGCAAATGAGGAAGTTGTTGCTGTTGCTGCTGCTGTTGCTGTTGGTTTAGAGTGTGGAAGAACATGGAACACGAGCAACTTGCAACATGACAGGCAACCATTCAAGTTGCAGGCACAAGATTCAACTTTCAAGTCAAGTCGCGCATGCGCCTGACGCAAATTAATTTTCAACTTTTTCTCTTTTTATTTTTATTTTTCAATTTTTTTGCCTTTTTTTCGTTAGCATGTTGCAAAAATTATGCTAATACCGGGAGCAGGTGAGGGCAGCGGGCGGCTAGCTGCGCAATTCAACTTAATTTGCCAGTTGACTACAATTTTTGACTCGTGATGCTTTTCACTAGGAGCGCGTAGCTAGTTAGAGCGAGGAGCCCAGACTTGCTTTGACTGAATGAAATTTGCTCGCAGCAAAGTTGCAAATGTGCCCCCTTCCTCCTCCCCCTCCCCCTTCGCCAGCCCACTCGCTGCTGCATCTTACACTGCAGACAACTTTTGCATGTGCTGGCAGCAGCAGTTGCTCATGTGTGAAATGAAATGCACAAATGTGTAGGACAACACTTGCCGGTGGGCGGTGGGGGGAGGGGCCAGGGGGCAGGGGGCTAGTGCAAAAGGTCTAGAAAAACACAAACACATATTTTGGGCCACGCACGCACATTTTTCCAAAGACCCCGAACGAGACCTAGACCCCAGGTAAACGCCATAGCCCGGAGCTCTATCTCAGCTCGTCTTTTTGCAGTGTGCTTGTGTGTGTGTGTGTGTGTGTGTATGGGAAATTTGTTGATTAAAGTTGTGCAGAACTTTTTAATTGCCTGGATGTAGCTGCCTGCCTGGGCACACACATTTTGTAATGAAGATTTTCCTTGTTGACTTGCAGAAACAACTTAAGATTGTCTAAACCAACATTGAAAAGAAAAAAAAACACCTTATGCTATATGCATAAAAACTTTCAGTTTTTCACGCAACTGAGTGCTAACGCATTGTTTATGATTTTAACTGTAGTTTTGCAGGTAGTTGAAAAGTGGTTTTTAATTGAAACTAATCAATTATGGTGTGGAGAAGAGCTTAGCTAGGTTATAGGCATTGGTTTATAATATATCACAATTAAATAATGCAATAATAACCATATACCAATATAAAATATCTATATCGTCTGTTTGATTACAAGTATAAATTAAATAAAATGTATCTATCTAGAAATATTGACTTGTTAATATAATATTTAATTGTTGAACATTTTGTTTTAGATAAATAGGGACGTTCTTAGATATATTTAGAATAGGTTTTGTAATTTTATTAACACTGCTACAAAATTGTTATGTTTTTTTTGCACTGGTTTTAAATGCACTTTAACTTTTCTCTTTAATTTATTTAACCTCTACTTGCCTCGATATTTTTTTGTTTTAAGTTTTGCCCACCTTATGATTTTGAAATGTGCTCTTTCGACCCGCATTAAAACAATTCCAATAGCTACCTTTGCTGGCTTTGCACTTGCGTCCCCTACCCACCAAAATAAAAAATAAAGTTTAATTTTTAATAATCCGATTCAGTGCACAGCAAAAGTCCCTTTCCACACGAAGGAGCTGGAATAGGCCCCGCGGGCAGACGATTTAGTCGTCGTTGTGCGATGATCTATGGCGCCTGTAGTCAAGATTTATGCTTTCAAGCGCTTAGATTGGAATAATATGCAAGTGGGGCAAGTGGGGCAAGTGGGGCAGGGGCGTGAAAGGGGGCGACGATAAGCCATAAAAGCTGGCGAAAACTTTATGCACATCGCTCGAGCCTTGTGTAAAGAATAGTACAATAAAATAAATAAGAAATTGTATAAATTTATGGGGGAGGGCAGTTGGTAGCCGGGTTAGTCAGTCAGTCAGTCAGTCAGCCAGTCAGTCAGTCAGTCAGTCCAGCAGTTGCCACTGCCCGGTTCCTTGTATGTGCCTGCTTCCTGCACTTTGGCAGTCGTTTTCTGCTTCTTCCTGCTGGGGGTTTTTTTGTTTCTGTTCTTTTTAGAATTTAATTGGACATTATATCGCATATTCGCATATTGTGAGCCTGTGAGGCCGTGAGCTTCTGCTGCTGCTGCTGGGCAGGCAAAATCAATGCCTGGCCATATATCAAATTGTGTTAAAGCCAAAGGCAAGCAAACGGCTAAGGATGTTGGGACAACAAACGGTAATGGCCATGCTCTATTGTCTGGCTCCAGCTGCTCGCCGAGTGGAGCATTATTTATGGTTGGCCATTGCCGCGCTCCAACCGCTCCCCCACCCCACCCCACCCCACCCTCCTTCAGTTGTTCCCAGGCCACGCCAACGTTCACATTCGCACTAATGCACACTTGGCATGTCGCAATCGCATTGGGCTTGGGGTTGGGGGCTCCCCGCGCCGCTTCACTTCACTTGTGGCGGCTAATGTGTGAAAAGTGTCTGGGAACAGTGGCAGCTGCAACATCATCGACAACTGCGCCACTTAGTCGTCGCCGGCTGCCTTCTGACAAACTGCTCTGCAATGATTTGCCGAATTGTCGAAACTAGACAATGGCAAATACAGAGTCGCATATGGCTCTGACTCTCTCTCTCTCTCTCTTTCTCTCTCTCTCGCTCTCTTCTCATATCTTGCTCTAATCAAATTTGCTTATTTCGCTCATCAGAAATCGCGACAGATTTTGGAGCTCGGTTGGCGCTGCTGCCAAGCGAAACTCACTCAATTGTAAGTAAGCGGATAAGTTGGGGCAACTTTTGACAAGGAGGCAGCCAACTGTCCAGCTTGATAGCTGTCGCTCCATCTGGAAGGCCCATTGTTGTTCAGTCGAACCAACCGGCTAACAGCCAGACACAATCTGGCCAACTGGCAAGCTGGCAAGCTGGCAGCCCACGCCCCCGTTTCTGCTGGCGCCAGTTTTTAAATCGGCTTAAAATTATAAGCAGAATGCGCCATTTTTTCATTCATTATTATTAAGATGTTTACATTTGTGCCTAGGCCTAGATAATGAAGGAGAACGGAAACCAAGCTGGCCGAATCATCTAAGAAAGAGAATGACATAATTTGCATATTTTAGTTTGACAGAAACTTGTCTCATAAATTGAGAAATTTTCATAAAAAGTAAGCTCTTGTTTTGTTAATCAATTTGATTCGCATAAATTAAATGTATACATTTTGCGTTATCGGCGAACAAATAAAAAAACAATAATTTTTAAAATGACATTAGAGGGAAGCAACGCCAAAATAATAGACAACAGACTGAAGAATGAAAAGTTGAAGCAATAAATTACTAAGCGTAAAAGTTTAGATTAAATATTATAAAAATTTAATTTATAGTTAAAATTGATTAATTTAAAAGTTGTTTGTGTCTCTTTTTTAAAGAAGAATGTTCTTCATATACCCTATAATTTTATATAATACTCTTTTATATTATTTTAAATATAAAAGATATATTAAATGCACACAGGTTATACTTAGGTTAATATTGGCAACCTTTCTAAATGCGTTCAATGGCTTTAAAGGTCAATAATAAATAACTTAAAAAGTCTTGCAAATGTTTAAACAATAAATGAATAAAAAGTTGTAGTCAGCATTTTAATTTAAATTGTTATTACAAATCGTTACTAGCAAAAATGTCATGGAAACTTTCGCAGCATTAACAAAAAATAAGCTAACGTACCAAAAAAATAATCAACTTGAAAGGCTTAAAGCTGTCGAAACCCACGTCTGATTTCTTGGCGGTAAAAGGTCCTGTGCCCAAAACTTATCTGATAAGTAACTGCATAGCCCGACTATTCGAGTGCTCAAACGAGCCGGGTCCGACAATATCATTAATTCACTCACGAAGCTCGGGTTCACATCTCTCTGGCCCAAAGATGACATTTTAATTGCGAGCGTGCTTAACATTTCAAAAAACGATATACAAATACGACAAAAAATGTCTAGCTGCCCAGAGGGGTCCATTTGCAGTGCCGGAACGTCCCATATGCTGTTTGGGGGACAGGATAACAGACGCAGAGCCTGATATTATGCCACGAATTAGATGTGAATTATGCTGGACCCTAATTAATGTTGACATGGGATATTCTTTATACCTTGCACTCTCCACTCAGCTCGGCTGGGCTCAGCTCAGCTCGGCCTTTGTCTCAGCTGAAAATATGCAAAAAATCTCTTAGATTAGTGCGTTAACAATGGGTCATCGCTGGGGCATTGGGACGACAAGTGGATTAAGTGCGGCCCTGAGAAATGTCTACCCTTGTCGCTGTCTGCAGATTAGTCTGGCATTTTATTTAGATGTAGCTGAAGAATTTGTAAAATGAAAAAACACAAAAATTTTTAATATAAGCTGGACAAAACAGAGAAAGTGTTCTGTGGGCTCATAATTAATTTCTTGCCATCAAATTGCAAACTTTTATTTCGCGCCCTATGACAAGTGAAACACAAGCGAAACTTTATCACATAATTAAATAATTTTTACCAGTGACTTTTGCTGTTGCTGTCACGCCCCGCGACGCCCCCGTCGACACCTTATGGGAGCTGACAAAAAAGTTGCACAACGGAAGCTAAAGAGACCCAAACCCGAACCCCAAAGCCCCAACTCGCGTCTCATCGCAACTTTTTACCTGCATAATTTACAATTCCAAGCCCCCGCGTCTCGTCCGACAAACTACCTCATAAATTCTGATAACTCATAAAAGCTGCGAAAAAATGTGAAAATGCGTAGAGTAATTAAACTGGCGAGAAGAAGAGAACGAGCGAAAGAGACAATGGCTACAAAGTTGATGGAAAATTGAAAAGCAATGAGAGTGCGCGAGCTTAATGAAAGGGAAAAACTGCCCAGACACGGACATGACTATGCATATAAGTACTTGTGTATACATGTGTATATCTACATGTATGTGTACTTTTGTACATATATATATATTATTATATCCTGGCCATTAATGACGCTGCATTGTCTCGTTTAATATCTTTTTTGTATTTCGCAGAATTTAATTGAAATATTGCCGGCAGGTAAACAATATTGAAAGCGAAAATGTTGCGCTCCAGTGCATTGTTATCCTGGACTACACTCAAACAAAGGGCACATAAATCTTATAGGTACGCGACTCGGCAGATCTGCGGGCATTGGAGACTTCGGTTTGCCCCCACTCCTCTCCATCTTTCTCTCTCTCTCTCACACACATCTTGCGTTCCTCTCGTGCTCGAGTTGGCATTTAAATTGCCGCTGACTTGCCTCGACCTCTGAGAACACAATGCAAATACGAAACTTGCTAAACTATGCCGCCTGCTTGTTTCGCTTGTTAACCAACTGAAAACCGACAAAACCAAATAAAAAACTACAAAATAAAAATAAGAAAATAAAAAAAATCAAGCGAAATCCGCAAGAATCGTCAGCATTTTGCATACGAGTTCAAGTCGAGTGGGGTTGACGTTTGAATACCTGTAGTCATGAGATGCCAAAGGGTATATTGAGCTTGTGGCAAAAATGCAACTTTAAGAGCAATTGCGACATTGGAAATTTTTAAGATTTCTTTTATAATGCAGAACTTGTCGTTAAATATATTGTTAATTCAATCATTAGCTTGTTATTACTCTTAAGATATTTATCTACTATATTGAAAATTTTATAAATATAAAAATATTCATTAGCTTGTTATTACACTCAAGACATATCTACCATATTCCAATTTTAATTAATTTTGTTTGTATTAATTGCTTTAATATTGCAAAATTCCTTTTAAGTATAAGTACGTTAGATTACCTTTATAATTTAATTTCTAAGATATCTGCCAAGTCTATCATTTTGTGTTTGATCACACTTCTGGCTGCTGTTACAGCTGCACACTCCACTTAAAAAATCGTTAAGCATAAAAAACAATAAAAATAAATACCTATAAACACTTTAAATGGCACAAGTGCACCTCACCTTTACCCCAACCCGCCGTCCTTCCCCTGCCCCTGCCCCTGCCCTTGCCCCAGCCCCAGCCACAGTCACCTCCTGCAGTTTGGCCACGTAAGTAAACTACCGATTGCCCACATGCGCATCTGACGGAGAGTTGGCTCTCGGTGCTCGTGAATGCCGTGCAAGCCAGTTGCGAGTTGGCAGTAACTAGTTGGCCAGTTTGGCCATTGTAAATGTCAAGCAAATTTGGTTGGTTGCATTTTTCGTAGCTGCTGCTGTTGTTGCAGTTCCGTTCTCCGCCTCTTCTTCTTCGTCGCCTGCCGTTCTAGTGCAAGTTATGGCCATGTCGATGTCGCCAGAATGCTGTTGCAGAAGGTAAACAAGGAGCTAGTTGCCAGGCATTGCTGGCAGTTTGGCATTTAAATGGGTTCATACCGAGCGATAAGTTTGCGGACTAACAGTAGATGCATCGCTCAATGTCGATACGTAACGGAAGCCTTAAAACCTCTTCGCTCTTTTGCCAGAGTTTCTTCTTCTGCCAGCTTCCAGGAAATTATGAATACTGCACATAATTCACAGGGAAGCTGAAAAACAATCCACCTCAAAATTCGAGCTATATCGAAAAATAATTAATGCCCACGTACTTTACTCCTGGCTGGGCTCATTTTTTGCGCATATTTCTCAAGAGGTGGCCGGGGCAGCCAACAGCCCCCAGTCCCCCGTCCCCCCCCCCAACCCGGAACAATAATGTGAGCCATAAGAAAATGAAAGCAACATTTTCGCTAATGAATTTCCACGTATTTCGTTTCGAGGGCCTACTCCGTGGTACGTGCCGCATGAAATGCGCATTTAAATGTGTAGGAAAATTAGTTAATAAATCACACGTGGAAAATTGATGAGCTGCCGTCGAGCGTCGGCTTTTGCGGCAAGCTGAGGAAAAATGCCATGAAAATTGGATTTTATTTTCTTGTACATTTATTGTTTACTTGGCTTTTGTTATGCATTACACGTAAATTATAAAAATGATGTATGGCAAACAGTCGACAGGAAGGGGCAGAGACTCAACTAAATTGATGCAGCGCCCCCAAAGGAATTCACAATGGATACCTTAATTAGGTGAGCGGCACTAAGAGGTTGGCTAAGGGGGCAAACTGAAGTGCACTGAATTCCAAATTAATGCCCGAGTTGAGAGACCTTTGCTAAAGATATTCCCATTATTTATTAATACTTTGTGTGGTTACGTATTTTACCCACACACACACACACACACAGACCGCCAGTCGAGCAACTGACAAACTGAGAAATTGAGAAACTGAGTGCTCTGTAATCAGGCGAAATTCAATTCGAAAGTTGCACAACAATTGAAGAATTAGTGAGTTGTCAAGCCGGAAGCGACAGATTTTTCGTTAGCTCTTTTCTGAAAAGCAACCCAAAACAGACGAACACAAAAACAAAATCTACTTCCACGTGAACAACTCAGGGAACAACAACACGACACAAAACTCCAATCAGAAATTTTAAGGTAAACGAAGACAAAAATACAACAACAACAACAAAGAAAAAAACCACGATGAACTCATTGCCATTGTGCAAGCAAAGACCCCAATATCTCCACATTGTCATGTAACTCAAATCGGACCAAGGGGCAACAGCAGCAGCAACAACTACACGAGGGTACAGCAAAAACAACACTTTGCATGTGTAGCCGTGGCACAACAAACAAAGAACAAGGCACACACACAAATAGTAACAACAAGAACAACACAAATAGCTGGCAACACAAAAGAGCCAAACAAGTAGAACTTGTCTAGGCCTAAGCAACTCCAGAGGCGTTCTCGTTTAAGGGACGCTACCAATAGAGTAACAATAAAATCGCAAATATGTTTTAAACTGGGTTTATGCCTATTCGACTCTAACCACCAAAATATAATATTTGTGTATGTTTTTTGAAAATATCTTTGACTGTGAAACTATTTCTTTTGTGTGCTAAAAAATTCTGGCTAAATAATCATTTTTGTAACTTGTTTTTCTTTCTTAATTTATCAATTTTCTTCTTACCTTATATGCCTTTAAAAAGTTCGTTCAGCTATACTGAACTGTAAATACTGAAATAATTTTGTGTAGTTCAAGCAATTATCTCAATAACAAAATATGTATTTCTATGCAGATGTTACCTGTGTTGCATGCACCTCAGCTGCCCCCTTTAATTAGGCTGCCGCCTCTGGCTTTTTGCCGCGTTAAACGTACAAACAAATGTTTCCCTTTAAAATTCAGCTCCTAAAGCCGGCTATTTAAATGACTTTTCTTTTGCTTTGTGCCCCGTTTCGGTTTTGCAGAGTTTAATGTTTTTCTTAGTTTTTTTCTTTCATTTTTCGGTGTCTAAAGTCAAGATCACAAACGTGATTTGTTGTTGTTGCTTTTTTTGTTGCCTTTTTGTTGTTGTTGTTTTATGCTCATTTTGGCAAACGCTTCATGGCTGCGAGAGATCGTGATCTTTAAACTAAGCAAACTCTGTTGTTATTTATTTGCGGCCAATGCATTCGCCTGACGCTCGGCCATGCTGATTCGATCAGTCGTCACTTTGTGGCCAATTCTTTGGCTTTACGATAGTATACGATATATAGTTCGTTTTGGCCGTTGCTCGATTTATGTTGGCTCGTTTATTTTGACAGGCGCAGTGCCTAAAACTACATTCGAGCTGAACGCGAATTGTGTGTGTGGGTGCTGCAGTCTCTCGATCGCTATGCTATATCTATATATCTCAGCAACTTCAAACGCTTACTGATCACCGCTAAAGTTTGTTGTGTTTATTTAATGCGCCCCCCTCACACACACACGCACACACACACAGACAGACAGCCCCCAGATCTCTGATTGATGTGGCGCACATTAATCAAGCCATTGAGCGGCCCGCTTTGTTTGATGTTGATCAAGCGATCTGGTACCGTAGCACTCATATCTCTCTGCCGCACCTCTCTCGCGCGATCTCTCTGTCTCTCTCTCTCGCGCGCTCTCCGCGCTCTATTTAGCAGTCAGTTTGCTTTCAATTTAAGCGATCAATCGATCGATCGCGAGCTGCGGCTGAAACTGAGATTCGTTGAGGCTCGTTCCATTGATCGTTTGTTTCATCGATCGGTCCCCGAGCTGCTGTTTACGCTTTCCGCTTTTTTAGTTGTTTTTGTTTTTGTTGTTGTTTTTGTTTTTGGTGTTGATGATCACTTGTGTAAATCTTTGACGATCGCATTTACGTTTTTGGCTAGTTAATGGCCAATTTGTTTTCAATTAATTGGCTTGTTGTGTGTTAATGTTTTTCGATTACGTGTGTAGCTCAAAGGCAGCCGTTGTCCGAGTGTATCTCTCTCTGTGTGTGTGTGTGTGAGTGTGTGGCACGTATGTGTGCCTGTGTGTCTGTGCTTGCCTCGTAATCTTTTGCTTTAAATCACTTGCACTTTTCAGAGCTCATAAATTTCACTCAACAACTCGGGCGCTTCCTATTAAAAAAGATCAAAGAAAACGCAACAGAGCAGAGCCAGACGAACTATCCACAACACAACAGTTCATCAGTCAGTCAATTGAAAGAGTGACGCATTGATAGAGTGAAGCATAGTTAAGGTGACTACAGATCGCTTTGCAGATGTTAGATAAAGAAAAACATTGCAAGTTTTAAAGATACAAAGATAATTAAATTGTATATATTAAGCGCCCAGCGATGTTAGATCATTCGTCTAAAAGCTCGAGTCCCCATCTTAGCCAAAGTTGAATATAAGCAAGCTTAATGGTTTCGTATAGTCGCTACAAATTTATACCAATTAGATGTTAACAAGAATATATTTTCGTAATTATTTTTGATGGCATCTTTTCACCTCCACCGAGTTCCCACTGTACACAAGACATATGGTGATGAGTGGAATTTAAATATTCACCGTCTGGCTTTCTGGTCACAGGGGCCATGCAAAATAGTGTGATGCCATTTTTCAAATGAGAGCAGAAATTGTTGCTTTCGGTTTATGGACCGTCGGGAGAGTGGGCCCTTTTGATATGCCGACGAGATGGATTTTCTTAGAATTTGTTTTGATGCCCCACCACCAGCACCACTTGACGCAATGAGGAAACGCACCGAAACCGAAACCGAAACCGAAACAGAGCCACAACCGAAAGGCGGGCCCCCATTGGAATAGACACATTTCAAATGATCGCCGCTACACAAATGAAGATGAATGGCAGATGTATCTATGGGGCTCCTCGAGCTTTGAAGTTCTGTGCAACTTTTGTTCATTAGCTCATTTCCACTAATTCAGCTGCTCCGAGAAGTCTTAATTATGTATGTACATAGATATAAAGTAGTAAATGTGTGACTTCGCCGGGGGTAAACTTTTCGCGGGTGGCTTGCCAAAATTCTTTTGAAGTTTCGTGTGTGTGTGTGTGAGTGTGTGTGTGTGAAGTTTTTGGCAAAGTTGTGGGGCAAGTTGAATGCAAGAAGTTGCGCACGTTTATGAGGAAAACGCTTAATGCTTAAATGATGACAGATGAAAAGGTTGTTTTCAAGTTAAAGGTTGTTAGGTTATAATAATAAAAGATTAAGGACATTAAAAATCGTAAGTGTGTGAAAAAAGACTTGAAAACTTCTTAGAATAAGAACAAGATGGAAAACTATTTTCTGGCAATCGTAATGAATTATAAATTGAATTCTAAATAGACAAATTATTTTATGTTATTTAATTGATTTTGTCATTATTAAAGCGCTATAATATATAAAAATGTTTCGGTTTCTATTTAGGCCACAGCGCAACCCTATCCTCATATGCATACAAATGAAATAAATCAAATGTAAGCTAATTAGTACTTGGAGCTAAAAACCATATGAACACAGCCCACATTTGTTTCTCGAGCATTTAAATTTTAATGCAAAGCAGAAGGCAACCCTATGCGCTCGTAAGTGCCTCAGCTTAAATATATGTTAAATTTAATGTCGCCCTCCATTTAAAAACTGCACCAGTTTGCGCGGAACCTACAGATATTTTCCCCCTCTGGCAGCAACAACAAAAGATTCGTTTGCCTCTCGACCGTCTGCTATATGGCTAATTTCATTTTTATGACTTTTATGCGCCGCATTTGCGTTTATTTTTTATGTTTTTACTTTTGTCTTTTGGCCAGATTCGGATGCAGAGTCAGCGTCAGCGTCAGAGTCGGAGTTGGCGTTGGAGTCGGAGTCGGAGCCGGAGAGTCGACTTCACTTGGATGATTTATGGTAGTCAGAATTTTTCTTTGAATTTTTCTCATATACATATATATTTTTTTGGTTTTATTTTTTGCGCTGGTTTTGGCGTTAAAAATATTGCCAAGCTGCCATAAATTTTGTCGTATTTTGACAACTAATAAAAATGCAGGCCACTGCGCTTAAATGCAAAGCTGGAAATGCATTCCATTTGCATAGGGCCTGCGAGGGCCAGAAGGACAGAGAAAGAGTAGGAAAGAGTTTGGTTATTTCGAATTTGTGGCTAATTTGCATATCACATCCAACGAGTCTTGTCTTTTATGGCCGTCGACGTCAGAAATGGTTTGACAAGTGTCTCCGCATTTGGACAATCCATCGATGCGGCGTCGTGTCCCCCGATACCGACTCTAAAATACATGATTTATGGCCGCTCTTATGTATTCCTCTTTCACATTTGCCATCATTTGTAGTTTTACAAATAGATTTCGGCGTGTTGCATTGTTAAAAGCTAATTACCATCATAAACAACGAGTTCATTGTTCGCATCGCGTCGGGCTACCAAAACAAGTTGAGCATCCATCGATTTGTTATTGGCCATTTGCCTTAACCAAATGCCATATTACCATATGAAGTTATCACTTAATCATTTTTATGATTGCACTGTTTTTGGTTTCAAATCAGCATCGAAGCATTTTGTTTAACATTTGACTCTTTATTTTATTTCTTATCTATCTTGGCTCGCTGGGTTATAGGCTCTCGTTAAAGTTGGTTTATGTGGATGGCTTGGGTTTTTTAGTGCAGTGTAGGCAGTTGTAAACTCTTAATGAATATGAAGTGACTTTGTTTATGGTTGTCTCTCTCACTCTCTCTCCCTTTGGCCCAAGTTCATTGCTATAAATGTGCTTTAAATTTTTAAAATAGCAGATCGTAGTTCCCTAAGGTATAAGGAATGAGCTGGTGGCAAGTTCGGTTTATGGTCAGATGAAAATTGTTGATGAGAAAAGCTACGCTGGGCCTCAGCTAACTGTGCTCGACCGTTAGGTTCTTATATTTTTATAATACATACAGTTAGAAACTGCACTAGGTTCAGTTATATATTTTTAAAAGCAAAACGTGATGGGTTCATCCCATCGCATAAACATTGAACTCATATTCTGTGCATTATTGAACTCTTTTCAAAAGTCTGCCAAAATTCTTGGTAGCACCGTTAGCTAAATATGCCATTTATAAGCAATAATTTATGGCCACTTGTTGCCCCAATTGTCATTTCAATTAAACTCTAAAAGCCATTAGCTCGATTTTATATAAGCTGGCAATGCCGACAAGCCGCCTCAATAACGATATACTACCATAAGCTCTTACATAATCGGCCATATATTTTCCACACACACACACACACACACACATGCAGACCAAAGTTTTTCAATTTTCCAAAGCTTCTGCTCCTGCCGCTGCCCGGCTCACACATATAGTCGAATGCATATAAATAAAGCGGCGCTGGGACGTCGTGTAATTATCATAAAGCGGAATCTTGTAGCGCCAATATGAAGCTCATAACTTGTGTGCGACGGGGGTGGGACGGGCTGCTGTTTTTGGGGGTAGCTGGTCACATCAGGCGGCCTGTTGGCCTGGCTGGCTGGCTGGCTGGCTGGCTGGCCTAATGCCCATTTCGGTCATCCGCGTCACCAGCCCAAACGATGTAACTTTCAATTTGCGTAATTTTCAAGTGACTACGACGAAGCGCGTCCAACTGATCCCTCACCTGAACCCAATGCGGGAGGGGAGGCGCACTGGGTGGCAGGGGGGGGGGTGGATTTGCTCGTTGCGAGGCGTGGCTAACTGCTGCGTTAAGGTGCACGCTTGTCATAAAATGCCTCTTATTATGCTGGCTATTAATTTTTACTGCTTAGACGCAACTGTCTGGACTTGGACCTGGACCTGGACCTGGACCTGGACCTGGCCCTGGCCCCAGCCTGCCCCCGGTTAGCCGCAACCAATGCGCGCCTCATAGTTCCCAAACTTGTTGTTGGCCGCCGCGCATCCATGGCAATTTATGACATACATGCGGAATGGCCAACGCCGTGCCCGGCCAGCATTTGGAGTCATATCGCGCCGCTTCTATCGCAGCTGTACAAATTTATTTTGCGTTTGCATGCACTGCACTCCAATTGGGCCTAATCACTTGGTAATGAAGCTCGCCCGGCACTGCAGGGATTACGGTTATGCGAATATATGCCATGTCATTTGTTAAAGCATCTCAAAGTCTTTGTCTCATGAACTCAGCCAGAAAAAACTTTATACACTGAGAGTATTTAAATTGTCGAGTATTACACAAAGTAATTACATATTGATCAGGTAACCATATCGAATATTTCGAATCATAGTATTATATTATTGATTGATTGATTGATCTGTTTTAACAGATATTCTAATCAAATTTGCTGAAAAAATTCAATTTAAATTTTATGCTATATACATTTTCTGATTGTTTGATTAAAATCATAATTATAACGTTACCAATCCAATGTTTAATTTGCTTTTCATAAATTTTTGTTCATTTTCGTCTAGTAACGTTTTTCTTATTTTGATTGAGATCGCATAATTCGCAGCTAAATTATGTTAAATAATTTACATTTTTGACTTTCTATAGGTTGTTTATTCATCTTTCAAGACAATCTTCTTGGCCATTCTAGCATTGGGCACACCAAAGTCTTTGGTATTATAGTTCTGAAAGAGTATCTGAATATCGTTAATTCAAATAGACATATTCTTCTCAGTTCCTTTATTTGTTTGAGCATCTGTTGGCGTTTTGGGGCACAAGAAGCGAGGATGTCGGAAAGTTACCCATCATTAGTACTAACAAGCGACATTACGCGGCTGCGGCTGTTGTTATTGTTGTTGTTGTTGTTGTTGCTGTTGTTGTTGTTGCTGCTGCTGCTTTGGGGTCTCTAGTCTGGGATCTTTGGTTTGGTCTTTCAGCTCTTGGCTGATTACATTGGCCAGATAGTTGCGAGCACGCGTACTTGATATGGCTTTGTCTCAGTCCGCCCCCCACCCCCCTCCCCCCACTGTCCACTCCCCTTTCTAGTTCACTCGTGTTGTATGTTTATTTAAGGAATTTTTATTGCCACATGTGTGTGTAGGAGCGTCTCGAGTTTGAGCTCAAGTTGGACTTGGAGTTGGCGTTGTGGAGTTTGCGGGTCTATGTTGCGAGTGTACTTATCGCATTTTTGATTTTTCATGGGTTTATTAAATTGTTTTATGTAATCGCAGATGGTCAAATGTCATAATGGCGAATGTGAGTTGAATTCTTGAAATTGCTCATGAGTTTGATTGTAATGTGGCGGCATTATTAACCTAATGATGCCATTGACTACAAGCCATGTATTCGATAATACATATAGATACTGTTATTGGATTATAGAATACGGTATATAATTTGTGTCTGGCTAGAGTGCTTAATCCCTTCTGCCATCTCATTATTATTATGATAGCATCCATGTTCATTTTAATGGAGACAATTATTACATTCTCTGAGATCTCGATAACAGTTATTGTGCAGCTATTATCACGTATTACATACCTGAAAAGAAACGAAAATAATTTTTATTAGTCACGAAATTTTATTGCAAAATGCTAAATTGTTTATAGCACAATAAAGGTATTTATTATTAATGTCTACTAAGTAGCTGCCAACTAGTATACAAAGAAGAGTTGAAAGACTTTTATGCGACTGACTTTTTGACATAGCGATAAATAAAACGAAGACAAATCGTTTTTATATTCCCATTTCCAGATAATATATTCAGCAATATTTACTATTGTTTTATATGCATTTTTATATAATACCGACAAGTGTTTCTTTAATTTCAACCATGACAACCACAATAAACGTGAATAAAAAGACGTATTAAAGCCAACTTGTTTTCCGCAATTTGCGATAAGAAAGTCAATCTTGAAAGCCCAAAAAAGCCTACAAAAACACAATTTTCCTCAAACAACAACTTAACAAACGCATTTAAAATTCGCTACTTTGAAAAAATAAACATTTTAATTAACAAACAAAAAACCAAACTCATTGCGTGTTCATATAAGGCCTTTTATTTATAGACTGCCAACTGTTGTTATTTTTGTTGTTTCTCGTCGTTGTTTTTGTTGACTTGCCGTATAATTAAATACAAATAACAATTAAGATAGGCAAAGAGTTCGTTTACTTTGGCTCGGGTCCGAATTCTATTTGTGGGCATGTGAAATAATTTAAGTTTTTTAATTAAAACCGACAAATGCGGAGTACAAAATATGATGACAATTATGAATTGAGAC
This sequence comes from Drosophila robusta, assembly GCA_035043565.1. Taxonomy (NCBI): domain Eukaryota; kingdom Metazoa; phylum Arthropoda; class Insecta; order Diptera; family Drosophilidae; genus Drosophila; species Drosophila robusta. The sequence goes on from JAWNMW010000572.1 coordinate 3,340,249, forward strand.
GTTAATTGTTTATGGGTCTGGCCTATGGCCGGCATGAGTGTGTGTGTGTGTGTGTGTGTGTGTGTGTGTGTGTGCGTGTGTGTTTAGTTTGTGTGTTTGACGGGTTTCACTTTCGCAGCCGTCAATTTAAAGCCTGTCGCATGAAATTGTCAAAAATGCATCGATACAAGTTTGTGGGTTGGTCAAAAATAATTTTCATACTTAATTGACAGGCAGACAGATTGGGAAATGCTACCGATTCCATTAGCACGGCCTGTCGTCAAGAGTCTCGATCAAGCCCCGGCTATAGTCGGGTATATCTACATATAGTAAATTATTATATATTTTTCAGTTTTACTTGATTTTTTGTTTTGGCTGTCAATAAAGCCCATAAAATTTAACGCCTGCCGCCGCTGCTGCCTTCGGGGCTCGCTTTTTTATTCGACCGTCTGTCGTTTTATTTAACAGCAACATGTTTTACAACATTATTAGACAACGTCAGAGCCAGGCCACTGGACGACCAAGCTGGCCAATTTTAATTACCAATATTTCCAGGTGTCGAATCAACGTCCCACGCCAATGGCAACATTTTGCATTTTATGACACCAACCCCTCCCTCCGCCTTTCCTCGCCCGGCAACTGAGTTGCAGTAAAAAAAAAAAAAATTTTAATTACACATTTGTAGCTGCAGCTAATTAGCGTTTTGTGACAAACAGTTCTAATGGCTTGTAATTGACCAATATTTGTATGGCCCATTGATATTTAATTTCATTTATATTTATGCGCTTAGTGCGCTTAGTTCGCCTCGACCGCGGGCCACCTAATTGAATTGTCGCTGCGGCTAATTCGCCCTCATACGTGGTCTGCATAAGCCGCTTATCGTTGGCCGCTATAGAGATTAATTATTTATCTAATATAAGGCACACGCACAGGTAAATCGCCCTGTTTTGGGTGGCTTACTTAATTATGCAACACTTAAGTCATAATTGTTATTGTTTATTTATGTTGTACGTTTCCTTTGCTTTGACAAGATAAGATATTACTTATTTTCAAGTACTTTCTCTTATCATTTCAAATGCGTTGTATTTCAAAGTTGACTTATTTCGCAATTGTTATTAATTATTTTACATTTCTGCTTTTAGATATTACATATTGTCACGTACTTTTTCTTATCATTTCAAATGCGTTGTATTCCAAAGTTGACTTATTTCGCAATTGTTATTAATTATTTGACACTTTTACTTTAAGGTTTTTGTCTTTTAAAGTTGAGTTATTTCGCAATTTTTATTTTATTTATATTTTTAATATAAATAAATTTTTCTTATATTAAAATATAACGAATGCTATATAAACAATTCAATTTTTAATTGTACCTCTTTTTGGGTTTGTTACATAATTTTTGCACTACTCTTTAAGGTTTCTAAAAACCAAGAAAAAAATTAAACTCCTTTTTGTTTGTTTTTCAGTTTTAAATATATTTTAATATTTGTATGATTTTTGTATAAAATAAAAAAAAATTCGTAAATGCTTTTTATATAATTTAAATTCACTTCACAAATGCATCAGAAAGTTCATCCTCAGAGCTGATCCTGTTCTGACACTTAGCAGTGATGGTGTGGTGGTCCATGGTGATGGTCCCAGTGGCCATGGTGGTGGTCATGGTGTCCGTGGTAATGATCATAGTGGTGCGGCGGTGGGCCGTGGTGATGGTGGTGATGATGATGATCGTGGTACGGCGGCGGTCCGTGATGATGATGGTGATGGTGAGGCGGCGGCGGCGGTGGGCCGTGGTGTCCATGGTGACCATGATGGTGGTGATGGTGGCCCAGGTGCAATCCCAAATGGATGCCAAAGAGACGATCGTCGTGATGTGGTGGCGGCATTCTTAGGCTTTAACTGCTTGGTAATCCTTTTCAACTGGAGCTCTTAATGCCACAACTGCAACAATTGTACTGTGCCAAAGTGGTCGCAAATTGCCAATATATACCTAAATAGGTTTGGCCATTTCGCTTATCAGATAACAGTTTCAGGTGATGTACATGCGCCGTTATCTTATCGCTCGTTTTGAATCATCGTGAGTCATTCATGTTGAGTTGTAAAGATTAAAAAAGTATTTTTTTGTATCTCGTATGGGGTTGGGCTAATCTTTGTTTCAGGTGAGTAACTTCGCGCAGCTTTGGGTACTTCCCTCTACACATAAAAGCCACTCACAATAGACACGAAAAAATGTAGCCAACTAATCGCGGTAAATAAATAAATAAATCTGTTTACGCTTTTTCCGCAAGGCAGACTCGAGAAAAACGAATAAAGATGCAGACAAAACTTATGGAAAATACAAGCGGCGGAAAAAAAGAAAAGAAAAGCAAACAGCCAAAAAGAAAAAAAAAAAGTGGAAAACATGCCACAAAGTGTAGCAACTTTTTGTACGGCGGCGTCGAAAAGTTTTGGCATCTCAAAGAGAGCACAAAAACTAAATGCAAGAAGCCGCCGACAATAATTTCCGCCTGCATGCCTGGGTCTGGACAAAGGGACGGCCGGACCGACTGCCGGAATATACTGGAAATACTGTAAATACTGAGAGACCGGCGCAAAAAGTGCGAAAAAAGAAGCAAAGCACGCGATAGACACGAGATACAGCTAGAAAGAGTGAGTGCTTTGTATGGAGATTTCCCCTTTGCCAGTGCGGCTAAAGGCTGATGGACGTTAGCGGGCCAGGGGGCGGGGAACGGGGGCGGGGCGAGAACGTTGTCATGCCAAGTGCTTAGTGCGTGCAGGCGACGTTTTCGTAGACTTAACAATAACTTTTTCAGCTGAGCCCCCCAAATGGCGATGAAGGTGGCGCGGCAGGCAGCGCAGATAAACTGCGTTAGAACTTATAAAGCGATTAGACTGTGCGGCGGGTTGGCAGCTCCGTTGGGAGGGTTGCAACCTGCGCAGCGGGGAAAAGTGGTTAAAAAGAGGAAAGCAACAAAAAAAAAAACGCAACGAAAACTTTTTGCCTGCTGTATCAATTTAATGCCTATTTAAAGTGCGAGCTCCCCGGGGGCGCCGCGCAAGGCGATAATATCAGAGCCAAGGGAAATGGGCGTCGCGAAATGCAGGTAATGCATAAATTTGATTTTATGGAACTGCGCTGAAGTACTTGACAAAGTTTTGCAGCCAATGCCAAGGTTGTTTATTAGCCCCAAAAAAACAAAAAAAAATGTTTAAAAGGGGAAAATCGAATTGGAAATTGAGTTTCTTTTAAGTAAAGAGCGACCAACATAAATAAAAGGATAGTAAGTATTTTACAAGGAGTATATAAATAACTATCAAAGTGAATAAGAAATAAGTTCTTGAACGAGGTTCTTTAAGGCACTTGCTCAATTTAAATAGAAAATCGGCAAGCAAAATTGATTGATAAATTATTAAACCCAAGCATCAAATACACATTTTAATGTTATAATGAGCCCTTATGCGAGCAAGCAGCTAACGAGCTCTCGACAGCTGCCCAATTGCCACCTGTCTCCCCCTCAGTGCAAGCAAATGCCTTAAGTCCAATAAATTTTGTACAGTCAAGCATTCCAAAAGAAATCCGGTCGCCCAACTCCTTGCGGGCAGCACAGGTCCAAACCAAATCAAATCAAATCCAAGCGCACACAAACCTCAGTCCCAATTTCGGATTCCCTGGGCCAACCCTACATAAATATGGCTAATTAATAAATATTTCGACAACTGTTGAAAGTGCCGTTATTATTGTTGTTGTTGTTGTTGTTGCACAGTATTCGAATCATGAAGCCCCCAGATTCAAATTAATTGAAAATGTCACAAGTCAGCGCAATTATCGTAAATTATAAACACGCGTCAGGGGTTGTCGGGGTTGGTTGTTGGGGTTGTCGATTTGCTGCGCAAAATCAAATCAAAATATTATTATTATTATTATTTTTATTACGTGAGCTGGCAAAATACGCAAAATTGCAACCCCCAGTTGCCGTGCTTATCGAACAGGGTGAGTAATTTTCAACGCATAATGAAATGTCAACAGAAAAATGCAAAGCCAAACAAAACTTAGCTAGAGACTAATACAAATATAAATATAATTTATATATTTATATTCAAAAAAAAATATATTTTATGTCCATTAATTTAAAACCTAATTGAAAATCGCACAGCAGAGCTCAACAGAAAAAATGCAAAGCTAAACAAAACTATAAACTAATACAAATACAGTAAATATAACCTATATATTTAATATATAAAATATTATGTCCAGGGGTCACATTAATTTAAAAGTTAATTGAAAATCTCATAGCAGAGCCTTAAAGTGCTTTGGGGGACTTTGTCAGACATGACTCATGAACAAAAACACAAAAATCACTGAAAATGTTGTATGCATTCGGGAAACCCGAAAAATCGCAGACAGACTCAACTTGACTCGACTCGACGCTCGCACTGAAATGCTGCAACAGACCAGACAAATTTCAAAGCTGGCTACCCTTTTGTCGCAACATCCCGGCCTGACTATGCAAAAATGCAGCCAAAAAGCATATAAAATTATTATGCGGGACCGGACGGAGGCGAGCTGTGGCGAGGAGGCGAAAACCCGCTTATGACAATGCTCAAAGGCAGTCTTTTTTTTTTTGTATTTGGCCAGCATCAGCTAAAAACCAGACTGAAAATACCCGACAACGACAACCCTGGTATGTGCATATAAAGCCCAAATAAACTCAAGTTGTTGACAAAAGGGTTAAAGGCCATAATTGTGGCTGGAGCTACGGACACTTCTGGCTGGGCGAATAGGGGACACTGGCCCCTACACCGTGTTCGTCTGGAACATTAAACTAGAGTAGATTTTTATTGAAAGTGTAAACATGACGACCAACCAGAGTCATCAAAATTATAAAGCCAACACAGCTGCGCGGCGTAGTCTGAGCGGTTATTAAAAAGCTTCTTTTTTTTTGGGAGGGGCGGGGGTGGGGGGTGGGGCAGGAGTATGCGTAGAATTTTGGTGTGCATATTTGTGTAGCACTTGAGTTTAATACAATGTATAAAATGGGTTTTTAGTAGACGAAAGCACTTCAGTCTGCATTATTACTTAGTGCTACAAGGGCAATAAAAATTTGGACTATGCGTTGCTTTGCAAGTATATATATTTATAAGGGCAAAAATGGAACATCAAAGAAAGGTTATGGCACACACATAAATGCCTACTCGATTCAAAAATTTACTTTCTGTGTGTATAAAAATTGCACAAAAAAAAAAAGAAACGATTGAAATTATTTGTCAAAATTAATTCAAATTTCATGTATTCAATTTATGTCTCTTAAATCCGAAGGCGGTGCTTAAATGTAAATTTCAATAAGAATGCCGTCTAAAACAAATAAGTGCAGGTTCACAAACGAAAAGAACTGTGGGGTGACTTTTGTTCAATTATTCGTATTATTATTTATTCTGCCCACTCCACAAGTGCAATATCCATTAGTTTGATAACAATAACTCAATCAAAGCTCGGAAAAACAACATCCATTGCGAACTATAGATGACTCAACCAAAAACAAACCACAGTCGAGATCCTTTTGAAAAGCATCAGAAATCATTGTGTCCTAAGTAGATTGCGAGTCAAAAGCGTCTCAAAACAAACCCCAAGTCAAGCGGGGCTGTTGGTCCCCTTCCCAAAATGCGTCCCAGCAATATTTATTTTATAAAGCTTACAAATTTGCGCAAAATTTTTGCACACACACAAAAAGAAAAGGCGAGAGAAAGAGAGGGCGAGCGAGATGGAGAGACGTGCATATGAATGCGATCCAAAGGGGAGGCGGGGAGTAAAATATAAAACCCGAGGACAAAAGACCCCGCTGACTGAGTAGCTAACAAGCGGCCTACCCCGTTTCAGTTCTTTTAAGTGATTTCAACCCGGAAATGCCCATAAATCGATTTGGGGGCGGCCCCACAAACGGAGACTAAGTCGAGGACTTTTTGGTCTGGCGTTGTCGACACATGCGGCGGTCGCTTTATGGGATAAATGAATGAATTGAAATGGTGTATCGACTTATGGTCGAGTTGAACAAGAATGTGGCACACTTGTCTACAGCCGCCAACAACCCCGCACCGTTGGCACAATGCAAATAAAAGTTCATTACATGGCTCGGCCAAGGCGCTTAAAAGTTCTTCTAAATGTGTCGAGGCTTTGTTATTGCCCGGTCCTTTTCCATTGAGAAGCGTGTACAGTGTGTGCCTGTGTGTGTGTGTGTGTGTGTGTCTTTCACTTGCTGCCTTTTATGGTCAATGCCCCCACGCTTTGGGTTGCGGGTGCTGCCCGTCGACTGTCGACAGTCGCTGGGTCGTGTGTGCGGCACATGGCACCGGAAATGCCACATCCGTAGAGTCCGGACAGTCCGCCAAAGCGCAGAGCGCAGAGCGTGCAGGGCAAGTCAATAAAAAATTCTAAAGCCAAAAAGGAAATAAATTAACAATAACCAATGATTTTTCTTTGCTTTTGCCAAGTTTTCCTTTCTTCATTTTTTTTTTTTTTTGATGGGTTTATAAGTATTGCATGATATGGTATATCGGTTAGAAGCTATCGCTTATCCACAATTGTCGGATGTTGTTCATAATTTGGCGCCGGTCATTGGCAAGCCAAGAAGAAATCGAATTTAACAATAACTGCAATTTTCAAAGAGCTCTAAATAAAGTAAACAAACGAAACAAAAGAAGAAACTTTTTTGGAAGAAATCAGATTTAACTTTAATGATGATTGAGAGGCTAAATACTACAAAAATAATGCTATTATTATTACACCATTCAGTAAAACAATTATAAAATAACTTGATGGTCAGTTTATAAATAATGTATTTTCTTCAATTCACGAATTTCTAATTTAGTATGCATTACACGTTAAATTTATTCGGTATTAAGATTTATTATATTTATTTTTAATGTATAAATGTTGGGGAATTGTGGGAAAGTATTAGGTGGGAAGTACAAAAAATTTCTGTAAGTGTAAATCGCATTCGTATAAAAAACAGTTACTGAGCAATGTTTTATGATGAAGCTAGTTTTGGTTAGGAAACTAAAGCAGGTTTTCAAGTGCAGCTTAAACAAAAACACCAATTTTTATAACAATTGTTTGTGTTTGACAACACTTTGGCTTAACCTCAACCGCAAACTTACCACGACCAAAGTCTAAAGTCAGTTTCTTTCAAAATACACGTGCTTGTGTGTATGCTTGTGTTATTTGCGTATTTTTGTCCTCTATTATGCAATTCAAAAATTTTCCGTTTAGTGTCAAGCTTGCCTGAACCTCATTTAAACTTCGGCTTAACCTCACTTTCTCCTAAAAGGGCAATGCCAGAGCCAATGCCATTGGCTCTCTTGGCTTGGATTACTCGTCAACTGTTGGCTAGCAATTTTTAATCAATTTAGTTGCATTTTTTTTGTTTGTTTTTGAAATTTCATGCCACTTAATTAACCCACAAGGCAGCCGGAGTTTAGTTCGGCTAGCACAAAAAAACCTAATTAACCCATTACCCTTTGTGCTGCACATAAAGCCAAAGGTAGAATGGAAGCAACTACAACAACAACAACAACAACAACAGCAAGAGCAGCAACAAAAACATCTATTCAACACGTCATGCAAAAATGGCAGGCGAAAAACTTTTAACGCTTTTTCATGCCAAAAACATGTGAAAGGTGTTGGCCCGGCAAAAACTTTGCTCGTTTTTGAAGTTGTGCCAATAAATTTGGTCGCAGTGGGGTTAAACAAAAGCGCCAGCAAAATTCCGAGTCCTCAGCTCCGAGTTCTCTCTAAAACTAATAATGAAACCCACGCAACGACTGCTTTCGACAACATGAACCGAAGGCAAAAAGAAATTATGGGCCACGTAATTAACAAAAGCTCTTCTTATTATTATTTTCTTGTTTTCTTTTCGGTTTTTCCACAATTGAAATCGAGTGGATTTTTCTTTTGTTTTGGGAAGTGAAATCTTGGCCCGCCAGCGATTTGAGCACTTTAGAGAACAGAACTTGCCACGCCTCCATGCGCAAGGAAAAGGCAATTTACACGCCCGAAACGAAAGTAAATGTACGACAAACAAAAAAAGAAGCAAAAAAAATGGCAAAGATTCGTTTTCGTCTTCATCTTCATCTGCCTCTGGTGCTCTTATCAAATTAGACAAAGGGGAGAAATATTCGGGGCAAAAACCTTTTCAATGTCTGACAAGTGGTGAGTGGGTGGTTGTGGCTGTGGCTGTGGCTGCCAGGGGTTAAAGGTGTTGGCAGCACCGCAGGAAGCACTGGAATTGCCCCTGACTGGGCCCATATCTAAGGATAGGCCTCTCGATACGCGTGTAAACGTATAAACCTGCCAGCGTAAGTTGCCAAAAAAGAGATTTTAATGACAGCAGCAACCGCTGCGCTTTATGGGCTTTATGTGAGATGCTCAGAAAACCATTCAATGTGGGCGTGTTTATTGTCGCCAACGGCGGCAGGATATTAGAAATAAACAGCACAGCAGGAGGCGACACCAAGCACCAAACCGATAAGCCTCTGCCCATGGTAGACAAATGCCGAAATGTGGCTATAATTTGCGAAAAAGAAAATGTTCCTAAACATTCATTTGACTTTAATGCTCCATTCGGTTCGAGTTGTTGCAACATTAACATGTTAACCTAGCCAAACAAATAAAACCTAACCTAACCTATATCAAAATTTAAACACAGCCTTAGGTTTGTAACAAATTTTAGCGCCTTGCGTTGAGAGACATTTTATGTTAGTGATGTGTTCAATTTCTTAAGTTCAAAGTAAATTTATAGAAACACAAGTAAAATCTCAACATAACCTCAATCAAAATTTCGACATAACCTCAAATTGATATCGTATTTCAGCGCCTTCACTTTAGAGACAAGAAAAAATAAATTATTTGGGTCTGTTTACCCTTAAATTTGTATTTTTTTTTATTCTTTTCGGAGACACTTACAACTTGTTTCAGAAACCTGCAGCACATTCATTAGTCTCTGTCCGGGTTCTTAGATCTGGCATCATTAACATTGCTTTTCACACTTTGTGCCATTGTTTCCTTCTGGTCAATGGCCTGCCCGTTCGGGTCGAAGTTTACAGTTGGGTTCGTGCCTTTTGGGCGCGTAAAAAGCGTAGCGCGCAAAACCTTTCTGTCATTTGCCCAAGTCTTATGTTTTTTCAAATTATATTAATTTGAATTAATGAATTTAATTGCTACTAATTAGTGGCCCGCCAGTGCCGACATCTGTGAGACCCCAATGATCTCAACCGCTATACACAAATCTCTTACTGTTCTATATAATTATGAGTAACGCTTAAGCTCGTGATGTCCAATCAAGGGCTAAGTTCTCACTTTGGCGAGCTTAAAAGACCGCCAAAGCAGACTTCGGGCCTGCTTCAATTTGCTATACAATAATTATTTAATGGAAAATACCAACAACAATGCAAACAATATAAATAAGCAAGTAAGCAAAATAAGCAATTAATATTGGCAATATATCTAATGCGCAAATAAGTAAAATTCATCCTTGAAATTTCTATTTAGGTTTAGACAAGTGATGAAAGGAAATTTTCAGGATAAGTGTTGAAAATATTTCATTTTTATAAGGTTAATGTTATAAGAATAAAAGTAATTATAATTATAATATAAACAATAATAAATTGAAGAAAAATAGTTGTAATAATTATTATAATAATAAATATAAAAATAGTATTACAACTAAATTAAAATTCACCAGTAGCAATAATACTGAAGCGAAGATTTAAAAAAAGAAAATTGTTAAATGTTGACCAACAAATTGGCAACATTTTGCAGCACGTACCTCAAAAAAACAGATTCAGAAGAAGACTAACATATGAATGTAATCAAGCAAATAATCTGTACAGAAAAAACACACGAAAAAAAGCTAGGAACGAAGCCGCATAAACGTGCAAAAAAAATATCCATACAAAAGCAGAAGCTTTATAAAATATTTTCTTAAATGATGCCGAATTGTAGGTACCCTTTATGACACAAAAAGGATAAAATTAAAGCTTAACTGTTCTAGCTTAAAGTATATATATATAATTGTATTGTACTGCTTAAAAGTTCACAGTACACGAAACAGTAATTTTCGCAGTGTCTCATGTTTCACAGCCAAGTTTTAATACCCTTATGTAGAGAGTTGGACAAGCGCCAAATTGTAAATGTAATCAAAGATATGGCAACAACAAAGCGAACGACGTGTTGAGGGGGACTCTCGCAGCAGCAGTCATGACAACAACAACAACAACAAGTTGAAAGCTGAAGCTGGAGCAGAAGCTGAGCCAATCGCAACATGCAGCCGCGTGTACCGCGTGTAGCCAAGTGTAGCTACAACATCGCAGTATCTCTGGCCGCGTATCTGCTGCTGTTGCTGCTGGTGTTGCTGCTGCTTCTGCTGCTGCTGCTGCTGTTGGCGACTCACGCACACTTCACGCTTTTTGTTGTCGCCAGCGTCGCAATCGTTGGCAGCCATTTTTGCTACCGGTTTTACGCGTCAAAGTGCGCGTAACTTTTGCCGCATGCCACGACGCACATTGTGGATGTTGCAGCAATTGTTTTGGTTGTTGTTCGCGCTGCCGCTGCTGTGCTGCAAGTTGCTGCAGTTGATTCGTAACTGGAAACTTCGTTACTTTTGCCCTTTGTTTAAATTCCATTTTGCTTTTACTCAAGATAATAGAGAGAAAGAGAAAACTTGAAGGTTTACACATCTGAATTGGGGTCAGTATTGAAGACCAATGCAAAATGCATTTATATCTTATTATGGAGGAGGAGAGTTTAAAAGCAGGCAAGCACACTTTTTGCTTTCTTTTTTATATAGTTTTTAATTTGAAACATTATTTGTTTGTCTGCCAGTTTGTTAAGAACTTCAATCTTCAAACATTTAATAATTAAAACAAAATCAATAATAAAAGTTATTAGAGCTTGCCCTTGCTAAAGTTTCGTAAAAATATCTAGTTATTAATTATTATTATTATATAAGGCGTAGGATATAGTTATAAACTATCAAACTATACAGTTGCCTAAATATATTAACGCTTAGACAACTCATCTACCGAGGACTGCACCTAGTTATAAGTTTAATGTAATTTATATAGTTTTATATTATTAAACAGCCTACAAAATGCAGCCATTGTATAAACACATTCGACTATGAATGCATTTACCTTAACTATTCATGTGTTTATTTTCACTAATGAATTCCTCTCATCTGCTTTGGGAACCGGTCGTGTATGTGACCAGCATACCATACGTATTTTGCTCATCCTTTGAAATTTCATATCATTTCATTTCATATCATTTACTTGCTTTTAACTTAATTCATGCATTTGCTTCGTTTTACATTTCTCCTTCTTCACATATTAAATGGACAATTGCCAGGGCAACGCTTATGAAATTCTCTTGTCCTAGTGATTTTTAGATTTAATTTTTACTGCTAGTCACATTTTTTTTATTATTATAACTCCAAGGACGAAGGCCGAAGGATATTTTTGCTCATTTTCCGGGCACTTCCCGTTTACAAAGTGCTGTCGTATAGCAAATGCACTAATGCAGCTGGTGAGAGAGGACTGCTCTGAGATCCCTCCTTGCTCCACATCATAAATCATTCATACGCAATTCTTTTTATGCCACTCGATAAGTCGCTCAGCCGCTTGGCTATTTGAGCCCGATGCCAACTGCCAACTAATGCAATGCAATGCCAGCTACCAAGTCCCACAAGCCCCACACAAGCCGTGCAACTGGCCGGTCCGGGCCTTGGATAAATTATGTTAATTTCATGGCCAGTAGTCGGTTATAGCATTATCTGTCCCTTTCTTTCGTCCGTGCCCGCTCTGTATCTCCATCTCTCTCTTCTGCTCTATTATAATAACTTGACAAATGAAGGAAAATGAACAAGAATATAGCACTGGAGTAGAACTTAAGGATACCCTGTGCAAACAATACGTATATAAGACTCTCTTAATTTTCTTTACGCCAAGTGCAGACACCCCTTCAGCCTTCGCATACAGGGTATCGATAGCTATGCTAAAGAGACAACTCAAACTGGAACACGACTTCGTCTCGCGACTTACAACTTGCGCCATATAAATTGCAAAAGCGCAACAAATTGTTAATTTTCTTTTCTTTCAACTTTTTCCTTCCTCCTGCTCTTTGTCCACGTCGTCTTAGTCAGTCATTCGTCTCTGCGTCCGTTTGTTAATTTGCATATTTTTGTGTCAGTTCTTATATACATATTATTTTCTAGCATTTAAGCGTAAAAGAAAAATGAGAGGAAAAAAAAACATATGTATATATATAATTGTTATGAATACTAGGCTAATAAAGCAAACTGTTGGCCGGGCTTATTTCAATTTCATATTTACTTTTGACTTGGGTATATTTTTAAAAGTTTTAGGTAAACACAATTATATTTAAGTAATATGTTTGGCACTTTAAAAATCATTGATTTATTTTATATATTTATCCCAGCTTATTTCAATTTTATATTTATTTTCAACTTGGTATATTTTAAAAAGTTTTAAGTAAACACAAAGATAATTGAGAAATATGTTACAGATTGAAAATTATTTGATTGATTTTATCTATTTACATTATCTTATTTAAATTTTAAATTTATTTTGGACTTGGGTATACTTAAAAAGTATTTTGTAAACACAAATAAATTTAAGAACTATATGAGCACAAGCAAGGTTTCCAGTTTAAATGGTTTTTGTGTTTTTCGTTTTAAATATTCCCAGTGAAATGAGCTCACATGGTAATTGGTGCAAAAGAGCCAGGGGCATAATCGAACTCTATTTGTTATGCCACACACACTCACACACCCGCACACACACACATGCACACACACCCAATCCGTTTGCTGGCTAGGCATTTAGCATAAATTAAATATTTGCTTTTTGCATTGAAATCCCTGTCTAAGCAGACAGAATACATTTATGCAGGTGATTCATAGGCATCTATTGGTCCAAAAAGGGAAATCCATCAAATGAGCTGCCAACGCGTTGCACAGTCAATACAAATTGATGTTTCCACACGACCCCCCTTTTCCCCTTCCCCCGTCCCCCTTTTCCCACCGCCTCTGTCGGGTGTCTGTCGCTAACGTTTATTTACTTAGCGAAAAGTGCTCGCAAGAGTTGCGGCAGCGTCAGAGGCAGGGGCGGTGCACAGGCCAGGGGCGTGGCAGGGCAGACTATTCGTATCTGTGAGCATTATTCAATGTTTGCTGCGAACGTGCGCAAATTACAAATTCAATGCACGTAGCCAACGGCGGCGAGGCCTTAGCCAGAGTTGGGGACCTGGGAGCTGGGAGCTGAAAGATGGTAGCTGGCAACTGGCAACTGGTAGCTGGCGGAGACGCCGCCAATGTTTACGGAGCGTCGCCTCAGAGCAGCAGCAGCAACATCAGCAGCAACAGCAGCAACAGCAGCAGCGGCATCGGCAACAACAGCAGCAGCCACAACAGCAACAGCTCTCAACCAGCTGACGACACATTAAAATAATGTATTTTTAAATTTAACATTAATTGTCGCTGAATGGTTTCTGAATGGGCTGCCTTTGCCTTTTACCGTTGTGTCGGCTGTTTTCCCGTCTTTGTCTCTTAAGGAGTGCCGAAAGACATTTACCAGCCGCGTTGTCTCCTTTCTCCACACTGTGCACAGTGCATTAAGTCATCGTTTTTACTTGTTCCTTTTTTTTATTTTTTATTTAAAGAGGGGGTTAGCAGAGGCAAAGATTTTCATAAATCGTTTCGGCTCGTTGTTAATGTTTTCCATCTTTTATTACATAGCCATGCGACGGGGGAAATATGTTTTTTATGGCTTTGCCATTTTGCATGCATTAGCGAGTGCCTGCAACGGTGGCTAAGGGGGGGCTGTGGGGGCCTTACCAAAGGCCTGTTTAAGTGGAAATATTTGATTGTGTTTGCACAACACTTGTGAAATTGCAATGAGCTCGTTCAGAGCGCGTGCGAGCCATGGAGATGCGAAATATCATATTTCGCAAGGTACATTAAAACATATTTGAAAAATATAAAATTTGCCTGTATTTCTTACGAAATCTCTCAACCCATTAAAATGTATAAGGAGGAAGTATTTGATTTTTTCCATCATATTTTTTTAAATGTAGAATCAATATGATAAACAATTCATAGCCAAATTGCTTTTAAGCATGAAAATCAATTTAGTTTTGACAAAGCTATGGGAGATTGAAATATGGGAGCTATGGATCCGAGAGCATTACTTGTCGAAATTGTTGTACAATTTAGCCTGGTTTATTGCAAAATAGTTTTAATGATGTTTTTATATAAATTGTAACAACCACAATCGATTAAAAGTATAAATTTGCATTTCTAAATTTTGAAAAAAAAAATTTTCGGAAACTATTAAGGGGGTACATGCTTTTTTTGAGAAAAAAGGCAAAAAAATTTTTTTTTAATAATAAATATATTTGAAATGCAGAATCAATCTAGAGGACAAACCATGCAAAATATGCCATTGCACATGTAAATCGGTTCAGTTTTGACAAAGTTATGGGCGTTTGAAATATGGGAGCTATGGATCCGAGAGCCTTACATGTTAAAATTTTTATCAATTTTTGCATGATTTTTGACAAAAAAATTGACCTCTCAGAATCGGTTTTAATGTTGTTTTTTATACTATTTGAGGCAACCACAATCGATTAAAAATATGAATTTGCATTTCTAAATTTTGAAAAAAAAATTTTTACAAAAATTAGTAAGGGGGGAGTACATGCTTTTTATCAAAAAATCGAAAAAAATTTATTTTCGATAAAGAATAAATTTGAAATGCAGAATCAATCTAGAGGACAAGCAATGAATGCCATCAGACATGAAAATCGGCTCAGTTTTGACAAAGTTATGGGCGTTTGAAATATGGGAACTATGGATCCGAGAGCCTTACATGTTAAAATTTTTCTCAATTTTTGCATGATTTTTGACAAAAAAGTTGACCCCCTCAGAATCGGTTTTAATGTTGTTTTTTATACTATTCGAGGCAACCACAATCGATTAAAAATAAAAATTTGCATTTCTAAATTTTGAAAAAAAAATTTTTTCGAAAATTAGTAAGGGGGAGTACATGCTTTTTATCAAAAAATTGAAAAATTGTTTTTTCGATAATGAATAAATTTGAAATGCATAATCAATCTAGAGGACAAACCATGAAAAAATGCCATCAAACATGAAAATCGGTTAAGTTTTGACAAAGTTATGGGCGTTTGAAATATGGCAGCTAGGGATCCAAGATCCTTACATATTACAATTTTTGACAATTTTTGCATGATTTTTGTACCAAAAATTCTAAAATACTTTATTTTGGATGATGCATATATTTTAAAAGCGGAATTAATCTAGAGCATAAACCATGACCAAAATTCTAACAAACATGAAACAATGTTATGGATCCCAGAGCTTTACATGTTAACATTATGGTCAATTTTACAGAAGGATAAACAGACAAACGGACAGGTGGACATCATCTGGACGGACTTTGTACAAACCTAATATTCTTTTTCACTTCGTAAACGATTATAAGAAATACTTGAATAATATTTACAATAAAAAAATTAAATAATATGTATAATTTCCAACTATTTGTTGGCTCTCTGAAATGTTATGTTCTATGGCAAGTAAATAATATTTTTATAAATTAACTGTGCTTATATATATTTTTAATTTATATTTATTCGTTAGAACATGTCGTATAAGTATTATTAAACTTTAATTTTCCCTCAAAATAATACACGTAATTTGGTAATTTCGCATTAACAAAGCCCGTCCAATTCTAAATCAGCTAGCTGTACGATTAGTTCGACCACTTGCTAATTCCATCAACATCGACCATTATTCTGCGGCGTTAATTCCTTGCCAAAGCTCTCGCTTTACATTCGGCATTTACAACGGGTAGTTAATGTTCGATATATAGCCGAAAGTGGCCATCCAGAAGCTGGAAGCGAGTGTTCTCCACTTTCATTGGATTTGCGTAACAAGCCATAATCATGTGGTGCTGTATTTAATTACTGTCTGAATTCGTATTCGTATGCGCATTGGAAATTGCTGCGGGTCGAGCGGTGTGGGCGGCATGTGTGTGAAACAGAGAGGAGAACAGCATCAGCATCAGCATCCGCATCAGCGTCTACTCAGCTGGCGAAATCCTAATGCGCCATAATGCCAAACACAATTGAGTCATTAAGCCGCAATCTAATTAAGCCGAAAAATGTGAACGGCTCTCCAGGAAAAAAAACACAAAAAACAAGAGCAAAAAATTAACTCCAGAGCTGAGTAGCTAAGCGAATTTGCTTCTGGAGCTGCTCGTGATTTGTTCTCGCTGCTTGTTCTTTGACCCAAAAATTTGGCCAAAGGAAATATAATAAAACGAAGAAATATACAAGGTCTAGATCTACGTATTTGCTGCTTTTTTTTACGGCATTTTAACGTGACCATTTTAGCAACCATTTTGTTTTACATTTCTTGGCCAAGATTTATTTCGTGTCGGCTTTCGACCACGTAGGTCATTAAATTGCTTAGAAATCGCGGACATCAACTTTCCGGCGCGGCTCGAAACGGCGCAACACGGCCCGGCCCGTTTTTAAATGAACCACAAAATGACTGTGAAACGGGCGGCACGCACCGTCTGCTAAGAGCGTACCATGGGCCAAACACAAACAATTGTCAACAAAAATTGTTTGGGCTTTGATTAAAATATAAGTAAATATAAGTTTGGATATTGTGCAAATATTCGGAAATCAGTCGAAATTTAAAGTAAATTATAATTTCTAATTGCCTAATAGTTTTCTGCATTACTTATCTAAAAAACTTAATAAATAGAAATGTTTATGCTTGATAAATTTTAAATATAATTTTAGCCTCGTATTTTAAATTCGTTCGAATACACATTTTTAATAAATCCCAGTAATTCTTCATCTACTTAAATTTAAACACAATATTAGAATTCTCGCCCACTGTTCCTATGCTGTTTAGGTTCTTAGGGTTTGTTTTGGGCTTTGCAGCATCGGAATAGATACAGTTAATGCCACAAAATGATGTCTAATGACGGTTTCGTCTTACATGACGAGCTGCGGCTGAGGCTGCGGCTAAAACTGAGGCAGAGGCAGCGGCAGAGGCCTATGGGCTCGGTTACTTTGTGTATATATTAAGTGCTGGTAATTTATAATGTGACCCAAGTGGGGTCCCAAGCCAAAGTTCAATGTTGGCTGTCTTTTGGGGGGCCTTCCTGTATCTATCTCGCGTGTTATTATTAATAAGCCAACGGCTTGCGTACTTACCTTCAACTTTAGCCAGGGCCAGAACGGATATCGTTTGGAGTGCGGGCACCGCCCAGGCAACCAAATGGAATAAATGAGATTTATTTTCAATTGCCTCGTGGCCCCATTTAAGTCCGGCGGCGAGGAACCAGGCAAACGCCAAACATGACCACCACGCAAAGGCGGCCATGCAACAGAAATACAATGCCATGAATAATACGGTGCAGGCGGTGGTCTGCCGATGACCCTAGGAAGAGGATGCGCGTGCAGGAATGGAGAATGCGAGTTGTTAAATAAAGAATGAAAATTCGTTGCACCTGCGCTCCTTGCCAAATCGACAAGTTACATTTTTTTTTTTTATTTTTTTTTTTTTTGACTTGACTTACCTGCGTTATTGTCGACATCATCTGCAGGCGCCCCAGCTTTACTGGCGGCGGAAATGGCTCCCGGCACGACACCGAATCGCCCGCACCAAGTCCGGCCACATAGGCACAGCCGACGACCAGATAGCAAACGGCCAGGAAGACAATCGCACGCTCCGGATAACGAAAACGCGACGAGTCTATCAGGAAGGTGAGCACCTGTCCAGTTAAAAGAGAGGCCGCAAATTAAATATGCATATTAATTATGAATTTACATTTAATTAACTCTGTAATTATGTTAAAGATGCCGCGGCGCAGATTTCATTGCCGTGTGGCTTAAAAATGCATTAGGAGGGGGTTGGGGGGTAGGTGGAAACGGGGAGTTGCCAGGAATTGTGGATAGGGACTCGGTACCCGGTCATTAGGCACTACACATTAGCTGATTGTTGTGCAATTTATTTGATCTGAGCCCATTTGTAGCATGTTTTGTGGCTAAGCGAGTTGGCCTTAATGAGAGTAGCGGAGTCCTTGGCCAGGGCCGTTCGGGCCAACATTATGTATTGTATTTAATATTGCTATAAGGCTCAATTTACCATCCAGCTGCTCTTTTGTTGCCATTTTTCAGCATTATGTGCGCACACAAACGGCAATTCTGACAATTCTTAAGGCTTTAAAGGCAATTTCAATTAAATGGCTTTGGGCCCACAGCACCCAATAGGCTCCACAGTCAACCACTTTGACGAGCCGCAAAGGCAGCTCAATCTGCCAAAAACTCCTCCCCCCGGCCATCCATCCACATCCCGGAGAAACCAATTCAACGCATAAGCCCACATAAACTGAAACTGCAATTCCCAATCCCTCGAAACCCAAACTCAGGCTTTTGCCTGCTAATTACGCACCATTTAAATGAATTCATTACCATTTGCACTAAGCCTCGGCTGAGTCTCGAGTCTCGAGTCTCTGTTGTTGTCCTTTGCCTCTTGCCTCCTGCCAGGGCAAAGCCATTTAATTTGATCATTACAAAACTATCAGTGGAGCTCTTGGCAGGGCGTGTGGAGCCGCATTTGTTTCTGTTTCTATTGCATAATGTGCTGCTATTATTATTACAGCCAAGAAACATTTGAATTATTCATAGATGTAACACACGACCCAATTGTCGCAAGGCGCATGCATTCATTTATATGGATTTTCTTACACTGCTGTTGAGATTAGAGGGTATGCGAGGTATATGGGTTATGGATTTGAATATGTTTATAGGGTTGGGCTCTTGGAAGTGTTTCATTAGTTTACTAGTGCATAAAATAGATATTAAAAATATAATATTCTGCTAACTGTTTACTCTTCTTAAAAAAGTAAACTACTAATTACTATCGCAATTTCTATATAAAATATAAATAATAAATATTAATAAATTATAAAATTTAAGAAGTAATTATTTAATATAATTATAATTGATAAACATTTTTCACAACGCTGCCTCAATTACCTTTACGTACCCCACGCTTATGCTGTTATTTCGCCACTACAGGGTATCGCCTAGTTGACTCAAGCTTTTGGCTCTTAAATTATAGTTCTACTATGCCTACGTCTAATTCCCGCCTACGTCTTATCGTCTTGCTCATTTACATGCGAAATTTATGCCTGAGATTTTGGGCGTGTGTGGAGGAGTTTTTGTAACGCATTTGTTGACATACACAGACGAGCACAAGGTATATAAAAAGAAGAAAAAATAAGCAAAAAAAAAAAAGAAAAAATAAAAATAAAACCGAATTGAATTGAATTGTTTATTTATGCCAAACAATTTGGGGAAAGGATTGCAGACAGGTCCCGCAAAAGGCAAGGGTTACCAACGTGCGTACTCGCACACGGAAAGCGCGACGTCTATTTTAGATGCTCGCTCTGCCATTTTATGCTTATATATATATATGTATCTGTATCTGTGTAGTATATGTTCCCCCACACTTTGCCAGCAATTTGTTATGCCACGCATGCTGCTCATTTCATTTGTAGTGAGGGGCGTTGGGCGTGGCCGCCTGTAGGTGTGACTGCAGAAATTGTAGCTACAAATGAAGTGAAATAAGCAAAGGCAAAGGCAAAAGCAAAAGCAGCCAACAAACCAACGGTCGGAAGCAGCCATCACCGTCCCCAATTCCCCCTCCCGAATCTCCTCCCTCCTCCTGCCAACTTCAACTTCAACCCCGTCTCTGGGTCTGCCCGCGACTAAGCCAAAAATTATGCGTTACTCGAGCTTCAGCTTGGCTCTTGTTGTCATCTCATCGTCGTGATGGGCGTGGGCACCACTTTGATAAACACGGGGCGTAGTTAGTCGGTTTCCGGCAGACATTTAACCAGGCCCAGAGACTACACATGATATCAGCAAAGACTGTTGTTGGGTGCTCCAGCTCGCGTTAGCTGAGAAGTCTTAGTTCATGATTGGTGGAGAGTTTTTTCTTGCATTCGATTCTCAACAGTTGTTTGAATACGTGTACTAAGAATACTTTTAGAAAGTCATATCGTTTGCTTATTTTAAAACAAATTTCTTTGATGATTGCAGAAGAATTCTATTTAAGTATATAGTTTTCTTAACTTTTATTTAGGGTCAGTTCATGAATGGTGGTGTGTTTTTCTTGCATTGAATTTTCAACAGTTGTTTGGATACTTTTATATCTTTCTATATAAATTATAGTTTTTGTTATTTATATTCATAATATTTTTCTTTTTTTTTAAAAAACAGTCAACATATTTCTTTTAAAATTGAAAAGTTAAAAGACAGTTGGCACTAGAATTTTAATTAAAATTATTATCAGTGTTATCTAAGTACCAAGAATATGGTAAGCAAACAGTATTTGTCGCAAATGATAGTTCTGAATGACAATAGAACTTTCAGCATTGTTTCATCATTTATTTCAATTTCTTCTCCTTATTTTTTCTTCAAAAGACTTTACCATATTCTTTCACCAATTTAATTATACTCGGTTTCTTTTAATCCTCATAGAGTAAGCTTTTTAACTAGTTCATTTTAAATGCCACCTATATTGGCCACCAACTCCCCGGAGATCAGCACGCGATCTGCCCACACAAAATGTGGCCACACCTCTCAAATGGTCAAGTTTAATGTTTAATTTCAATTTTAACGCCGCTGTGGCTCATAAATTTCCAAAACTAGTCATTAAAAAAGCCCGAAAACTAAAGCGCACCTCCACCCTCCCCCTTTCTTTTGGGGGCAGCTTTGTCCAGCGTTCGCCAGTTAAGAGTTTTGCATAAATTAAATTAATTTTTTATACTCTAACGTTTTGTTTTTTTTTCTTTTTTTCATTTTTTTTTTTGGTTTTCATTTCAAATTCAAACTAAATGACGGCGTCATTTGCATACAGCCAAAGAGACAACAACAATAGGGGGAGGGGGCTCTAGTTATATATATAAATTTTTTTTTCTTTGTTAGGGGTGTTACGTCGTCGTCAACTATTTCAGCGCCTATGATTAGCATAAAACTTTGCACAGGTTTTTTGTGAATTTGTTGAAAAAATAATTGCGGCATAAATTGTGGTAAATGTTTACGGCGTCGCTTCGTTTTAGGTTTAGTCTTGTTGTGTGAATATTTTGGACATTTTATAGTTTTTGGTTGTCGGGCATTTAACTGATTAAAAAAAATATTGTTTATGCTGTCATTTAAATGTGCATATTTAACAAATATTTATTAGTTGTTCATATTTATGCAAATATTAAGCCGCCAGTTAAACAAGAACATGCCAGGCCACATATATATTTTCACAAGCTTCAGAGTATCACGTGGCTTATTGTGAAAACCTGGTCGAACTATCGCACGGGTCCTGGCTGCAGTCGCTTTTGTCACCATGACACGGCGTATTTGCACACATCCTGTCCGCCCAGTGTGTCTGACTGTCTGTCTGTCTGTCTGTCTGTCTGTCAGTGAATCAACATGCGCCTCAGTGAGCTTCTGTTTCAGGTTTTGTAATTAAGAAAAGTCATCAAAGTCAACAACACGCTGACTGACTGACTGACTGACTGCCTGACTACCGCCCGACCCTGCCCGGATACCGGTCCACCCGCTCGCCTATTTGTTGTCAACATTATCAGAGCTCCCTCTCAGCGCTACGTGTATGTCACACTATTCGACTAGGCGGCCATCCCATCCCCCAACCATTGGCAACCCATTGAGAGCCCATTACAGCCCCAGTCATTTCCTTTTCGCTTTCATTGTAAAACAAATGTCACGCCTGACGTCTCTCGTCGCTCGCCTCCACTCAACTCATCTCATCGCATTCCCATCTCATTCTCATCTAATGCGTTTAATGAAAAAGGTGTTGATTGTTGACAGTTGTCTCTCATAGTCGCTGCCGTTGTCTCTCCGGGCGATAACTTGAGCCTCGGATTCCACGGCATTTTATCTGTCAGTTGACAAAAGTCACCGTGAAAGTTCCCAGTCGGAGGAGCTGGTGAAAAATATTTGTTTGGTTTTAGTTTGACTTGCGATGCGAAATTGAAATAAATTTGTTTGTTTATATTTTAGTTGATACACTTGCCACACTTAGCCCCGAGGAGCTGTCACCTTAAACTTTGTCATTTAATCCCTGAAAGGACCAGACTTAAACTGTAGCAAAAGTATTGAAAACATTGCTTGAGTTATAGAGCTGTTCAAACTATCCTGAGCAGTTTGTCCCAGTTGCTACTTAAACGAAAGCAGCTTATTTTAAATAAAACCATTTATTTTAGTAGATAATCCCATTACAAAAATCAATTTATTAATCTATGAGCTGGACATCTTGCAAATACACAAAAGCATTTCAAATCCAAATGCACTCAACTGGCATTTTATATTTAAATCATTTTTTTGATTGGCTTATAAAATGCATAAAACGAGCTAATTAACAAAAACTAAACATTACATTTAAAATAGCTTAATTAAATGCTTTTAAAAAGAAATCCATTTATTGAAAGCACGCCAAATAAATGTTGTCAAATGCGTAAATAACTTTTGTTTGATATACTTATTTTAATTCGAAAATTTAATAGGTTTCCTTTTTTGTTATAGGTTTCATTTGTGGAGACTGAGATTATTTTTGAAATGACAACAAAAATAAACTGAATTTAAAAATAAAAAAATAGTAGATTTTCTATGTTTTTCTAAACTGACATTAATTTGCGCTTGTTACACAACAAAATCATTCAACTGACAATCGGATGTCATTCACATATCTATTATCGTATGCATAAAAAGATGCAATGCCGCGGAAAAAAATAAACAGCACACTGCATTTCCATCATCATCAAAGCCGAGAATGGAAATGAAAACAGCGAGTGGGCGGAGCAGGCGCCTGACCCACTGCACTAGCCAGAAAAAACAACAGCAACAACAAGCAGCTTGTGGAGAAAGAAAGTGAAAGCAGCTGGCTCCCAAAATGCAAAATGCAAAATGAGCGCTCAGAGAACATAATCATTATCATAAAAAATAAGTAGAGTGCGGCGAAATGATGTTGGGGAACTAAGTGGAAATAGGCAGCATGGCAACAAAATAATAATTTGTGCACATTTGGCGCAGTGATATGCGTTGCCACGCCCACAAACAGCACGCCTCTCCCTGCCTGCCTGCCTGCCGCTGACAATGGGCGACAAATTACATGCAAGGCGAAATTTATTGCAAAAGCAAAAAGGAAAAAGGAAAACTGGAAAACAAGCAGCAACAGAACTATGCAAAATACGTCGCACTGAAAGTGACAATGTTTTCGTACAATCCCCCCCCCCACCCCCATCCCCTGCGATCCTGGCGTGTGTGTGATGGATGGAGCTCAACTTTATGACATGCAGCGAACATTCACCAACATCCCCCACTGTAACTTGCCTTCACTTCCGTCCCCTAACCCCCGCCCCCCCCCCCCCACGCTCTGCCCCCACAAAGATCAGAGACAAATTTGTGCTGTTGACTAAAATATTTGATAGATGTGTTCGTTAGTAAGCCCCCCCGTCCCGCTGATTGCACAAGTGCGAATTACGTTTTAAGACTGCCTAGGATATCATTTTTTTTTTTTTGTGTTTTTTTTCCATTTTTTGTTTTTCGCTTATCCTGGCCAGTTTATGGCTTTTTCTTCGGCTAAATTGATTATTTATTCAAATTTTTTTTTCGCATTTGGGTTTTGTCTTTTGTTGTTGCATGCTACATGATGGATATGCTGAGGTCCATACGTGTGTGTGTCAAGGAAGGATAAGTTGCAACCAAAAGGTAACAAATTGAGGTCGAAAAAAAATGGGGTAAAAACAAGAACGCAAAGAAATGTTTAAAATAAGGCGTTTATTTGCATATTTTAAATGAGTAAATGGCTTGAAATGGGCGAGTCAATATGTAAATTTATTATATTTATACAATAGGCTATTTTAAAAGATGATTTATGCCTGAAGATCTATAAATTTGGTTGCCTTTTGTGTGCTCAACGATTGAAATTAATGGATATTCCAAAAATGGCTTGCCTAACACAAAAGATGATTTCAGATTCCGTAATTTAAATCAACTTATGCCCTGCAGCTATTTCTTTTTCCAAAAATGCCTATGCCCGTTCTTTAACTCTTTAATAAATCAAAGTATTTAATATAAACTCAAGCTCATTCTTATATATACCAATGATTTTCTATTCATATAAGACGTGTGCACTTTGAGCTATATTATGCAAACTATATCCTTTCTCACGCTCTCTGTGTGTAGTTTCACTGCTGCTTGTTATCTTTCGTGCAACCGAGACACAAACAGGCCAAAAGGCAAACTATACGCGCACCTGGACGGGCAGGCAGGAACAGGACCAAAGCCGACATCCGAAACAGAAGTTATTCAGCTGTATTCAAAGCGGGCCAGAATGGTGGGGGAGGGGGGTTGCGCATATGTTTTGCCAAGTTTATTGAAAAATATGCGCTGACAGGTAATATGTCAATGCGTGGGATTTGCCAAAGTGCTAACGTCGCCTCCGCAGCATCATAATAGACTCGCTGCAGGAGCTGCAGGAGGGGGCGGGGCGGCGGGAGGAGCTTTGCTCGGGGTATGGGATATGCAAACGCCGGCATCAAGCTGTTTGCTTTCGCCCTCAAGCCATGTTCTTAAGCCAAAGAAAATATGGCAGCACTCAGATGAAAACCTTGGCAAAAGCCAGCAAGGATAAGGTTAGGTATTGTGGATAAAGAGGGTGGTGACGAGGGGGGGGGGGCACGGTTGTGGGTGCGAAGACTGCAGTTCTGTCTTTCATGATTTATCGCCATCAAATTGAAAATTGAGTGCCTGACATTGTGGCACAGACGAGCAAGCATTAATATTGAAAAAGTAAAATGTGGAAAACAAAAAAAAAAAACAAAATGGATTTTCACTTACCGTAAAGAGACAACTGGCCACACAGACAGCCGCCCAGGAGCCGACCCAATAGCGGAGCACGGTTCGCTCCCGTTCCGGAAAGAACATGGCGTGACACGGCGCGCCACAATCATGCAGATCCTGCAAAGAAAACCCAATTGAATGGAAATGGAAAATGGAAATGAGTTAGTCAAACGGCTCAGCGGAAATTAATATTCTATGGTGCGTAATTAATTGGGCTCACATTAAAGGTTAGCAGGCGAACCTAGATGAGAGAGAGAGGGAGAGGGAGACAGAGTTTGGCAAAGGAGAGATTGTTCAAATGCCGCAGAGCAACTCTTTATCATTATTTAATCATTTTAAGCCGCTTGGCAAAAGCAATTGTTGAATGTAATAAAAAGCTAATTATAATTTTTATAATATTGAGTTTTTTCCCTCAACTGTTATTCATGGCATTTGTATATATACCCTGTATCCATAAAATGCATAAAATAAAATAAGGCCAATTTTTGTAAATGTTAAGATTAAATGAAACATGAATCAATAGATTATTGTATGAGGGACATTTCTTTTATTTGAATGTACCTCTATTCTGTATATATATATACATCTATTTTTCTGTCTCTATCACATTTCTTTCCCTTTTTGCTCACTTTTTTCTGTATTGAGTACAGGGTATTTACTAATCGATGACGACTAGTAAAATTATATTTGCCTATATTTAATAAATATGAAATTAATATATATAATTTTTAATTCCCAACTTATTACACATATTTATTACAGAAATAATTCACAGGATATATTATAAGAAATACATTTTAAATTAAAATAAAAAGCGTATTTAAATTTATGAATCATAAATTGCAAGGTGTTAATATTTCTATTTTTTTATTCGTAAGTATAGAATTTATATATCTTATACATATATATTTATTATTCATTATTTAATTTCTTAAGCTCGTTTTTTAGTTAACTCGAACTATTTAAAATCTTTATGGGTGGCCAGTAAAAATCTGTTTCCGACTCAAATCAGAGCTTTATGTTACGCATCCGATTTCATTCTAGTTGCAAATTCGCATTTCGCTGTGGATTATAATTTTTATTTGAGCTACTTTAGCCCGAAACTGCAGGCAATTTAAAGGCCCTTCCGCTGTTGCCGATGTTCAGCCTGCCGACTGAAAAAGTTGGCGTCGCTTCTTGTTTTATGTTATTGCATGTGCCGCAAATATGCGTAAATATTGCCAAGCCGCCCTTTGCACTGGCCCTGCCCTCTGCCCCCAGCCCTCGGCTGGCTGGCTGACTGACTGGCTGCCTGCTTATCATTAACATCATTATATAAAATTTGTTGCCGGCTGCTGTTGTTGTGCTCACTTATTTGGGGCCTGAGCTCGCGCCAGATAAAACGCGTTTAAGGCGACGACGACGACGGGGACACGCCCCCCTTTGCCCCCCTTCTGGCCGACTTTCAGGCGTAAAAAAAACGCAATTTGCGCCGCTAACCTAACGATGATTGCCCCGAGTGAGGAGCGGGACAGGCCAGCAGAGCAGGCTGGAGAGGAGGATCAGCGGGAAGCGCCTTTTAAATTTTTAATGGGCAACTTCAAATAATGCGCAGGCCGAGCCCGTAAAATTTTGGGGTTGCTCTTTGACAGAGCGACTGCAGCGTCTACCCGCAATCCCCCCCTCCTTCCCCCACCAAACTGGTTAGTTTTTGTTTTCCTTTTGGCGTTGGCTTTAGACCATCAACAGACAGGCAGACGGAGTACACCTCCCGCTCCAGCATCCAGCAACCACTGTGGGGCTTTGGCTGCATGTGAAATGAGTTCAGCGTCGAGTCGAGTTGAGTCTGTTGCGGAGAGATGCGTGAGGCAAACATTTGCAGATGTGTCGAGAGATCTGCATCAGATGCAGATACATTTCGTATTCGCAGTTGCCAGTCAAGAATTTTTGCAATGTTTGTTTGCCTTTCTCTATCTCTCTCTCTCTCTCTCTGTGTGTGTGCGTGTGCGTGTGTGCGTGTGTGGCTCTATCTAAAATTCAAATCTCTTGTGGTTTACACACTGCCTTAACGGGCGTTGTTGCCGCTTTTCACAATGCACAATTTGCGGGGTTGTTTGACAGTGTTTTCTGTTTGTCGTTCCGTTCCTGTGTCCGTGTGGAGTTCAAGGCTGCAGCCCCGGGCGGGTTTGGCATCCAAAATAATCTAAATCGTAATATCATTAAATTCCATTCATTGCCTAGAGTTGGCAGGCTGACGAATTGCGCAGCCAGGCCGAGCACTTCAGGGTTGCAACAGCTGCAAATTGTACCTTTTGCATGCAGTTGGGCTTTCTTCAGTTTTGTTTGTGGTATCTTTAATGAACTACTCGGCAAGACAAACAGACGCCTCTTCTATGGCCAATTAAAGCACGAGAGCTTGTGGCATACAACTTCGTGCGGCAACAGTTAGAACAAAAGCCCAAAAGACAACGTTGCCCAAAGGAGTTACAACAGCAACAACAGCAACAACAACAACAACAACGACAACGAAGACTAGCACACTGACCACAACAAAAGCCCTGGGACTTGCACACTGCATTGTTAGGCCTCCGTCTGGGTCTACTATGCCCGCATCTCACCGTTCACCGTTCACCGGCCCCGTGCCCCCGCCCCGTCCCCGCCCCGCCCCCTTTCTCCAGTGCCTTGGCTAGTCCGGCCATTGTTTTCGATTTTTATGAGGCATGTATAAATAATTGCGCCCAAAGGCCGCCGACATAAGTTTTCATGCCGGCCGCGTGGACGAACAACAGCAACAACAACAACAACTAAGACGCCAAGCGACTAAACTGGGCCCGTTGCCCGCTGCCACGCCCATGCCCTTGCGCCCTGGCAACGCCCTGGCGTCGCCGACCACTGCAACAAAACATTTTCCTTCTTTTTGACTGCCGGCTACAAATAAAATAACAAAAAATGGCAGCAGGCTGCAGGTATGAACAGCATTTAAGGAGTTTTTAATTTATTATAAATAAATTTTATGCCTGGCAAGTTGCGACCGTATGGGGGGAAGGGGGCAGAACAGGTAAGGTACTCAGACTGCTAGTTGGAATATTGGGGGGCGTGTTCTTGATGAGCAGCCTGCAAATTATTATGGCCAAAGTCGAAAGTCAGCTCAAAGGCGAACGCACACTGACACCAAATGCGTCAGAAATGTGTTGAAAAGATTAAGTGGCAAATTGGCGTTAAACATTTTGAAAGAATTATTAATAAAGTTTAGTGAAAGAAATAATAATAAAATGCATATAGTGCGAGCACAATAAATTGATGGTAATGAGTTTTTTATGATCGTATTCAATAACTTTATTAATTGTGTATGTGGGAAAATTAATGTAAGCAGCTTTTAGTTTCATCTTATTTTTATGTGTATTATTTCATGTTCTTTCTATCTTATTTATATTTTTATTTATTTTCTATCTGATTTTCCGTATCAGAATATTCACTACTATTTTTAAAAGATTTAAATTATTTGAAGAGAAATATAAGTTGTGTAAATGTACTCAGTATTTATAACCACGAGTGAAATAAGTTAAGAATTAAAAAGAGAGAGCCCTAAAAAATATGTTTCAATTACACCGACCTCAGAATCTAATGCTAGTCTATAGCATTAAAGTCATAACTTCGAAAATAAATTCCAAGCGCTCTTTGAACTCCTTTCACAATTGAACTTCACAATATTTGTGCCATTCCAAGAAAAATAATAACATTAGAGCCACATTAAAGAAACGTGCGACAGTTGGCCAAAAAGTGTTAATGGCACAGGCTCTGACAGTTTTAGTAGACGCACGAACGTTTTTCGAAGCAATTAAGATAAAATATCTTTATGCCAGACAATGTGGTCATAAAATTTCATTCTACGAAACCTTCTAAAAACAGAGCAACGCAACAACAACAAATACAATACAAAAAAGCTTCACAAGTGGCGTTGAAAGTTTGTTGCCCACTGTAGGCGAAAAAGTTCATCTGTGGAGAATCCAACTGCAGGCGTCAGCCACAGATTCATCATTCACCAGGGCCCGAGTTCGAGCCAAATCCAGAGACAACCCTCGACAGCGTTAATGATAGCGTTGGCTGTGTGTGTGCGGGTGTGTGTGTGCGGGTGTGTTTTCGGGGGTGTTGCTGACGTTGTTAAAGTCAAAATAGTCAGACAGACAGACAGGCAGGAGGAAGAGGCCTGGCAGCAGGCCGAGAGGCAAAAGATCTGAAGCATCGAGCGGACGTTGCCAATGTGCAATTCGATTGTCCTGAGGGTTGATTTTCGGGGCAGGAGAAGATGTGCCTGTTGTCTCGCCGTTGTCTGTGTGTGTGTGTCTGTGTGTGTGTGTGAGCTGTTCCTGCTGGCCTGCCTGATGTCTGGCATGTCCTTGGGGGCGCCGCCGCGTCGCACTTGAAACAACTGGCAAGGACAACAGGAAACAGCCCGTGCTGACAACAAAACATGCATTCGAGCATTGAATAACATTTCGAACCAAAAATTGAAATTCAATAACGCAACCGGAACGCACACACACAAAGCCAAGACGACATTCAAGTCCGACAAGTCTTAACGGGCAATTTTTGTACAGGAAGTGGCAACAGCAGCCGGATATGCAGGACAGGGCTCAAACGGGGGACACAAAGGGCCACAAAGTGTTAAGCGCGGTTGGCCAAAACGACAGAAACAGCAACTAAAACCGAAGAATCAAAAGCGCTGCTCATAATTTATTAATATTATCGGTGATGGCAACCACAGAGAGCCCCCCACCCCCTTCGCCCCTCTGAAAAAGCTCAAAGACAAAGTTCGGGGCCGCACAAATTACACATGTCGACACTTTATTAAGGACACTCGGAGCTGAACTGTGCCCGGGCCTGGGCCTGGACCTCGGCAAGGGTTCAACATTTCGATGGCATATCAAAAAACATTTGCTTTTTGCGGTCCCTCAACGAGCTGATCCCGAATCCGCCAGCACCGCCGGCTATAAAATGTCGACCCGTCCATATGTTTGCCGCATTAAAATCAAGGAGGAGGTGCCGCGGCAACAACAACAGCAACAACAACTGCAAAAAAACAGGCGCGCGTTTTTTATTTCAGATTTCCCTTTTGTCTTTTATTCTCTCGCAAAAGTTGGCAGCCCGTCCACTTTGTTGTTGCTTAACCCTTTCATGGCCAAATTGTTGAGGCAACATACAAATTATGCCCACAGCGATGAGGAGCGAAATAAAGCGAAGAACAAAAATTGCAAGCGGAATGCGCAGAGAATGAGAGATATACATATATATATATATATATGTATATTTAAAAGAGGCTGAGCCGTTTACAGGGTATCCGAGCCTCTTCGGCTCATGTAAATGCAAATGCTTGGGGTTACCAAGGGAGTGCAATGCCACGGAATTTATCGGGGGGCTACTCGGGCACATATCGTGTAATTTTAATGGAAATTTATAATGAGCGACGGTTTAAAATTTATGTAGCCAAAGGTGACACAGCACGCAAATTAAGGTTGATGGGTAGATTTTAGGGCTGGGTAGGAGCCCAGGCCCTCCAGGCTATGTGAATGTTGTCGGGTCGTTGTCGTTGCTCGAATGGAAAAGGGAAAAAAGGGAAAACCGAAAACGCAAGGTGTCGTAAAAGGGCGCACGGAATTTATTCATACTTCAGCACAAGCTCAAATATTTCATCTTATTTTTTTTTTTTTAATTGCGTATGTTTGGATTGGATGACCACGTAATTAGCTATTGAAATTAACAGCAAAAGGGGTTTTGAATATGAATTAGGGGACAAAAAGATTAAAAATACATACATATGTATTAAGGGATTAAGAAGCGAGTTTAAAATGAATAATTAATTTCGTATGCATATGAAATAAACAAATATTGCGCATAAAGATAATCTAATTTTTATTTATATACATAATAATATTCAGTTCCCCTTTGTTTTGTCCTCACCATTTTCCTAGATCCCCATGCAAACTTCAAGCCAAGTTGACTTCCAAAAGAGCATTCTCGAACGCTTACAGCACAAATCTCAGTTAATGCCAACTAAATGCTAACAACTTAAAACCAACTTAAAACCGACTTAAAGAGCTATACTTACATACCATATACTGCTCACATATATACACAACATACACCATATACCATGTATAATGCTCGCCCTAAAGACTCCGGCAAATATTTATCGGATCGCTTAACATGCGACGCACGTTCGCAGCGGGCGGGGCGAGGCGCTGCACGAGGCATACAGAGAGGGACAACGTGACGTTGACACTCATGCCACATGGCCACTATCCAGTTGCCAGCGGTCATAGTCACGCAGCTGACGCACAGCAGCAGCAGCAGCAGCAACAGCAACAACAGCAACAACAAGAGCAACATGATAACCCACATAAAGCAGCACAAACCAATCATCCAGAAACAGGCTTCAACTTGAACATTAACCCAAAACAAATTAAACAATTTGTTGCATTAAACAAGAAAAAAGCTGGAGAGAAATTGCATCTAATGCTTGCCGAAGTTTAAATACTCTTGCAGACATATCACGAAAGAAAACTAAATTTATAGCTAATTGTTGAGAGGCATTTGATGAGGAAAATAAAATATTATAAATTCGAATTAATAAAATATTTATAAAAAAAAGAAACTATTTATCTGAAATTTTATTTTATTTTACAAAGTGTTTAACTAATTACGTATTGAGTATTAATTTAGTTAATATTCGATATACAACAAAAACAAAAGGAAATTTTTTTTATACGACACATTTTTTAAATGGGAACTATTTGTTTCAGAAAGCCGTCAATGATAAATTTGTTCTCCAAGGTAATTCTTGTTAAGATATTATGAAACACAAAACAGTTTATTATTATACAAAAACTCAATTCCCTTAGCGATTGTTCCTAGCTTGATAACTGTATGTTATAGATGTCTACTCCAGTTACCTTTGCTTTGCTAGGAGCAAAAAGACGAATTTGTGAATTTCTGATAAAGAAAGCTTGAAACTGAGAATTTAACTAGAAAAATGTCTATATCTTCTTAGCTCGATCAAAAATATATATACTTCTTCTTTAACGTCTTACACAATGCCCAATAAAATGACGATACCCTGCAGAAAAGTATCGAAAACAACTACAGCCTGGCCGTAACTGTAAACGGCTGGCAACATGCACAGGCGCAACATGTTGCTGACGCAATGTTGCCAAAGCAGCTCAAAGACTTTGTTGCTGGACGGCAATTGATTTCTGGCTGAATGTTTAAAGTTCTGGCAGCTTTCACAGTGCTGCCACGCAGGTGCAGATGCTGCTGCCGGTGCTACCAGCTCAAACCTGAACCTGGACTCCTGGCACGTTTCCATGTCTGCTGCGCTGACATTGACGCTGGCAGCGACGGCAACGGCAACGGCAACGGCAACAGAGACGGCGACGGCGACGGCGACTGAGACGTGGGCAGGCTGCAAGCGCAGCAATTTTCGATTTGACATTTTGGCAGCTCTCTGTCTACTTTTCTAATTGCATTGCGAGAGGGGGCGGCGGAATGAGTTCTCTGCTGCTTGGGGTCGAACTTTGGACACGCTTCGCTAAGCTGCGTCTTGTGCATAATTTGACATATTAATTTTAAGTTGGCTGTCATGAGGCATTTTCCACGAAATGACAACAACTAATGAGCGGCAAAGTAACAGAAAATTCACTGTTTCTCACATTCCCCCTGCTTCTACCCTACCCGGGCTTTGTAATCATGCTGGCCCTAAACTGTTTCCATTTCGTTTTTTTTTTTTTTTTGGCCACATGTAGCGCAGCCCGTCAACGCAATCGCAGTTGGTGGCACTTTCTTTGAAAATTGTATTCAGCTTTCCTTTGTGCCATGCACTCTGTAGTCTTGATTCTATTTAAATGCTCTTATGCTCTGGTTCAGACATTTACGTCAACTTTTCCTCCATTTCCATTCGCTTTGCGCTTTGTCTTCGCTTTGCCTTCATTTACCCCGCTTGATTCTTGCTGCAGCTCAGAGGCGCATAATTTAATAAATTTATGAAATTTAATAGACAGGAACGTGTTCGGTGGCCACAAATTTGTGGTGGGTCTTGAAATTTATATGCCAGCTGGAGCTGGAGCTGGAGCTGGAGCCAGAGCTGGTGCTCGAGTTGGAGCTGAAGCTAAACTCAGGGCAGCTGAGTGGGCGTGTCGATGCGTTGCAGTTGTGTTTGTCCGTCCATGAAAATGATTATACTTAAGCCGTGGATAGAAAAAATCATTCTTAAAGACTTGCCAACCAAGGTAAAGAAACAATGGGCACTAAAGCTGTAGCCATTCAGACGTTTTTCTTTTTTTATGCATATCCGTCTGTTGTCCACTCTATTATTTTTTTAAAAATTTATCAAACTATATTTTTTTTTGACTGCATTTTTTTTAGCTGACGCCAATTTGTATTTATTTTGTACTTTTGTGTCTGTCAACCCACATTTAAACAAGGTTGTCGAAAAACTTAATAAAATATCTTTAAACAATCTGCCACTGTATAAACCGGTTGGCAGTTTACAAATTATCTAGATTTCAAGATAGTCGCACAAAACGATTTGACAATTAATTCATAATTAATTCACAACTTAATCAATTCCTTCAGTTATTTTTAATCTGATTCAACACGTGTCCCATAATCAATTTAGTCTTGAATAAATATCTGCCGCTCTCATTTCATGTCATATTCCATAGCACCCATTGTTTTAAAAAATGTTTAAGAACAATTTAATTAAAACAATTATTTTTTACAGTTGATTCGAAATATTAGTTAAATAAAAAATAATTATTTAAAAAAATAAATTTATAAGCGATCAGGAACTTATTCTTAAGAATTATTCCAATAAAAAAATATTAAAAAACGTAATTGTTACAATTTCTTAAACGCCTCAGAATCTGACCAAGGCCCATATCAACGGCAGTTTTTAGCGAGTCTTAAGCGCAGCTTCAGAGCCAAATAATTTCCGCCATTAGGCATACGACACGCTCCACTCATTGGACTTTGTCAAAGAGCTGTTTAGCTGAAACGGTAATTTCGTAGTGTCGCCGTATCGGCTAACAAGCGAACGGTCCACTTTTAAGTGAAGCCCCTCCCCCTCCGCTCGCTACAGGAACAGCAGCAGCTACATCGAAAAAGTCAAGTAGAAACATTGCAGTCGGGTGTAACTGACGACGCTCTACTCTCTCACAGAATCATTAGAGCATAAAACATATGACAACAGTCGACAATTGTTACAGTAATTTTGGAAAATTTAAATTTTTATAATTTATGGGATTTACGGGAGAGGGAGTGCCTAAAAATTGTATTGGTTCAATCTTTAAAGGATGTCACCCGAACAGTCTCTATTGACTCTAGCTCCAAAATTGTGGATCGTTGATAGGATATGAATATGATCGAAGTCAAAAATTCTTTTGTATGACCCGTGAGAGTATACACTTAAAATTTCAATTTCATTGCACAAACCCAATATACTCTTTTTACACTTCGTGAACGAGTATAGAAATATTACAACAATTTGCATGGGGCTGCAGCCTGTTACTGTTACGATTTTGTAGGCAGCAGCCGAAAGCAGCCGAGTTGCAAGCTGAAAAGATGCAGATACGCCACAAGAGCCGAGCTGACTAACGGCACAAAGTGTGCGGCACACAGATGCATCGACAAAGATGCGGCTCGGGATGCCAGCGATGTGGCGATGCGGCGATGTTGCACCAGCGCGAACAGTTAGGCCGGGGGCAGGCGCTGCTTTAAGCCGGTTCCTCAATAATAATTACAAGAACAACAACAGCAACAGCAACAACAACAAGTTATGGCAGGTGGCCACGTTGAGGTTGAAGACGAAGGCGCAGATTTTTGCCCTGCCAGGTAAAAGTGAACAAAGCGTCGCGCCTGCCAGGCTTTCCTATTGTGAATGACCATTCGTAGCTGTGATATAATGCCCAAAATTATATATCATTTGAATAATAACGCATCAAATTACGTAAAAATGCCATATAATCGATATGACAGCTACACAAAGTGTTAGGGTCTTGAACGCCAGCAAATGAAAGATGATCGTCGGTTGCAGTTTTGGATGGATGAACGCTCCGAATGAATGGATGGATGGGTGGAGTGCCAGCCAAAGTGCATTGACATGTTGGCAGTGAGAACAGTTGAGAAATTTACTTTAAAGGCTTCTTTGATTTATAGCTTTGTCATATTCGTCAGCTAAAGTCATTTTTCTTTTCATTTCAACTTTTAATATAATTGATTTTTTTCATATAAATATAAATGTACTCTCATTAAATGGAAAAATATTTTAATATACTTATGTATATATTTAAACTTTAATGCAAAAATATCCGTGCACTTTGACACTTGGTCATTTTTATTTTCATTTCTTTGATTTTTTTCATAAAATATAAATGTGCTCTCATTAAATGGAAAAATATTTATATATATTTTAAATTTGAATGCAAATATGCCCATTGTGCACTTTGCCAATTATGAGAGTAATTTTTTATTTTCATTTCTATTTTTAATATTATTGATTTTCTTCATTGGCATATAAATGTACTCTCATTAAGTATACAAATATTTATATTTTTTTAATTTAAACTTCAATACAAAAATATCCATTGCCTTGTGGCACTTGCACTGTTGACCCTTTGGTTGAAAGCGCTCTTAGCTTGAAAGTCACGTAAATAGTGCAAATTGTATTTCCGATTCGAGGCCTTCTTATTTTGCATTTAGCCTGGGAAATGACACTTGAACCGCCAGCTGCATTTCACATGCCACAGATGCGCAACACTTGCCACTTCATTGGCCGACATCGATAGCATTGAATCGGTTGAAAAGCGCACTCGAACCGCGATATGAATGCCAGTGTGCGGCACTCCTTTGGGCATCTGCTCATGAATATGGCAGCAAGTATCTGGGGCTGAGAGGCCATTAACTAAAAGCCTCCACTCTGGATATCGGACTGTGGCATGGAAAAAACATTTACTGAAAACTATTTGCAACAATTTTTCACAGTCGGCTGCCATAATTTTTCACACAGCCCAACAAATGCTGCTCCACAGATCTGAAGCTCAATTTTTTTTTATATATATATATATACTTTTTTTTGTTATCATTTCTTTTTTTTTCAAGAGAATCTCTTGCGTTGCTTTTATTTTAACACTTTAAGCGCTGACGTTTAGGGCCGGGGAGAGGCCGCAGCGCGATAGCCCGACTGCATTTTCATTTCCATTTTTCGCTACACTGGCGAGCGCTTTGTAATCAACAGAGTCGGGCTCCGCAGCGAGTCTCGGCTGCATCGCAGATACAGATACAGATACACCACAATTTATCTCACAGTTTGCAGTCTAAACAAAAATGACTGCCGGCCCCGGTTGAACACGGTGCTGGTCGGGTCTGTCTGCTGTGGCCATAGGGAAGTTACGCTGCTCAGCAGCGGTTCATCGGCTCATCTCCTGCCAACCCATTTGCCATGTCCGCATCCGCATTCGTTGCCCCCCCTCCCCTACCCTACCCTTACCCCTTCCCTTTTCCCATTCCCTCATCACCTTTGCTCCAGCGGCGACAGCGATAAATGTTTTAGCATTTCAAACACAAACTACAAAACTCTGAAATATACAAATGATTTCGTATTTATTTCAGCCAAGTTCCAAGTACCTCCAGCACAGAGCCCCTGATCCACAATGCTTCCCGGCCTAACGATGACAGCGACACTGTCCGCGTTCCCGCCGACCCGGCCCCGCCCCGCCCCGCCCCGCCACGCCCCGCCTCCCCCTGGCCAGCGCCTCTGTCCGACTCTGCTCTTGAGCTTGGCCATGCAATTTAGTGCAAATTTCAGCGGGGTTAGATGCGGGCCGAACTGCATCAGATAGGCGGGCATAGGACATTCAGTGGAGGCTACGCTTTGTTGTGTACACACACTATCCCAAAACCTGAATACTCGAGATCTTCTATTGCCCTTTTGAATGGAGATTTCCTCTTGCTGAATCTGACTAAAGTGATAAAGTCTGTTCAATACTAGATTCATTTTCGGTGGTATCTATCAAAAACTCAACGATCTCAACCATAATTAGAGCTCTAGACTGTGAGATATTAGCGAATATCCTAACTTAAGTAAAGCGTATTTTATAGCACTTGTTACTTAATAATTGAGACCGGGATAAATATTTTTTATATATTTTTTTGTAACTTTATGTAATAACCAGCTACTCTCATATCATACATCTGTTGTGTTTATATATTATTTTTAATCATTTATCATATATATAATATTTCGTTTTTCCAATCCAATAACCAAATCTTATATATTATATTTTACATCTATCATAAAAAAATATCAGCTATAAACATATAAGATATATTATATATTTTTTTATTTTGTTTTAAAGCTGGTTTTAACCTTTTTCCAGTTTCTGCTGCCACTCAAACAATCTCTACATCAGCTATATATTAATATATATATGTTTATTCATAGTTTTCTATCAACTCAGAAGCAATTCTTTCATTACGTTTTCCACACACAAACATAAGCTGCACATATTTTTTCCAGCATCATTCGCAATTTGAACCAATTTACAGCTTAATGAATATATCCACAACACGATCCATAGCTTAAGGGAATGATTTCATGCGACTGCCGCAATACTTAATACTCAGTATGGGACTGGTTCGGTTTGTGGATCTATAGCTGTCTATATATGTATTTATTTGCTGGCCATCGAAATCGCTTCAGAGAAATGTGAGCTTAATGGTGCAGAGTTCGCGTCATCCAACAATTTTCTTTTTTCATCAACAACTGAGAAAATGAGCTGAAAAAAACTGAATAACTGACAACTGACAACTGGCGAGCTAAAAACTCAGATAATGCCGCAACTTGTGCGCTATGCATTTACAATTTTTGCCGCATTTATTTTTATTTATTTGCTGTACAGCATTTTTATTTATTTTTTATTTATTTCATTTTTTTTATTGTTGTTGTTGTTGTTGTTGTTGCTGCTGCTGTCGATAAGCGAAGTGCTCGGTAAGGTCTCTTGTTGGCTTCGACAAACGCTCATTGAATTCGCAACTCGATGGGGCTTTTGGTTTCTGCAGCCTCGCATCAGTTTGGCGTTTCTTTTGTGTCCGCTGATAAATGATTTCGATATTTATAAAAAAAAAAAAGAAAAGAAAAAGAAAAAGCCACCAAAGCTGCGGGGCATCAAATTGCGTCAAAAGCCTGTCAGTCTCATTAATTTTCAGCATGGCCAATGTCGGAGACGAGACGAGAAAAACATTTTAATTCGCATTCAAATGCTTTGTCCGATGCTGCTTCAGCTGATATTCAATTGGTGGAAAATGCCGCTGTCAATGGTGAAAACTATCTTTCAATAAAGGACCGCAAACCAAGCGGCAAGCCTCTGAGCCAGGAAGTGGTTGGATTGGCTCGGATCGAGTCTGTTCTGGTCAGGTCAAGTCAGGTCAGGTCCGGTCCGGTTCGGTCAGGTCAGGTCAGTTCAATTGAGTTCAGGGCAGCTGCCGTGATGAATCAGCATTCGGCATTGAATGTATTGTAAATATGCGGCTTTCAGGCAACATTTATCAGCACTTTTTTTTGTTATGTAAAAAGCCCATTAATTTGAGTAATTGTAGCTCAAAAGCTATGTCTGTCCATGCCCATAGAAAACCTTTAAGAATTAATATAATGGCTAAAAGTCAGCAAATAATAAATTACTAAGCACTTGATATGGGTAAAGCATAAATATATGATTTCAAGAGAAAATTAAATTTAAGATTGTTAGAATCCAAGACCCTTAAAGTTTTAAATTCAGCCTATTATATCTATATATACAAAAATCTAATTTCAAGAAAGAAAAAGAAGCCAATTTGCCGCCTATTAAAGCCCGTTGCCCTTTCAAATAGACTCAGCCTGTGTGTAGCCGTTGAACCTTTCAACTTTAAGCCATTTGTCAACACGCTTCGCATGGGCCATTGGGGTTGCCAGATAGTTATGCAAAAATGCGTTGCCATCCGCACACACACAAATGGGCGCAAAAAGAAAGAGTCAAAACGGGGGAAAACTGGCCAAAGCTGATACTGAACCGAAACTAACCGAATTTCTGGCACTCTCCCACGACCGCAGTCAAAATTTATAGGCAACAGCTAAACCCAACGTCGCTTCACTTGAGCGTGAACAGTGCCTGCCAAACGTTCAACAACAGTCAAAAAAAAAATAAACAAATAAAAACAATGAGAAGTGAAGCTCTGATTGCGTAGCATGCAGAATCCGAAATACAAATCCAACAGCAAGCACTGCTTAAAAACCCAACAGTTTGTTTTAATACCCTGTAAACCCGAGAGGATACAATTCACATCAAATAAATGAAAGAGAAAGTTGTATAAAAAAACTTACTTCAAATCTTTAATTGTCGTGAAGATCTTACTAAATGTTTTTCCCGCAAACTTTCTCCAACTCAATATCAAATTCAAATTCAACCCACAGACTTTCCCCCAAACCCTAAGCTCTCAATCAAAAACTATTTACAGGACATCGCATAGCCCTCAATTCCCTCTCTTTCAATATGAAAAGCAAATTAAGCCGTCAACCAGAACTGAAGAATAGAAAAAAATTTCTGTTTGCGTATTTCGCAATAAAAAAAGTACATAGAAAATTGCAAACCGACTACTGCTGCACCTGCAACAAAGCCACGCCCACATCTGTGCTTTCAAACAACAACAGCAACAGCAACGAAAAAGTGGAAGAAAAAATTTAACAAAATGTTTGTTAGAAATTTGTTCGAGCGCAATTTGCAGTATAGGCCAGAAGAAGGGTGCAGCACGGAATCAAATTTGTGACGCAAACGAAAAGTTTTGCCCCCCCCCCTGCTTGGTAACCCCCTGGCCGACTGTCTAGCCATATTTAAGAGTTTAGATGAGCGCCACGGCAAAGTTGGTAACTTTGACAGGTCCCCAGTCCTCGGAAAATTCGGTTCGGTAATTGCAAAATTTGTGCGACTGGCGCGTTGCAGATAATGGAAACTTTCGGTGCCGAGTTAATGCCACTTGAAATTGTCGACGCTTTAACAGACCAGCAGGGAGGTGTGGGGCTCTGAATAGAACAGGTAACCAAAAGTTTTTATTAAGAAACAACAACTGAAAGTGCGACAGTCGCCAGCGAATTATTTGCGTATTTATGGTAGCAGTTTTGACCCTTTGCTCTGAGTTGCCAACTGGGAACTACGCAAACGGTGCGTATGTGGCTCCCAAAGGGCTAGAAACTTTGCCAATTGGCTTTTGGGCGAAAGCTGCTAAAGTTTCAGTCAGGCTTTACAGTCAGCTTCCCAGAGTGAGGGGAGACTTAGGATCTTACTGGACTTACGCTTGATAGATGAATATTATATTCGTTATATGCACAACGTACCTGTAAGCAAAAGAAAGCAAAAGTTGGATTAGAACTTTAAACTAATTGTAGGTTACGAAACTAGGCAACAACGTTGCAAATACTTAAAATATTGTTTAAATTCGTTATACATTTTTTGGTTATCAATTGATTAGTTTTGAAAAAAAATAATTTTTTATGATTGGAGGTTTTTATTGCCTTTAAAATGTATTAATCACATTCAAGACTTTGTCATTTTTCAGTTAAAAATCGAATTTTGTATTTTTATTTTCTATTTTGCGTTTTGTGCAATTTAAAAAATGTTATATGTTTTCTATAATTATTTTTAATAGCTTATTTTCTAAAAGAGATAATATTAAGATCACAAACAAATTAAATTAATTTCTTTTTAATTGTTCATTATTAAATTATTGAATTTTAAGCTTTAATAAATGCGTCAGCCAAATTAAAAAGTTCAGCAGACTATAGGATAGATTTTGTAAGCTCTGGAAAGAAGCATTAATATCTTTCGATCTTTTAACAAGTAAGCACATGGCAATCAGCTGCTGACAAAATTGAGGTTAGCTGCTCGTCACCTTATTTTATCTGCTTGTAATTTCCATCTCCGACCGCTTTTCTTCTGCCGCGCTTCCCGTCCCTTTTTTCATTCTGTTATCCCTCCATCTGTATGCAGTTGGTAGCATTTCCACAGCTCATTACAGAACCCGCCCCACATTTTTTT
Organism: Drosophila robusta; assembly: GCA_035043565.1. NCBI lineage: Eukaryota > Metazoa > Arthropoda > Insecta > Diptera > Drosophilidae > Drosophila > Drosophila robusta. Next base: position 3,381,352 of record JAWNMW010000572.1, read on the forward strand.
TTTCGAGCACCTTCAGTCTTTACAGTATCCGCCAGCAGCTTTCACCCAGGCGGTGCCAACATACTCCTCCCAAAAGCCAAGGCTCCAAATTGCAGCAGTGGCTGGGCTCCCACTCGTACATATAATTTTGCTGTTAATGCATTTGGAAAGTAGCTGCATAAAATCGCTCAATTTGCTGAGATGCGAGAGAGGAAGTTTTTGGCTGGTGGCCAAGAAACGGCAGCTGGTTTGTTGCCCATTTACTGCCACTTTAACCTAATTTTATTAGCAATAGTACTGTGAAGGGGGTGGCTTGCAGATAGAGCGGTGGGGCTGTAGCCGTTGCCACTTTTACCTGCAGTTGTTAACTCAATTAAGCAACGACCCCAAAACACGGCAAGAGATAAAAATCAAATGTAAAAATAAACCAGGCCCGACGCTGAAAGCCCGTCCAGTCTATGTCCAATCTCACTCTCTCCGTGGACACGCTCGGGACACGGGGCTAGGGGTAAGGGGAAAGGGGAAAGTGGAAAGAGGGAATAAAACCATCCTCACATGCATGTCAAGTGTCTTCGTCTCCGACTCCGTTTGCCGTCGTACATAAAAATCCAATTTTCGTAATTAAAAAAATAAAAGCCGCTCAGCAGCAGCAGAAGAAGAAGCAGCAGCCTGGGGTCTGCTGGGGTTGGCTCTGGACACAGCATAAAAACGAGTCTCATCTCATTAGAGCAAACACACACACACACACACACACCCAGGCAATTCGCTGTTGGCCCCACTCGTCACAGTAGCAAAAACACTTGAGCGCACAAATAAAAACAAAAAACTGGATATTCAGATATTTTCAAATCCGAACCGTGGCGAACTGGCAACCAAAGCAATAATAAAACAAAACACCAAATGATGTAAAATCAACAAAGAGAATTGAACAGCAAGAATTTCGCTTCCGCGCTGCCCTTCACACTTCCTCGCCCCACTAGCCCCACTAGCCCCACTCGCCTGTCGTATGTGCCAAAGCACTTCAAAATCGCATATCATCGCACAGTGGACAAGTGGACGCCATGGACGCCATGGACGCCCAGCCAAAGCTCCAAACTGTGTCGTTAAAACGCTAAGCACGTTTTTAATTATGTTCCACTGAGTGTGCGAATGAAAGAGCGAGAAAGGAAGAGATAAAGAGTCCAGAGTGGCGCCCTTATGAAGTGTGCTTGAAGAAGCAGCTGGAATATCTAAAGTGTCCATAGCTCTGAGTTCACATTTATAATATTAACTCTTAATTTGAAACTCAAATATGTGTCTTAGATCAAATGGTAAATATTTGTCAGTCAATCCATTGTATTCAAATAACTGCACCATATCTATATAAACATTATAAATAATTATCATAGTTTGGTAGACCTAATAGATAGAACTCTCCCTTATATTGTCTAAATTTTAAGCTAACGTAAATTTAAGAATTTTAAAACATTTAATCTAAAAATTTCAAATTTGAAAACATTATTTTACAATAGAAATCTAATAATTAATTTTTTTAAAAATTATAACTATTATTTTTACAATTTTTTTAGTATAATACAAATTAATACAGCTTTAAATAGATACTATCGTGCTAACCTTTCTTCAAAAAGAGTTTCCGCCCAAATTCTAAGTGTATTTCCACCCTTAGTATCCCCTCATAGTTTAGCTGTGCTTAAAAAAAATGTATTTCATGTCAGTCTGTGCTCTGTATAGTTTTTATGGCTTTTGAGCTCTACCTTCGCAGCCAGCCTGAACCTTTAGAGTATATAAAAAAAAATATTACAACATCTGCAAAGGCTTTTCATCAAGTTCGGGGCACGTAAAGCACTGGGAGAGAGACAATGAAAGGGATTTGTTTGGCACTCAGAAATTTTTGATTGCGTTTTGATGGCTTTTAATCAGCTTAAAAATTAGTAGCCAAAGGCGCACATAAAAGGCTCTCTGCACTCATGCTTCTTTCTTTCTTTTTTTTGCTTCATTTTTTACGCACTCTCACTATATGTGGATTTACTTTTTATCTTATGACCAGATTATTATTCTTAATGATGCAAAACATAAAAATCCTTTTTATGATATGCAAAGCATTTTGATTATTTGCTGTAAATAATAAAGCAGCGTCAACTGCAAGCAGGCAAATCGGAACATGAAATGGAATTGGACTCGAGACAGGATGCAGCGGCCGTAAAAAGCCGGAGCCGTGCCATAAAAGACACTTAACCAGCATCTTAATAAGCGGAGGCGGCGTGCAGAGAGACCTTGCCGAGCGACGAGCTAAGAGAAAAATCATTTTCATTTCATTCTCATGTAAATTGACACGTTTCATTACGAAGATGCAGCTGCTCAGGCGCGGCCCCGTGGCTTGCGACGGAGTTGATTATGGGCGGTTGTCATTGGCACCGCGGTGACAACAACTGAGCGCCCGCACTATCGACGCTAGTCGAGGACGAGCTCGGACGGGATTGGGGGGAACGGCGGAAACCTTTTATATCATATCATGCTCGCATCATGCCACACATTGTGGTCGAGCTTGCGGAACATGATATGATATATATATGCATGTGTGTGTGTGTGTGTGGTAAGTGAACCAAGTGTTACAGCAACAGCCGTGACAACAGCGTCTCTTCTAGAAGCTGTCTGCAAATAGCAATAGTTATTATTATTGTTGTCACTTGTTTACGCTGACACTAAGGTGAGCGTCGTTTATTAAGTGGTTTTGATTTTCTTACGCCTCCAAAGGATATTATAACGTGCCACGAATGTGGGCATAATGAAGTTGTGCACACGTAATATAAATATAAGGAGGAAAACAAATCAATCGCGCACCCATATAGTATATACATCTTGATGTAATTGCATCTGTTCATTTGTCTCTTTATCTTATATTATCCGATAATAAAAACAATGTTCATGTACGCAACTTAGAATGCATTAAAAAGTGATAGTAAAATAGTATTTATGTAAATATGTATATGTAAATATGTAAATAAACTTATGATTGTTTATGATTACATTTCGCATGGTTTTAAACAAAAAAAAATTACTTATATTTTTTTCAGCACAGTTTAATATTCCCCCAAACTTAGTTCTCTAATTAGATTCCTAACTTTAATTTCACAAGTAATATAAATATAAATAACAGATACAGATGTACAGGTCTTCTCAAAAACGTGGCACGAAATTGCGGAAATAAGAATTCTTTTGACAGCTCCCTAATTTCAACGCACCGAATTACAACTGTCTATAGTCACAAGTTGGAATTCTTGAACACTTTTGGCACTTGGAGCTACTGTAGTTGAACTTTAAACGCTTTTGTTTTTATATATCCGCCAGATGGTGGCACTGCCCACTTTGCCACAGCCCCCATCATTTATAACTGTCAACAGTTTTGTGGCTAAAACTCGCCGCAGAAACACAAGAAATAATATACGCAAAAACTAATATTTAAGCCATCAGCAGTGACGAGGGGCAGCCACTGCGACTGACGGCTGAAACAGCCGCCGATGCTGTTGCCACGCCAGAGCCACTTGGTTGGAGCTCTGCCGCCCCTGAGTGCCGTCTGCAACTGCAGCTAGACAAACAAATTATGGACACTGTCAATAGACGCGCATTTCTGTGCCAACAAAATTGCCAAGAAGAAACGAAAAGAAAAGACGACCGGGGCTGAGAGGAATAACAAGTCAAACAGGGGAAAAAGGCACCCACAGTTGCACGGACGTTTGACTGATGCCAAGCTGCAAAAACAGTGGAAACGAATTTAGTTGCAGTTTTCTTTTCGTTTCTTGGATATCTGTTTCGACTGTTGTGTGCCAACTGTGAAAACTGTGAAAATTGCCGTCAGGCAAAGTTGGCCAAAGCTGAATGTAAGAGGCAGCAACAGCAACAGGCGGTTCCCTTGGCTAATCATTGGAATTGGCATTGGAATTGGCTCAAGCTTGCAACATGTTGCAGCAACAAGTCAACAATTTTCACATTTGCATTTAAGGCCGAACATTGAAGCGTTTGGCTTTTCAATTTGTGTAAAAATTTTTATGCAGCTATTTTGCCTAACAATTTTTGTTTATTTTTTTTTTTTTGTATTTTATTGTTAAATTGTCCAAACGCTTGTAAAGTTTAAACTTTTTTGCAGCTTTGCAATTCTTTTTCGCTCCTTTTATATCTAGTTTGGTTTTGCCTAAGGACATTTTTCAAATATGCAGGCAAAACTGGCTAGACAAGGGTGCGTAGGTGTGTGTGTGTGTGTGTATTGGTGCATAGTTTGGCAGCTAACTAGGTTTTTTTTTGTTGATTTTTTGTGTGCATGCATCAGAAACAGTTTGCATCCTGCGGCGTTTTTCGTGTGTTTGCCAAATTATTTTTGCATTTTATTTTATTATTATTTTGTTGTTGTTGTTGTTGAACAATGTTTTATTGCTTTTGCATTTTTGGCAATAAAATGAAAATGAATTTAGATGGCTTAAATGAGCTATGCGGCAAATGGCGAAATTGTGTAAATATTAAACGATTGCATATGGGCTCTATTAAAATGCAATTAAACGGAAAAAATATTGAAAACAGAAAGTTTGTTAAGGTGTTAAATAGGTGTGGTTGAACAAATTTTAACTACCAATATTAAACTAAGCTGTCCTCTATGTATCAACAAAACGTTTCACATTTAATTAATTTATTTTTAAATAAACAAATAACTTTTAAAATTAAAAGTATATGTACCAATTGGGTAATGAAAAAAGAAATTGTTTATGAAAGTGATGCTTACCAAACAAAGAATATTAAACTGGCAAATGGCAAAAATTGCTTTGAGACTCTAGCTAAAAATAGTACATTTAAATGTAGCAATGTTATTTATGAAAATTTATCTAAACAAATTGTACCTAGTACAATAAAATTCTAAATCACACACAATCGAAGTGTGCCCAAATGTTAGTCATGCCGAAATGTACCCAAGGAACTCGTATCTTGTACCTTAGCAAAAGTAGGTACATTCACGCTTGCTCAACGAACATTCTGCTTGAATGTTTAACACTATCTTAAACACATACAAAATGCAGTCAACTTCCTGTGCAATCGCTTGCAAAATTTAACAGTTGCGACAACGGCATTTTCGTGAGCTGAAAAGTTTGTTGGGCTGCAATTTATATTTGCAAAAATGCATTGCATTTAACCCATATTAGTCATGGCAAATTGATTCGAGACAGACTCTTGAATGGCCGCCGCCCATTTGTGGCACGCCGACGACCATTTATCGTTATTTTTTTTTTTATCGACTATTGCGCCTTTGCATAGCTAATTTCCTTTCAAGATAAAGTCATAGACCCAAATGGCCATAAATTACGCACTGCGAGGCTCGCTGGCTAAAAATCGCATTTATGTTTATCGCCAAAGATAAACGCGAACTGCATTGCCTCTAGATAGGCATCAACAAGAGCCGCGGGCCGGCTAGTCGGCTGCGAGGCTTTCACTCTATAAATAATATAATCTAAGCATATTTGTAATCAATGCAAGGCTATCGCAGCAATTTAATCGCCAACTTTAATTGTAAATTTTTGTGCGCAAACGGGCACACACAAAAAACAAAATGGCTTAAACAACAAAACAAAAAAAAAAAAAAAAAAGAGACTACTATTAATGGCTCAGCATTATAATAATGGCCTATAATGGTGTAATGGACGATATCCATAGGCGTTGCCACGTCAACCAGTTGCCATTTAAGGTCGTTGCGACTGCAACATGGCCAGCAATTTTCACTTGCTGCATTGACAGCTGACCAACATGCGATATAGGGTAGCAGCTCATTACACAGCAACTAGTTCCACGGCGGGTAACCCAATGCGACCACAAGATATGCCGATACTTTGCGATATCGCAAAAAACGGCAAAAAACACTTACTAACGGGTTTATGTAGCTGTTTAAATTGACAATTTCTATTTATTATATTCTACTCTATTTATATGACTAATAAAAAGAATGTAGAAGCTTTCATGCATTAACATCAGTTACTAACCAAAAGAAGTTAATTACAATTTTTAAAAGCAAAGAGCAGAGTTGAGCGGTAAATCAAACTTGATTATAAAAGTGTTATGCCCATGGTTGAGCTATAAAAAAAGATTCACCATGCGGGCATTTTAACACACCGCACTTTTATTCCTTTGAGCCCCAGCTTGGAGCCGGAGCAATCGCAACTGCCAAGAATCGCCGCCGCATTTCAACTCTTGGCATGTCTGCTGCGTGTCCATCTCAGGTGCCCCTGCTCTGATTGTGTTTACCTGTTCGGCATGCGTGCGATAGATCATCTGCAGTCGAGATACACACACACATACACATACACATATACATATATATACTGGTGCCCGGCCCTGTTTGAGGCTCGGCCAGTGCAGAAATTTTAATTAAATTAAACTTTACTTTGAGACACGTGTCGGACTCTGGCATATACCTTTCGTATCTCGCATGTATGTTTGGTTTGGCATTCGCATCCGCATCCTCATCCTCATCCTCATCCCCATCAGCGGCATCAGCAGCAGCATCAGCAGCAGCATCAGCATCGACATTGGCCCTGCCTACAGAATTTTGCGACAGTTTTTACTCTTTTTCCTGTGTTGTGCATCTTGTTATTCAATTAAATTTCCGCCTTGTCTGTGTTTTAATTGCATGAAAAATGGTTTTTAACAGTTTGTTTATGTGCAGCTCGAGGCTCTCGCTCCCTCTCTCTCTCCCTTTCGCTCTCTCTGAGGTTTTCCTAATTGATTGGCCGTAATTGTCAGAACTCTAGTAAATTGATTGAAGTTTTCACCCAAACCAACGCGCTTGCGGCGTAGCCGGCTACAAAAATATCTTAAAAGTGCTAGATGTAATTAGTACACAGGCAATTGAAATCTATTTTTGACTGATCGATGGAAAATGTGGGCTAATTAGAGCTTATAGATAGATATACACACATAGTTATTTTATAAGTAATTCTTACTTCTTTTTTTATTTAAGTTCGAAGAAATTCTTCAACTTAAAATAAAGAAATTTTATATTTTTTAGATGAAAATATATAATTGTTTTAGGTCTTGGTTAATTAACAAATAATTATTAACTCTCAAACAAAAGCGTTTGAGTTGGTAGCAACTACTTTACATTTATTCAGTATTCATGTAATAATATAATACACTAATATACTATTCATTTGGTCTAGCATATTGGCTCTATTAAATTTAGACTCACAATCACTCATGTTTCCCCATATCTATTTACTCGTCAAATTCTCTATTACAGAACACAAATGTTTGACCTACAAAAACCTTTTCAACTTTTGACTTCACTTCACAGTTAACACACACACACATAAAAAGTTATCGTGCCTGTTGGCCCTTTGGATGACATGTCGTTGTTGTTGCTGTTGCTGTTGCTGTTGCTGTTGTTGATGTTGCTGTTGGTCTACATGCCAACCCACATCAGCTAACACAATTTGGTCACGATTTAAGCAACGCACACGCCAGAAATTCATCAACAACATGCAAGCGCCACCCCCAGGCCAGGAAAATGTTGGCGTCGCATTTCTCCAATTTGCCTGATAAGAAGCGTTTAGCTAAAAACATGCGCCAAATTACAGCAAATTTCTCAATGTTATGTGAACAGTTCCCACACCCCACTTGTTTCATGGATTTTATGGCACTGCCGCACACATAAATCAAGAGACCGAAACCCAAAAGGTCGGTTATTTCGTCAAAATGGAATCGAACTTTGTACTCCGAAAATTTCATAGCCACGTCACGCAAATCTAGATAGCAACAACAATAAAGGAGCTAAAATAAAAGCAGGCTACAATTGGCACTTGTCGATAGGCAGCATTTGGGTAACAATTTTCCAACGACATAGTGCCCGTGCCCTGGCCGGAAGACCCACAAAAGCCGCAGCTGGCTGGCAAAATAACATAGAAGGCACCTCCTTCTCCTACGCCCCGTGTGCATTTTAGTTGGCATTCACAATTAGAGACTTTGCAGAAAACATAAAGCCACAAATCACAAATCACGAATCATGTTATCGCTGTGATTTGTCATCTGAGACCCCACAGGCAGCCCAGCCGGGCACGAGGTGCCCCCAGCATGTGCCTAAACAACTACAGATTCTGTCCCTATCTGGCACGTTCATTGTAATTAACGCTGTAATCAAATTGGAGCCCCATGTCAAATGGCCCTCATGACAGATCAGCATCAGCAACAGCATCAGCATCAGCATCAGCATCAGCATTGGCATCAGCAACTCTGGCTCTGCCCACAGTTTGGCCTTCTGCTAGTCAAACGACTTTAAATACTTCAGTTTCAATTGGGCCAGACATGCACATCTCATCTCGGCTTCAAAACGTTGCCGTTGCCGATCCATCATCAACCTCGAGTTTTCATATCAGTTGGCGTTTTCTTTAAGTTGTCTCTTGGCTCACAGTCGGTTTATGTGAGGGGCAAAACTAGTTTTCCCATGGGCTTGGTAACAAATCAAATTGAGAGCCTGCGATCCCATAAAGATAAGCAGGTACTACTTTTATAAATAGAAACCAGAACTGGCCCTTAAGTCTTGCGGACATTGTCTACACATTTGAATGCCCTGATTATCAAAAGCTTAACTAATTTCATAATATTTAATATAAATTTATGATCATAGTTATGATCTCTATTTTAAACTGTTTTTGAATAGAGCATTTTTCATAACGATCTTATTTTTGTATACAATTTAAAATAATTATCACAGCTTTTTATTTTATTATTACTTAAACAACCAATATTTAAACCCTTTTAGTTTTCCTCAATTTCTTTTAACAATTTTACTTAAAACTTTTTGAAAATTAAATTTTGTAGGCCTTTTTGGCAAAGGAAAATAAGTGTATAATTATAACAGATTTTAAAATATGCCTTAAGTCCAACAAAATTCACTTCTAAAAAGTTTTCCAAATAGACAAAGTATTACATTATCATATCCAAAAGTCGGGATACTTATAAATACATTAAATATTTCAGGAATTATTATGAACGTTTTAGTTGTAGTTTATCGGAATTGTTTTGCATTATAATGAATTAAATACTTATTTAAAATAATAATGCAATTGGAATAACATTTTCCTATAAATTAAACTGTTATTTTTTAGATTTTATATATTGATTTATATTTGAAGGGTATTTCAAGTGCGATTTAGCTTCTACTTAGACAGAGTCTTTTAGATTAGTTTCACATTCTGCCCACGCCTCTGTCAGTGTCCAGTCTCTGTTTTTGTCTCTTTCTCTGCCGCTGATTGCTCCACATATGTATGCACGCTCCATAGGCTGTCATGATTTACAGTTATGACAATTTTAAGTTGGTTCATTAGAGGCAGGCGCACAGATGCAGACTAAAATGCACTTACTTACAGCTACAAATAGAGTTGATGTTGCGACTACTTATTAAATGGCTACCTCCCTCACCCCCCTCCCCCCACCTCCTCCCTTGCCCACCCCTGCTCACTCTGGGTGTGTGCGTGTCTCAATGTCTATGTTATGATTGAAGATGATTACAAATGTCTTCTTATGGCAGTTGCCTGCTTGTTGTTGCCAGCTGCTGTTGTTGTTGCTTCAGTTGTTGTTGCTTCAGTTGTTGTTGCTTGTCGTATTGCATACTTCCCAACTCGGCCATTTGTACTTCCAGCCGTCCAGTCGTGGTATTCATGATGGTTTGTGTCCACGCTTAATTAATAGTCTCTGTCAGCATTTTTGAGCAAAGCATCCGACAGCTTGAGCTCCGTATAGTTAGAGCTAAATAAGAGCTGCCTAATGGTTCCTTAACTATTTATTTATGGTTTGGCTTGTAGCCGAGAGAGCGTTGGCTATAATGGCATGTTAGCATGTGAGACCCTAGAATATTGTATACCTCTTCCTAATTTAATGGCTTTAGTTGCGCGCCATAAAAATACGTCTTTTATTTTACCAAATTACATGTTAAGTCTTCGCTACTTTTCCACTTACAAACGATCGCTTTAGTTATGATTTATTGTCGACTACTATGTTTCAAAATTTATAATATTATATATTTTATATGCGACCATTAAAAAAAACTTAAAAAGCATATAAACAAATTACGCACACTTTAGATATGGCTCAAAGGATATTTTCTTATTGAATTCGCATAAATTTTCTATGAAATATCAAACCTCAATTTGATGATTAGTTGTAGATATTATTACGTCTCCGCCTCTAATATGCCTTTAAAACATTCTTTAAAGCCCGTTCTTTCTTCCCATGTTTTTTTCTTTTTTACTCTCTTTACTTGGGAAAAAGCCACAACTTCTCTCCATTACTTTTCACGCGCCTTCTCACTTATATTTTAACTCGCACTTTTCCCACACTTGGCCACAAAATGCAATGCTTGAATTTATGAAAATCGCATAGAAAGGCGACATTTCTAAAAGAGAAGCTTAATTGGCCACATAGATAACTGAACAATTTATTATTTCAAGATTCTCGAATGGTTAGTTTACGAATACCGTCGAAAGATCTACCCAAATATCACTCACGAAATATACTTTAACAAGAATAAAACCAATTTTAACGGAACATAACATAAACATTAAGTTGATTTATTTTTTCTAGAGGATAATATCACTTTAACATTTAAATTGGCAGCACTTAGTCTTAGTTAACCCTACTGCAGGTGTTTATTTAAATTTCTCATGCTGCTCCTAGCCGGATATTTTATTATTTATTGGGGAGCTTATTTTTTAAGCATTGTCATACTGTTATCTGCATTCCGGGCGAGAATGAAGCGTGATGCTATTTCGTATGGGCTTTTTAGCAGCTGTTTGCCATTATCGTTTGTTGGGTTGAAACAGATTCGACCGCCTCGTTTCCTGCTGGTGCTCATAAACCTTTAACAACTTCTTTATAAACCTGCTTCACAGCCCCCACACAAACACGCAGGCACAATCGCATACATTCATGCACATATATAGAGAATATTTCCCCCTGGGACTACCGCCAAGCCAAGCACTGAGCATAAAATTTATGATTTGCCTTTTGGCTGCCTTTCCTGACAGCGACTGCGACTGCGACTGCGACTTGGAGTTGGACTGGGGCGACATCGATTCGCGTTATACATTCGACATGGGACAAACTGAAACGAGTTTCCAGTTGGCCATTTGTGGACTTTGGAGCTGGCTGTAACTGCAGCTCCTCGAACTGAACTCGATCTTCGGTACGAGTCGTGCCTTTTAATTAAGCTGCCCGGCCACGAGCCCGAGCTCCACTTTCAATGTCCAAATCGAACTCGAATATGGAAACTCCCTGGCCGAGGTGTTAACTGACCCAACTGGCGATTCCAATTTGTATTTGTCCTAAAGCAGCTATAGCCGTGTGCCCAAAGGTGTACCAGACCAAAATTTCAATTCTGGCCCGAACGGCGATTATTTATATGGAGCGGGTCACATGAAGTTGGCAAGTTTATTGGCCCAAGGCCCACTTAATATGTCAGTCGGTGAGTTCCGGCTGCGGCTGGATTTGAATTTGTGCCTGTTTTGGGAGTTCAGAGCGACCATTTTGTTGGGGCCCTTTTTCCTTTTTTTTTGTTTTTTTTTGTTTGCTTTTTTTTTGCAAATGATCTCTCTGCATACTTATTTATGGGCCAAGTTCTTTTACTTTTGCTACCAATGTTTGCAATTGTCTGGCCAGCAGACAATGGGCATTATAAATTCATCAGACTGTCGCTCTGACACACAAACACACAAACTACACGAGAGTCGGATGAGTTGAGAGAGCCCCGGCTGCATAATGTATCTGGATCTGTGTAGCCTGAAGCATCTAAGTATCTGCGAGATGCCTTTGGTCACAAAATGGCGCAGCGCTTAGCGAACAATGCAATCACAATAAGCAAGTGGGAATGATACAAACGAGAGTGCTTGACCAGCGAATACCCTGTAACAGGAGCTCAAGTCCTTGAAATTAAATGCTATCCACACTTATAGCTATAGAGGAAACTTTTTGAACTGACTAATTTCCTATAGATTAAGTTGAATTCTTTACACTTTTCTTTTAAGATTGAGATTTTAAATTCTATCTATTTCTATTTTATCGTACAAAATATCGTTTGCTAAGCCGCAAAGCCATTTGGTCTTAAACTTATTTTTTAAAGAAACGTATTTATTAATTTTAAAGAAAATCACCTAAATCAGCAGAATATAAGTGAAATAATGATTCTTTCAATTTGAAAAAAATATATCGTTGACTCTATGTATATGTATAGGATTCCTCCTGTTCCTACAAATCTAAAAATCGTCAGGGATTATTTTCATCTTATTTCTTTACAGGTTTTAAAAATACTGTTGTTATATATTCTCTTATAATATTACTTGGATTTTGAAAATCGCCATATTTCAGCTCTTAAATGTCTTCGCATACCTATACGCCTACAATCATTCTCCATTTACAGGGTATACAAAAAGGATGTCTGCTTTGTGGTTGACATTTGTTTTGTTTGTTGTTGCCATTGTTGTTGTTGTTGTGCCCGTTGTTGGTTGTGTCGGCTTGTTGCTTTTGTTTTTAATTGTGTCAAATTTTGTGGGCGCGGGGATTGGCCCAAAGGATGGCGACGCATCTCCTCCAGCCCTCCAAAGTGGAGCACTGCGGCAGTAGGTGCAAAATCAAAAGCCACTTCGCAAAATATTTGCAAAGACCACACAAAAAGAGCTGCCACATTGTTTTGTGATCTAAATAGCGGGTTGAACGGCGGTAGGGGCGGGGCATGGGGCCGGGGGCGTTGGCGGTGGGTAGTGGGCGGGGCCTTGCGCAGTGAAACGGGTGCAATTGGAACAATGATTAAACATGCAACGGTGTGCAGGAATATATATGTATGAAAGTTTGTGTTCCGTTTTATTTCTAGTCTAGTTCTAGCAGAGGCAAAAAATATAAATTGAAAAGAAACAGGAATAAAGGCCTGGAGGGTGCATTGAAAAGGGGATTTTCGGGTTAGGAGAGCGCCTACTTAAAATTTTATTTCACCTCCCCACTAAAACAGAAGTTAAGCCATAAATTGCTACTGAGTTAAGTGAATGTTCTAATTTGTATATAAAAATTTATTAAATTATGCAAATTACATTGAAAAGGAAAGTAAATCAAGTAAAAGCTTCAGAAAGTAAACAAACTTACCAACATATGAAAAAAAAAACTAATATAATAAGCTGTAGTTTAAACTAATGATTTGCATAGGCCAATTCCAGTTTCAGCTGTCATTTCCTTTGTCAAAGTCAGTCACAGTTTATTTAGTGCAAAATCGGACATTAAAAGGTGTCAACTGAACTGTGTGCTGGCCTTAATGCTGGGTGCGGTCGGCCGGTTGTTGGCCAGTTATTACGGCAAATGGCACCTATTTCAATTTTTGTTTTGCTTCGGCTCGAATCGGAGCGGATTGGCGCGTGGACTGTCATTAAATGGTTGTAATTAAATATTTTAACAGTCGGCTGTCAGGCTAACAGTCGCAAAGCAAGCATTAGCATTTAGGAGAGCCGACAGCCCATGAAAATACTGCATTAATATATATATATATTTATATATATACATTAATATATATGTATACTTGTACACATATTTATATATTTGACAAACGCCAGTTTACCATTTCGTAAGAACGGCCCACACAAAGTTTCGGGCGACAACTTGTGAAATGGAAATGCGAGACAGTCCCAAAGTTGTCAGTCAGTTGGCCAATCTATCAATAGTGGGCAATTTTTGCGTAGGCAGCGGAGCAACGTAGCTATACCCTGTAAAAGCTTTTGGCGAGAGATAAACCTGGCTAAGCTGCACGCTTTAAGCGGCGCAAGAGAGCCACAAGAAACCAGCAATTAACAATTAAAAATTAAAACCAAAATAAAATTTAAAAAATATTTGAAAAATTTGTTTTACATTATTTCTGTTTAAGTTTAATTAGATTTACTAAAAAAAATTAAATAATTATATAAAAAAAAGGCAAATATTTTGGAATCTATTAGTTCGTATTCTTCATCCCACTACATTTTATTTAAAAGTTAAAACTTTTTCGCAAAAAATGTAATTCAAGAACAAACTCACTCGATATTCCTTAGAATATCTTGTATTAAGTTGCATTTTAAAGGGTATTTCAAAGTTAAACTTTAATTTATTAAATAGGAAACTTAAGAACAAACACAATTTATCTACTTAAAGTTTTGAAGTAATATTAAAAACGTTGTTTACAGTTTCACTTTCAAGTTGTTCTTGCCGCGGGACAAAGGAAAGTGGATGACAAAAAGGAGAAAACGGCAACGTGTTTTGTTAAACATTGTTGTCGTTGTTGTAGTTGTTGATATTGCCACTTAGTTGTCGCAGTTGTTGTTGCTGTTGTTGCTGCTGCTGTTGTTATCGTCCTGTCCAGTCACTCAACACGAGCGAAGAGTGAATAGAAAAATAGCAAAAAACAAAAGCGAAAATACAAAATAAAAGCAAATTGTTTGCCATGGAGTCTTCTGGTAATTTTTATGGATTTACAGGGATTTAATGCAAGGACACAAAACACACACATGTACGCACACCACACACACACACACGCACACACACACATGAGGAATTGAGAGAAAGTGTGCTTAAGTAGCCGGAAGATGCTATTTTTTCCATTCTTCTTTGTTGTTGTCTGTAAATTAATTGAGTTGAAATCGTTGTTGTTGTTCTTTTTGTGCCTGTGCTTGTGCGAAAAACAAATAAATAATCATCATCAAGCTTCGTATTTATTGGTTATAAATTGATCAATTCGAGCGGAAAATATTAAGTGGATTATAGTTTTAATGTCCGAACTGGGCTCGAAGTTAACCGAGGCTATTTGTTAAAGGACATTGCGTAAAATAAATTGCACAGATTGCAAAGGCGAAGACCAACAGACAATTACACATATATGTATATATACATACATATACTGTATAGGGCAGGAGGCGGATTTTCGCCTGGTAAACCCCAGGGCTGGTAGTTGGCTTTGTCTGCATTGGCCACTAAATGATTATAAGGCGACTTCGTGTCCTCTGCCCAGAGATTAGTTGGTAAGCTTGAAATGCTGATAATGATTAATACGGGCCCACTCAAGCGAACTAGGGCCCGCAGCTACGTTGAGGAAAAATTCTGTGTAGAATTTGTTAGGATATTCGCGAAAAATAGCTAACCGATTTGTTAGCCTTTTTCTGGTTTGTGCTTACGTTTCGATTGTAAGTTGAACACTAGTTTTTATATGCTGTCATTTCGCATGTAAATTGTTTTCTGCAACCGCCTGGCAAAAGTTATAAGGTACAGTTGTAGATTTGCAATGAATTTGAAAAAAAAATATAGTTTATCTGCACGATAAATAACATTTAAATTTGATTAATAATTTTACATTATATTTTTTTAAATTTTGCAATCTCATGTTAATTGTTTTTTTTTATTGCAACCGCCTGGCAAAAGTTAGAAGAAAAAGTTGTAGATTTGCAATGAAGTTGAAAAAAGCGAAGCACAATTTATCCACATTATTATTTATAACCTTATATTAATATTATATTTTTTCAAGACATCGATTTCTGCACCACAAAGTTTTCTATTTGTATAATTTATCAGCCAGATTTTAGGGAATTGTCAATCACTTTCTACTGGCAGCCAATTTGACAGCCGTTGTCCAAGTCATTAAACGCCAATACCCTACCATTTTACACACACACGCATTTATGCGCAGGATAAATGTTTTCTTGCCATTGCTAAATCCTTTTAGATAAATTAACATTCACCACAGTCTGAGCTTAACAATTGCAAAATTATAAAATCAAATTACTCAAAGCCAGCAACAAACCGAAACCCAAAGGCAGAGCTCCCTGTAGGGCGAAGCATTTCTATTAAATTAGTTTGGGTTCGTTTAAAATAATCATGATCCTTGTAGGACATTCAACATATGCAACGCCTTTTCTCCATTTTGCGGGCGCCGCACAACAAAGTTTATTATGCACAGGCAACACGGGGCGTCGTCCCCGGCAATGCCACAAAAAGGATAATTTTATAGGCCCCCCCCAACCGAAAAAAGGATTATACGGCTTGTAGGGATCGTTGGGGCTTGTCGCGATTGGGAGCAGTTGAAATGTACCAGAAAACGGGACACAATCAATTACAGATTCGCTTGGCTGCTCGCCTGCTTTCTGCTCGCTTTTCATTCATCAATTAAAAGACCGCCGCCGACCCACAAAAATGCTTAATCGCATTCAGTCAGTTATCCTGAGGGGCCAAGTAAGCCCCGACCCCCCCTACACCCGGATTCTGCTGCTTTCCACGCTCCGTCTCGTCTGGCTGCTTAAATGCGTCAAAAGCGTTTCAAATGAGGCTTTTAATGGGTTTACGATTTTCCATATAACAGCAACAACAATAACAACAATCAGCCACAGGAGATCCCAACGTTGGCCCGAATGTTTAGCCAGTTGTCCTTTCGCGCTCTTTGATTAATTTATTTTTGGCAGCCCCAGCTCGGATTTGAGTTTGTTATTGGTATTTGTATTGCGCGGGGGGGACGTAGGGACCTGTCCACACATATAACCATCAATCGGGCATTGGCACAGCAATCGCTGTCAGTGCGTAAACTTAATTCCCGTTCATTTTGAAGGGCAGCCAGACAGGCCCCCGCTTTAAACCCCCGCCCTCTACAACCAATTGACAAAATGACGATGGTTAATGAAACAGTTGAAAGAGTTACTAAAGGTAGGGAGTGGGCGGGCAGCGCCCGTAGAGCCATGGAATTGCGTTTTTGGATTTTGCGGTTCTTTGAAAATCTACTGGAATTGTTGTTGTTGCTGTTGTTGTGGTTCTGGATTACGCGCTCCGCTCAATTGTTGATCCAATCGATTGAGTGTTGTGTTCAAAATGCGAATGTGAGTGCATTCGAAATTTTACGTAATCAAAATATGTTTGACACGGGGCATTAAAATAGAAAAACATCAACTGGGAATTTGAACAGTTGGCAAGTGTATATTAAATTTGTTGATTTTTGATTGAAAGGTTATTCATTATTTTTGAATATTTTTTCATGTTTTATATTTTTATTTCGCTACAATTAAATGCAATCGTAACCATTTTTGAATTTCTATTTTTTGTACATATTTTATAAACCTTACTATAATTTATATTTTACAGAGCCGGTTCGAGCCCCGAATTCCAATATTATTCAAATCATAAACCGAACTTTGAACTATATCAAAAAATTCAGCCAAACCTAAACACAAACCGAACCATATTCTCTATTAAAATGTTTTGATTTCATTTCAGCAGAGCTGACAATGTAAAGCCATCAAATGTATATTGCCTGATCCCAGAGGCAAAAATAAAAACACACTACATCCGAATTAAAAATGTATAACAAAAAGGAGAAAATAAAATTTACTGCAAATAACATTTATAATGCCTTTCCTTGAAATTGAAAAAAATTTCAAAAAGTTTTTACAAAAACCTTATTTTATGGATGCGAAAACCGAATTAAGGCAATATTTTGTTTTTGCGCTTGCCGGGCTTTTAGTATTCAGTTTATATTAACTATTTTTACAGTAATTGCATTTTCTTAAGGCTGAAATTTGTTATTTAAAATAATTTAGACTTTTCTTTTAAGCAAAAAAGAAGTTATATTGATATATGATCTGTATTCAGATAACTTCTGTATTGGCGCAATTAGTTTTATATATATCAAGTATTTTTACAATAATTGAATTTTGTAAAATTTGGTATTTTTAATAATGTGGACCTTACTTTAAACTACAAAATAAGTTGGTATTTTAAATAATGTGGACCTTGCGTTAAACTGAAAAATAAGTTATATTGATATAAGATCTGTATTCAGATAACTTCTACATAGGAAAAATTACATATCCATTTGCGAATCGAGTTCTTTTAGCACAATTAGCCAAATTCGTGTTGTTCGCTTTTTATGTAGTTTTCAAAGACATTCATAAGATTTTTCTTGTCATTAACAGAACAACAACAACAAAATGGCAACACACGAGGCGCCAATCCTCAGGCCTGGTCTCTAATTCCCTTCGTCCTTCTATCCCTTTCAGCCTCGAACTCAAGTGTGCAAGCGAACAAGCTGCTAAATTTCGCACGCAGCTCTCTAAAAAGGTATTTAAGACACGCAGTTGCGGAAGATGTTGATGTTCCTCCTGAAGATGATGAGGAATTCACACACTCACAAACACACACACTCACACACACACGAAATGATACCAAAACACAGGCAATCGAAAGAAAAAAGCAAAACATAAAACGAGCCAAGAAAAGAGACAAAGCAAACACTGTGTATCTAGCAGCTACATAGATAGATAGATATGTATCCGTAAGATACTCGTCGCAAGGCAAAAGTGTGAATTATCCTGCCTCAAAGTATTTAATGCGCTTTACACATGGCAACAAGGAAAGGGCAGAGCCTAGGGAACACCACTCACACACGCACACACACTCAGGCATGAGCAAACAAGCAATGAGAGCAATTGAAAGGCACATTATTTATAAAAATAGAAAACCAATCGTTGGCGGCCAACAGCAACAAAAAACAAATACAACAAAACAACAAAATATAAGGGAACACACTTGCCTTGGGAATGCCTCAGTTTAAATACGCTTTTCTGGCATATACCAATTTATTATATCATTATTTACTACTTTTTTCATTAATTAATATCATTAATTGAAATTGGAGACCCCTTTTCTATTTTTTTAAGCTACTATTTTTTTTAAGCTATTAAAAATATACTTTATGTATATTTACCAGGCATTTAGAAGATAATGCATTAAAACTATGGAGCGAATAGAAAACACAGAGGTTATATTGAAAGCATTTCCCAGTTGTATGGATTTTCCGCAAATACTTATTTAATCTATTAAAACTATTATTGTCTGTTCCGCTCCGTTATTTGGGATTAAAATTTGGACTGTCTAAAATAAACTACCCTAAACTCGTAACTGATTGCACTATATAATAATAAATTAAAACTGCATATCTACCAAAAGTTGGCAACATGTTGTAATTCCTTGCAAAGATAAAGTTTCGGCACGAAACTTGTCTTTGATGGAAGTTTTTAAATTAACAGGGCTAAGATCCCGTTTAATTTTGAAAACTAAGCTTTTAAATATTGTGGTTCAACCACAAATATGAAATTGTTTCAAAAAATTGTAAGCACAGGTTTTTTATTTCACGTTTAAAGCAATTATAATTTATTAAAAGTTCACATAATGAAAACATGTTTCCTTTGTCTGCTGTATTCAACAGCTGTAAACTTAACAGATTTTTATTATGTTGAAATGTTTGGTATATAACACTGCTAGTGATATAATTTTAATTTTTTACTACCAGAATTTCCCATAAAAACAATAAATAACAAATAATAATGCAATATGTTCATATAAAATCGTGTGAAACGAAAAACTCATTTCTTATACTTGATCAATGTTTATCGTTACTTTAGGAATTTGGAGTTTGGTATTCTGCAAAGCGTTACAAATCTGGCAACAAAATGATGAGACACTATGCAAGGGTATACAAATAAGCAGAAGAACAGAAGAATAATAACAACAATAACATTAAAGGCATTTGATCATCACTCAAAAAAACAAACAGCGAATATTTCTCGACGAAGGTGGTGCAGGCGGGAAATGCAGGGGAAAATGTAAACAGTTAAGAAAATAACTTGTGGAAAATCAAGACAATGATGAAGCTGATGAAGCTGATGATGATGAGGAGCCAACTGCGGGCTAGAAAATTAATTATACAACGTGAAAATGCGCTGAAATACATATTATCAGGGTCAGGGCAAGATGGGGATGGGGATGGGGATGGGGGCCGTTATTAAGCGTTGCCTCGTTTTCGGCTATTGGAATCATGCGGCATAAGCAGGCATTACAAATTGCATCGATAGGAAAACTGGTTTTTCGAACCAACCGAATGCACAAGTGAAGAAGAAGAAGAAGAAGACGGCGAAGAAAGCAAACAACAAACAAACCGTAGACGGAGCAGGAAGGAGGGGCTAAGACGGAGCGGAGTATTCGTTCTATGAGCTGTTTTACCTGCTGAGGAGCTGGCAGGTAGACTCCGACAGGCACAGGGTGACTCCGACGGGCACAGGGTGACTCCGACTCGGCTTTCAGTGCGAGTGACTTTGAAGACTCCCCGCTGCTCGGCTTGGTGGTTGAAATTAATTCCACTGCGCAACAGGACATGCATTCTTTGTTTTTTTTCGTTTTGTTTTTTTTTTTAAGAACAGCCCACGAAGCAGGGCAAATTGCGTATGGAGTTCAAATGAAGACATAAAATAGCAGCAGGAGCGGCAGTTGACCCAAATGAAACGATGTAAAGTACGTGGAATATAACGGAAAATATATTAAAGAAAAAAACTAGCCCCGATTTGATCTGAAGACCCCGAAATGCATTACAGAGGGCGCTCAAAAACGGCAAAGTTTCGATTAAAAATTTCTAATTTGCAACAACTTTCCATATATATCTTATTTATTTTTTTTCATAATTAGCTGGCTCGGTTTATAGGACCCATGGCGTTGAATGAATTAAAATAAATAAAAATATATAAATATATAAAAGAATTATATATTCATTTTTAATATACTATGTATATTCTGTATTTGCTGACTCTCTCAATTTACTGAAACACCAATTTTTTAAAGTTTTTGCAAATATTATCTTTATAAAAATATTTAAAATGGAACAATTTGAAAACAAATATAAATTTTAAATTCATTTCAAATTCGTGCTTATTATGGAAAATTGGATTTCTTACTTTGGGATAATTTTATTTCTTGTAAATTTTAAAAGGACAAGAACCACAATTTTTGTCTCACATTATTATAGAGTTTATGTTAACTTATGTAATTTTAGAGGAGTTGCAATTTTTTGAAACTCAAAATTTTTTTTGCATTCACATTTACATTTTAAAAAATTATATAGGTGAATCAAGATAACTTTTGGATAAGCAAAAACTTCACTTCCGTTTTCTCAATTGGCAAACTTCATCAGACTTTTGGCCAATTTCAATCTGAATTCGGAAGCAACAATTGCCAATTTGTCGGAGAAGTATTTTACTCACTTCTATGCCCTGAACCCATTGAAAATAGGTAAAGGGAATATAATTTTCTGATGTAACAGCCGGAAGTTGGACACTCCAACCCCATAAAGTATATACATATATGTATATTATTTGTCTGCATCAAAAGTCGAGTCGATGTTCGTCCGTCGGTAAAAAGTTATACACACAATTCAGAAACTATAAGAGCTAGAAATTTCAACTTTTCGAATCTAGGCTTGTCCATGGCACGCGCAGATCAAGTTTATGTCAAATGATCGATAACACGCACAATTTTTCTCAATTCGAAAAAATAGGCAACAACTTCACAATTTACAAGCTTGTTTCGTAGAATTTGAAATTTTAGTTCACAGGAACATTGGAATATATTAAAGTTTCATCAAGATCGGTAAAAAACAGAAGTTCTTAAAGAAAGCGTGTAAAATTTGACAAATTTGACAAGTATTTTTGCTCACATACACATACATACATAAAAACATACACACTTTTGCGTTTTATGTGCGAACAGAATGAAGGATTCAGACAAAGACAAAAATATATTAATAATATATTTTATTTTATATCATATTTCATATTTATATTATATGTATGTAGCGGGAAATTTTTGGATGCGTTGAATAAACAAAACAAGCTTAAATTTTCCAATTTATTTATTGTAATTCTAATATAATGGGTGTGCCAATTCTTTTCTGACTAACTGTATATTTATCGCTCTTGTCCCTTTCGTTGCTGTTTAATCTTTACATCACCTTTTGATATCTTTATATGGTTCCCATATTTACTCGCACATCTTGCACTCCCTTTTCTGTCTCTTTAGATATGCATTCAAGTGTTTCCCTTTCTTTATATTTCTTATCTCTTCCAAAAATTACCGCAATTTAGCGCTCACTTTTTGCAGCTGCATTTGGCAGTGCTTATCACCTATCTCTGAATATCACCGATTCTTACCTTTCCGCCGACTTTCAGCTCGTAGCCCATGCCCAGGGGCGTCTTCAGCTGCACGGGGCACACGAATCCGATGTTGCGATGGGGGCTGTCCACGCTGATCTGGTGTTTGCGGGTGGTCAGCTTGGGAGCGGTGCGCGTGGGCGGCGGGGTCGAGGCGGATGAGGTGGTGGTGTTCTCGGCCACGCAGAGATCCTCGCCGCCATGCACGGGAAACTTGGAGCACTCGAGATTCTCCGGCCAGTTGAAATTGTAGGTCTTCATGAGCGTCTCGCAGACGCGGGCGGACTCGCAGAGCGAACGGCACGGCGGAATCGGACGCTCCAGAATGGTGCAGACGGGCACGTAGAGCGAGCAGAGGAACAGCTGCAGATCGGCGCTGCAGCCAATCTTCACCAGCGGCGCAAACTGGTGCACCTCGAGGCCCGCCTCCTCCTGCTTGGTGTGGCCAATCAGATTGGGCATTATGGTCATGTTGTACGGTATATTCTTGCAGATGGAGATCGTTATGGGCTCGCAGCGATTGTGGTGCGGAAATCCGTCCAGCGATGAGCTGCCGCCCAAATCGGAGCGGTAATAGGAGCTGGCGTCCAGCGGAGTTGGATCGTAGCGCTGCGCGGCCCCAATCAATGCCGACGGCAGCAGCAGCGGCAACAAAAGTGCCAGCGGCATTAGCTTTTGATTTTCAAACATTTTCTATAGAATTTTTTGGCGCGTTTTTCGCACGTGGATTTCTTTTCTTCTTTATTTCGTTAGTAAATTTTCGGGGCTTTTATTAGATTTCTTAGAGCACACACATTTTATTAAATTCACACTTACAAAAAAAGACACAAACACAGACACAGCGAGGGCAACGGTTAAAAAAAAATTTGTTGACAGCTCTTTAGCATTTACATAGCAGAGGTTTTTATTCAATTGCAATTTCAATTACGGCTTTTGTGGCGTCCGTTTTGCCGGCTGAGCAAAGTGCCAAAGTACCGTATGCACCAGAACTTTACGTAAAACGCGCGCAACAGCGATAAGTCACAGCTTACATTAATAGAAATATTCAACCGAGAGCACAACCGAGCGGCAGAGCAGACGCTGACGAACTGACAATTGCAAGGGACGCTGCTAGTGCCAGTGCCAGTGTGGGCAGCGATGGGAGAGAGCAGGTTTGTTATTAGTGCTGGTGGTGGTGGTGGTGGTGGGCGAGCGAGCGACGAGCGACGAGCGCGAGAACAATTTTGAGCCGAACATCAACAGGCCAGCAACAGCAGCCGTCGCGTCGTCACTTGTTTGCATTTCTTGCGCTCAGTTTGCTGAATATGTGCTCTCACGCGCTCTAGCTCTCTTCAGCTTTCTCTCTTCAGCAATGTAAGTTGCATGGGGCGACCTTGAATTCGATGCTTAATGCAGCTGGCGAGAGCGAGAGAGCGTCAACTTGAACAGGGCTGTTAAACGTTTTGTTTTGGATGCTGTGACGACGACGACGGCTTCAACTTCGGCTACAACGACGTCGGCAGCAGCTTGGGCTCCTGTTGATTGAGTTAACTACCAAAAAAGAGTATCAACAAATGGTTTAGCGTAACGTTTATCGTATTAATTAAAAATTCAAATATAAACCAGATAGTTAGTATTAAAAATGGTGTTTGTAACAGTGAATAAAGATTAAAGACATTTTTTGGGTAACTTTCTTAGAGCATTCTAAATAAACATCAATCATAGTGTTTTTCAGCTAATATACCTCTCGTTAACTGTTAAAAATCTTTATGCATTAACTTTCATTGCAAAAACAAACAAACAAAAAAGAAAATCTGCAGAAAAACCCACTCAAAGCGCAGTGAACTCTAATAAACGTATTTCCTTAATTGTACAGTTCAGAGATGCTTCGAGTAGTTTGATGGGCTTTCCGTCGCATATTTGCACGACAATTTGCCGTGCCTAATGCGACAATTTATTAGCGTGTGTGTGTGTGTGTCTCTCTATCTGTGTGTGTTCATCTCTTTTCATGCGGTTCATTCAGTTTTTGCCTCCGCCTTTCTTTTCCTACACTTGAACTTAATTGAGTCATTAACTTGCGTTTAATCTGCGCTTAGCATGGAATCAAGTGAGCTGAAAAAAAAACATACAACTCAAACAAACTTCGCATATCCAAGGCATTTCTCTAATGACCCCCGGGGGAGGGGGGGTCGGAACAGCAGCCAATAAACTTGTTATATTGACAATAATGATGACATTAGAGGAAGCTTTGCCTTTGTCACCTGTAGCCCATTGCCCGATCGCCGCTCAGAATGCATTCGCTCAAGTTTAACATATTTTTCATGCTCTTGCAGGCACACACACGCACGCACACTAATGCATTTGTAGCTACATGTGTGGAGAGGCATGTAAGCTTTTGTACGTACTCTCCATGTGTCTTACAATCATACTCTGGCTCTCTCTCTCCCTCTCTCTCTCGCTCTCCCTCTCTCGTGTGGACTGTAAACAAGTGTTACCGGTTTAGCCGGCGTTCCTCCTGAGCCGCTCTGTGGCTTCGCTTGTTTCTTTACCGTCTGCTTCGCCATCGTCGGCCTGTTTAATAAAAAGCGCCAAAGTTGAGCAGCATAAAAAGACTTTTCATTGTTGTTGCCCAGCGACGTCGACGGCGCAGCGGCGTTGCTGCCGCTGCCTTTGCCTTTTGAGTTGTTTTGTTCTTGTTGTTGTTATACGCTGGCGCTCGTTTTGTGTTTACAAGTGAACGAACTTTGACGCTGCCGCTCAGCTGCTTCTGTTCTCGCTCGCTCCTTGCTCACACCCACACACGCACACTCAACATGGTTAGAAAGTGTTTGTTGTTGTGTTCTCCGTGTGTCTTTTAGAATATGTTCCGTATGTAATTTTAGGTAATTAAAATGAAATTGCTTTAAAACTGCGAGCATATGAAGCGCAATGAAAATAAAGATGAGAGCTGATAGCGAAAGTTGAATTGAATATTCCTCTTGTTAGAGCCCCAAATTAGTGAGTGTAATGAGTGCTAATAAGCAGACAAGTTAGTGATAGTTAATAATCCCACTTACACCTCAAATGGCAAGACGACAAACATGAGATCTCTGTTAGTGCTGTATACCCCACCATAACTGTCTTTGTAGCCATAATAAGTCTTTGCAATAACTTGCGATCTTGGATATTTTCAATACCAAAACAAAAAAAAGCTTACATGTCAATGTTCGCCCATGAACTTAAATGAGTATATTGGGTTTTTCGTTAAGATTTGTTGTTCGCAAAATGTTAGACTTCAGTTTTAAACTTATATAGAACAAATTGTTAAAACAAATTTGAATTGAAAACAAACTAAATTTAAATGCTGAGATGACATGAAAAATGCTGCTCTCGGATCCATAGCTCCCATATTTCAAACGCCCAAAACTTTGTCAAAACTGAACCGATTTTCATGTCTGATGGCATTTTTTTCATGGTTTGTCCTCTAGATTGATTCATTTCAAATTTATTCATTATCGAAAATACATTTTTTTCGATTTTTTGATAAAAAGCATGTACTCCCCTTACTATTTTTCGAAAAATTTTTTTTTCAAAATTTAGAAATGCAAATTTATATTTTTAATCGATTGTGGTTGCCTCAAATAGTATAAAAAACAACATTAAAACCGATTCTGAGGGGTTAAAATTTTTGTCAAAAATCATGCAAAAATTGAGAAAAATTTTAACATGTAAGGCTCTCGGATCCATAGCTCCCATATTTCAAACGCCCATAACTTTGTCAAAACTGAACCGATTTTCATGCCTGATGGCATTTTTTTCATGGTTTGTACTCTAGATTGATTCTGCATTTCAAATTTATTCATTATCGAAAATATATATTTTTAGATTTTTTGATAAAAAGCATGTACTCCCCCTTACTATTTTTCGAAAAATGTTTTTTTTCAAAATTTAGAAATGCAAATTTATATTTTTAATCGATTGTGGTTGCCTCAAATAGTATAAAAAACAACATTAAAACCGATTCTGAGGGGTTAAAATTTTTTGTCAAAAATCATGCAAAAATTGAGAAAAATTTTAACATGTAAGGCTCTCGGATCCATAGCTCCCATATTTCAAACGCCCATAACTTTGTCAAAACTGAACCGATTTTCATGCCTGATGGCATTTTTTTCATGGTTTGTACTCTAGATTGATTCTGCATTTCAAATTTATTCATTATCGAAATATATATTTTTAGATTTTTTGATAAAAAGCATGTACTCCCGCTTACTATTTTTCGAAAAATTTTTTTTTAAATTTAGAAATGCGAATTTATATTTTTAATCGATTGTGGTTGCCTCAAATAGTATAAAAAACAACATTAAAACCGATTCTGAGGGGGTCAAATTTTTTGTCAAAAATCATGCAAAAATTGAGAAAAATTTTAACATGTAAGGCTCTTGGATCCATAGATCCCATATTTCAAACGCCCAAAACTTTGTCAAAACTGAACCGATTTTCATGTCGGATGGCATTTTTTTCATGGTTTGTCCTTTAGATTGATTCTGCATTTCAAATTTATTCATTATCGAAAATACATTTTTTTCGATTTTTTGACAAAAAGCATGTACTCCTCCTTACTAATTTTCGAAAAAAAATTTTTTCAAAATTTAGAAATGCAAATTTATATTTTTAATCGATTGTGGTTGCCTCAAATAGTATAAAAAACAACATTAAAACCGATTCTGAGGGGGTCAAATTTTTTGTCAAAAATCATGCAAAAATTGAGAAAAATTTTAAGATGTAAGGCTCTCGGATCCATAGCTCCCATATTTCAAACGCCCATAACTTTGTCAAAACTGAACCGATTTCCATGTCTGATGGCATTTTCTTTATGGTTTGTCCTCTAAATTGATTCTGTGTTTAAATATGTGCATGTCCATTTTTTTTAATGTTTTGGTTATTCGTTATCATATTAAAATTGCAAATTTATTTCTCAATTTTTGTGGTTGTCACAATTTGAGTAAAATAACAATATTCAAACCAATATTTTAGTATAAAATGCAGAGATTTTTAAATTATCTTTGTAAATCATCCTTTATTGGCCTGATAAACTAAAACTTTTTAAACAAATGCAAGGACCTGCATGTTCCCAAATAAACTGTAATTTCTCCACACATCTTGAGTTTTTTTGCATCTCCTCCATTATTTTGTAGATGAAATTGATCTTATTTTTGATTTAGAAAATCTCTTAAGAATTTTCTACACATCACAGATATTTGTCTACAATATTTAAATAAATGCCCTTTAATTTTCACAGATATACCGCAATATCGCCACACATCAAGTTATTTTCTGAATTTTCCAATAAAATATATTCTATGTAAATTTAAAACACGTTTGTTAATAAAACCTAATATTGGGTTCTAAGAAAAATAAAATGTAACCCATTTTTCAAATACATATATATTGAATGTATGGCCTCAGCTCTTCTGCGGGGTTCGCCATATTTTTTTTATGGAGGTAGCCCCCTCAATATTTGACTTGTTTTAACTCCATAAATAATCTGTCCTAAGCCCCATTTAGACAAGAAAAAAATACAACCTTATTTGTAGCTCCGAAATGCGAAAATCAATCCACATAACTTTGGTCATGTTACGCTTGTTTTTCGCCCCCTCACCAAAAAAAAAAGAAAGAAGAACAACAAACAAGCTGCCAAACATGGCGTCCAAATTAGAAAGGGTTTAACAGGGTTCGGTACGCACTCACATGTGCGTGGTTTTGGAGAGCTAATGCAAAAGGGACGCGGCCCTAAGCCAAAAGGGTTTGCCCGGCTAACTGCAAGTATTTACATTTGTCTGGGCCGCAAGCAGACGACTCGAAGCCAACTGGAAGCCAACTCGAGGCCAGCTCGAAATCCATTCCTTGGCAACCTCCGCCCCGGCGCGCTGTCTGGCTTAGCGTCTTAGGTCACATTAGCAATTGACCAGTGAAAAAGTCACGTGGCTGGCGACGACTCCTGTCCCCCACCGCCCCCCAAAACGGAACTAATTTGAAATGTCAACTGTGCGATGTCTTGGCCACAGCCTCGGCCGCAGTCATAACAAACTAATTAGATGTAAAAGCTGTGCATGTTCTCTTATTGGCCCGCCGCGAGGCTTTTGCCTAATGCTCTCTGTGGACTTAAGGGTTGGGGGTAGTTGAGTGCGTTTCGTTTTGGGGTGCGCACTTTGTGGATGGCCCGCCGGCGAATTTCTTGATTAAAAGTTTACGTTTTGTCTGTGTGCTGGCGCCATTTTTACAGCTCATTTGTTGCTATTTGCGCAATCACAAACTTTGGCCCAGCCCACCCCTCTGGCCAATACACACAAATATAGCGCAGTAGCAAAGTTTCCTACGCTCTTGGGATCGTCGGAAGCTACTCATAAATAATGCATTATTTACTTAAAACGGCCAACAGCCAAAAGCTCAATTAAATTTTTGAAAAATTACCAACAACTTTGACCCGGCCGTGGGAAGCGAGCAGGAAATTCGTTATAGGCCTACAACCTATGGCACATACATATACAGGACTTTCGTGTGGTGTGGGGAACGGGTAGGGTCCAGGGACTCCGCGTGGATTGCATTGACTGGCACCATCAATCAAAGTAAGCGCCGAAATGTCCATCAAACTAGGCTCGTTACAAGCGCCCTGGCGCGCTGAGTGTCCTTTGAACAAGATGGAAAAAGCACACAGTGGGTTCGTCCAGTCTAGATACCCTTTTGAAAATGGCATTTGTTGCTCCAGAGAATGCAATATAAATAAGCTAGGCAGAACTCTCAACTAATTTATGAACTGGTTTAAATTTTCTGAAGCACTCTTGAACTAGTTCTGAAGTTGTTTTCGTTCTAAGCCATTCAATGTCCTGGTTAAAAGCTGTTTGAGCCGGTATAAAAATCATTTTTTCTTAAGTTACGTTTTTTTAAATATTTTTTGAGCGTTAAGCCAGTATTGAGCTCGAATCGAAGCGGTTTTTTTTTTTTAATTGTAACTATATTTTGCCATTATCTGAATCAAATCAAATTTAATTTATTTATTTTGTTATATATTATTTCTAATATATCGATAATTGAAACAATCGATGTTGGAATAATTAATCGATGTATTTGCAGCTGTGCGCCAGAAACAATCTTAAACAAAATAATAAAATGCAACAGGTGCTGAGTTTCGATTATATATATTTTATATTATATATTATACTTGCTTTCACATTGTTCTTAATTTGATCATAATACGCAAATCTTAAGACAAATCTTAAATCAAATATCAAATGCTATACGTTAGTATTTCTCAAGGGTTACACAGTGCATGAGGAAGTTATGATACCACCTGCCGGACCATAAATAATTGCATTTGAAATTTTGCATTCAGGTGAAGTTGTGCGCCACTGTTTGATTTAGCGGGGCTATGGGGGATATGTGGACAGTGGGAGGGGGGGGGGGCGGTCTGGCCTGTTGGCAACATGCTGTCTAGGCCTTGGCTATCCTCGACAGAGTTCGCATTCGCATTCGCAGTTGCATTCGCAATCGCGTCGAGTTGCGGAAATTTGCAATTCGCTGCTTGGGCAGGGAATGCACTCGCAATGGGTCGTTGGTTGCGGTGCGGCATACGCTGCGTATGCGTGATAAATGTGCTTAACGTAGGCGTGGCCAACTACGCTCCATTCCCACTTGTGGCCCGGCATCGCTGGCATCAGCGGAAATGTGTGCGGTTCCACCTACGCGCCCCCTAACGGACCCCGAGCCGGGGGCGTTATTTATGCTATTTGGTTTACGACTTTTGGCGCGCACTATGAAGCTGTAGTGTATATAGTGTTCGGTGGGGGGGGGGGGGAGTGGGGGTGGGGAGGTCGTCAGCAGCACCCAACATTGTTGTGCCCGACGGCTAAAGATTTGATCAACTTTTGTGGGAGCTAAAGATTTTTGTTTGCCTCGTTGCGGCCCATTTTCAACTTTGAACCGCTTTGTGATTTACATGCGACCCGCCAGTGGGGCGACCATGGTCCAGGGGGGCGAGGGGGGTGCCCCCTGTAGGCAGTGGGAAGTTGTCGACACGTTGGTTAATTGGGCGTTACACAGCTGAACTTGTTGGCTCCGTCTGTCGGTACCAGGGTTTTAATTGAATGCATTCTGTGCCCAGTTATGGGACAAAAAGTGGGCGTAGAACAACGCACCAGCCATGAGTTATGGATGGAGACGTTCTGAGAAGGTATGTGCATAAATTCCATCATATCAAGTGCGTTATTGGTGGCTTGTTGGGTACTAACTAAATCGATGCCTTTCGCTCTGCTTCTTCTTGGCAGATATCCTGCTCTGGGTGCAAAACGATTTCCTGCGTGTAACCTTTTTGTCTTGTCCCTAAGTCCCTCTCGGGTCCACATTCTCGATATCTTTCGAGGTCGTTTCCGACCTTTCGCAGCCGGTCTGGCAACTATAGTTATCCAACTTTCAGCTTTTTACCCAAATCTGGCCAATTATCAGACCCAATGCCGGCTAAGCCAACCCAATTAACAATGCCTTTAACCCTGCCCTCATTACTTCACAAGTCTGCTTAACCCTTGTGAGCCACTTCAATTATATTAAACTCATTTGGTTTTTTTCCTTTTTTTTGGGTTTGTTGTTACTTTTCATACCCTCAAACCATGAAACGGAAGAGTGGGTATTTTAAATATGTGCAAAAGTAAAAGACGAATAAAAGTATATATTTATGTAAGCTTAAAAAAATATATATTCAAAATTTATGAGGCATCTCGTGAATTAAAATAAATAAATACGTGAGGGTATTGCAGGGTATTGGCCAGTTGACCATTTGAAACTTTAACAATTTTTAGATCTTTTTTATGACCGTCTGCTGAAAATTCGCCAGGCAAAGCCCAACTAATTTATAGCCCAGATTTCGTTTTTGATGAATGCATTTTGCTAAATAGGTGTCTAGGAGCAACTTTGGTACCTGGCGGGAGGCGGGGTTGGGGACGGCGGCAACCGCAGCGGGCAGATAAAAAATTTGTTAAGCGGATACGGAAGTGACGACCGCCCGATGCGCACACATAAACTTGCAACAAATTAAATATGGCGGCAACATATCGTCTGGAAAAATGGCAGACCAAAACAAACTACACAACCGAAAATAACAAAAAAAAAACAACAACAAAAAATCCTCTCAACACAAACAACAAAAACTTTTAGCAAGGGTCAAAACGTGCACAGACTGTAAAATTAACGCCACCTTTTCCGGGCTTGGCCTGATGGCCGAAACGTGTAGAAAAAGTCAAACAAAAGGCCGCAAAGGCCGTTCAGGGCGCAAAAGTCTGCAAAGGGTTGCCCGCTGCCCAATTTATAAGTCGCTCATACGCCACGTGAACCAGTCCCGTGCAGCGGCAACATGAAAGACCGACTCGAGCCAAGCCGGAAAGCTGACCAAACAAAAATTAAACAGCCAACAACCCGCTTATAAAAATGTAAACAATGTACGTAAAAATCGCCGTAGTAGCCCACAGCTAGATGCTCTTTAGAAAGATGCTATATTATATTTTGATTATATATATATTTTATTTTCTATATAAATACTAATTCTCCTTTTACACAATTTTAGGTATTCTATGAATCCTTTTCATGGTTTTTTTAAGCTCACGCAGCACAAATTATAAATTTTATATTTGCATTATACATAAGTCTGAATTATCAACCTTAGTGATTTTAATAGAGAAATTATTTTCCAAAATTATGATCAAAATCATTTAAGCGATAGCAGAAAACAAAAAAAGTGATCTTTGTATTAGTTTTTTTCTTGTAATATTATTGCATTCATATTTTAATTTTCTATTATATATTCAAATAAGTTGACATATATGCATAGAAAAGAAATTATAAATTTTATATTTGCATTATACATAAGTCTGAATTATCAACCATACTGATTTTAATAGAGAAATTATTTTTCAAAATTATGAACAAAGTCATTTAAGCGATAGCAGAAAACAAAAAAAAAGTGATCTTTGTATTAGTTCTTTTTTTTGTAATATTTTTGCATTCATATTTTAATTTTCTATTATATATTCAAATAAGTTGACATATATGCATAGAAAAGAAATTATAAATTTTATATTTGCATTATACATAAGACTGAATTATCAACCATAGTGATTTTAATAGAGAAATTATTTTCCAAAATTATGAACAAAATCATTTAAGCGATAGTAGGGATATTGCAGTCTTATCCATTTATTGTTAGAAAACAAAAAAAAGTGATCTTTGAATTAGTTCTTTTTTTGTAATATTATTGCATTCATATTTTAATTTTCTATGATATATTTTAATAAGTTGAGATATATGCACAGAAAAGAAATTCTCAAGTTAACTCATTAAACACGTTCATAAGGTTTGAAACCAATATCTCTTTCAACCCGAATTTATATTACGCGAATTATTTAGAAATTTAATCGTGAAAAAAGTGAATTTAGTGTATATTTTTAAATATAAATATAAATCGAATGAAATTGAATCGTTGGTAGAAACTACACAATTTTTTTAAAGTACAAACTGTGATATACCCTTCATATATAGAGTATAAAATTCTTTTAGACATTCCGTACCAGCGACAGACTGATAAAGCAAATGCTTAACACTGTCGACATTCGATAATCAAGTAAGTAATCTACATCTATTAACGCCATTTTCTTGCTCCGCTTCCTCGTGGACACCTTCCGAAGGCAGGGCATAAAACTAGGCGACGCTCCGCATTTTAAGATTGGCAAATTTTACATGTCTGGCAACGGCGTCTGGGAACTTTGAGTGCTGGCAAAACCACCGACTATGACGTCGACACACACACACACTCGCACACACACATTTCCGCTTCCGAAACGGGTTGGGGCATGTAAGGTAAATACCTAAACAGCGCCAAGAACTAAGGGTGGATATCGTGGCTACCTTTTGACGTTGTTCCGTAAAAGTTATTGATTTTTGCTTAAAGTTGCGACGCGTGCAGCTTTAACGGCCACACACAAGTGCCGTGTGAAGGCGTGGGGCGGGGTGTGTGCCGTAATTCCATGGTGCATGCCTCAAAGGACATGTTAAAGCGCGCACAGGACGTGGCTATCTAGGAATGTTGCGCCGTAAATTGGCAGCCAGGCCAGCGATTTCCTTTGTTGTTCTTGTTGTTGTTGCCTTCGCCGTGTAATTAAAAGCGCAACAGGAGGGCCGCAGGGGCGGAGGGGGAGGGGGCGAGGTCTATATGATTTGAAGCAGAAAATTAAATAAATTTGCATGTCAAATGCGCATTAAAAGCAGCGCAGGCTGCGTCTTTTTTGTTGTTGTTGTTGCTGTTGTTGTTGCGTCTCTTCTCCTTTGTTGTTGTTGGCTGCTGATTGTGACAACAGGCAAAAGGATTTGGCAGGACGACGACGTGACGTTGAAAAAAACCAGCTGGGAGACGTCTAAAAACACACACAGCGAGAAAAAATATGTAAAATACTTAAAACCAGGGCTGGAGACAGTGGAGAAAGTGGAGAAAGGAGATGTGGACAAGTTCCAATCTCTGAGGTTTGTGGGACAACACGACAGCAAAAAACAAAAACAACGACAGCAACAACAGTGAAAATTGAGCACAAATTAAATTAAAATGTTAAGTCTGCATAAACAAAGCCCAGGGGAATTGGCCAAAAGGGGCGGCCGGCGGCTGGGGGCGTGCCTGCAATTTTGTTGCTAATGATTTTGGCTTGTTTTCAGAATTTGCTGTTGCCAGTGGCCAAAAACAAATGCAGCTCAGCAATTGCAGTCGTTGTTGTTGCTGCTCGAAACAAATTCTAAAGAAATGTTCAGCCTGCAGGGAATTGTATTGCCACTCCAATGAGAATTGTGCAGTGGGGTCTGGGGAGGGGCGGCGGGGGTTGTGGGGCGGCGGGATTTGCAAACAAATCCGTAGCAAACAATGCAATTTTCCTTCAACTAAATTAGTTGTTTTTACCAGAGCCTTAACCGAGCGGAGGGGTTGCAGCTGTTAAAACTGTTAAAACTGTAGAAAACTGTTGGGAAATTTGTCCAAAAGTGGTCATTAATTGGCCCAGACAAATGATGCTGGCCAAATGAAAGGTTGGACAAGTGCAATTTTTTTTTTTGTTTTTTTTTTTGTAAATTTGAATGGCTTTTCTTTCAGGATAGCAAGTGTACAAAGAGCTGATTGCACAGGATGTTCCACAACACAAGAGGCCCCTTAAGAACTGTGTGATGACCGAATTTGATTGCAGGTAAACTTTTCAAATAAGAGCTCGAAATCTTTATTGTGTTTCTCATGAACTACCAAAAAATTGTAAATGTTAAAATTTGTTTAAGAATGCAAGTCTCTTTAATCTGTTTATTTTTGTCAACAAAAGCTCTCTTGTTACGATTCGGGTTGGTTTTCAAATATAAAATAATTAATAAATTTTAATTACTTCCGATTTATATATTAATGCATTTACATATAATTAAAAGCTAAAGCTGCGAATAATATTCATATAACTACTCTAGCCTTTGGCTGGCGTAGGTGTGATCTCTTAAATTAATTTTATAAACTATTTAACATTAATACATTAATACCTATGCGCTTAAATCATTTAACAGGTGCATTTTTTTGCTGAATTTGATCTGCGGAATTACCTCAACAAGCCGTTAATTTCATGCAACTATTTGCTGAGGTTCGAATGTAATAAATTCTATGAAAAAAATGTCATAAGTTGTGCT
This sequence comes from Drosophila robusta, assembly GCA_035043565.1. Taxonomy (NCBI): domain Eukaryota; kingdom Metazoa; phylum Arthropoda; class Insecta; order Diptera; family Drosophilidae; genus Drosophila; species Drosophila robusta. The sequence goes on from JAWNMW010000572.1 coordinate 3,416,073, forward strand.
AATCTTCACTCAATAGCTTTAAGCTGTACTTATGGCAAGCGTTAATGCCATGTAATATTAACTGTTAATTTAAAATATTAATATCCCATTGATAGCAAAATAAATAACACTTCAGGGCAGCAGCAGCAGCACCAACAACAAAAATGACAGAAAAGCATATTAAGTGAATAACTGAATAAACAAATTTTTCAATATAAACAAAAAATGATATGAAAAAGTATCGGAAAATGAGGGAAATGTTAATGCTCAGGCTGTCAATCAAACGAATTCAATTGAATTTCAACTGCAGTTCAAAGGGAGCTGCAAGGAAAAAATAAAATATATATATATAGTATATATGTGCAAATATGCCAAATATTTTTACCAACAGCGCTTTGCCAACATTATAAATCAATAAAAAATAAAACGTTTAAGGGGAGCTAAAAGCGAAATTCTCACCCATAAAAAAGAATGTTTACTAAAAAAAAATCACTTTATGATATACAACAAATTTGATGTAAAGCGGCAGCAGCGGCAGCAGCAGCAGCAGCGAAAAATGAATCAAAGTTTGTTGTCATTGGATTTCAACAAATATTTATGAGCCAGAAAATTGGGTTTTCCATGCAGAACGCAGAACGATGCGGGCTCGAGAAGAAGCGGCGGGGAACTGCGGGGCAACTACTTGACACTTGGCCAGTTGCTGTTGCCTGCGCTTTCAGCTTTTATTGTAGGACAATAAAAAGCCTATCAAGTGCCTGGCAATACGCACATATTGAGCCATTGCCATGAGCCAGCCAAGGAGCCATGTGCATTGATAGACTCGCCCATTGCACGTCCTGGCACGGGCCAATTTAATGTGCCATCAATTTTTGCCGCCTCTCCGGCTGATTTTTATCAGGCAAAAGACGCAAGAAAGTTGTAAAAAGGCTAAGAACAGAAATGGCTCCGTTCGCATTGCCCCCAAGGAGTCGCAGCCCCCTACGCATCTGTCTATCCGCTCCAGGCCCCCCCCCCTGCTGCTTGTTTGTGTCACCTAAAATGCCATCAGCCAAATTGGAAAAATCTATACACATAAACAGAGGCACAACACGCACACACACGCACTGATAGCTGTAGCTATAACTAGCATTGACATCGCCTCCAGTAACCCCCCCCCCTGCAGTGTTGGAAAATGTTGAACAAAAAATAGGCTAAGGGGACTTCACTTTCAGGCCACGAATGCCACGTGAGTACTGTCAAGGACAACCAGCGAGCTCAGGACGAATGACAGTTTGAATTGAGGCTGAGGCAATCATGAATGTTATGTATGGGCGTGGGTGGAAAGAAATGCGGAAAAAGAACTGTAAATGACACTAAATGCCAACGATTTGATAACAAGAATGCTGATATAGGTAATATAGATTAGATCAAACTGATATGGGTAGAGTATATTGACAACTGGCTGAGCACCTTCAGCTTCCACATGACGCAAAGCACTCAGCGTGACATCTTTGATTACGAAATATTTCAAACTTGTTCTGCATTTATTTATTCGTTTATCTGCCATTATTCGATGTTCACTATCGACGTTCTCAAAGCACCGTTAAGTACTTTTCATTTGGTGAACTTTCTCATTTAAGCGTGTGTCAATGGGCAAAAGGAAAATAAAGGCGACACATCAAGTTGAAAAATTTGACATGTTTTAGGCACATAAAAAAACATGGCCCTAACACCCGCGCCAACTTGTCCGGCAAGTTAACCAATTTGCGATAAAAATAAAACATATTGCTCAATAGACGACAAACAACTGGGAAAAGGAAATGTTTGTCTCCCGCCAGCTCTGTCATACCCCTGCCCAGACCACATGGCGTATGCGTGATGCGAGAAAACTTTTACAGTTGCAGTTGCCGTTGTCACGTTCCACATTTGCTACCTAAACATTTTTTCCTGCCAGCCGCAATTCGTCTTGTATACTCTAAATGTGGCTAACAGGACTAACTGAACACCTTTAGCACTGTGTCTGTATTAGTATATGTGTATTTAGATACATTTGTATCTGAATAAGTACTTGTAACTAAATGTGTGTTTGTTTGTGTATTTTAATGTGTCTATAAGTTAAAATGTATCTGTAATTGTATTTAGTAATATCAGTATCTGTAGTTTATGATATGTGTAAATGGATCTGTATCTATAAATGAAAACGTGTATCTTATTCTGCATCTGCAATTTTGAATGAATCTGCAATTGTTTATTTTTGTATAAATATATATGTATATGTATTTGTATTTGTAAATGCATCTGCAATATTAAATTTACATCAGCAATATAAATATTATCAGATATTTTGAATAAACCTTTCATATATTGCGTATATCAAATAGATCTCGTACACTTGGATACATTATTTACAATAATGAAACACTCATAAATGACTGATAAAATTGTTTATTTTTGTATAAATATATATGTATATGTATTTGTATTTGTAAATGCATCTGCAATATTAAATTTACATCAGCAATATAAATATTATCAGATATTTTGAATAAACTTTTCATATATTGCGTATATCAAATAGATCTCGTACACTTGGATACATTATTTACAATAATGAAACACTCATAAATGACTGATAAAATTGTTTATTTTTGTATAAATATATATGTATATGTATTTGTGTTTGTAAATGCATCTGCAATATTAAATTTACATCAGGAATATAAATATTATCAGATATTTTGAAGAAACCTTTCATATACTGCGTATACCAAATAGATCTCGTACACTTGGATACATTATTTACAATAATGAAACACTCATAAATGACTGATAAAATTGTTTATTTTTGTATAAATACATATGTACATGTATTTGTGTTTGTAAATGCATCTGCAATATTAAATTTACATCAGGAATATAAATATTATCAGATATTTTGAAGAAACCTTTCATATACTGCGTATATCAAATAGATCTCGTACATTTGGATACATTATTTACAATAAAGAAACACTCATAAATGACTGATAAAATAAACAAGTTTTGTAGTTTGATAAAACTATTTATAGAATTATTTACCATCACTTAAGACATTCTTTCAGAAAAAGGGCAAACATTGTTTGCATTCTTCTGCTCACGTGGTATTCTTCGCCTTAAACATTTTGGGCAAGCAAAACTTTTGGCATGTAGAAAATATTTTCTCTAGCGAATTGATGGCTGAAAGTTTGTCTGGGCCACGAATGTTGCGGGGCTGGGAAGGGGGCGGTGTGTTTGGCAAGGCGTTGCATTAAAATTTATACTAAACTCGATGCAGTAAGTAAATACGTACTAGGTGCACTTGCACTGACAGTTGGGCCTGCTAGGGATTACATTTCATTTATCGATTTATTTGAAAACGTTGCCAAGTTGTTGCCATAAAGTTTGAGAACGGCATTCAGTTGCTTTCAGGCAGGTAAGTTTTTAGTTTGAATCCTTTTCGCATTTGCATGCAGTTTTCCATTTGTATCTATTTTCGCATTAGTATGCCAATTGATTCGCAAATCGGATAATTCAATGAGCTTACAGTTGTCCTCTTTCCGTTTGTCGTTGTCGAAATACTGTTGAAAATTTTACAAATTTTGTTTTGGGAAATTCGATGCACAAAGGCCGTCTATGCAGATGTAAATGCAGTTAGATGTAGTCACAAATACAGTTACTGATATAGAAACCGTTATTGATGCTGCATTTTACATTGCACGTTGCCATAGTTGACAGCTTGGCAAATATCCGTAGACCTTGGCTTCCAACTTTGCCTGTCTTCGCTTTAAAGAGCACAATCTATATGCGACTTTTCCCAGTGCTCGTAAATTATTTGGCCTTACCTTTTTAAACAATATGCCAAACGGGCTCAGCATTCCACATAAGAGTTTGTCCTCTTATAAATTATGCATTTAGTCGGAGTTATTGGGCCGCTTCAGCCTGATGCTAAGTTATTAGTTCAGCTAGCTTTTTATATAATCACTCAAAAGTATTAAATATGATAAATGGCAGCCACACACAAACACACACACACACACACAGCCCAACAAGTGGACATGGCAACCTGATCTGTGTTTGGGCTCCCTCAACAGCCCGGGCTCATAAATTTTCTTTGCTAGCTGCGATATCTGGGAGACTATCGTACAAAGTACTAAATTTCAGCCTTTTGGTTAGTTGTATGCACTGCGATAAAATGTAATAATAAATATCTGTTATTGAATATTAAAAAAAAAAATTATGAAAATTTGCGTATCAACAAATTTCTTGATCGATGATATATCTTAATATAAATATAATAGCCGATTTTGTAGAATACAAAAGTATTATATTTATAACTATTAGAGAACAAATATACATTTAGCTTCTGTTAAATATTGGTTAAAATTTAGACAAACGTTTCATGTTTATAACTATTAGAGAACAGCTGCGACTTAGCTCCAAAAAGCCAATTCACAACCCTTTTTTTTCATTATTTTAACGAAAGCAATTTATGGCACAAGGCCCCGAAAGGGCACCGAATCGAGGAGCAGCAGAGCCCAAAGAGTGGCAGCCGCCATATGCTCCAAATTGACCACAGCATCATAAATTTGGGGATTTAACATGTGAGTTGGAGCTGGGGACAGGGCGGAAGGAGCCGCCATTGACCGCCACTGGCGACCACTCAAGTGCTCCGAGCATGCAAAAAAAAAGTTGTTGCATAGAAGAGGGAAAAGCCGAAAAACCTGAGGACGGCAATGCCACTTGAGCTGCAGGTTTCGCTTGGCGTCGAATCCGTGCATAAAACATGCATTAAAGTAATGAAAATTTATTGACTACTCAATGTGCTCATAAAAGTTACAGGATCATTAAGAATTCAAGAAGCGCCGCGCACATGTTGACAATTACACGCAGAAAAATATCTTTTTAATCGGCAGCGAGGGCAATAAAAATAATCATTTTTGTATGCTCAACGTTTTTCACACCATTCTGAACCCGAGCCGCAAGGAAGCCGAAAAAAATTAAGTTTTTCGGGGCCAGCAATTTTTCATGCTCGCCGCCATGGAAAATCGTTTTCCAATCACGTAAACACAGCTGGAATTTTATTGCTGCGTGTTTTTATTAAAAAAATAAAAATAGCAGCCAAAAAAATAAATGCAAAATGCAAGAGCAGAAGCTGAGCAAAATCGCTGAACGCATTTTCGCAGAGCGTTGGCATTGCAATAATAAAAGTTTTTCCGCCAAACGCCGCCCACAGTCCAAAAAAAAAACAGAAAAAAACCAACGACAAGAAAATGAAAATGAAAATACACCCGAAAGGCAGCCACAACAGCAACCGAAATCTGTATGCCGTCCAATATGCCACAGAGCGCTTCACATTGCTATATGTGACCGGCTATATGGAAGCCCCTATATTGTATATGCACCATATAAATCAACCCAGGCGTACACACTTATTTGGCGCACTATGCTTGCTATGAAGTTGCGACTTCTTTCCAAGTCTTTTAATACACTGCACGTCACAGGATATTTTCGAAATATCATCAACTTGAACGAGCGGCGATTTATTGCTGATTATCAAGCCAAGGGTAAGGGATTACAACACTCTTAAGGATTATGATAATCATCGAATAATAATATTATGAATAGTAAAGCAATTAATAATAATCAAAATCCAAAAGAAAAAAATATATGAAAGTGAATATATTTAACTATTTGCACAAAGAATTGCATATAATAATAAACTGAACAAATGCAGAAGATAGTAATAATTCAATTCGAATATTATGTTTGATTTCTTTAAAGGGTATTCAAGTGTCCGTGTGCGATTGCCAACAGTGCCTGCTATAAGCGTGGGAGCGGCTGCTGTTGCATTCTGCTCGCATCCTTCGCATTGTAGCGCGAGGTTCTTCTTTTTTGTCAGCGTGTTCTTGTTGTGTTTTTTTATATTTTGTTTATCGTGTTGCATTTATTTATCATATTCTTGGTGCTTTTGTTTCGGTCGCTAGCGATGGGCAACGGGGCGTATGATGAATGCAGTGCGCATTAGAGAAAGCGCTTGGCTGCTGCCATTGGTCGGTTGGAGGAGCGATGGGGGGACAACGGAATAGTTACCAAAGAATTTATTTGTTTTGTACTTATGGTGTCATAAAATTGTTTTAAGGCCAACTTAAATAAAAATGCTGAAAACAAAAAGAACAACAAACGCGGAAGGGCGGGAGAGAGGGAGAGAGGGAGAGAGAGAGAGATAGATAGAGCGAGGAAGAGGAATAGAAAAAGCAAAACAGTAAGAAAAGTGTCAGAGTGGACAGCAAAAAAGGAAACAAGTGGCGGAAAAATGGCGCAAAATCAAATGAAGATAAGAAGTGCACAGAAGTGGAAAAGCACTAAAATGCATTGCATGTCATTTTGAGCATTTTCGCCAAATTGAAAACGTTTCGCGTTATTTATTTAATGCAAGCATCTTCAAACTGCAGATATATCTGAAAATTATGATTACAATGGGGAAAACTGAAATTGAACAGAATATAAATTATATTTCAAGGAAGCTAGGATTGATATTTTGAAAAGAGAGAGGAAATTTGCCAGAATGCAATTGCGAGAGAATGCATAATAAATAAATATAAGCAGGCATAAAAAAAATTTAAATCTTTTTATTTAGTTAAATAAAGCTACATGAAAATAATGGCCAACTATTTTGTAGGCTAGATATGACTGCCAAACTATTAAATAATAATGTAAATACAAAAAAAATTGATAAAATAACTAAATTTACATATATTTATTAGCTTAGAAAATTCTTAAATATTTATTTAAAAACATTTTTTAATTATGTTTTATATAAAACTTAACTGCAGGTCGTAAAAAAAATTATACCAATATTTCAAAAATAATATTTATTATAATAATTATTTTCTGGATATTTTTAACCTTCTAAAACATTACAATAAATGTCTCGGTTAGCTTGTTAATGCATATTTATTTAAATACAACACACTTTCAACTATTTTGAGTAGCGCAAATTTAAGTTATTTGTATACCCTTTCCACTCCAGTGTTACCAGCTGCTGCGGAAATTCGTGCAATTCCCTTGGCATAAATTTATAAGATGCTTGCCATAAATTTTAGCTTGAAATGCGCTTCTGTCAAGTGCTTCGTAGTTTTTTCTGTTTGGTCTATTTTTTTTATTATTTTCTTTTTTACTTTTGTCTCTGGCGCTGGAAGGCGGCCCTGATGGGGCGCGGCCAGGCATTATATTTAAGCTGCATAATGAAATGTTTGCGAATGTTTAGCATTGCAAATGCAAATGCCGTTCAGGTGCAGTATTCATGGAGCCGTCCTGCCACGCTGGCAGCGGGTACCCTGAGGCGCCACAACTGCTGGCAAATTATCTAATTAAAGCAAAGAGAGCCCCAAACGTCAGTTGGGGCTTACAAGCTTTAAGCTTTATATGCAAATAATCCAAAAGGAAGCAGGCAAATAGAAAAATGAGAACCACATTAAATAAAATTTAAAAAAAAAAACCTATAAAACTAAGTGGAATGCAAGGTCCAACTTTCAGTTATGCAAAAATGCCACTAAGCAGCTTTAAAGTGTCTGTCAATGTCATATTTTGGTGAAGCTTACAGCAATGTTATTTTTTTGTCCTCGTAGTTGCGATAAGCTTAAAACAAATGCATAAAAGCAAACCAGAACAGAGATTCGCAAAATTCGATGTTGAACCGAACTTTAACTACACTTTCCAACACTGGCGAAGAGCAAAAAATAAAAGAGTCCAAAAATATTCACGCAATTCTATTAATATCTTAAACGAGTATTAATTTAAATTAAGATAATTTTATTTCGTAATAAATCAATTAAAAGTATTTCAAATACAAACTATCTTAATTAATTTATTTATTTTTATTTTTTATTTATTTTACAAACTATCTTAATTAATTAATTTTTTTTTAATTTTTTAATTTACAAAAAAAAATATATATATATATATCTAAATTTATTTTAAAATCTAAAATTCAACTTGCCATTTAAATGTTTTATTTTGGATCATGTTCATATTATGTAGCTCTATAAACTAGTCCACATACCCTTTAGACAAAACAGTACTCAAAATGTGAAATTAAAAAGGGTTTCCGGGCATTTGATAAACTTTTTTCAGCGCGTGCAACAACTGCTGCAGTTGGTTGTTGCTGCCCCAGCCTCTGTTGCCCGCTGCCCCCTTGTCTGGCATGTCTGCCATGTAGCTTCATAATTAAGTAATCCCCATTGCCGGCAATGCACTGCACCTTAAGCTCCGATTGGAAAGACCGAGAGTGGGCCAACTGGTTTTTGCGTCTACTATAACGGGCCATCGCGCTGGCCCCGGCCCGAATGGGTGGCTACCAAAAATTTTAAGGCGCACAATTTTCGCCCAAGTGTCAAGCGGCGCAAAGCCGGCACAAGGCAATGACGGTAGCCGGCACCGCACTGCGGGCATCCCAGCAGCAGGAGCTGCCCCCCTCCCCCCCCTCCCCCAAACTCGTCTTAGTTATGGCCATGTGCGAAGGCAATGAGCATATCTTATTACCACTGCAGAGATTACCAGCCAAACAGGCCGACTGAGCGACAGGCGGGAAGATTGCGGAGACTGCAAACTGAGAAGCAGCTCTAACGGCCTTTTGCTTTGACTTTGACACATGTTATGAAATTTGAATAGATCACCGCGGCCACTACGTGAGAGAGAGTGAGAGAGAGAGCGAGAGAGAGAGGAACAGCGAAGAAAGCATGTGCTAAACATGATACAGCAAACCTGTAAAATGTTTGATTGTAATGTTTGTTTTTCGCATATTAAGTTGAGACTCGTGAGCCTCGTTTCAAGTTGTTTAGGAACATCTGGACGATGAGTTTACATGAATTGAGTGCCAGTTTAATGAAGTTGTTCGGTTAAGAATTCGCCTAGAGAGTTATGGCAATCGTATAAACAAACTAAGGAAAAACTCGAATTTTTTGAAGTCGAGATTAAAGATAAAAGCTTAGAAAATAAATAATTAAGGGTAAGTATGCTGGAAGAATAAATGCCTTAAACATATTATGGTTTTATTTAAGTTTAGTATTCGACTTTCAAATATAAATAAATAATTTAATATAAATTATAGAGTAAATAATTTAATATAAATTATAGCTGCAATAAGCCACTGAATGTTAAGCTTGTTAAATAAAAGCCAAAATTGTTTTTAAAGGCCAATTGAAATTAATATTATTTCAAACTTTATATTGCATGGATCGAAAAAAAGAGGATTTCGTATATAAGGCGAGTAGCAAACATTCTATTTGATATCACTAAAAACTTTATCGCTTTCAAAATAATGCTGAGGTCATGAAAGAATTGCTTACTGAGAAAGCACTGCCCCTGTGAAAATTAAAGTCTTGGATAATTGAAATCTTCCCTTAATCATCTTGATCCCATTCTAGATGCAGGGTATTATTGAAATGTGGGAGTTTGAAACTTCGATTAAGACATTTAAGCAGGAAAATTATTCCCTGATAAGGACAGCTCACCTAATTTCAATATGAAATCTACCCGCTGAGAGTAAGGATTTCTCAGGCCATAACAAGGACCGGCCTGGGCAATTTGCTCATCAACTAGTTTGGACAATAATCTTGGGCAAAATACTCGCTTTAACAATTTAAAATCAATTTGCGCCATAATGTGTATGCACACACCCCAAGATGTCCCGTGTAGGAGCACAACAAACAGTCATTATGGAAAACGTGTTGGACAAGGAAAACCTGAAGAAAAATGCTAGATTGCAGGAAAGTGTGGCAAGTGCTTAAAGGCAACATGCTATTGACAGCCACAATTATGCGGCAATTATAAATGTATCAATCAAACTGAACAGACTGAGTAGATAATGTCAGCTGGGGATGGCTGATAACTGTGCGAACTTGAGAGTACGGCTCTCAGGGTTCCGTCTTATATATCGCGTCAGTCAGCCGTTAATTAATTGATGATCCTGTGAGTCAGCCCGGCTAAAGATTCGTCTGCCCAGATAACAGGCCTGTCTCTGGCCGGTCTGGCCAATCTGGTCGGCCATTGAGCACACAGGTGGCCCCGCACAATCGAAGGCGAATCGGGCGAGAAGGCAACAACGGAAGTCGCTCTGGGGACTTGATCATTATGCATGCCACCAAGAAGTCGAGTGAAAGACTCCTCGTTGTTGTTGTTGCTGTTAATGTTTTCTGTTCGCTGATTGCGTAATCGCTGACTCGAGACTTTAAAATGTGTAGACAGAGGCTCTTCTCGGTGGAAGCAGCTGCTTCTACCGTTTTAATTGCCACAAATTAAAGTATCATTAAAATATGTAGAAAAGTCGCGCCAGCAGCGATATCAATTTCATGGGACAGCTCGGCTACAACCTTATGCATACATTTCATATTACACATTCTCTGACAGCCCAGTGAGCGAACAAAAAAAAAAACGAAGAAAAAAAAATGGCAAATTGATTAAAACCCATTAACATGTTCTTTATCACTCAGCACACATAGGCCTGGCCAACTGGAGTGGACCACGTATCCAGAGTGTCGTCAAGTGGCAGGCTGGAAAATTGTATAGGCTCTGGAACTGCTTGTGGGTTGGGTCCACTCGCCCGAGTGGACAACTGGCGACTGGCGAGCCTTGCGGCTGCGTTTTAGGGGGCTGTTCACTTGGGTGCTCAAATTTTATGAGGCCCCGCTGATAGATGGTTTCAATCAGCTGATAGTTTCCATAAGGATGGCAGCGGAAATGCTTTCCGAACCGCCAGTTGCGCAGCTGTAAACTAGATAAGCTCTATACTTCTACTTGGAAGGTAGTTACTGTAAAACTAAAATTAAACATTGAGATCTTTTCAATGTTTCTTTGAGTATTGGCTTTATTACGGTCATTAAATGTAAATTGCACAACTTATTTACAAGTTCAGGTAGACTTGTTTCACATTAGTCTTCCACAACCTCTTTTGAAAAACAAAATCAGTTTATTATATCGGTAAAATTTCATTGAAAAAAAGCATTTTATTAAATAAAAATCAGGCAAAATACATTAAGATCAGTAAATATTACTTGACTTTATGAAAAACGCATAGAAAGGCAAACGTTCAGTTGAGCGACTGAAGACAGAAAGTGAGAGAAAGAGAGAGAGAGAGAGAGAGAGAGAGAGAGATGAGAAAGAAACAGTTAAAGTCAGAAACCAATTTTCCTTTGCACATGAACTTAACCAAAATGGAAATTAATATTGATTTGACTTGATTCAAAAAAATTAGGAGATATCCGAGAGAGATATATTAGAAGCTAGTTCCTCAATAAATACATCACTTTTAGGTATTACCGCGTAAATTAAATAAAATGTAATTGTTATCAATATTATCGTTAGTGCCACCGATAGTTATTTATCTACTTTATCAAACTATTCCCATTTACCGACCACGCAGAGCTTAAATGTTTCATGTCAAAACACAAACTCTCCGCTCCCAAACAAACTTCATTTATAAACTGAACTTTTTCGTAAACCCTTACTGAAAGCCACAAATGCCAACGCAACTTTCTCGCTTTGGAAATTCATCAATTTTATTGTTTGCCACAGAGGCAGCTCCAATAAAAGAGGGCGGGGGAAAAAGAACGGTTCCAATTTCCATTTGGAACCGCAACTAATTTCAACTTTATTATTTGATTTGGAGCGATGACCAGTGGCCAAAAGTCAGAGGCGATAAATCACTCATACGCCAAGTGTGCCACAAGCTGGAAATAAAATTCCAAATGCAGAAGTGTGTGTGTCTGTGTGTGTGTGTGTGTGTGTTCGTGTTGGAGAACGCCCCCAGCTGTCGCAGTATGTTTCATGGCTCGTCGCTCTTCCTTGGCTAAAGGACTCGCCTGCTCTTGTTGTTACCTTTCCTTTTTTTCGTTTTGGCCAATTTTGCGCTTATTTACGCAGTTGACATGAGCAACACGTGCGCTGACAAATCTGGCCAAGCAGCATTAACCCCTTGTTGGCCCTCCGAGCGAAAGACAATTTAACACCTGAGCGGGAGCACAACCTGAACTACCGCTCGTAATTTATTGACATATTTGGCCACTTTGATTTGCCTGCCTTTGGAGTTTCATCCCCAGCATATTCGCATATATCCATTTCATGCCCAAGTGGGCAGGCATCTGTTCTCTGGGTTCAATCACCCGCAGACACTGGGCGCCATATGTGATGTTGAAGCGTTCCACGTTTGCCTCGCTTTTCTTTTCCAATTTTCCTGTTTTCCCTTTAGGCAAAAAGAAAAACCTGGCACTTTTCGCGCCCTGTTAGCCAAACTGGCTGCTGTTGTTGGCCTTAACACTTGACTGGGCTTAAACGCTCCGCAAACGTTGTTGCTTGTCGCCTGCATTACACTCACTTATGGCCAATTAAAGTTAATGTCTCAATTAGCGGCAGTTATGAAAATTATTGACTGGCCGTGCTCAGCTCGCAGCTTAGGTTTTATTTTTCCTTTTTGCTTTTTTCCCTCCCCAGCGTCTCTAAGCCATTTCTAAAGTTTTTTCAACTATTTTCACTCGCCTGCGGCTAATGGCCCCAGTTGCGCCGTGCGGGGAGCATCTGATTAGATGCCGGCCCCCGGTCAGTAGCTGTTTTATTGGGTTGAATGACTGCACAAGATAAGATTTGCTTTCGATACGACAGGAAACTGCGTCGCGAGGTGGCGACTGTATTAATAACTGAACTTGTTGCTGGGGCCAGGCTTTTCTAGGTCTCCATTGCGAAAACTTTAATCGCATTATTTGAAATTTATCGCAACTTATCTTGCTGCTTGTTTGATTGTATTTTTTTTTTATCAAAATGAAATATAGTTTTCTTTTAATTCTATTAAGCAGGACAGTAAAGTTCTTATCGGACAGCTGACACAGAGACTTAATTTACTCTAGGCGTAAGTTATTCTAATATTTCTCTCTCTCTCTCACTCTCAATTTATCTCTCTTTCTCTTTCACTCAAAGCTAACTTCTGCTATTTTAAACATCCACTTTACTCAATCCGCTTACAGATGCGAAGGTAAGCCTTATAACAATAAAATATGTCAACATTTTGCCTTTTCTTGCTGTTTCTTTCTCGCCTTTTCTCTTTCTATCTCTCTCTCGCAAATTTTAAATCGAAAGTCAATTTTCGTTTAAAAGTCTTTCTTATTATCATTCGACAACAAAGGTTAAACGCAATTTTTTTAATTTATTTCATATGTGTATTTTATTTTTAAATTTCATATTTTAAATTCATTATTTTTTCGAATTGTTTGACATTTGCATTAAAATTCATATTCATCGAAATTGAGAAAGGAATACTAATTCTAACTGAATTCCTTAGTAGCAGTTAGAATACAACAACTTTTATTAAATGTGGTTCAGACTCTTCCTCTTTCTCCTTCTCTAAATTTCCCGAATTTTAAATGCAATCTTAATTTTCCTTTAAAATTCCTTCTTATTATATAATATTTTTAGAACAAAGGATAAATGTAACTTTTTTTTAAAATTTAATTCCATTTTTTTTTAATCTAACCTCCTTTTTAAATTTTCTGTTTTATGTAAAATATTCAAAATTAAGAGGCGAATAATAATTCTAACTGAACTCCCGAGTAGCGGTTATAATACAACAGATTTTACTTAACGAGGTTCCCTTCAGACTCTCTCTCTCGCTCTCTCCCCCTCGTTTGCCTCACCCTCTCGCTGTTTTAAAGTCCATTTCAAACTTAGCAACTGTAGCAGCTCATTAAGCGGAAAAAAGACTTCAATGCCTGCACATAAATTAGTCGACGGTAACAATTTCATTTTGCTATTGAAATTGACGGCCAGACCCCAATGGAGCTCTCGCCGGCAGGGCAAGGACAGCACGGGGCAGAAGGCAAACCGTTCTGGCAGTGGCACCAACTGGGCCATAAATCAAAAGCAGCGCACGGTGTTTAATACACTTGACGCCAGATTTCCGCGACAATTTGCGCATGAATTAAACATAAAAGCAAGTCGGCAGGGTAACGCACACCGCCCACCGCCCCCCGCCCCCCTCCCCTCCTCGTCAGCAACAGCCAAAATCTAAAGCAGAGCGGGCAACACTGGCTGGGGCATTGGTTTCCGTTTCCCCACTGCTCTTCCTGCTCTTCCTGCTGCTCCTGCTGCTCCTGCTGCCTGGTGAGTGGGCAAATAAAATCAAAGTAGGTAACACGCGCAAATAAAACACTTGACACATTAAAACGGCAACAAGAACTCACATGAGAAACACCAGGAGGAGCTGTATAGGGGGCGTACCAATGGCGACGCCATGAGCAATGTGGCTACAAATTTCCATTTTGTCGTTTGGGGGCCTGCCTCATGCAAATAAGTGACACTCTCCGAGCAGGGCAGGCGTGAGGTGCCCGAAGGGGAGGGAACGCCAGGATATGAGCTCGCATCTATCTGGTGTGTGTGTGTGTGTGTGTGTGTGAGCGTGGGTATGAGTGTCGCTTTACACGCGCATACATACAAATTTAACGAGTCGCATTTATGATACCACAGACAAGTATAATAATTTCAATTAACGACACCCGCGGGTGTGTTTGCACAGAAAGGTGGAAGTGGAGAAAGGGGCAAGTGGGGCTGGGGGCCGCTGCAGGAGCAGCAGAGATGCCCGTGTGCATCCGTCTGAATGAATAACAAAATAGCATGTTATTTCTTGGAAAATTGTGCGAGAATTATGTGATATATTTGAATACACACAATCAAATTGGTTATGAAGAAAATCACAGTTCGAAATCTCTGGAGATGCGCCTTCAAAATTAAGAAAAGAGAGCTTTCTTATTCAATTATTTTGTATATGTTCATCATATATATGGTATTGGATTTCTAAATCAATATCAACCTAAGAATGTTGATTACCAAGTTTCTGATCGTTCAAATCTGTTCGTATGTTTATAAAAGTTTAAAAAGCTTCGAATTGTAGGCATATATAAGCAAAATACTCAATTTGGCTCTAAAGAAAATGGACTTGATATTAGAAGCTGTAAATAAAAATAAAAATTATGAATATACATGCATACATGAATCAAATAAATTGAAATAATTTAAAAATTGCTTTTGAGGCCTTTTTGAAATTTCCTATTTTTGGTAATTTCTTAATAAAAAATGTGTTGATAAAGACAGGAATAATAAATTTGCAGTATCAAAAGTTATGATCGATTTTAGAATTCAAGTCAATTTAATTGCGCAACAAAAATTATAGCATACTTTTTGGAGTTGATTCAAAAAGATTTTAGCTCAAAAAATCTGAAATCTTGTGCATTAATAAATTTAAATGTTAGTTAAGTATTCACATGCGTAGAGCCAAAATGAAATAATAAGGTCTTTAGACTTTATCTAATGCCTAATATATATTTTTAATAAATTTCCTAGTTATTAAACTTCCTTGGCTGTAAATCAAAGAAAAATAATTCGGTTGCAAGTAAAAAAGCTGTTGCTACTTATTGCTCTCATTGTTGTGATATCACTGAAGCAGAAATCACAGTGATATCACAGTGATCACTGTCGCACGCAGCACTATATGTATATATATGCAGCCCCATACTAGGCAGGTGTGGACATAAAAAGGAGCTGCTGCTGCACCAAAATAAAAAATAAGAAAAAAAAAACAAAAAAAGGGAGTAGCGCAATGTTGTTGGCATAATGAGAATGAGAATGTGAATAAGGAAGAGCCGGCGAAAGAGTCACGTTAAGGCTGTGTTAGTAGGTCGCAGCTGTGTGATTGTGTGTGTGTGTGCGCATTATTATGCCTCTAATTAACTAAACGCATATATTTTCTTAGCCACATCTTTGGCCAAGTTTTACAGGCTCGCCAACTCATCAGCATAAAAGTTTTTAATGAGCCATTTTGCTGCCTTTGTCGCTGACTTCTCCTTACCGCTACACATATGCATGTTTGTGTGTATATAAGTATATATACAGACATCATATCCGCATCATACACCCACTTTTTATCCGCACGTTAGCTTCTCGACGGCACATTTCGTATGTGTAGCGAATTTGTTATGACAAGCTCAGTTGACACGTTTTAATTAAATTTAATTAGTGCGTTCGCTACAACAGCAAATTGGCCAACATGTCAGGTGGATTAGGCGGGCACAAAATGACAGCTGAATGGTAAAGCCGAGAGCGATCCGACATTTGTCGACATAAAGATGAGGTGTTGTCTAATTGGAACATGTGTAAATTTCAATGTGGCCTTCAAGCGAGACAAAATCTAAAATAAATGCAATCAAAATTTCAATGCAAAAAGGCGGGTTGCGCAAAACTGGGTAAATAGAGCAGTATGAAGTCTAATTAACGGTAATATGACATATATATAAATATATATTTAATAATTAAAAAGGTATTTTGCTATGTAGAAAATAATATTTAATTTTAAGGAAAATTAAAAATTATATATTTATCATATAATATTTTAAATCATCAGACTTTTTATGATATGCCTATTGCCCAGAAGCGAAAATAATGGGATAGATACCGAACTGCATTATAATTACTGGAATAACTAGATCGCTTACAAAAATATTTTAAACAAGTAAGGAGTGCACGACTAGGTGATACCCTGAACCCTGTCTTTAAATACATTTGAACCCCTTTGCATTCATACATTCATACATATACATACATGCATGCTGCGCACTTTACTCAGCAGCTGCGCTTGGCCCCCACTATGGTAGCTAAATTCGTAAAAAAACTTCTAAACGAAGAGCATGATCTTAATGCGAATTTTAGGACTTAACAAGAGCATTGAAATCTATGTACAAACCAAAGCGAAAATCTGCGTTTTTTTAATATTGGAGCGAGAGGGGAGAGTTATCAAAAATCCTAAATATTCGTAATCTTCATATGCTTTATAAAAACATATAAAACCCAATTTGGTGGCCCTAACTTTAACAGTTTCCAAAATATGCTCAAAAACCGGGTCAACAAAACGCTAATTATCGATAACAAATTAAGACGAGTTATCGATAATTTTAAATAAAGCTGATCTGCGTAACCCAAGTTCAGCTTTCAAACTCTTGTACTCTCCGAGATCGATTCGGCTATTGATGCTGACCAAGAATGTATATACTTTATGAGGTCGGAGATGCCTCCATCTGCCTGTTATACCCTTTTATTTACCCATTTTCAATAGGTTCAGGCTATAAAAATACTGAAAATACATAACTATCTCAGCAATCATTTCGCGAAACATAATAAAGAGACTTTACAAACATATTGCATCAAAAGTCCAAACCAATACTATTCAGTATTATCTACTATTACTACTGTCAAGTTTAAATCACTCGCAATAGCTGTCATCATAAACCTTTCGACGGGCATTATATAAATCGCAAGGCGAAGAGTGCAATCAATTTAGAAATTATATATGCAAATTGATGGAGCAAGCGCAATCAGGACAGCTCATTGATTACCCACATGGCATAAACAGTGGCGACCACTTGATAAAGAAAACATAACGCAAGTGCCAGGGAACACAACAATTAGATGTTTCCTGCGTTGACTTAAGCCCAGCAGCGTTGCATAACGCAACGGCGCCCGAGCAGGGACGGCGCCCGAGCAGGGACGGCGCCCGAGCAGGGACTGCGCCTCCTCCCGAAGCTGGAACTGAGGCAGAGAGTGGAACTGAGACAGAGACTGGGTGCCCGTACGTAGACTGGGCCATGGCAGTGGCAACGGCAACTTGTCAGCTCGAATGACGTTTTAATAAGTCACATAATTCATGTGCCGGCGATGCCGATGTGGATATCAACATTGGAGGTTGCTGCTTTGCTGCTGCCTCCGCCTCAGTCTCAGCATCAGCCTGTGTATGACAATGTTGCCGCATGCCCCAAACGCCAGATTACATGCTGTAGAGGAGGTGATTGCAGCGCCATCGCATCCATTCGATGCTGCAGGGCAACGTTTTTGGGTTCGCTTTGACACATGCGTCCCCCTGGCTGTCTCCTGTCCGCATCCCCGATCCCGATCCCGGCACCGGCACCGGCTCCGTTCCCGGCCCCGGCTGCATGTCTTGTCAGCTGCTCATTTGTCAATGTAATTGATTTTATGCCTGGGCTTTTGACTAAGGTTGTCGCTGTCGTTGTCGTGGCGGCGGATAGTTGCGATTGGTTGAATATCTGGCATAGTTGGCTACCTGGCTGGCCGCCTGGCCTTTTGCCTGATATATTATTCGATTACAGTTAGACGTAAATCAAGTGGAAGAGCATGATGTAGCCATCAGGCGCAGGTATGAGTATCGTGTCCCACAAAGTTATTGCCTTCAGTTCATATACATAGTAGATACAGACTCTGTGTGCGTGTGTGCGTATATGTGTGTGTGTGTGTGTGCGAGTGTGTGTGCTGGCCAGTCAGCTGGGAAATGCGAATTATTGCTAAAGAAGGTCAAAAGAGTGGCAAACGAGCAAAAAAAGAAGGTGAACAGCAAGGTTAAGCGATAATTGCGTGAGAGATGCGGAAAAGATAAGGTGATACTAAAGGTGTCTCTGTGTGTGTGCGTGTGTTCGTAATGAAAGATATATGAAGAAGAAATATGGAATAAATTAGAAATGAGCAGAATGCAGCTTCTTATGAAATTTAAAGATGAAAAAGATAATTGAGACAAGATGGATTAGTTAGAAAAACAGTGAGAAGACTTACCCAAAGGATCACTTATATTTGATATGATCGAATAAAATGTATAAAGATTTCTAAAAAAGGAATAAAAAAGTAATATGATACGTTTACTTATATATATATATATATGCACTAATAATATAATATAATATGAAAAGAGATTTAAACTTGTTCCAACCTACTTTGGCATTATTCAACAATTTTATTTTATTTATTTTATATTTCTTCAATTTTAGGCCGATTTTTTTATAAGAATCGATCGAAGTACATCGAAAAAAGATTATCGATTTTCAATTGGAAAACTCCGCTCCTGTTTAAATAGATATAGCGATTTCTAGATTTTATTAAATATCACTTTGTAAAAATCAAAGCAAATCTTCAAATGGTAAAAATATATAAAATATATTTAAATATTAAAAATATTAAAATGTTTTACAGACAAAATGCGAAAGACTCAACCACAGATCTAGAGTAGTTTTATGAACAAAGATTTTCGAAGATCCCACAATGGAAATTCTTTCAACGATTTCAATCTGTTTGGCTTAAGCTAAAGTTCATTTATTTCTTTCTAATTGAATTTTAACACGTTTCCTTTAGATAGACATCCCGAGAACCTCCCAATTTACTGCGCTCGCACCACAACTTAATTTTCAATCAATTCAAGTGGAGAAGCCAAGTTCAGTTAGCTGAAAACCGGTAGCCCGTGGCCGTTGTGGCAACAACAATGCCCCAGAGTCGGGCCAGCTTCTGTGCATAGAGCGCAGTCGGTTTTTATGGCAAGGCGCGTTTGTATCTTACAGATACTTTTTGCTTTGTTCGCCTATTGCTGTCTTTGGCGCTCATAAATTTTTATAGCTTGTAATTTGGGACGTCGCTGCACATGCGCGCCAGGCGGTCGACTTGTCTTCGTCTGCGACTTGGACTTCCACTTGAAAATTGACTATCCTGCCCCGGCTAGCTGGAGGAAGTCTCTTCTTCAGTTTGCCAATGGCCAATGCCAGATTTATACTTTCGGTGTAATTAATAGCGATCTTTTGGCCATTCTGATTGGCTTAGATGGCTTTATAGTTGCCAGCACGTACACAAACCTATCAGGCCAGTTGCCTATTTGTCTGTCTCGGCCTCAACTGCAATTAGCCACAGCTGAGCCGTTGTGTTTATTGTTAAGGCTGCGCCTTTTGCTTTGGGTGATAATCATAATGTCTGCTAATTAAATTGCAAAAGAGGATATTAAATGATACTTAAAAAGGAACAATAAAATGGCCACGAACAACGGGATATTTCAAAGAGTGCTATCATAAAAACAAATTCAATGCAACTCAAATATGTGTAAAAACAAAAAAAAATCGAAGCTGTTTAGTTGGACTACCAATGAATGTTGAAGCTTTCAACAGTCAATAATATAAAATAATTAATTATTGCTTAGCTCTTCACATACACATTGGCATTCGCATACTGGATATAGTAAACATCAGCTATTTACAGTTACTTTCAGTACTGCGTTTCAATTAAATACGCGCTTTAACAGCTTGAGAATTATTAGAGCAAAGTAAATGATTACTGCCTTTGATGTTGCATTATTATGAAGGTTGCCATGCCCACTTAATTTCATGCGTTTATTCAGTATCATAATAAATTGTACTAAGTAGATTATATAATTTTGTTTGTGCTTTAAATACCTCGAGGATATTGCTTGGTTGGTTACAATAATAAATTCCATAGAGCAGATACGAAAAGTTTACAGAACTCGGCGTGCGGCAGGCCTAAGGAGAATGCTATAATTAAACAAGTAAGAATGTTGTAGTCGGGTATATCCGACTGCGCAATACTCGTTAGCAGATTAATAACAGCCGAAAATAGGCGAAAACGGTCTGAATATATATATATATATATATATATATATTGATATTTTGAGAGCTATGGATTTACCCGCCCATAAGATATAAGGATTTTAAAAATTTACCACGTTCCCAGTTGGGTCACCAAAAAATTAGCTATCTTTAGAAGAGATAAGTAATTTGTCTGATTAATTTTATGTATCTATGTTTAAAACTTGATACTTTATCTGAAGTGGACATACAGGAGTATTCCACATATATTCCAGATTTATTTAAGTCGCCAGCTTTATACGGACGGACGGACATTGCATAAGCCCAATATACTCAATTGACTTCATGTACGGGCATAAAAAGGTGAAACCTACAAGGAAAGACCTCCTTTGTGAAGACCACCTGGATGAGTTCCCAAAGGAAATATATAGTATGTGATAATTATGATGATTATTGTATCGTGATTATAATTATATATGATTATGTATTCTGGTACCATAATTATACAATTATTATACGCTTAGTATTCGAAATCGGCCCTAGAAATGTGGTTCACAATTCCACTCGTACTGGAATTTTTAAACAAATTAATTGTATTTTAATTTTTGCATTCCGTGAGGAGCTTCTTAGGCCTCTCAATCCATTCCACTTAGTCAAGCAATTGTTTAATCCTGAATGTGCTTCAATGTGCTTCCAAAAAGCCCCTTTTTAAGCCTAGATAGCAATCTAAGCAGCTATCTTAAGTCTGAGTTATGTAGCTACCTGTGCTAAGCTTCGGCAGAAGTGCCTGCCATTTGATAAGGTTACGTTCGTAACCTAATTAGAGCATTATAATGCATAACGAAGCCTAAATATTCATCTTTATAGTCTCAAAAATGCTCACTCCCTCTCTCTCTCGCTCTCTCCCACGTTCGTTGCGGCCCGACGGAAGGAGCAAACTCAATTACTTAGAGAGTACACATCTATTCCGGAAAACCCCTCAAGTGCCCTAAAGCCATATTCCGCCAAGATTTGCAGCTACTCAAAATGCAAACACTGCCGACGCAGCTGGCTAAGATGTTGGCTCAGTTGGCTCAGTTGGCTCCGCTGACTGTTGCCTGTTGGCTGCTGCTTTGCCTTTTGATGATTACAAATTAATCACACTTTAAACATGGCAATTACGCTTCTCGCTCCGCGACAGGTCCAAGCACTCGCTTAAACTGTAGAACTGTGATACATTGTATGCAATTTCGCAGATACATGGAAAGAAGTTGCCCGGGCTACCTCAGCAGCAGCAGCATCAGCAGCAGCATCAGCATCAGCAGCAGCTCAGTTCTTGGGGCCTTTCTTGCCTTTTATATGGAAAAATTGCTTCCTTTCGCTGTTTAACTTTCGTTTTAATAAATAATCAAGCGCAGACTGACTATCGTTTTGCACTTGGACTTGAAGTTGGTCTGGCACTCTCTCGGTATTGGGGCCTCATCGCGACGTCTTTGTCTTCTGGCTGCGGTTCGTCAAGTCCCTCATGTAATTTCCAGGCAATTTCTCATACCCATAATTGCATAATTTCAAAGTTGTTGGCAACTTAATTGCGCGCAACGCGACCAAACGCTGCCAGCTGCCTTGCAGCCAACAACAACTATTACGTTGACTGCGTATGGGAGCCCGGCCCCTGCCCAATCCGGCCAGCCCAGCTCGCAGCTCCCATCTCCCAGCTCCATGGCTGTTGCCTGTCTTCGGTGTAAATAAAACCTTTTTAAACGGTTGTCATGTGGCAGCCGCTGCCACCAGCCAGTATCCAGCCCGACTACCGGGCTACTGGCGCAAACTGGTATTGGCGGACTTTGCGACTTGGCTAACTGCCTGATGCCACGATGAGTCGCCTCTCAAGGTTCTGACTTCAAAGCGCGCACATCATCAAACATATGTTGGAGCTCAGTGCAGACCCCCCTATCCCCCATCCCCCATCCCCCACGCTGTCTGGCCGTGTTACGCCAACGCCTGACAGATGACTACGAAATCTCCATTGGAGGAGCGGGGCTTGCGTCCTCGCCCCGCGGCCATTTACCATCAAAGTTAATATGCTTTATATTAAATTTGTTGTCTGTTGTTGTCGTTGTTGTCGTTGCCTGGCAGCACTGTCCATACAATCTGCATCTGCCACAATTTCCACGCTCCGGCTCAACATTAACCCCCGCTTGCCACATTTGTCCCGGCGTTGAATTGTTTGCGATGCGTTTGCTGCGTTTCTCATCAAATTACTCAATTAATTTCAGTTGAATTTAAAAACAGTGCCCCAGACAAGAAAGCAAAATTGTTGCCGGATTGTGATGTGCAATGCGAGCGACAGGAAACATTTGCCAGGACTGCAAGAGACGGACGGACAGGCAGACAGACGGACGGACGGACGGACAGGCGGTGGTTACCCGACCTGGCAAATAGTCGTTAATTTGGCATTTGCATTTAAATGTCGGACAATAGCAATTTAGTCTTAATTGAGATTAAGCAAGTGAGAAACGACAAGGGCGGAAAACTGCGCCATACAAAAAAAAGACAACAGAAAACGCCACAAACTAAACTAAACTGAAAACGTTGTTGGATTAAATTCCCCATGAAATTAAATAAAATCGGCTTGCCCATTTAATACTTATTGTTTGGAAACTACTTTTGCCAAAGAAATTGAGTTCAAAACATTGCTCTATAATATTTTGTTGATAATATTTTCCATAAAATTCGGCAAAAACATTTATGAAAACTCCAAATTTTACCAGCTACAATTTTTTTTTTAAAACTTTAAAGTTAAAAAAGTTGTTATGCAATACACTCGAAGAAAACGCAAAGAACTTTGTACTTAAATCTAGCCAAGGTGAAAGTTATCTAACTGTAGAATTCTGATTTTAAGAAATTTAACCAAGAAAAATTTATTTAGAAACTTTGAAGTTAAAAAAGTTGTTATGCAATACAGTCGAAGAAAAAGTAAAGAGTTTTGTTTTTAAGCCCAGCCAAAGGTGAAGGTGAATGATCTAACTTGAGAACTAAACTTTGATTTTAAGAAAGTGTTTTACATTCAAAAGAAGAAGAAACGTTGAAAGCATTTTATGCTTGTTTTGGGTCCAAAATTTCTTGTCAAGTGTATTTTATATTTCTTTATGAATTCGTCGGATACAAAATCAATTTGATTCATAAATAAATGTTTTTTATAGGGAATCTTATATATGTAAAAGTATTCTGTAGCAAAGAAATAGCTTATAGCGACTTAGGTCTACATAAATTCACAGCCCACTGAATATTTTCTACTTATGTGCAGGACATTGGAAGGCCGCAAAGCCTCTTAAAACAGTTCACGGAAGTTCCTTTAAGATTTGTCATTTAACACTAAAAATGTGAAAAATTATAATTCTTAGTTAAACCAAAAATGCTTGGAATAACGAATGCAAAGGCAGCCTAGGTGGCCCCAAACGAATCAGTTCGGTTTTGGCCAAGTTACGCCCGTTGGCAATCTGAAGACGAGCATTGGCTGTGGAATGTGCAGCTTTCAGAGCCGAATAGCTCGGCTAGGAGGTATTGCCAAGCTGATTAATGAGCACGTTGCTTGCAAATGAGCCAAGCAAATCAAAACAAGCGCAATGCAGCAGCCGCCGCTGCCCCGAGGGGGCGGAGCGGGGGGGGGGCGGTTTCGGAGTCGTTTAGGCCAGGACCAGAACCCGTTCGGTCCGGCAGACCGAGCCAAATGCATTTGGCACGCAATTATGGCCCAAAGTGTTAATTGCATTTCCGCCGCTGCCAGAGCCGGCTATCAAACTGCGGCACGGCCCACAGCTCACGCATTTGGCATTAAGCGCGAGCAGTTGCAGTCCAGTTGGGTCCAGAAGCAGCAGCGGCAGCTCAAGTAAATGCAGCCAACCAAGGCTAACACATTCGGAGATAAGCAACGTGCAAAGTTAACGGCGCTTTTCGGTGCTGCTGCAAGTCCTCTGTTGCATGCCTCCCCGGGAGACGTTGTTAAAGATGGCGCATGCGTGGCAGACACGCAGCGGGCAGCAGCAGCAGCAGCAGCGGCAGCAAATGCAGCACCAGCATCAGCCCCAGCGAAACTAAGTCAAATATTTGTAGAACAGAGCAACAGACAGGCAGCTCCCCAGGCTAACTGCAAATGTGAAATTTATGGGCCCCAAAAGGCGCGTGGACATCGCAGAAATATAAAACGTTGCAGCCAGCTATATGAACTGGCAATACCCTAACCAAAGTGACTTTAAGTTCAAGTTCTACTCATTGTGGCCAACTCTTCAACGTAGCCGGAATGCCCGCAATCCAGTTATGCAAATTTGATACTCCGAGACGCAAACGAAAAGAAATGACTTCTTTTTGGCCAGCCGCATATTCATAAAGTGCTTTTTAATGGGAGCAAGGGGTCCCAGTCTCAGTCTTAGCCCCAGTCCCAGCCTTCCTCAATGGCCACATGCAAATCCTCGTTGCAGTGTCTATCGCAATGGGAATGAATGCTGACAGGCGGCCAACCAGGAGGCGTCTGTCATTTATCGAAGTCTTTGCATGTCTTTGCATGCGGCTACATTTGATAAGTGAGCAAGAAAAACAAGTAAGAACGTCGCAGTCGGGTGTCACCGACTGCGCCATACGCGTTGACATCTTAAGCCGCTCGAAAACGGCCAAAAGAAAAATGTCGTTAGTTCGGTTCACAGTTCGAAGCCAGGTTCATCAACCTGGTTTTTTACGTTTATAAGCCAGACCCAGATTCCTTTACTTTATCTTTTATAATTTACAACTCAAAAATGATTTTCTTTTGCCTAGTACTTGTTTAAAGGCGCATAATTCTGAGAAACGAAACTTGCTTTACAAATTGGGGCTAACAATTTGGTCTAAATACATATATAAAAAAAATATAAATAAAAGAAACGGATTGAGGCAAATTATTTGTTAATAGGTATGGTTTGGTTTGGGTTCAAGTTTGGCTATCTTTTTTCAAACCGGTTTAGTTCAGGGTTCGGTTCAAGATTTAAAAATAATGGATGTTCCCTGGTCCAACCGGTTCGGTTGAAACCCCGTTTGTAGCCTTGTTAGAAAATGGTCTTAATTCTTATTGTTATGGCAAAAATAACGACTTTTTTAATTTTTGGCATAGCCGAAATTTTCAATCTTTAGAGGATGTCATCTGTCGGCCAAATTTTGCGTCTCTAGCTCTAAAATCTCTAAAATCTCTAGCTCAAAATATAAAGTTGTTATCGATTTAACACGTATTTAACAAACATTTGGTCGATCTTTAGAGAAGGGTATCAGTGATTTTTCTGAAAAAGTTGTATGTACGCAGCTTTAAAACTGTGGTGTATATATCAAAAAATCCGAAAAATCTTAACACTTTATCTGTTCCAAATTTCAAGTGTCAGACGAACAGTGCACAAGCCCAGTATACTCTATTCACTACGTGAACAAAAAAAAAAAAAAAATTGTGCCACATTCGAGTGGAGCAGCCGGCTGGGTCCATTGCTCGTGCCTTTTCACAACTCCCATTTGGCATTAGCATTGATATTGGCATTGGCATTGGCATTTACTTGGCTTGGCTTGGCTTTGGCGCTGTGCGTTCTGGGCTTTGGCCAAATCCGTTAATAAGCCATTTTGACAAATTGGATGATTGCCGTCTGCCTGTGTTTGCGAGCAATGTGCGGAAAGTGTGACCCATATATCGATTGCCGATTGCCGATTGCCGTTTGGCAATTGATCTGATGAGTAATGAGCAGCGTTTAAGTTCTCGATTGCAGCCAAAGGCCCAAGACGTGATTTGTTTAGCTTTACATGTAAACATAACTTCAAAAGTATCTTAAAGATGCAAAGCGTAAGCAGGTGAAAGCCTGGTCCAACTTAACGCAATTCACAAAATAAACAATTCAATTTGAAAATCAATCACAATATTGATGTCGAAAGACGCAACTGCAAGATATTTTCTTTACACTAAAGCAAAAGTGAAGGTATTTGAAATATAAACATATTTTCTGATTTGCCTTTTATAAATAAAATAATTATTTGTATAATATTTTTATATATATATAAATAATTATTAATTATTATTATTAATAAATTAATTGCAAATTTGTGAATTTTTAGTAAATTGATTCTAAGCCGATAAATTTGACTTCTATCTTAATTATGAAAATATAAATATATGAAAATAAAAAAACAATAAAGTATCTAACTATTGGATAATATATATTATATTAATTTATATTTATTGGTTTATCTTATTTTAAATGAGATAGCTTGTTTGCTATTGAAAAATTTAGCATTCAGCCTTTGCGTATTTTTCTTATTTATTGAATTTTTTAAATATCATTTTAAGATTCTATGCAATATATATCTCATAATATTTGCGTAGTCATTTGTGATTTTGCCTAGGATGAAATATACAACTGTAAAAAAATAAAATCATTTTATATGTTTATGATATACTAATAAAGAGCCTCTTCAGCTATTGTAGCTTTTGCACAGATTATCAAAAATAAAAAACGGTTTAATTTTTAGGTTTATAAAAAAACGCATATATTTTATTAAGTACAAAATGAGTTATAAATTCGTTAAACAGATGTTCAATCTTCTCTCTCTCGCTCTTGCGCTCTCCCTCTAACTGATGCTCACATCATATCCCGATCGTAGCACTTGATGGTATTATTGCACTCGTCGTCGTGCACTTGACGGAATACTAAGAAGATATTTGTATATATTAATATGAGTCAGAGTAGTAAAATATTAAGTCGCCTGGATTATTTAGACTCTTTCTTACCATTCTTGGTATTGAAGCAGTTCCATTGGCTCAGCTCACACTGTCCGGGGAACTCGACAACGCAATTCCCGTTGGTGGCACAAACGGGCAGCGCCTGTTGCGGACACTGAAAGTTGCACTTGCCCAGCTGCTGCAGCTCGCGCTGCCGCTCGAGCAGCTGGGGCACAATCTCGTTGGCGGCCAGCAGCCGGGCGGTTTTTTGGCCCGGCTTTGAGGTGGTGCTGCTGCTGTTTTGCTGTTGCACCTTTTGCTGCTGCTGCTGTTGGGCCAGCAGCTTCTCGCGCTCTTTGATCGCCTGATTGATGGCCTGGGGTATGTGCGTCTGCGCCTGTTGCATCACATAGCCGACATGCTGCTGCACCTTGTTGACCTTGTCGCCAATGTCCAGCGGCGCTTGGCCGGGCAGTGAGACCACAATGTGCGGCACCGGCTTCATCACCACTTTGTTGTGGCCGGCAACAGGCGCTGCATGTTGCCAAGTGGCCGTCGACTGATGATTTATGATCTGCGGCAACTGCGGCACCTTCGGCTGCTCAACATGTGGCGGCAGCAAATCCAAATGGGGCACCGCTACACCCTCTCCCTGTCCCTGTCCACGTTCACTTCCCGTTGCCTTCTGCGGCACGTGGCCGGTGAGCGTTGTGGCCGTTCCGTGTGGCTTCTGCTCCAGCACATGATTGATGTGATTGGTTATCAGCGTTTGCACGTGCGCGGGCAGCTCGATCGGCTGCGGCAGCTGTTGCTCCGGCTTGTCCAGCTCCACGGCGTGCGTCAGTGCGAGCAGCGCTGCAGCGACCAAACTGAGATTATCTCCCCGACTTCGCACTCCTTCAACAGATACTCACCAAAGATTAGCAAGGCTCTCATGTTTTCTCTCTTGAAATCCACAACAACAAACACAACACTAAACAGCAAATATCCAAAGTCTGCAATTGCGTTCCACTTGCGTTCCACAGTCAGCTCACCTTTACCTGACGACGCTCGACAGCGTTCTGTGACGCTTTCGTTTGCAGCTCCCAGTTTTTATACACGATTCCCGTTGTGTTTGCGACAAACCAAAGATTTGTCATAAGCATCTCAATTTTTTGTTTAATGCACTTTTTATGATAATTCAATTATGAAGCTTTATAAATACTGTACTCAGTCGGCGCTCTCGACAGGAACTGGTTTCGTTCGGCCTGAACGCTCGACTGAGCAAAAAATTGACTGGCATATCTCTGCTTTGCATTAATCGCTTCCTTATAGAATATTATGAATGGTATTTTAACTTGTTTAAGAACATTTTTTTGTTTTTAATCCCCGATCGGGGTGTGTCGATTGGTCAAAATTCTATTGGAATAATATACTACACAAATCTATAACTAAAGACAATTAAATTTAAAAACTCTCAACCCTCAATATGAAGTACACAAATATTAAAAATAATTAAGCATACATTTAGGTGCTTAAGTTTGATTTCACAATATGCATTATTTTTAGACGCAGCCTAAAACTATGCCTTATAGCCCGAAAAATGTTGGCTTTAAAAACAAATTGAAAATTTACTTTAAAGCAGTTACTTTAATTTTAATTTCAATTTTAATAACAATTCAAATTAAATTAAAATAATACCAATGAACGCTTACAAGAGAAACAAAACATGTATGCAAATTTCCCACGGGACTTCGCCCGCTTCAACACTGAAAACAAAAGGTTTTTATTTTTGGCAGTCAGAATTTACATACATACCGACAGGCCCAAAGCAGATAATAATGATAATGCAGTTTTGCATATTTTGGCCAGGTGTTAAAATAAAGGATTATGAGAAGCAGCAGCAGCAGCAGCAAAAAGCTGAAAATTTGCCACTGTGATAAAATTTTGTTATAAAAACATTTGAGTCCACAAGCAAAATCAACAGTTGAACAGTTGCTGCACACGCAGCAAGGTAACAACAACAACAACAACAGCCAAGTCCAAATACTCCTCAAACATGAAATTCTCGTTGCTTTGCCTGCGTAAGTTTGACAAGCACTGCGTAAGTTAATCAAACTGTAATTGCAAATTTCCCGCTCTCCAGTTTGCTTTGCGGCCGCCGCGGCGAGCGCCACCGTGCTGCCCGTAAAGCGCGCCCACCTGCCGGCGGTCAACCAGCACGGCGAAACGGTCTGGCTGGACGAGACGATCAATCCGGTGCCCGCCAAATGCGACTTCGCCTGCACGGACCGCGACATTGAGGTCTGCGCCCACAATGGCCAGTGCCTGCAGATGTTCACGAGCCGCTGCACCATGGCCGCCCACAACTGCCGCAATCCCCAGAAGCGCTTCAACATTGTCGAGAACTATCGCTGCACCCAAGGATATCAGCCGCTGTGCAGCCTGGCGGAACGCAAGGAGCTGGGCCTGACGCTGTGAAGGGCGAGTGGACTCTTTGGAAATTGGCTGAAGATTTAATAACTAACTATACTTGTGTAAAAAATAATTACATTTTTATTTTCAAAGTTAGAAATAATGCTAATTCATTGCAATAAAGACTGTCAATTCATAACTGAAGTAAATCAAAACTGATTTTCAATTGACCATAGAGTAATTAGAATAAAGAGCGGAAATTTCGATCAGGAAAATTTACTCAACACAAAATAGAAATATAAAGCCCAATTGTCTAAATATATGCGCATCTATTGAGTCATAAGAACAAGAATTCTCATTGTTATAATATATAGTAAAAACAAGAATTCTTATTACTCAATGTGCAATAGCAAATGCTGGAAGCGCAAACAGAAAAGCTTAATGCTCAGCTTTCAAACACTCTCGCCAGCCATTAACTGCATTTGAAAAGAAACGGAAGAAATGAAATGGCAGCAAAAGCTGCAAGTGCCAAAAGCCGCACTTCATATTCCGTTCTCTCACACACTCTCACAGTCAACAATATCGCGTCTGTAAGAAAAAGAAAAGAGACAAACGCAACGTTACGCTCTAATACACTCTCACCGGCTGCTTTTGCTTACGTTTCCATTCCTCCTTTTCCTTACAGGCGCGAGATAGGAAAAAGAACGCAAGGAAACGTAAGCAAAAACAGCAAGAGGCAAAAACGCGCTCAATGTTCCGCTTATAAACACTTCGCATCCTCAGGGAAAAGGCATAGAGTAATAAGAATATTCTCATTCTATATTCTTATTACACTATGGGGCAAAACGAAGGAGATACAAGACTAAACAGCACGTGCCAAACACTCTCATAGTCTAGCATAAGTTCTTGTTAAAGCTATTTGTATACTCCAGAACACAATATTAAATTTAGAAGATTCGAAAAATTACATTGCAGAAGGAGAAAAATATGTCAACGAGGCAAGAAAAGGTAGAATTGAAAGGTCTAAGAAAGCAGGTCGAATAATTAGAAACACTTTTCGAAGTTATGTTAGCCGCATACGAAAACCGAATAATATAATAACAATAAAATACAAATTACAAATTACACCTTATTTTCTATGTACATACTTTTACACTTTAATAATTATTATTAAGAAAAGAAAATGAAATCGTAAAATATTAAATAACTTACCTTTTGATTTAGTGCATTCGCAATTTCATTCCAATTTTGATGCACAATATATCGGTTGTTGTGTTGTTTATATATACATATTGTTTATTTAACTGCAGAAATTAAATCTTCGTTTACCAGCGACATTTTCCAAAAATTGAACGTGCGTATCGACAAAAAAAATGGAAGCGACTGAAAAGGCTGCCAATCGAACGAATATCATCGCACAAAACAGACAAGAAGAAGAACAAATTCGCGAAAAAAAAACGCACTAAACAGCAGACGATGCTGCTTCGAAAACAATACCGTACGATTTGAAGCGAACAACACGTGTTTCGTCTTCCTCTTCGTCTTCGTCTGCAATATAATCGCTCTCGTCCTATCCCATTCGTTTCTTCTGCACTGTTTTTCGTCCTCTGCTTCAGCTTCGTCACCGCGTGCACTATGATTACAGAGCCTCTCACATTGCATTACTCTCACAATAACAGCAATCTTCAAAAGCTGCGCTCAATATTCACCTCACTTATAAGAAAAGGCCAAACTCACCTTTGCTTGGTTTGTTTTTGTAGTTGTTAAAAGTTGACAAAATGGCGCCTTTTCCGCATTTTGCATTTTGTGATACTTTAACATAGAATTGCTCTCTCTTTTTTTATTATTATAGCATTTATATATATATAGTATATGTAAAAAAAAGTAATATAGTACATATGTAGAGGCAATCCTTCTGCCACATTTACATCTTGAGATCCTGCTCTGTGCAGCGACGCCCGCACAAGCCCATGCGACAGATATCCTCGTCCACGGCGCGGAAGGCCAAGTCGCGGTGTTTGCAGTTGAAGGTGTCCATTATGCACTGATTGGGAAACTCGTGGATGCAGATGCCGTTGTGGGCGCAGATGGGCTCCAGCTCAAACTTGGTGCACAGCTTGTCGCAGTTCTCAGCCGGAGTTGGCGGCATTGACATTGGGGTGGAGGTTTCCGAGGCGCTAGCCAACAGCAGCTGATGACAGTTCTTGGCCGAGACGCGTTTAGTCACCACAGTTGGGGAACTCGTAGTGCTGGGTGGTGCCACGACTACAGGTTGAACTTCCGAGGTGGCACTGTGCAGGCCAGGATTGGGCATGCCGGGATTAGGAATGCCAGGATTGGGCATGCCAGGATTTGGAATACCAGGATTGGGCATGCCACGATTCTCGATTCCGGGATTGGGCATGCCGGGATTAGGAATGCCAGGATTGGGCATGCCAGGATTTGGAATACCAGGATTGGGCATGCCACGATTCTCGATTCCGGATTGGGCATGCCGGGATTAGGAATGCCAGGATTGGGCATGCCAGGATTTGGAATACCAGGATTGGGCATGCCACGATTCTCGATTCCGGGATTGGGCATGCCGGGATTAGGAATACCAGGATTGGGCATGCCAGGATTTGGAATACCAGGATTGGGCATGCCACGATTCTCGATTCCGGGATTGGGCATGCCGGGATTAGGAATGCCAGGATTGGGCATGCCGGGATTTGGGATGCCAGGATTGGGCATGCCACGATTCTCGATTCCGGGATTGGGCATGCCAGGATTAGGAATGCCAGGATTGGGCATGCCAGGATTTGGAATACCAGGATTTGGCTTGCCGTGATTGGGCACGCCGGGATTCTCCGTTTCCACAATAGCTCTCATGTTTCGCACCTTGACCAGTGGCACAAGGACCTCCTCGGTAAGTACCTTCGACGGCTTCACCTCCACCACACGCGCCACCTCCACCTGATCCGGATCCTGGACTATAACGGGCTTCCCATTGGACAGCAACGGCACTTGGACAGTCACCCGGCCGATCTCTGTATTTGGCTTCACCTGCGCCGTGCTAAATACGGAACACAGCAGCACTACAAGGCGATATAAGAGATCAGTTGAGATGGGAAGCTCACCTATATTTGGAGCAGAGTTCTCACCTGTGGCCAATACTAAAAGGAGCTTGCCCATCTTGTGACTTCAACTTCTTGGACTTCTGTGTCCTGAACTGGGCCTTGGCATTGGCTTTTATACGATTTAAGATAACTCCTGGCATGAACACAACCGGTTGCAAACTCAATCCGACAGCTGTGATGACTTAACGTAATTTTTTTGAACCGGTTTTGACAAAGCTTTCCGTAATAATTTCAGCAATTATGGATATTGTTTTTGGGTGGGTTTCTGGCACTTCATTAAGCATTCCGTTTTTTTGGAGGAAAGGTAAATCAATTTTGTTTTTGTTTTTATAAAATTTTTTTATTATTATTTTAGTAATATTTCTTACACTTTCTTGGTGTAAATTACATTTAAAATTCTATGTTATTGGGCATAGACATACATACATATAGTTAAAAGTTAATGGACTTTGTTTAGTGTAAAAAAAACTACCCATTTCTTGCCTTCTATCATACATAAGAATTTTCTTAACACTTTTTAAAATCATTTAAGGCATCAAATGTTTTGATTAGCAAATCATTCAATTTTAGTTTTGATATAGACAGTTATGGGGATAAATACATATATATATATATATGCATATATATTTAAAAGAGTTGACCACTTTGAGTTCGGTTTTAAGTTTTCGTTGAGTTTAGGTTTACACTATTAGGGCTCGTCCACATGGACCGTACTGCGATCTGACAGCGTAGCGATCCCTAAACCTTTGCACATTGCGTCCATCTATTAAGTTTACATATATGTATAAGTAGTACATAGTTTATTTAAGGTTAGTTCTATATTCTTTTCCATACATATTTTGTTCAATGTTATTATAAGCTTTCTTATCATTCTATTATAGATCAAGACTAACTAAAACTCCTTCTACATATCCTGGGGATTGTCCATACCATAAACGCAAATTTTTGATAGGTTCTTCATTGATCTGGATATAGCATATGGGCAGGAAGGGGCGCTTGGTAAATTTGATTAGCATAAAGTCGGTTATATTAGAAAATGGAAACGACAGAGACAGAGAGAGAGAGAGCGAGAGAGCGATATAGATGTTGAAGATATAAATTGTAGATTAAGAAGAGTGAAAGGAGTGACAGAGTGAAAAGGAAATTGGAGAAATTCAAGAAATTAAATTTATAGATAACCGCAGATTTAAAAACGCCCAAGCGCTACCCATTCCTAATCTAAAATTAAAAAAAAAAATTAAAAAAAATTGAAATAATATATATACTCAAATATTTTAACGGTACTCAACACTCGGAGCCGTTCTCTAGCCCTACACTCATATACACTTCATATACATTGTAATTATCATTTCTTGTATATTAATAAATATTTGTTGGTTTTAAAAGGTGTATAATCTTAAGAGCTAATCACTTTTATAGTTAATATCTTCAGGGCTCAACAACACTACTAAAACTATAAACAATTTACTGTGTTACACGTTTTCTTATCTTGCTTTTTTATGACAATAAAGTACGTTTTCTTTTCTATTTTACAAACATGAAATTTTTATACATAACAATTAGTTAAAAGTTAGACGAAAAAAAAAAATAGGGAATATGATTAACAATTCTTTTTTAACTAATTTCACATAAATTTGTAGTTCTGTTCACTTGTGTTGTTCGGTTTAAAAACTACAATAAATTTTTATAAAATAAATTATGACTTATACTGTATACATAAATATATGGGATAGCTTAAAATTTATTTTAAAGTAGTTCATTAGTTAGTTTTCATTTGCTTTTTTTTGAGTTTATGTTAGGTGGTCCAGATACTGTAGTGTCTGGTTTTTTTTTATGTATTGTATATTTTATTATCTTGTTCTTTTATTTGCGTTCCATTGGCTTGACTTCCAGCAGTTGGGGATAGTTTTCAACGATGTTCAGTAGGATCGTATCAATATAATGCTTTAGGCGCACATTTTCATCTTCCTTTTCCTGGAAGGCCTGCTGCAGCTGTAAATTTACGAAAAAAAACGATTAATTTAATATTCTTTTAATAGTTCGGAACATCGAACACAAAGACAGGCATGAATGACACCTTAATTTCTTGATTTCTTATATACAACATGAGAGTTATGAAGTTTGATGATCTTGAAAATGTTAAGAACCCAATGAAACCAACAAAGAATTTGAAATTTTGTACAAAAAGTAATGTGCCGAAAAAAATGTTAAAGAACGTGAACCACAACCAGATGACAGTGGCTGTCAAACTGCAGCACATGCACAGCGGCTCCAAAACCGTGTTTCGTGTAATTTTTGCCATGTTTGGTTTTTTTGATTTTTTTGGTTGGTGGATAAGCATTACCTGACTTAAGGATGCTAATGTGGCTGAATCCACAGAATCCTGTAATACAATAAATACAATATAAATATATATAAATGATGGTAACAAAAACGAAGAAATGCGAAAGGCGGCGGGACTCTCAAACTGTGCGAATAAAACAAGCGTGACTGTGCGTGGGCGGCGTGTTTGACTAATGTTTGTGGGCGTGGACGCAGCACAAGTGAAGCATAGAGCATAGAAACGGATACGGTAAGGGTATTTATTAAGGGCACACACACCTGAGCTTGTGACATCTCCTCCAGCTCCTGGGCCAGATTGTTGAGGGTGCCGTTCAACAGATGACGACCCTGCTCCACGCTGTTCGTGAGCATGGTGGCCTGATTCGTCAGCATGGTTGCCTGCAGCTCCTCGTTCTGCTCCTCGAGTGCTAAATAAAGGGCAGAGAGATTAGTGGAGTGTTAAGAGTGTTATGCGCGCTCCACATTCACTTACAGCGATTCTTTTGTCGCATCTCCTCGAGCTCCTGATGCAGCTCCTCCAGTCTTATGCTCTCCGGCGACGTGGTGGGCATGGCACGTGCCCCATTCTCCTCGCGGGCGCGCTGCAGCTCGCGGCTCAGCTCGAGCATTAGCTCCTCGGTGGATTTCTTCTCCTGCTCGTAGCGGCGAAGCGTTTGCATTTGCTCATCGTACTCCTGCTGGAGGGCGCTAATCTGATCGCGTGCCAGCTCCAGCTGCTCCTCGGTGCGATGCAAATCGTTGGCCTGTTTATCGCACAAGACACGCAACCGTTGCGCCTCATCGCGCAGTGCATTCGCCTCGATTTCGGTGGCTTTGATCTTCATCTGGCAGTTCTCGTTCTGCAGCGAGGCTTCGCGTTCCACGCGTGCCAAAATTTCGCGATGACGCTTCTGCTCCTCGGCCAAGCGCTCCTCGGCGCGCAGTTCCGACTGCGCAAAATAACATTGCATTAGCATTGTTTCAGTGATTGTCAAACTGTGTGGGGCACTCACCTCCCTGTACTGCTCCTCGAGCATGTGATAACGCGCCTGGAGCACCGCATATTCAGTCTTGGTGCGCGTTGTGCGATCCTCGGCTATATTCTGCGTATCTGAGAGATCGTCCACCTTGCGCTGCAGCAGCTCCAACTGCAAGAGAGATAGAGAGAGATAGACGGTTAAATTTCAGTTTCATCGTTCATTATTTTTGGAGTTTTGTATCGATAATAGGACTCCATTTTGAGCTACTAACACAATCGCTTTTCATGTGCCGCAAATCGTGGAGCAGCTCATTCACCAACCGCACATCAGCCATGTGATTTTTTAAATACATTTGCATATATGTGATATATACATTATCTGGGTCTCTATATAGTATGACTATATGCCTATATGCCTATATGCCGCTGCACTCTGCTCATCAAAAATTCAACAAATTTTTGTTGGCTTCACGCGTTCGGCGTCGTCTTTGCTCATTTGCTTGCCTCAACCGACTGCAAACGTAGCCGGAGGCTGCTTTATTTGTTTTTTTGTTCAGCGGCGGCAAAGAAGACGGCAAACGACGCACGCTGTAGGCAGGCAACACTTAATTACACTGTGCAACAAATTCTTATAAATTAACTGATTGCGGAGAAAATATGAAACAAATTAATGCCCTAGGGCAAAAATCATAAAATATGTTTTAAATTATGTTATGATTTCTGGAAGATATAATCGAAAACAAATAAACCTTATTGTTGAATTTTACATTTTTTTTGCTATATATTCAAAATAAAATTTAAATTATGTTTTACTTTCTGAAAGATTTAATTAAAAACAAATGATATTTTTTGTTGATTTCTTTGTAATATATTGAAATAATACAATATGTTTTACATTATGTTATACATTCTAAAAACTTTAATTAAAAACAATAAATTTTATTGTTGATTATTGTTTCTTTTTTTCAATATACTTTATAGTTAAACTAAGTAGGAATTTTATAATATAGTTGATCGTCGACTATAAAAAACAACTAGGAACAACTATAGATTTGCAGCGCAATTTATTTTGCAGCACAGTGTTATTAGGCATGCCTAGCCCATATAAATTTCATAAATATTAAGTATACGCCCAAGTGTTTTCCATGTGTGGAATAGGCCCCCAACAAATGTTGGCGTTGCATTCATTAACTATTTTTGGTAGACATGTGAAACCAAACTGTTGACTGCAGCGATTTCAGTTTGCTCGCACTGCTGTTCAGTGTAATTATCAATGCATATATATCGTCTATATATACATGTGTGTATACAATGCATATATAAGAAATCACTCGTCATTTGTGTGCTCAGCTGCTGTTGTCTGCCGATAAGAAATGTTTAAGGCGGATGCGCTTTTCTGTTGCAAATATGTTCAAATACTGGGAAACTGATAGCAAACAGATGCTGATAGTTGCAGTGTTGCAAAACGAATAAGAAGTAATCAAAGCAGGCTGGTTAGTGTTGCAAACTGAAGTAGCAAAGATCGGTAGGCTAAAGCTTTTAAAAAGAAACTAATAAGATAATTTCTGTAGTGTTGAAAAGTGATTTATAAAATTGTTTAGTATAAAAGCTTTAAGCTCTGCAATGATAATTTCCAAATACAAATAGAAAATTCGATTAAACAGCAACAGAATTTTGCGCTTTTTGCCCTTCTTCTCACAGTTCATTATTTGGTTTTTATTTGACTTACAAAAAGTCAAGTGAAAAGTTCAATTGAATGAAATGCGCAGCGTTTGTCATACAAATTGTGGGTGGTTTGGGCTGCACAGTCGCCGTCAAACTGTGGGCAAAGGCTTCAATTAAGCTTAATTAAGTACAATTTGCGACGGGTGGGCTGGAGAGCAATGTAAATAATGGCAGATGAAATCGGCAACAGCAAAGCACAAAACAATTTGACGTCAAAGCAAATACAAAGGAGAGCTATATGGCGACTATATAATATATATATATATACTATTTAATATTAGGCTCTATAAGAGACGTGGACAAACAACGCGACGCGCGACGCGGCAGCAACTGAAAAGACTTAGGAATGGGGCCCCCAAAAAATGACATGTAAACTATCTATTTGGCTGAGAGAGTAACTGAAAGAGAGAGAAAGAGGGCGAGAGGCACGCTGAGTCAATGTCTATACGGCCATATGGAGGGGGCCTCTATTAGGGCCTCAAATACTTACATATATGTGTACAATGAACCATGCCAAAAAATTATAGTACATGCACATATAAAATGCCAGAGAACTAGTGTCTTATTCAAATTCTACAGAAAAGAATGAAATAAAAAAAAAAAAGAAGAAAAACAACAAAAAAACCGTTGGCCAAAATAAACAAAAAGTACAAGCCATAAAAAAAATAAACTAGACATAAAAAGAAAATAATAAAAATCCAAGCAGACACATTGAGTAACAAGTGTCGTTGCCAAACAGGAAAGTAATCTGTGCGTAAGAGAGAGAGAGAGAGAGAAAGAGAGGGAGAGGGAGAGGTTTAGTGAAAGGGCGAGGAAGGGGAAGTGCCAAGAGCAATTTCTTAATGCTTCACTTTTTCTTGTCACTTTTGTTGGGGCCCATCAAAAATGTCAGGCAGGGTTTTAGTTCCAGGGTCATTGCGGTCTGTGTGTAAAAATCGGAAACACTCTGTGAAAATGTTGTTATACTTATTTTTGAGACTGACTGTTGGGGGAAAACTGGGAACTGGAAAGTTTTGACAATGTGGCAGGTGACATAATGGGGGAAATAGGTACTTAATGATGAAAAGTGTTTGTGTAAAAGCTAAAAACAGCTGGCGAACGCTAGGAAAATGCATTAGTCAACCAACTGATCAAGTTGAAGACATTTGTCATAACAAGATACAAAATTGATAGACAGATTACAAAGGTATATCTACTAAATATGTTATTATACTAATTCATTAAGCTTCTTTTTTAATGGAATCTATAATATAAGGACATGTTATTAAAGTTCTCAAAGAAAGTGCAATATATTTGGCTGCTTCTCCAAATTTTCTCAATCATATAACAATCTAAGTAATAGTTTTTTTTAATCATGTTTCCAAATAACTTCCTTCGCCTAACTCCCATTATTCACACTTTAGCAGCTCATAAATATCAATAGCAATTGAAAAACTTTAGACCACAGCCAATTACACTCGGCATTAGCTTTGACCTCAAAAGATTTCAAACAACAATAAACAAAACACTTGCAACACTTTCCGCTGGGCGATACAATGATCCCATTTGTTACATTTATCAAACGAGACTCGTTTCCCATTTACCTATATATATATATATATATCAGGCAGACGATAGGCCATATGGACGTATATAGTAAGTAAATGGACAACAGAACAAGTGGCGGCTGCTTAGGCATCCGCTGGCTGGCTTATCGGGCGTCGAGTGACCTCCAGGGCTCTGTGTTGTGGAGAGTTTTGAAAGAATCCAAGAGTTTTGCTCTTGATTAACAATGTGGCATGCTCGCATTCACAGCTGTATGCCCAATTAGCAGACCCCAATGGGCGCCGATAGTTGTGAGAGCGCGTAGTACTCATGCATAAAACTGGAAAATTGCATCATGCAATTAGTTGCATGTCGAATTCTCAGCTAGCTGTGTGCCCCATGCCGTGCCGCAGAGTGGGAAAAATCGCTTGGGGCCACGGCTAACCCATATCGCATCGTGTCTCATTCCAATTTCCCCCAACTGTTGCAATCGCATTAGCTCTCGCTGCGATACAAACTAATCTGTTTTCGAAACTTAAGACCCCAAAAGGCGCTTCTGTTCTCATTTCTCGGTTACTTTCGTTGACACATTTTAACACACTAATCATCCGTTTGGTTAAGTTTCAGTTCATTCATTCATTTTTTTTTTCGTTCATTCATCAACGTTTGGAATTTTCTAAGGCAATTTCTAATTTTTGTTCATATATTTCTCTGTTTTTTCGGCAGCTGATCTCATTTGACGCATTTCTCGTACGCTACGAAATATAATTTATGTGTGTTCTGTTTACTTTCGGCAGATGTTTGCAATTTACACAAAAATATTCTAAAAAAAAAAAAATCGACTGTTAGTTTCTTTTTTTTTTTAAGGTAAATATGTCAAGGAAATACGTAAACAGTATGAAAAACATTAACGATAAATGAGCACTAACAGAAATGTATTTGCGCTCTGGAAAATAAATATTTTTAGAATTGCTTTCAATTTAAATTAAAAATAATATATTTGACAAGTTTACGAACACTATTAATTTGAAATTGAGAACTTTTTAATTAAATATGGAATATAATTATTTATACA
The DNA here is from genome assembly GCA_035043565.1 of Drosophila robusta. Classification (NCBI taxonomy): domain Eukaryota; kingdom Metazoa; phylum Arthropoda; class Insecta; order Diptera; family Drosophilidae; genus Drosophila; species Drosophila robusta. The sequence goes on from JAWNMW010000572.1 coordinate 3,456,343, forward strand.
ATCGATTTGCATTATTTTAGCACTGAACACACCACAATTTATTGATTAAACAAGTTAGTGGCCCTCTCAAACGCTTTTTACCTAACCAACACTAAACTAAACACTGAAATATATTCCAATTATTTTCTAAATCAAATGTATACGTTTTTGAACACTGCATACAATCGATTTTCATTGTGTACGCACTGTAAATTTTTTTATCAATTTTATTATTATTTAAATAAGCTTGTGACCCTCTCAAATTTGTAATTTCGACTTAACCAACACTGGTGATATTTTAAAACTTGCTTTCAAAATGCCTTTCCAACACTCACATCGTTTGTTTCTAGCATTTTAGTTCAGGTCAGAGCAACAATTAAAATAAATTCCAATAAATTTCACATAAATCAGTTATTTTTCCAACATATATTTTCACACGTTTTTTATAGCGTAGTTCGCCAGAAACACTCCAGAGGTCGACTAAACCACCTGACTTGTCAGCGGCGCTTATTTATAGTAAATTGACATTATTGACATGCTATACTAGAGAGTGAATGCATTGAGTATATATAGAGGGTTAAAGCAGGGGGCCTAGACTATAACAATACGTTATGCCCTCTAGCATGCGAACTCGGTTTGGATACCACGCAGCCCTCAACATTTCAAATACAAATACATGTAAATTGTGCACACAAACACAATTACCCGAAATTGATGGGGATGGGCGTTTAATGCAATTGCATCGGCCATATCATGTAATATTAATGAACCAGTTCGGGTCGGGTCAGATTGTGGATGGTTTGCTTACTTGCTCGTTGAAATTATCGCATATCTCCGCACTGAGGGCGCCGTTCATTTTGCCGTTCGAACCGTTTGCCGGTCCTCCGTTGCCGTTCTCCTCGAAATCACAGAGCAATTTGTTTTTAAAGTTCTTAAGGTTTTCCAATTTGAAACCGTTGGTGTTCGTATTGTTTGTTTTATTGTTGAATTTGCTAGTCAATGTCTCCAAATTGTATATTTTATTGTGATTATTATTGTTGTTGTTGTTATTGTTGTTATTCGACGACTCCAGACTATTGTTGTTCGTTTCGAGCTTGTTCTCGATGAACACCAGCGAATTGGGCTCCGAATCGGATGGCACTATATCCTCAAAATCGGCCGGATTGAGACTCAAGAATGTCTCCTGATCGATCAGTATGGGCTGCTTGCCAAATCCGTTATATTGCCCAGCCACGCCCACGCCCAAGCTGTAGGCGTTGCACAGGGGATTCTGTGTGGCGCTTGTATTGAAATTCAAATTCAAATCCTCCAGACTATCCGCTGATGAAAGGTTTTGACTAGCGTTCCGATCACTGCCGAATTTCACGCAATTGTTGTTGCTATTGTTGTTGTTGTTCAGCGGGTTATTTTTGTGATTAATGTTTGCCGTTGCTGTTGTTGCTGCTGCTGCTGCTGCATTCGCTGTGGGTCCGACAAATTCGAATTGACCCGCCCACATATCATAGGCTAAGTCAATGCTATCGGGCTGGCTGGCAGGTTGACTACTCATGATTTTTCTGTTTTTTTTTAATAGGATTTTTCTTGTCGATTTTGTTTTAATTGTTGCTTTTTTGGCTTTGCTCTTATTCAGTTGAAGGCGTGGCACTGGGCGTTGGTTGTTCACACTTGCCGTGTTGGTTTTACCGGTGTTGTTGTTCTTGTTGTTGTTGCAAGCGGAAGACACTTGTTTTGTTTCTTTATTTCTGTTTTGTTAATTTGTAAGGCACATTTTTGGAGCTTTTAGTATTAAGTTCTTGCTTTTCACATTTTAAGTATATTCTTGCGCACTTTTCTATGCATTGTTGCATACTATATAAAAATAAAAATTTGTACCATTATAGCAGTTATTGGATAGGCTACTATATAGTTTTATTATCAGTTTTTAAGAGTATTTAACTTTATTTTTGTATTACATTCTATTTATTTCATTTATTTATTCATTAGTGTAAATATATATATTTTTTATATTTATAAATGCAATTAAATATATTTTAAGAGAAATTACATTTTTCTGATATTATTTTAATAATTATTTGTTTTATTATTTTTGCTCAACTCTCTTGAACTATCTTATGGTTGAATAAAAGTTTGCTTCCTGCAGTTTTTCACACAATTTCATTCAAATTTTCTTACAATAGAACAAGTTCTCTTTGGCAGCAATTAAACTACGCTGACCAACTCCTAACTCAAATTTGAAGAAATCCAAAAAAGGTGCACGCACATTTCCCTAATGAGTTCCTTCAACCCGAAAGAACAATCAGCCGCAAGTGCGAAACGACAATTGCCAGAGGTATTTTTAATTTGTCTTAGAGAACTGTAATTTAAACGATATTAGGGAAGTGGAGACGAGAGAGCTTTACAAGATGAAAATCAAGCTCGAGGCCAAGCAAATTGAAAGGTAAAACTGTTCCGGATTCCATGCTGCAGTAGCCTCCGGGGCCCACACAGCAACAACAGCAGCCGCAGCGCACAATATGGAAAGCAAAATAATCAAACAAAGGAAAATGGCGAATGGCATTAAAGAATTTTTCTTCAACGATGTTTTTCTTCTTTTTTCTTCCTCCAGTATTCCATGCAGGAAATGCGCGCGCGCGCGCAGACAAACAAAAGTCATAAGTTCTGCTGCAAAGCACCGCCCCCCCCCCCCGCCCCCCTCAACCATGCCCCCTCTTGCTCTCTTGGTCACGCCTCTTTCTACACGACTGAGTTTGGTCTGCGCTCTGTTTTGGAGAGTCTTCTTCTGTGTTTAATTTCCGACTTGAATTGATGAACTTCGTGCAGATAAAGAAACGCAGAAGACTCGGCAGAGTCTTCGCAGCGAGTCTTTTTCGCTGTTTAGTGGAGCATGCAATGCTGCAATTCTTGCCCGAGCATTGCATAATATTCTTATGCCCTCTGGGGATCTTCTGAGTTTTTCAGCTCAGTTTTTCTCAGCTCTTTGCAGCTGTTTTTTTTTTTCCAACAACCCAAGATGTTATTTTGCTGTTGTTGCTGATGATTCAATTCAAGAAATAGGCAAATGTGTCATGCACATGAGTCTTAAATTTTCTTAAATTGTTTATAATAAATTCGCATGAATCACAAAGAGCACAAAATGAAGAGCGCGCCGCAGCCTTTCGGCTAGAGGAATCGCACAATTGTGCATGTCAAATGGTCTTAAGTGGCGGCCATAATAAATTTTAATTTATTTTCTGCGCAAAATCGAGAACATTTTCGGTCTGTGGCATATACAAAATTCTGTTAAGTAGCAAAATTTTAAGAATCCCCGACATAGCTGCTGAAAACAATTCAAAGTAGAATTACATTTATAGAATGCATTTACAACAGTTTCATTGCATTCCTGAAAACTAGAAAACAGCATTATTTTTAATGCAATTTTGCGCTCTGATTCCCAAACAGTTCTAAATTGAGTTGATAGTTAAGCTAACGGTAAACAATTCTATTTTGCATTTGTTAACATCAATCTTATATTTTATTTTTATTTTTTACGATCTGCCGTCTGTCAAATATTGGCTTCCAGCAAACTGTTTATCTATTTAACACGATGTCAAGTGCTTTGCCCCCACTTGACAAACGCAAATCAACAACCACAAAATTCATTGATTTATGTACTTGTTGCCAATAGACCATTACAGCAGCAGTAGCAGCAGCAAAGACAACAACAACAACTTTCACCAGTCCTGACCAGTCACAACAGCAATAACAACAATTTAAAGTCTGTCGCACATTTCTTAGCCAAGTTTTTCACTGGTTTTTTTTTAAACATTTCTCCAGAAAAGCACATTAAATTAACTTCATACCAAAAAAAACATAAAAAAAGCGAAGTTTGGCCTTTGTTTTTCATCGGCTGCTGCATTCACTTGCCCGCTTTTATGGCTGATCATTTATAAACATGGCATAATCAATGAATCGGTGGCGTATGCGTGATATTCGACGTGCAACGCCCCAATAAGAGACGAGCTGCAGACATTTTTATGATGCTCTCATGCATATTGATTTGTGGTCGCCACTTGACGCGTTGCAGATGCAGTTGCTGTTGTTGCCGTTGCTGTTGCAGTTGCGGCCGCTCACGATTTGAGACAATGGAAATTAAGTTAATGACGCATTTAGAGAACGTGCAACGCCGCGTCGTGAAAATGAAAATGATATTAACCAAAATCATAATTACAATTATGTGACTGAGTTTTATTGTTTTCGTTTTTTTTAAGGTTGCTGCCACACACACTACGCATATCACAATAGAAATTGACTTTGGCCATTATTTGTGGGCTTCTATAAGCTGAGATTTAGTAATTTTATTGGCATTTCAATATGCCTGCATATGTTCGATAAAATACCATATTTGTAAATAGCCCCACATTGAGATTAGTTTTATCAGCTTTTATCCCATTACTTTAAAAACATTCACCAATAGAAACTCTAAGGAATTTATATGATAGATTACTCGGCTGCAAAGGTTTGAAAACTTTTCACAAGAAAAAAACAAGAATTTAAAAATTATTTGGAATGCCAAAATTCAAAAGTAACTCGAGTAAATCTGAAGATAACTAAATTTAAATACTAATACCGCAATCATAACAATTATTCAATTAATCGTTGTTATGGAAGACTTAAAATAATTACTTAATTTACTCCAAAGTTAATTAAGTCGTTATTTCTTGACTAGAATGTTTTTAGAATTGTTTGCAACGTTTGCTGATATTTGAAAAAGAGTCCATGGCCAATCACAAAGTAGATAGTTAGCATTTACAATTCGAAGGCACTGTCATAATCCACAGCTGTTCTACTTTCGAGCAGTGGCCAACTCTTCCAGGAAATCAATTTAACAGCATTAAACCCTAACAAGTTCATCCATTTACACACAACAAGAGCAACCGCCTGCAATTTGGCTCAGCATTTGCGCCAGTTTCTAGCCTCATTGTCTGGCTGCAGAGCCCATTTTTGCCATGTCCATTACATTACAAAAGCCTTTGCGCCGCCCACACGCTGAGCCCTTTCAGAACTTGGCCAACACACACACACACATATAAAAAACAAGTAAAAAAAAAACTTTGCTAACCTCGTTTCTCAATATGGGGGCTGTCAGGGAGACAGACAACAGCTGTTTGCTGTCACACTGATCTCTCACCTTGCCTTTTGCATAATTTCTCAATGCAATTGCTGTGGAAAAACAACTCCTAAACTGTGTAGTAATCAAAGAAGAAGAAGCAGAAGCGGCAGCAACTGCTAAACTTTACCTCATGTTCCTCTTTCATCTTCATTATATAAGCATCAAGCCAGTTGTAGAGCCAGCAGAGCATAAAATGATTTTTTGTTGCCAGTCTTAAAAGACAATTAGAATCTCGACTGCAACTTCTAAGCAAGTTGATGTTGTTTCTCTTCTTTATTCTATATATTTTTTTTTTTCGAGTGTAATGAAAGCAGTTTGCTTTATGCTTTTTGCATGTCCAGGGCCTGTCTCTGTTTATCTTTGGCTTTGTTCCATTCGTGCCTTGGCATATCCCCAACTAGTTTCTAATTACACCAAATTCAATGCTCTGCTGCTCGCCAAGCATGGAAATAACATTATTTAGTCTATTTAGCTTGGAAATAAATTAAAGAACACTAGCAACACACTCAGCATATACAAAGTCTAACATTTGGCCAGCTTATCAGTAGTCGACTTTATAGGTGAAACAACCCTGGCATGGCTAAGGTCAATTTTAGACGGTGTCAAGGAGGGCAACGCAGCGGAAAATGATTGATAATGGTTAAGAATATTTCGGGGTGTATTGCTTAGGTTGGACACTTTCGACACATTCTATGGGTTGGTGGCGGGAAAATGTGTGAAAATTAAGTATATGATGGATGATGGTTGGGTAAATATAAGGGAAATAACAAATACAATATTTGAGTAAATAAATGCTGTTAAAATTTAGAAACTCCCTGTACAGGAGCGTTTTTAAAGCAATAACTAGCTAATCAAATGAACACATACTAGTTTAAATGAGTTAAGGTTAACAGAGCTTACTGAATGTTTAAGTTAACTAGTTGAAATGAAGTAACAAACGAAGTAACAAAGACAGCGCTAAATAAACCGATACAAATGAACCAAAAATTATGCAAAACAGTTGAAAAGGGCCAATAGAAATAGAAACGATAAGAAATCAATTAAAAAAAATAAATATATGAATAAAACTCTGCTGAAACTAAGAACAACTGTTACTGGACTAACAAACGACCAAACGTTATTTAGATTTTCTCATATCACACACAAATTCAATGGAGCAACCTTAACAAACCCAACTCTTAATTAACTGCGCGCCTAAACTTTCTTTGGCTCGAGTTTTTAAAATTATTTCAACAATTTGCTCCTCATATTTGAGTCAACAGCAGAAAACGGTAGCCGCAGAAAGCAAGAAAAAATATATCATTAGCTTTTCAAAATGATTTCCACAGTACATTTACATACAATTGCCGCCATACCAACTGGCCTCTCAGAAAGTGGAGGAGGGTGAGGATAAGGTTCAGGGTATGGGAGTGGATGTGGGTGTGGGTATTGTGGGGGGCTGTGACTACATAAATAAGCAGCAAGCAGCTCATTAAATGCAAATTTTCTTAACAACAACACAGCAACAAGCATCGTATAAAGCATATTTTGTGTGTTGAACAAAAGAGATTGAAATATTTTAAAATCAATTTTTATTTTCCTTTGCTTTTCATTTTTATGGAATTTTAATTTGCATGTCAAGTGGACGAGCAGTAAAAAAAAATAAACACCATATTGAAATAAAAAACAATTTTGCAATTTTCATATCAATCACAAAGATTAAAAGATTTTCCATTGAGGACATGACTTGGGTCAATTTGAGTTTATTAATTATGTGGAAACTTTGCCCCTCGTTGAAAAATATTGTTGAATTAAATTCGACGCAGACTCAACTAATCATTAAAAATCACAAATTTCATAAATATTTATTTAAAAGTTGTACGTTTTATCATTGTATTACGAATACACGACAGCATAAATAAACAAAGCCGAAAAGAAAAAATCCAAATCGACTACAACACGCGAAACGCGAAAGGCAAACTGAATGCAAAATTCACGGGCATTTCATAAAGTAAACTATAGCGAAAACAAACTGAGAGAGCCACACAGATAACAGACAGTGAGAGAAGCCGAGAGAGAGCGAGAGAGGGTAAGAGGTAAGCAGAGAGTCTCTCAACCCCCGGCGATTCGGGCAGATCTTAAAAATAGGCGAACAAATAACGAACAAAACAACAAAGAAATCAACCTCGATCTGCGCCCGCTCATGGATCGCTCCTCTGGGGCACTGAAAACTGGGAACTGGCCTTTCAATCAACAATTTGCCATATGTGCGCCATCAAATGGGGGCCTGGGTGCCTGTGGAATATACGCTCTCTACATATGGTACAATATTAAAACGAGGGTGGCAATATAAATAGCTTCTGATGATATCAATCAAAATTTTGTGTTAAAGTCACTTTTTCCATTGTTAAAATACACAGAAAAGTATAAAACCTATTAAGTATGATCGCTCGTAAATTACAATTTCCATCAATTAATATGGTCCAGTTTTAGAATCCTTTTATGCACAAAATCGTCATAAGAAAATTAAAAAACATGTACAGAATCGATTTTTTTAAGGAAAAAATATAGCTTTCAGAAATTTATTTTAATGCAATTTAGCAAACACCGCTAGTAAAAAAAAAACTAGCTTTTTATAAATGAGATTATGCTATAAAGAAGTCTTTCTTCAAATCGCGGCTACTTCTGAAACCGCCCTCTCTGTTGCGAGCGCTCGCGACAATGTCAACGCATAATTATGAGGAATTTTAGGCCCAACCCCCTAACAAAAGCGCAAGTGAATAAGCGCGGACACGAACCATGTGAGTCGCCGGCAATCGGGAGCGGGACACGCATGAGGGTCCCAATGATGGTCACGCGTCGTCATCGGAAGATGGGCGGTGTCGACACCCCGCGTGCCCTCCTTCGCCTGCAGCTGTGTTGATGTCATCCACAGAAGATAGACAGATTTCCCTCATGTTCGACTTGAGTTGAGACCTTTGCTTATCGGCTTTATGTTTGTGGCTTCTGGTTCCGGTTCTGTGTCTGGCGTTCATGTGCCGTTATAATGCTGACTACTAATTGACTGCCTAATGAAAATTTCTAACAAAATTAACGGTAGGAAAAATGCTTGAGCAGCGGACGGCACGCCAGAGACAAACAAAAATAGGAAAAACTATTTTTAATGAACTTGAAATTGTGCGTGATTTATGTGAAGGTTCTGAATTTAATTTATATGCTTTTTAATAGTGGGCTCACACTTGAAAATAGGGGGAAGTGGGAAAAAATGGGGCTTCTGATTGCCCCAAACTTCCGTTTTTTTTATTTTATATTTATAGTTTATAGTTTATATTGGAAGAATATACCGTTTCAACCTTAAGTTTGTACTTTTTTTTTAATTTTTATGTTGAAAAATGTTTAATAGCTTTCATTTTATACTTTTATCTATTATTATATAAATTTATTTATTTTTCTTATATGTTATTACTAAGTATAAGCTTAATAGTTATTATTTAAAATACATCTGTTCATCTGTTTCGTTTTAACTGCTTTGACAGCCCTTTTATTCAACCACAAACTTCAATTTGAGATCAATCAAGCAATATTCCAGCGTTGTTTTCGATTAGCCGGCCGAGTGGACATAGACCGACAGATCGAGCGAGAGAGACGCAAGGGGCCTTTTAACAACAGACGCCGCAATTAGCGTCGTTTTGTGGCCGTCTCAATTTTCACATTGAATAATCGTTTAATGAGCTGCACACATATACATGTGTATATATTAAGACAAGGCAGCTGACAAACGTAACTGATAAACGCTCGTTATGAATCGGCAATCGATAAAAGGTTGCTAGCTTTTATTTTAGTTCAGGCAAATTTAATTTACACTTGGCACATTTTCTTTTTGCACGTAAATTTATTGCAAATTATTTAGCACCCACCACGAAGAGGACAAACAGCAAAGTTGAGCTCTGTTGCAGCTGCAATTGTTGATGTCTTTTGCATTTTCCAACAGAAACAAAAAGCAAAGAAAAAAAACAAAAAACAGCAACACAAAATGTTAAACACGCGAGCGAGCGCTCAAGAGAGAGCAAGAGAGCGGAACTCCCCAGCCAACGCGAGGCGGCCGTTTTTCCGTTGTTATCGCTTCGTTCGTTGTGCACGCGGCAAGAGTTAAATGCAATCTGAGCGCACGATGTACGTTGAGCGGGCGAACCATAGCCACAGAAGACATTGGCGTTGACGCCAGCAGCGACGTTGGCGCTCGCAGCCCAGCTAACTTGTTGGGTGCCGCCGCTGACGTCGCTGTCGCAGTCGCATTGTTGCTGTACAGCCGAAAATGCGACTAATTCGACTTAGTAAAAGAAATTCGTAGTGAGAAAGCAGCGTAGAATAACGTAGCAGCCGCAGGTTATAATAAAAGGATTGAGAATAATGCAAAGGTAAAGGGAAGAGAGGCAAAAAAAAAACAAAACTACAGTTGGACCTGTTACATGGGTGCTTATTATGTTAAGCGAACTGAGCTGAGCTCTAAAGAACCACTTGAACTAGTGATTTAACTGGCGGCTGAGTAAAAGCAACTCACGAAAAGATCAACTTAAACTTGAGAACTACACAAATGAATTCAAAAAACTTGCTAATAAGTCATAAAACCTAAGATTGTTATCTGTCATGTTACAAATAATTTCATTCAATTGTTGCTGTTCAATTTTTTTTTCTTTCTGAATTTACAATGCTTTACACTACACTACTTGAGGAACCGGTTATGAGGCACCCTTGCGTGCTTCAACTTCTCGGTTGCCTAGCAGCACTTAGTAAGTATTCGTACTTATCAAAGAATACTTCGATCGTCGTCACAGCAACAAACCAAACAAACTAAATTTGTATACAAACGCAGCCACATAAAACCAAAATAATTGAAATGCAAATAAAATGACCGCATGCAATTGCGACTGCGGCTGCTTCATATTGGCTATTTATACTCAAGTCGGGAAGGGGGGTCTTCGGGTTCAAGCAGCTTTATTTGTTTGCGATTTATTAAACAACGTACACAAATATACGCCAAATGTTTGATTAATCAATGCAAACAACACAAAACCGCTTGCAAAACTGCCGCGACTCGCAGGCAATAAAAGCATTAAAACAAAGGGTATTAAGTTTCCAAAAGTCTTATTTGTAGAACGGCATTGCAGAGGTGTAATATAGTTGCATATGTGTTTGTGTCACTGTATGTATTATATAGATAAGCTAAATGATAAAAGCTGTTAAAAAGCGTTATGTAGCTGGTTCATTGTATTTACGCGAACAAGTTCGTTTGGAGCTGCTTCAATTGCTTAAAACTGATCGTTAAAAGCAATCAATTTATCCCAATCGAAACTAAACAAAAATTGTATTTATCGTTAAAGTTAAAGAAATAAAAAAAGAAAATTTCAATAACAGGAGTATAATAAAATTACAACCATTCATGGAATAAATTGTATTAAGCCACATTCTCTAAAAGCTTAAAAGAGAAAGACAAGTTAGCCCACAGTAACTAAAATTCCTTCACCTGGGATCACTTCCTTTAATTGTAAATGTTAAGAGTTCAACGTGATTTCATTTGCACGTAGGCCGTAATTGTTGACTCGCCCTGCCTGGCTGCTAGCAACTGTCTCATTATTTATAATAAATAATTGTACAAAAAAAAAAAAACAACAGCCAAAGTTGGCGATTTTTGGTGCGGCAAGTGCGCGAACTAGTTGACTATTAATGTAACGCCCGTTTGCCTTGTACAACCTTGCAAAAAACTAAAAAAATATATATATATATAAATAAAAAAGAAGAAAACGAGAAAAAAGAGGCTTAAAAGCAACTACAAGCACAAGTCACAGTCCAAATATGACGTAATAAGCCAACAAACGGACGGACAAACCTAACAGCAGGCGTAGGATTTTTATGTTGTTGTTGTTGTTGTTGCGGCTGTTTTTGTCAGAGTTGAGTGCCACGCCCTCGCTTGAGAGACGCCTAGTGTGGGAAATCAACAGTAACTACTTGTACAACGACAACAGCAACAACGTAACGTAAACATTTTATGGCCAATTCTTTTTGCGATATTTAGGCCCTGATAGGCAAAAACAGTTCTTTGGGCCCGTCGTGGGTTTCGCAGGTGTTGGACTCACTGTCTGACACTTACCTCAACAGTAAAGTTAGATAATAAACTCGGCTGATATATGTACTCTTAAGTATGTGTTTACTTTAGTGTTGTTGCTTACCTGGAAATAAAGAAGACAATAATGTTAAATTAGTATTTAATAAGTCATGTCGAAAATATTTACTTGGCAGTAGGCACATAAATAATTCAAAAATAAATTATAAGTGGATGGGTTAACAGTTCAAAAGATAAATGAGTGATAAATAAAAAATAATTAACTAAAATTATATTTTGCGTAAAAAAAATAAAAGTAAAATTTAGAACACTCGGGAACTCAAAAAAAGAAAAATCCAAAAAATTTAAAAGTAAAGTATGAGAATCAGAACTTTATATATATGTATATATACATAAATATTTGACTATTAACCTAAAAAAAAATTAAATTAAAAATTGCATTTGGGCAGTTTTTGAACATAGAAAGAATAATCAAAATGCCAAACAAATTAAAAATCGTATTAATCAAGAAAGCGTTTATAGATCACAAAATATGTGTGTAAAAAAGACAAACATATTAAAACTTTACTAAACTTAACTAAAAGAATTATATGTACTCTTATCATATCTAAAAAAATATACACCTTAAATTTTATTTTATCAGACTTAAGTGTTGCTATACGATTTCTGAAATTCATTCCATTTCCTGTACACATGGTGCTACAATTATTTTTCCCATTTATCTTAAACGTTTCTTAAACGTCGCTAAAGTGCTTCATTCTTTTATTTTTACTTTTTGGATCGCATTTAAGGCGCATTTGCATTAATTATAATAATTGCAACATTTTATGCTTCAATTCGTTGCGTTCCGCGTCGCGTGGGTTTCTCGGTGGTTTCAGCCTTTCTGGGTCAACGTTACATTTGGGTTAAAAATCGATTTTCGTTTATGATTTTTACTGTTTTGTTTTCTGACTGTCTCACATTTGTCTTGCGCGAGTTGTGCCTTATGCTTTTAATGTTGTGCCGTCTGTGGACTTGTGGGCTGTATGTGGGCAGGTGCTAGAAAATTGTTTAATCGATATGATGGAAGACCAAGCAATTTGTTGTTGTCCTATTAAAGAAGTAACACTTTCGGTAAGTGAAACGAACCAACGATGATTTATAAGGGTTTACTTAAGGTACAAAAAATATGCTAAAGACAGGTGAAAACGGTTGAGACTTAGACGCGATCGGAAATAAAGATGCACAAAGAAACTTATATTAATTATTACAAATTTTATAAAACTCTACCAAAAATTGAATCAAAATTTCTATGGAAAATTTGGCTAAAAAACAGCCACATATTTTCTACAATCTAAATTTTTCATTCTTTGCACTTAAGCATATTACATAAATCTTCTTTGTACTCTCAATAAAAGCAGCCGAAAATTGTTTAAAAGCCATAAACCATCAACAAAAGCTGTAAAATGAAAACTTTTCACACATTTCACCTTGGCCCAGTGGCCAACAGGCGTACCTGATCAAAGTTGGTCAAAGGTTTCCCTTGCATTGGACAGCCGGTTTTGGCCTCTTTCCATGTTTGCCCTTTTGCTTGGCTTTTAACGATGCGTCCGGCTAATTGTCAATGCTCTGTTTGGCCTGTCGCAGCGAAAGTGAGAAGCAAGCGAAGGAAAAGAAAAGAACCTCAGCTAGGTGTGGCAGCCATTTAATTAGCTAAGGTCAGCTGGGTTTTGTGTTTTGGGGCTGTTAATCAAATGCGGAAGAAGCTAAACAAGTGACTTTTATAGCGCACCCAGTTGCATAAGTTGGCCCCCCATCCGCCGGCCCCCATAACTGAAGTGTGTCTCGAGTATCTGCAAGATCTGCTCCCACAACTCTTCCCAGGCAACAACGCGTCGCCACCAGATGACAATCTATGTCACACTCATCTCTCTGTGTGTGTGTGTGTGTGTGGGGACGCACTTATGCAATTATAACTGTAGGCATTCGAGTATGTAAAAAAAGAAGAAGAAGAAAAACAAACAATGGCAATTGCAATTTGTTCAATTGTCAGAGATCTTTCGGCATTTAAGTGGAGTATCTCTCTTGCAGCCCATGTCGACATGTCTATGTGCTTCAAGTTGCCACAGCCAACAAATTTGTGAGTACTACAATTCGCTTCTTCTGCTGTGGAGCTATTAAACATTTCGGATTTCCCAATTTTTCCAACTCAAAATCAATGTGGCAAGCACATCTGTTCGATTAGGTAAACAAATTAATTGAAATAAATAGTTACAAATTCTTCATTTTTATGCAGCAAATGAATCAAATATGCAACAATAATTCTTCAACATTGTTTTTTGATTATAATCCATCTTAAAATTAAAATTTTACTGCCGATAGTAATTAGTTATTGATAATATTTTTAAATCAGCCTGATGATTGAGATTTGGAGAAAGATCGTTGCGCAATACTCGTTCAAAGTACGATCTTGATTCCTTTTGGAAAAATATCGATTTTAGTAATTTGTAATTTTTTCATCTCGATATTTGGAGGAGGGAATCAGAATATTGTCGGCCAAGTTTGGTGACTCTAGCTCTAAATTTAAGAAACTATTAGAATTTTATTTTTTAAATTTACCAAAAAACTTTTTAAGATTTTTAGGGAGAGTCAGCAGTAAACTATCCGAAAAATATTATGTATCTAGCTTTCAAAATGAGGGTTTTTTTTTTATTTTATCGAATTACCACGCCTCCAGCTGGGGTAACCAAAAATAAAAACTCAAAACTTTATTATACACGAGCATATATTCGAAATTTCTAGTCACGAACAAACAGCCAGACAATTTTCTAAATTGCCATAGCCCATTTCTCTTCTTTACTGTCTTTGGTTGGTGTCTTTGCTATGCACTAGAAGTTAATGCTAAGCTTTGCATGCAAATACTAAAAATCATTTCCATATCTCTAGAGTCTAGACCCAGTTCTTTCTGAATACAACAACTTTCCTAACACTGTGCTCCCATTTCTTTGCAATTAAAAAAAATGCAACTTTATTTTCTCCTATTTGACGCTGCTGTCAATTGTTGTTTCGCATTTCCTTATCAATTAATACCTTTTGGCCCGCTTATTCTTTTCGCTCATTTTGTATGCAACGCCAAGTTTCACACAACAATCAACGACGCCCTTCAATGGCGTCCATTTCGCATTGCAAATGATCTGCCGCCCGCCGCCCGCCGACCCCCCGCCCTGCCTTCCTGCCTGCTGCTGTCGAGCTCCTGTTTCAGCGCTTGATGTGGCGGCATTTCCGTTTCCCGTTTGGCCTGTTGCATAAAAGAACAATCAAAGGTCTTCAAATGATTCGTACGTGATATTTTTGCGCAAAATTTTTGCCATTTTCACTCTTTTTGTTTTTTCCTGCGTCGAGGTCTCGTTCGGAATTTTCTTCAGTTTTATTTGGTTTTTTTTTTTTTTTTTTTTTACATTTGCGCACCTTTCATTTTCCATTCACCGCATCGCTTATATCGTTTGTTGTTATTGTCTTTACTCCTTTTATTTGCTTTTGGAAAATGTACAAATAATTACGCGCAGTCAGCCGGCGACAGGTAAAAACAATTTATAATTTACACCTGTCGCTTGACCAACTCATCAATTTGCATAACAACAGAATTTCTTTGTCGCTTTGTCCCATTCAACAATTGACAGAGTCCCTGCCGGATATCTTCGGTATGAGGTGAATATCTGAGAATCTCATTTACTTTCGAGCCAAATAAGTTGGCAAGTACTTAATTATATTTAAAGAAAGACCTTTAAATTGAGCACATAATGTTGTCATACAAATTTAACTTTCAGTTAAATGTACAAAAACATTTACTGTTAACATTAAGTGTTTTCAATTATTTTTAATAAAATATGTTTGAGTTTTATGTTAATTTGTTTATGTTAAGTAATTCGACGACAGACTGTTAGCTAGATTTGTGAGTTGTGTTTCTAGCCAAGTTAGTTAGCAACTAATAACAGTTTGCTTTTTTAACACCAAAGACTTTCTTACAGTCCTTGTGTTAATTTGAGCACCTGTAAATGTTATGTCGTGACATTTGCGTTAAGGTTTTATGTCTGATTAAAATACATTTTAGGAATAGGAATATTAATGTTTTTACTAAATTAACATTGCTACATCAAGAGAACAACTCTTACTTATTAAATTGCTTGAAAAGCCTCAACACTTGCAGTATTATGTTAAGCAACCGTGACTGCTATTAACATTAACATATTATGTTAACGGCACAGCTTCTTTATTGCTAACAGTTGCCTTTTATGTTATGTTTCCAAGTGAAAAGAAATGTTATTAAATAATGCTTGAGTTTTTAAAGATCTTGCTAGATCTATAAAAAACCTTAATATTTGCTTTATTTAAATAATACAGTCAGAAGAAACAAAAAGCGCGTCGTAACGAAGAAAGGGTTAAATACAAATTAGTTACAATAATATAAATCCCATTAATTTTAGGCAATATTCAATATCCAATACAAAAAAAGAGACTAGCTTCGATATATTGGGAAGCTGCTATCAACTTAAGATGCGCGTATTTGCAGAAGATGATATTTCAATAAATAAGGAAAATTGATCGCTTAAGTGATTAAGCAATTAATTTACAACAGATTCACAAGCGGAAGAGGAAAACGCCGCCTCAGACGTTAACATTAATGCAGTTAAGAGAAAAGGCATTATGAACTGTCGACCTCATTGGCACTTGGCACCGAGCCCGCGACTGCCCAGTGGTCCAACTAATTGGCAAATGGTCTCAACGAAATTTCCCAAAATGGCCAATTGCCGATTCGAGGCAATTTCAATGACCTTGAGGCGCCGTTGCACTCACTCCGTATCTCTGAAGCTAGCCGAGGCCAATTCAGTTGTTGCACTTTATATAACAACAACCAGCAGCAGGGGGTGGTGGGGGGGGGGGGGGGTGGCTAAGGGGCGTGCGGTAGGAGCTCAACCCACACCAAATAGAGTTTCACCTGCCTGGCATCTAACCACGAATTGTGCGGCTAAAACAATCAACGACTTGAAAGACCCAGAGACAAAGTCGAGGGAAAACACGTTTGTGATTTTTGTAGCGGGCGAATTGAAGTGAAAAGTCGCAGTTGGACTAACACAGCGTCGCTTTTCCCGCCACGTTGGCTGCATAAGAAAAAAAAAAAAAACAAAAACAAGACGCAACGCGACGTTGACTGAATTGGAATTTGGCGTTAATGAATGGCCAAATTAGCTGCCAAATGGCACAGCGCTTGTCTCCAAATCTGTCAACAATTTTGTCATCGCTGGTCAAGTGCAGATTTTGCGTCTCATCGATGGTGTCGTTATCGAAAACGATCAACACTCGATTTCAAAGAGACATTGAAAGCTATCATAAGCCGCTGCCCCTGTCCCTGCCCCTTCTCCAAAGATTATGCCACATCATGCGAGAGCCGCAGATTTCTGACGTTGCACATTTTCGACTGTTGGCTGTGGAACGGATTTAACATTTTTGTAACGGTTGCCGCAAGAAAATTGCAAAAGAATTCAGTGGGGAATTCATTGGAAGAAATCTTCGGAAACGAAAGTTTCATTAACACTTTAACAAACGAAGTATTTAAATATATTTCCAAATATTTTGAACTTTATTTTGGAGACGAAATAAACAAGTATTTAAGATTTTCTTTAAAGTCCTTAAAAATCCCTTGCAAGTAGCTTTCAGCTGTGATCACAGCAAATTCACGAGCTTTCTATTCTATTCAAAAATAGTATTAAAATCTATTTTGCACATATTACAAATGAAAGCACCACAAATAATCTTATCTTCGGCCCCGCAACAAGAAATCTCTTTGAAAAAACTTTGATTAATGCAAATTCAAAAAATTGAATAAGCAAAAATAGTATTAAAATCTATTTTGAACATATTCTTTTGGACTTGGCAAACAAAAGGTCGATAGCAAAATAGTTAAGATACTCTTAGAACTCAAAAACATAAAAGTCCTTAAAAATACAGTTACACCAATTTTAAGCTTTTATATTTATTCAATCCCAGACTTTTCGAACATATTACTGGAGATTTAACAAATGAAAGCACCATAAGTATTTTTAGCTACTTTTCGAACCAAAACAAGAAATCCCTTTCAAAAAACCTTCAGCTCTTATCACAGCAAATTTGAAATTCTTGTATATTCAAAAATAATATTTTAATTCAATTCCACATATTTCGCAAAATATTATGAAAAAAACATAAAATCTATTTTCAAATATTTCCAACATGTCATCAAAGACTTGGCAAATGAATGCAACAAATATAATAAAGCTACTCTTAGAGCAGAAAAACAAAAAAGCTCTTAAAAATCCCTTTCAAACAACTTTCAGCTTTTATCAGAGCACACTCAAATCTTTTATATACATCACAATACCTTTTGCTAGCTTCTCAATAGGAGCTATAGTTTTGTCTAAAAATTGACTAAACTTCAGTAAATTATTTTTAGACTTACCCTATAATCATAATCATGACGATTCTCCAAGCTTATATCGCTGTACATATCTTCAGTTGTATCACAGTTAGAGCTACGACCGGAGGAGTTGAAACTCGATGATCTGTAGAGTTGGCTGCAATGAGTTGGAAATGAATACGGCATGAGTTCAATTAAATTTAGTAAATGCAAAAAGTACAAATTTAAGAAGAAATTGTGAAATTTTAATAAAATTGACTATGTGAACTACATTGATGCTGTTCGTTTTTTAGTTTTTTCTTTTTGAACTACTGCAGCTTTTGTGAATAATTTACAGCGGTTTTTGTCTGTACTAAGCCAGTGTTTTTTTTTGTCTCGACTAGAGCTTTACAGCGGCAAGCTAAGTGCAGACACAAACCGCAGCGCAATTGTTGCCAAACAGAAAAAAAACCAATGCATACCTAACTGTGTTTAGCCAAGACACTGACAAATAAATCTCGCGCTCTGGTTGCCAAACTGTGACCACAAAACTGTGACTGCCAAACCAATATAATTTAAACAAAATGCAGTCAGTCTCAAATGCACAAATACGTAAATTGTACTTGATATTTACTTGGATTTTAAGACATTATCTTTAATTTAAAGCATTATATTACATAAATTTTGGACTCAAAACTTACCTGGCTAAGGCATTGGAACTTATCTGCCTGCGGCCGGAACTGCAAGAGAAATTAAGAAAAATAAATAATGAAATGAAAATATTTATTAAAGCAAACATGAAAAAAAATGTAGTGTTTCTTTCATACCAACAGTAGTATTAAAACCAATAACTTTTTTTATTAACAAATGCATTTAATTCCCTTCAAGTTGAAGCCCCACCAACGAAATTTCTATAAAATTGATTGCACATTGAAGAAAACGCGAAAAAAAACCTATCTGGCATTGAATTAAAAACAAGAAACAAACGTGGGCACCAAAAAAAAAAAAAACACGTGACAAAGAAACGGAAAAGAAACCAACAACAAAAACAAAAGAAAATAAAAACAATGGCCACCCACGCAAAAGATTGACGCCTACAGACACACAAAGTCAGAGAGAAACAGGTAAAATTTAAAACAACAACAAAAACAATAGACAGAAAATGCAGCCAAGAAACTGTAACAGCAACAACAACAACAACAACAACAACAAGGAAAGCAAACAAACGCCGAAGACAAAATAATTGCGACGAAAATAACTAAAATTAAGTTGTAAAAGTGAAAAATAAATCATGGAAAATGTGTAAAGTGCATTAGAGAAAATGTGTCAAATGTCGAAATGTGGAAATATTTTGCATTTGCAGGTGTGCGTGTGGAAAACTTGTCAAGTGTGAAAATTGGGTGCAGCGAATTGTTTTCAAATAAAACTAGAGAAATATATATACACATGAATTAAATGTTGTATAAGAAAAAAGCTAAATAAATAAACTAAAATTAGAAAAACGTAAAAAAGAAAGAAAAGAAAATTTGTAAACAAAAATCTTTCAAACGTAAAGATTTTGAATAAGAAAAAATATTCAAGTAAGAAATTCAGATAAATACAGAATAAAAACAAATAAATAGCAAAGCACAAAAAATGTTAATTGTGAGATAAAAAAATATTTAATATAAAAATATATATATTAACAAATAAAAGATAAAATATAAAGAAAAATATAGGCATAGAATGAAAAATTAGAACAAACGAAAGAAATTTAAATGGTTACGAATTAAAATATAGTAATAATTCTAATAAGTAAAGTGAAAACATAATCAAAGATAGCAAAACTTAGTCTTGGAAAAAAATCCGCTCTCTAAAAACACAAACGCAAGTTTTAACCAAATAATTTGCAAAAATTACAAAAAAAAAATGAGAGATTTGTTTAAATTACGAATACGTGGAAGTGTTGCGAACAACATTTGCATACACGCTTCGATAAGATTGTAGATAAGCAAGCCACAAGCGGTTTCAGCGCGCTTGAAATTAGCTTTTCAGGTCCAATTGAATTACCAAGAAATTTAAGGCAAAATGTTTGCAAAAAAAAAAACAAAACTAAATAAATAGCAACACATGCACAGACAATACAAAGGCAGCAAAAATTAAAAATATATCTCTTTTTAATGGGGCTCGGTCTCAGCCTCGGCCGTTTGGAGTGCACTGCCGCACCCCGCCCCCTTCGCGTCCCTTTCCCAAAAACCGAACTCATTAACCCACTTCGCAGTTGCGCTAGAAATAAAAACTGTCTCATCTGGTTTATGAGTTATTTTAGGCAAGGCTATAAAATGTTAGACCCGCAAAAATAAAAAAACACTGCAAAAACTGAGCAAAAACACGCAAAAAGCCAACTGCAAAGACCAATGCAAATTAGCAAAGTTTTTCCAAGCCTGACAAATAAAAAACATTGATTCAGTTATATTAATATGCAAAAGTTGCGTGCCCATAAAACAGATATAAATGTGTTGGCAAAATTTTATATGCGCAAATTGTCCAAAATGTTCGGAGAGACCAACGAATTTAATACGCTCCAAAGTTGCGCAATTTGTGCGGCAATTTTCAATATTAACAGCAGAAAAACTAAGGGGAAACGTGAAATTTCCATTGGTCAAATATTAGCTACTCTGTAAAAATGAGAAATAAATACGAACATAATTTATAATATACAAATATATTATGCTGATTAAATTAAATTGATTGCACTTTCTTTTTGATTTATTTCTGTGCTTGACAACTTGCTTGACAATTCAACTACGCCTTATTTGCCATGATAGAGTATAAAAACAATTACGAAGCGTCATAAAAATTGCAAAAATAAAAACAAGTTGTGTGCGTTACCTGCGAGCGTTTGACTATAATATACCCTATAAGCCATCTTATTAAACATCAAATGTCACACACCTCAATTGAATTTATGAAAATCGAATAGAAAGGCGATATTTATAAAAGCAAAATTCACAATGATGCGTGTGCGTATAAGAGTGCGATCTAGCGAAAAATAGTCCAAAATAGCTTCATCTGCTACTAGCATAAAGTTCATCACACCCACTCTTGCACATCTTGAATGTGTACAGGGTATACAAAGAAATAAAATTGAGCTGTGCGGTTGGCTTTGAGTTTTGGTTCAGTGGCTGGCATTTTATTTCATTGATGCAAATTGAAATTGGCATTAAATCGCAACAGAAATTGAAGCCAAATGTGGCAGCAGGTGTAAATCAAAGTGTCTGCGACATTAGAATGCTGCATGTGACCAAATCAATATGCCACAGATGCGGCAGCTGCAACAAATTAAGTATTTAAATGTCTGCTATAAAACAGACACACTCAAAACTGGCAACAAACCACGCAAAAATATTAAACAAGTTCGTTTTTTGGGCAACTTTTTTAAAAGCGTCGCTCGCATTAAATTCATAAAATAAACAGCGTAAAACACAACGAATCACAGAACTGACAGTTAATTTAAAAAACGATCAAGGTAATAGCGTGTAATCAACAACGAAATAACAGCAAACAGCAGCAAAGCTTAAAAAAATTGTTTAAATAAAATATGATTAAGGTCGCATTTGGTGTTTTATTATTATTATTATTATTATTATTATAATTTTTTGATGTCAAATCAATTGAAATGTGTATTTGGGCAGCTGTGCACCTAAGTAGGTAACCTTGGTTCCACAATATTTGGGTTCTGTTTAATTAAAAGTTTAAAAAAAAATTAAAACAATTTGTGACACACGCAAATTGTTTGTAATTGAAACGACAGCCGGAAATTGTGGCTGCGGTTTTTCATGCCTCGCAATTAATAAGCAAATTTTGCCTGTTTCAAGTCCCTTTTAGCTCTCTTTCCCTCCCTGTCTGCGTCTTTCGCTTTCAATTGGTATGACGTTTGCAAAAACTGAGGTAGAAGTTGGTGCAGCCCAAAAGCAAAAACTCAGATACCCTAGCAAAACAATAACTAACTTTACTGACACAAAACAACTGGATTATTTTATAACTTCTTTACTTAAAACAGAGAATATGAAAGATAAAATCTCACAGTAAGAATTCCGATCTAGCTCAAAAAATATATTGAATACTTTTTCAATAAGAAATAATTAATCTGCACATCGAACTGACTAACCGATATTTAGTGATTAATGAGATAAATATTGAGAAAAAAAACCTTAGTTCTGCATTTGAGCTCTTTCACTTGAATTATATTTAAAAAAAAAATATTTTTAAACAACCAGTAATAACCTTTCATATAATTTGAAAACGAATATACCCTTATTCACATATTTAGCAAATTATGTTATGTTCGCTAGCTTAGCAATTATTTTTATCCACTAATGCGGTCTAATTGGTTTGTTTACCAGACTTCAAATATACATAAATCTTTGTGCTCTTATTTTACATAATGGAATACCCTCCGGTAAAATTCATTAGACCTCTTCGTATGTCGTTATCTAAAGAACTCAAATAGAAAAACAAACGACAAGCTGTCAAAGTGTCGTGCACATAGATACCGAGGCCGAGAAAGGTAGAGATGCCCAGGTGTAGTGTCCAGACCCACACACCTGTTGAACGATTGAGCTCCCCCCGCTCCACACATAAAAAAAACCTATTCTGTTAGGCGCACGCTCAGTGCGTCTCCTGTCCTGCCCCTACCCCCGCCCCTTGTCCCTAGCTCTCATTGCGTTCCGCTTGGCGTGCAGTTGAGAATTTTGTTTGGCTCTGCCAAAGGGTATAAAATATGAAAGGCAGAGGTCGCACATGCAACGCGGTCATGTGAATAGCATAGAAACTCATGCATATTTTTATACAAGTTTTTCAATTTTTTGTTTGCCAAATGACATAACTAGAAAGTTTGTATATGCTTAAAGTATTCTCTTTGCAAGAGAGTTCATTGCTCCGCTTAGGGGAATAGTTTTGTGCACCTTTGGGTAGCTTAGCAAAATATGAGCTTAGTAAGAAAGGAACCCATTGATTAGTTTTGTTAAGCATAAAGTTGGGCTAAAATACTTTAGAAATTTTGGACTCTTTTCGAAGAGAAATAAAAGACTTCAAAAGACTCAAGAAAGCATGCTGCAGTCGGATGTAACCGACTACGCAATACTCGTTCACAGTTTAATACCTTAAAACAGCAAACGACTATATATAGATTTTCTTAATTTGTGGGAGCGAGAGTGGGCGTGGCGTGGCCGAAATTTTCTGTTCGATATTTAGATGAGGTAATCAGCAAAGTGTCTGCTAAATTTGTTGACAATAGTTTTAAAATTGTGGGAGATACGGATTTTATCGGGCTGCCCACCCCATGATATATTGATTTTATCGATTTGCCACGCCCCCCCCCCCCCCCCGGGGGTAAGCCAAAAACCTGGACACTTTATCTGACACGGGTATACACGAGTATATATTCCAAATTTCAAGTCTCTAACTTCAATAGCGGCGAGAAAAATTGCGTTCATACGAACAGACGAACCTTGCATAAACCCAATATAGAGTTTTCACTTCATAATTCAATTTTAGTTATTTGAAAATCACAAAAACTTTTAATTCTAAAAGCACAACTTTACTCTCTAGCAGTTCAGCTATATTTTATATCCACACTTTATGTTTCAGAGTATAAAAGAGTTCAACTATTGCATCTAAATTCTTGCTCGTTCGACATGACGTTTAAAGACCATCGCTTAGGGAGCTCCACGCCTTAAAAACAAGTTTTTAATTAAAAGTGACTTTCCTCGTTGAAATTTCAAATGGGAAGAAATGACAATAGTGAGGGTCATAAAAATAAGCTTTTCACCTGTACAAAGTTAACGTTGAAATTTTCCAAAAACATTAAAGATGCCATAATACCATCAAAATAGCAACGTTTCCCAGGCATTTAATGAACTACTTCTCAAGACTTGAAAGGCGTGTTTAGACACTGTCCATCCTTTGGCAATCGGAATGAATTACTGCAATCAAGTACAACTCGAAATACCGCTAAAAACAAAAAGAAGTAACTGTAAGAAGTACTTGGGGCATTCAAGCGTTTCATTAAGAGCGACTTTGCAGCTATTTTGAACTAAAAACTTCCGAAAACATTTGCATGCGGAGGCGCGCAAATATTTATTAAAGTAAATGTGGGTCAATCCAAAGAGCAGCGAGACCAGGTAGACCCAGAGCCTTGGGCACGGCTTAATTAGATAGTTAGCCAGGTGTTTGGCTTTTGCATAATTCGCCGTTTGATTGATTGACTTGGGGATGGGCAAGTGCGTCAAGGCAAGAAAATATTAAATATAAATAAGCCGAGACAAGCCTCGTCACATTAAAAAAAAAATAAAAAAGAAAAAGAAGACGAAATATCTGCTGAAAATAATAAAAATAATAATAATATAAAAAAAGGCAGCTCTGTTAAAGTTCCATTGTGCGTTTTGAATTTTAAGCAGACAACCGCAGCAAAGTTCAAGAAACTCGCGACTTTTTAGCTGATTATTTAATTTTGTGCGCCCCACGTTTTCGCCCCGGGCTCAGGGTAAGCTTTATAGCTGAAGAAGTATTCGTAATTTAGTTGGATCGTTAAAACTTTCGTCTTGACTGCTTGACTTTTACTTTATTTACTTTATTTGCACTGGTCAACAGGTAATAACAAGTGCGGCAAACAGGTTATAATACACAGACACTAGTAGCAGGGGTGAGGCGGGTAGAGGGGAGGAGAGCGGAGCGCAGCGGTAGGGCAAGGTAGTTTTTTGTGAAACGCGACCCTTTGTCAGCTGACTTGAACAAGGCTTTAATTAACAGTTGGCTGTCAAAATGTGCACATGACGCACTTGACATGCTTCGAACAATTATTTGGGAATACTTGGACCGTGATTGCAATGGGAACCGCCTTCTGATGCAATTCTAAATATATTCCACGAGTGCCGAAGTACTTAAAAATTTGCGACAAAAAAAGAAGGCTATATAAATAAAAAAATTGAGAAAAATAAATCAAATATTAAGCTATGACATTTCTGAATCGTTGAGAAATTGAAATATGGCAGGGATTTGGAACGATAATAAATAATTTGTAAAATAGCAAGATAAATAACACAAAAGGCAATATGGGTATTTGGTTATTGAACTATTGGATGATTGACAAATAGATACATATATTGATTGACATATTTAGAGAGATATAAGATATACATAAAGAAAGACATATAGATAGATTGACATACTTAAGGCAAGACATCTAACAATTTATTTATAAATCATCTAATATGTTAAGGTATTTTATACTCACAGTCGTTAAACTGTTAACTCTAAACCGATATTATGTTATCGATACAGCTCTAATTACACAACACTAGTGGCGTGATCGGCGAATTGTGAAATAAGAGAAGAAGCTATCTTGCAGATAGCATTGGAGCAGATATTTGAAAAATTAAAATAAACTCAAGTCAACTCAGATAAATAAAAATAAATAAAACAAAAAAAATAAATAAATTGAATGTTGTATAAAATTCGGCACAGTCAGCGATCAAATAAACCCCGTTAGAAGTAATATATATTAACACTTTTATGTACATCTATATTTATTATTTTATTTATACATATTTACATGCCTAAGCGAATCTATTCAGTTTTTAATTTGCATTGCATTTGCATAAAGACAAAAAAATGACTTAGATAACACAACCAAATTCTGCTAATCAAATTAGACACTTGATTTATTTTTTTCGCAAGTATTTTTCCGTTGTCTTTCCCCCTATTATAAACATTATAAATAGCCAGGCTTTGTAACAGTTTTGTGCACGACTCGAAGATTTTTTGTCATGCTACATTTAATTCAATAGGTAAATAAATCAATTGAAAGCGTTTGATGGCAAAGAGAAGTCAGCCAAATGAATGAAGGGGGGGTCAAGACATGTTACGATTGTGCGATTTCTAAAGAAATATGTATATATGCTCCAAGTACCAGTTTCAAACATATATAATATATATAATATATAGCTGAGTCACAGTTAACCGATTGTTGGCATGGGCGAAAGTGTTTATTGTTATGTGGGTGTTGTTTCCGTGGGCGTGTTTCCTTGTGGTTTCTTTCTTAAGAATTAAATACATTTAACATTTAACAATGCTTTACATGACAAATAGGTGCAACAACAACATCAACAACAACAACAACAGCAACAAACAAACATCAACCAAAAATCGTTAAGTATACGCACATTTTTCTCAAATGACTGCGGTCATAGGGAAAATATTCAAAATATTCATCATCCATATGGAGAGATTGTTGCTTTGCAGATTTGTTGTGTTGGTTGTCTGTTTAGTGTATTTTATATAGGTGCTTTTATAGCGCTTATCTCTCAGTCAGCTCATTTGCTTATTGTTTGGCCATTGGCCGCCGTGCGCGTCATTGAAATTGTTTTAACTTTGATAAGATAAACCCGTTTAAAGTTAATTGCCTTTAAGAGCTTGTATGTGGTTTATAGAGTATCTTCATTGCATTACGTATGTTTATATTTGACTCGAAACTTTTACACTGCCACACAAGACATTTATTTGACTAGACAACATTTCTATAAAAAAAAAAATTTTATTTCTATTTTGATTTGAACAAGTTTTTGTTTATTTCAAGGTTTATTTAGGACATTTACACTGCACAATAAGACACACATTACCTATTCAATTTAGGCATTTTAATTGTTTTGGATTGTTTTCGGCTAGATCTTCAGACTTGGCTCAAACACTTGCCAACACTGCTCTCAGCTGCCTTTCGTTAATAACTAAACTTCACTTTTCAAGCACAAATTTACAAATTGAGGAGAAGCAACAAACACAAAGCGTAATTCAATTTTAGACACACTTTCGCAATGTACAAACAGCGACTCTGGCCACACTTCACTTTTCATTACAAATCGTTTTGAGTCAAAAAAAAAAAAAAAAAATAACAACAATAAACAACAATATGCAATTGCAGCGTCTTTTCGGTCTGTGTTTTATGGCTAATATTTTCTAGACACGCGCTTTTCATTTGGAGCTTTTCTTAGGCTCTGATAACGTCGTTAAGTAGCGCCTCAGAAAGCGAAAATGAAATCGAAATCAAAATGAAAATCCAAGTGCGCTCTGCGTTCGTCTTCGCCTTCTCCTTCTCCGTCTCCTACTTCTTCTTCTTTGCCCGCCTGCTGACCAACTACGAGCAATGAAATTGTGCAGCAACTGTTAACCGACTTTTATGGCTGCTCAAATGTAATTAAGGCTATAAAACGATTTGATTTTGATTGATGCATCGCGCAAAGGGTGTGTGCAATGCACATAAGACAAAGACAAAGCATATATATATATATAGAAATGTATATAAATGTGTCGCTGTCTCTTTTTAGCTAAGAGCATCAACATTGTCCACCGCTACTTGGCTTTAATGCGATGACTCAAAGAAACTTTAACTTAACTTAACTTGAATACCATTAGAATTCTGCCAAGATTCGGAGCTAAATTTCAAATAAGACAATTTAAATATATATTAAGTGTCGCTGTCCCCATTTGGCTACAGAAAGAACCTCAACACTGTCCAATGCTATTTGGCTTTAATTTTCATCATGAATCAAAGAAAGCAAAGCATTCATCCTACAACACAACTGTATACCATAAGAGTTCTGCCAAGATTCAGATTTTGATTTCTGATAAAAGGGCGTGGGCAATGCATCTAGACACGGTGTGTGTGTGTGTGTGTGTGTGTGTGTGTTAGGTAGACAGACGTGTCAGAGGTGGAAACACAGGAGACTCTGCATTGTTTGAGAGTGTGTGTGTGTGCGTCTCTATAGGCATGTGTAACGAAAACAACAAAAATATACTCTGAGCTGGCCCGTTCGTCAGTTCGTCAGTTGTTGACGCTTGTTGCAGTCATTAAGGCGTGACGCCGTAAATTACCAAAGTGTAAACTACAACAGAAATAAGCACAGCAACTACTTAAAAACAATAACTCATAGTAAATGGTAAATACTTTGTAGCTAAAATAACAACAACTATGCGCGCTGCGAAAGCGAAATTTATGACCAAAAAATAAAAATCCTAAAATATATTTTATATTTGCAGCCCGTTTTCGCACTCATCACAAATGTTTCGCATACGCCGCGTTGTCCGCTGTCTGCTGCAAGACTTTCACATACTTTTTTCTGTGCTGCTGCGGAATTTTGTGTAGATTTTAATAATACCGCACCGGAACCAAGTGTGACGACGGATACGATTCGGATGTTAAACACACACTCAGAAAATCCGCCAACAGCGAAATAGGGAAATCCACGTAACTGAAAAAAAAAATGCGAACCGCGTGCGTTTGCAGCTAGTTTCGAACTAAAAATCAACGCAAAATGCCGCCGAGTCAATCTAAAGGCGGCTCACAAACAGGTTCGACGCAACCAAAAACAACAATGCCAAAAAGAGAGGCAGAGCGATGCACGGAGCGAGAGAAAAAACAGCAACAACAAGCAGCCAAAACATAACAAACAAAACGTTGACCAAGTGTACAATGAGCAACAGCGAGAGAAAGAGAGCAACGTCAAAAACTATTTGGTTTCCGAAGCGAAGTTGAGCGGGGAGAGTGCAAAACAGCGTTGCCAGATTGCGGAAAAGGTCGGCAAAGTGCAAGCAGGCAACTGCCGCGGAGTTTAATATGGAGATCTTAGTAATTATATTTTTAATAAAATGCCTTTTTACTACCTCATGATATTTAAAGCTATTTTCTATCTATTATATGTTTGTAAATTATAAACACAGCCCAACCAAAATATTTATTAAGCAATATTATAACCTTTACCATAAATTATATAAACTATAACTATACCATAAGCATATTGATTTCAGCTATAAATTATTAAGCTATATAAAAATCAAGCTAAACACTTTAACAAAATTCTTGCATTGTAATGCCAAGTTAATTTAAAACACTCTGGCAGCACTCTAAACATAAACATTCTAAAAGCCGCTGCTTTGCATTCGAACAAAAAAAAAAATCTGCGCTGCACTCGCAACATGTTCGCAGCCAACATGTTGGCAGACAGCAGCTAAAATGTGGCCAAAACAAATACTGCAACCAACGGTAATGCTTATCTCTGCCTAAGTTTAATACGTTTTATACGTTCAATAAATCTAAGTAACTATTGGCTGCCAAATTGCCGCTGAAACTTTGCCAACTTCGAAGTCAGTTGCCAAAAACTGCAAAACGTGGGCCAATTACTTCAGCCGAAGCTGCCAATTAGCATTGCAGGCGACTTCAAGCCGCAATTAAGCGGCCACCTCAAGCCAAATTAATGGAATTTAAGAAGCGCAAAACCCTATCATTAAATGCTCTTTGATTTGTGTGAGAGGTGGAAATCAAAAGAAATACAAATTTAAATTATATATATATATATATATGTGAAGAACAAGATTGGATAACAAGAGCAGATATAGCTGAATGTAAGTGGCTTGATATCAAATTTGTAAATAAATCGAAAGATTTTCAAACAACAAAATATTTTGACGACATCAAGCAACCCGAAAAAGTGTTAAAGTAAGCAAGGGGTTTATTTTGAATCATTAGATTATTTGATTTCCTCCGAGTTAGATCGTTTTACAAATTTTACTAAATTTTCAAAATTGCTTCCAGATGTGGAGTTACCAAACCGCAATCACTCTCGAAACGGCAATAAAGATGGCACCCATTTGCAATACATGGCCCACACTGTGCTCGCTGTTATTGAAGGCGTATGCGATTTTTAAGTTTTATTTTTGGACCACAATGCTACATTTTGGATAGCATGCGCCGTATTATCTTTATCACTAATGCTGTACAAATGTGTGAAGATGCATAGGCATTTCCAAGTAAGTTAAAAGCGAATTTCGTTTATTGCCATTGGAAAGTAAATTCTTCCAGATGCAAAAACGGGAGTTCTGTATGCAACAAGAGCTGATGCAGCAACGGTTTGAGGAGAGTATGAATGACTTATTAGCGGCCGAGGCTAACAATGACAAACTGAACGAATATAAAAGTGTTTCGAATGAACCATTTTCGGTATCGGAAGGCGTAAAACCAATTTCAGCCGTCAAATCATCGCCACGCGTCACATTCAGTGAAACCTCAACGGATTCATCATCGTTGACAGATAACTGCTCTATCCGCAAGTACACGAAAGCGGTCAAGTTAAAGTCGTGCCTGAAGCGTACGAAGCCACCTGCAAAGGAAACAATTTCATCACAAAAGAAGTATCCCATGTGGAAACTATAAGCCTTCTTTTCGAATGATTCCATTTAGATATTTATATCGATCGAGTTACTCTGCCTTACTGTAGAAATTTAACGTATGTTTTAGGTTTTTAGCGAATAGTTGTATATTAAATTAATTGGGTGTTATTATAGTCCCCCAACATACCATTGCCTGTCATACTTTCCCCCTTAAGACAGTTGTTCTTTAACATAGTTTAACGTAAATTAAGCTTTTTATTATTTGTATTTTATTTTTTTTTTTTTTCTTGAGTGCACTTGACTTTGATAAATGCATCTGCAATGGTAATTTTTCCCAGACAAGACAAAAACAAAGACATTTGCATGACAAATTAAAGCCGGGTAAGAGTTGGTGGGAATAAGTGGATGCAATGGCTGGAAAGTTAAGATGTAGTCAGCGAACAATTTACGAGGCACTCGCATGAAGGTTAAACCTTAACTGATTGCAACGAGTGCATCTAATTAGATGAAGATTTCTCATAGCTAATTGCATGTTGCATGTTGGTTAACCATGTTTCTGACCAACTATGGTGTGCATTTCCTGTCCAGCTTTTAGGTCGATTGTAGCTTGACAAAATTGCGGCCTAAATTCTGGTAAAACAGATGAAAACTAAAAGTTAACAGAATTGCCGCAAGCAAAACCCGTTTCCGTACCCTCTCTTTCTCGTTGCCGCTCTCTTGTGCGCATTCCAATGCCATGACAGCCCCAACAATAATGCAAAAAGTCAGCAAAACCTGTAAGCCAACTCAAGCCGAACCAAAGAAGAGGGCCGGCGAAGACCAACTCGACTCTCCGTTGCGACTACCTTCAACCTTTTCACTGGAAACAAGGCAAACGACACGGGTTCCCAAAGCAGATGAACAACTTCGCGCATATGAGGGCCAGGGCACCAGCCAAGTTTATAAGTTGACTGAAAATGCTGGCAGCAAAGAGAAACAGGAAGCGGCCAAGTGATAAACTGAGCTGACAACAAGGAAGTCTGACTGCCGCCTATCCAGAACTAGGAGAAAATCATACAAATTATACGACTTAAGTCTCTAATCTCCACCAATTAATCGGCCAAGTTTATTTGCAGCCATTAACTAGACTATTACATGGCAGAAAAATATGCCATTTTATACGCTTAACTCTCGACGGCAAAAATAAAAACATAAACTTTTGTGGGCCAAGCAAAAAAAAGCATTGATGAAATTTATGAAATTACTTGTACATCGTGAATGTACTTGAAAAATTCAATATAGACAATTGAAATACATATATATTCGATGACGCCAGAAAAATCGAAACGAATGATAAACTGAGCAAGAATTCACTATAATGCAGATAAGAAGATAAGAATGGTTAAGAAATTTTATGCACTGCCTGAAACCTGAAATATAATTTGTTGCTATATACAGTTTTTTTTTTGATTCAATAATATATAATAATTATGTAATGTATAAATAATGCAAATTAAAAACCATAACCAAATGGCCAACAACAATAATGTAATAGAGTTAGCATCATATGAAAATCTACATGAACACCAAAGCAACCCAAATGAAAAGCAAACTCATAAATATGAGATAAAAATAAATGTTGCTTACTGTCTCATGGAGCCCCAACGACGCTGGGATAAACTATCGGGATTGCTGTAAAGAATATATGATATATTTATTATGAGTTTCAATTAAAAAGCAGGGAATTGAGGGCAAACATATGTATATAAAAGCTTAAATTGTTTGTGCTCTCATTTTGATGTAGGAATTGTAAGCAACAGTTTTTTTACAAAGGTCAAAATAAATACATTTTACCATTGTTGACTCTTTTTTAAGTCAAAAATTAGCTAAGCTATGGATTTATATTTTGATATTTCTTACCTATTTAGATGATTATATGCTGATTATATGCTCATATTTCAAGCGTTTTTAACACTATATAACTATTTTCTATATCATAATTAGTTAAACCTTTTTAATTTAAATATATTCTGGCCCATCCTACATTACTGAAAACATTTTTATGTGTTGTTTACTAATAATAGTTCATATAACAGCAATTTTATATAGCGATCGGATTTGGCCGATCCCGTATTTACTAACTGCCAAAAAGAAGACGAATCTATGCAAAGTTATATCGAAATAGTTTTAATTATGCACAGCAACTGCCATATGGACAGAGATTGACACTTATCAAATATACAAATAAATATGGGCATTTCCACAGTGAAGAACGGTACCGTCGTACACTTTCAAGGTACAAAAAAGTTAAATTAAAATATATTTTCTTAACTTCTGTTACTTAACTAATAGCTGTTTGGAAGCACTATAGGTAAAGGCAAAAAAAAAATTCGCACGGAACAAAAAATGGATGTCCTTTTCGTGGGCATTTATGGAAATGCAAACTTCAGCGAAACCAGGAAAAATTTTAAATGCCACTAAATTTAAGATGTGACGGAATAATGCCAGTTTTGTTTTACTTTTAAAAAGTATTTTCTGATTCGAGACTTTCGAACGGGACTTTTTTTTCCATTATGTCAATATCTCATAAATATTTGTAATAAGAAAAAATTGTTATGAATTATTGTCCAAAAAGGTAGACGAGATCAATTTTAAAAAAGAAAATGGGAATGAGTACTACAAACCAAATTTTTTTGTAATATGTCATTTACAAGAAAATATATGCAATTTATGAATTGCGATTGCGTATGGGACAAACTTTAAACAATTCTTAAAAATGTTAATTTTACTTTATTGGACTCGTTGTTTGATTTGTTTTTATTATATGCATAAATTCTGTTTACAGAGCTATGCTGCTGTTATCTATAGCGTAATAAGAGCAAATGATTTTTTTCGATCGCGAACGTGACATTAGAATATGAAGGTGAAAAATTTAAAATTTACTGTTAATATCATAGATGATACTATCTCTCTTACAGAACTGAATATTATACAGAAAATGTTATGAAAATTTTTTCAAACCGAGTAAATTAATTCAAGTGTTATAATTTATATTTACATAAATATTTTTCTTAGATAATATCAGAAAATAATGTTTCTATATTAAGTTTGAATTTTTTGGTCATGGTGGACCTTTCTGTGGAAATGCCCATATCGTAAATATATTCACATTATCATAAGTATCTTAAATTTTTAGGCTAAAATTAAAGTTAATTTGGCTTCAACTAGGGTGATCACGGAACAGCCCGCATACAGTATAATTTAAGAGAGGGTAAATGCTCTTAATGCAGGTGAATCTTCAGTTCACCACAGCACACCTCTCTCTCTCCATCTCTTTCTATCTGACGCTTACAATTGCATTCGCTCTCTCAGCATGGTGTGTTGAACATAAGCGGAAACAATGAGCGCTCTCTGTTCGCCCACTGACTACAAGCCGCGACTGCGATTTCGACTGGATCGGCACGCATGAATCACGGCCCAAACGACAGCCATAGAAAAACTGGTTTTCCAGCACAGACACACACACACACACACACACACACTCACTGTGTACATGCACATTTTGCATACATACAAGCGGAGATGTGTGTGTATATACAAAAGAAAAGGTTAAATATTCAAATAGTTTTACAAAAACAAAAACCAAAATAAATAAATAAATAAAAAAGGTGGACAGACAGATCAGCGGCTGATCGTGTTGAACAGATGCGCGGCAGTTACTTGGACTGGGCAAACTGGTCATTTTATGGGCATTACGTCAAAAGGCGCGA
This sequence comes from Drosophila robusta, assembly GCA_035043565.1. NCBI lineage: Eukaryota > Metazoa > Arthropoda > Insecta > Diptera > Drosophilidae > Drosophila > Drosophila robusta. Next base: position 3,489,930 of record JAWNMW010000572.1, read on the forward strand.
CGATTATGTGTGCAAAATGACAGAGACAACATAAATTTCTATTGCATTCAAGCTTTCCATATCTAATTGCTGATCGTTTGGCCTTATATGGTAGCTATGTGACTGCGACTCCGAGTTCGACTCGACTACATTCCCACTTGCTGCTGTTACCTTGTAGGCGTGCGTCTCAGACTGCGTCTGGCCCAATTGTCGCGGGGCATGATGTTCAGCTCCTCGTCACTGCAACAACAACAACAATAGACAATGGGTTAATAAAACTGTGTGTAGTTTATAAATTACATTCCACTTACTCCTTGGGGGAGGATGAGACACCGTGTGGCGCCAGATCGAGTTCAATGCCAGCGCTGTCATTCAAATTGTTATTGCCGTCATTCGAGTGTCCACTGTGGTCATGTGCGAAGCTGATCCCATTGCCGTTGCTCATGCTGTGAACATTATTGCCGTTGCTGTTATTGCCGTTGTTGCTGTTGTTGCTGCTGTTGTTGCCATTGACAGAGCTGCCCGTCGCCCGCAACTGTGCGCTGTACTCGTTCTCGCCATAGCCCTCAAAGGATTCGCCGTCGGACAGCGAGGAGCACTGCGATTTGGCCACGCCCGCTGTTCCATTGAAAGGAAAGGGTTTTAGCGGAAATCTGTGATATGTTTATTACGTACACTTCGACTTACCTGTGCTCGAGGGCGGACTGCTGGGCGTTGGGCTGCTGTCGCCGGATATTGTTTCGGCGTAGAGAAAATTATTTGTGCTGGCTTTGATGGCCGCATTGTTGTTCGCCAATTGAATGCGTGGCACGGGCGCCATTCTGCCAAACTGTTAAACCTACAAAGAAATGCAAAAACGCAAATCGAAGTTACTTCAATTGTCTAGCACAACAATTACAAAACAGGTCAATAGGACAACTAATTGAGGTTCGACATGCGACCGATGAAGCCGCATAACTGCAGCACAGTGCATTTGAAACTCTGCTAAGAAAAACAAACACGGCTGAGGTGAAAGGCTTTCTTTCTGCTCATGCACATTCGCTTATTGTTCGAATAGTGTTTGGTTATAGTTTAGAATGGCTGAGGATTTGGGTTAAGATATTTACTTAACTTTTCTCGGGGATTTTAATGATATTTATGGCATCATTTATTTTAAGTTTGCATAAATTATTTTTTATATGTAAATATTATTTGTTTTATTTAAATTTTTGGCAAAAATCATGTCAAAATTGAAAAAAAAATCTCAGATCCATAGCTCCCGTATTTTAAACACCCATAACTTTGTCAAAACTGAACCGATTTTCATGTTTGATGGCATTTATTTCATGGTTTGTCCATTAGATTGATTCTGCATTTCAAATATATTCATTATTAAAAAAAAATTTTTCGCCTTTTTTTGTCAAAAAAAGCATGTACCCCCCCTTACTCATTTTCGTAAAAATTTTTTTTTCAAAATTTAGAAATGCAAATTTATTTTTTTAATCGATTGTGGTTGCCTCAAAGTGTATAAAAAACAACATTAAAACCGATTCTGAGGGGGTCAAATTTTTTGTCAAAAATCACGCAAAAATTGATAACAATTTTAACATGTAAGGCTATCGGATCCATAGCTCCCATATTTCAAACGGCCATAACTTTGTCAAAACTGAACCGATTTTCATGCTTGATGGCATTTATTTAATGGTTTGTCCTCTAGATTGATTCTGCATTTCAAATATATTCATTATTAAAAATATAATTTTTGCCTTTTTTTTTGTCAAAAAAAGCATGTACCCCCCCCTTACTCATTTTCGTAAAAAAATTTTTTTCAAAATTTAGAAATGCGAATTTATATTTTTAATCGATTGTGGTTGTCACAATTAGAATAAAAAACAACATTAAGTGTTTCTAAGGGTGTCAAAGAATTTGGCAAAAATCATGCAAAAATTTACTAAAATTTTGTCTTTCAAACTTCCATAGCTTTGTCCCAATTGAACTGATTTTCATTATAGATATCATCTTGGTCATGGTTTGATTATGCATTTAAAATATGTACCTTATGCATTATTACTAATTAAATTCTTTTGAATTTTTCGTACAAAAACCACATTAAAACAGATTCCGACGGGGTCAAATATGTAAAAAAAAACCCTGCCAAAATTATTATAAATTTGTAAAACTTTCGAATCCGTAACAAATATTTATTTGTATTTGAAAATATTTAATTGCATATCGATATCAAAAAAGGTATTGTGCAATTCGCATCCGCAATATCAACTGTCGCTTTCAAATTCATACATTCATTCATTTGTGCAGTGAGCCCAATTTTCAATCGCAAAGAAACTGCAACAGGTGCAATAGCCGTTGCATTGGACCATAAACAAATAAAAATAAAAATACATAACGGAAGTGGTCAGCCAAAAGCGTAACAAGTAACCCAAATGGGTCGAGGTTTGTTGTGGTCACTTCCCGCTGGACTTAGTCACTTTAATATTACAATAAAATACAACCCCCTCCCCTCCCTCTCGCACGTGTATTGGCCCCGCAATTAGCCATAGAGGCAGACAGTTTGTCAATGGTCAGGCGACATTTCTCGAGACCCATTTGTAGGGCCCGCTAAGCGTGCGTAATTACTTTATAATTGTTGGTGGTTCCTTCTTTGCCCTGTCATTTAGAGAAAGAGAGAGAGAGAGAGAAAGGAGAACTTTACCTAGTTTTTGGGTTACACGCTTTCGTTTCGAAGAAAGCAAGAAACAAACGAAAAATGTACTTGGGAGCAAAATCTATAAAAAAATATTGGGCACAATTTTTTTTGTTGTGTTTACATCGAAATTATTGTTGTTGATTGATTGAAATGTCAGGGTTGTTAGTTGACGTTGAAGCTTAGAAGTAGGTCAGTTTATTTTCGGATAGATCGGATCATGCTTATTAGCGAACAGGTAACAGGCATAGTAACTGTAATAAGTATCTGATTGAAGTACCTATTATAAGTTTGAATATAATAAGTCAAAATTATATGCTTACAATATATTCTGTTCAAATGTATAAAGTAAAAATATATTGTCAAAAATACTTAAAGCGCTCGGTAGACTAATATTAGGAACTTTTACCATTTAAGGTCTTTTTTCGTACATACAGATGCTTATTATTTTACATTTGCGTTTGTCTAACGTCAGCTTCATTTCCAAAATCTAACTTTCGCTATTAAAACAAAAACAAAAACTTTCTTATATGGGAATATTCAACAGAAAGCCCCTCAACCTTAGTCTGAACTTCATCGCATGACTCTTTTCACTTTAAATAGACAAAATTATAATAGAAACAATTGCATTACAATTACATTCATCATAATGAGGCAACATAAAGACCTGTGATTAAATATTGATTATCTGGCAAATTGCAGCAAACGTTTTCAACTGGAAAAATGCGCAATAATGAAAAATGATTATTTCATGGCAGAAGAGTTCAAAGCGAAAGCAAAACCGAAAAGAAAACTAAGCAAAACACATACGCTAAAAGTCAAAGCCAACAAATATTTATTTATATGCTTTTGACCAATGACCAAGCCAAACGGCAAGAAATAAAAAAAAAAAACCAAAAGGCAAGTCGAAGGAGGAGCAGCGCCAACTTTGTGGGCGCAATGAACTTTGGCGTATCGACTCGACTCGAAGCCGTTGACGTGACGACAACTGCAGTGAAAAATCGATGCTGGCAAATTTAGTAAAGTTGGCCAAAAGCACTTATGCAATTGCCTTTCCAATGCATAATCCGCAGAAATGAGGGCGTGTGAGCTTGTCAGTCATAAAGCTGATTGCTATGTCACCACCTCAGCTTGCATGTCTCTAAGGTATACCCTATATAGTACAGTGGTTGCTCACGAAATGAAATCTCTGCAAATTGTTCATATTCATATATTCAGCGCATTAAGTTTAAATATATTTTTTAGGAATAATCTTTTTTTATTATTGTTGATTTAAAAAAATTGTTATTTTAGAAATTAAAATTTTTGTTGGGTAAAATTTTCGTTGAAAAAAATAAATTCAAGTTTTCATGTTATTCAAATTAATTGGAATTATAAAATATTATTTCATCTATTTTGTAAGTAAATACTTTCTAAATAGGTTTTGTATATATTATGTTTAAAAACGGATTTAACATACTATATATAGTCATAGTTTAGGTGTTTTCAGTTTAGAGAATTCCTCTTAAATTTATTCATATTGTTCAACATTTTTTCTCAATTGTAATAATAATGCCAATCCAATTTACTGCCGTCTGGCTTGGTCGCAAAGCCAAATTTACTGCTATTGCAACCTGTATAATAATAATAATAACAACAACAAGCACAACCTGCAGACCGTTTCCCATACAGTTATGAAGCTGAGCAGAGATGCTGAGAGGGGCAGAGGGCGGGTCCGTGAAAGCCAGTTGGATGTTGGATTTATCATCTGTCATGCCTCGCAGCGATTCTCAGACTCAGTTGCTGTTGTTGTTGTAATTGTTTGCGTTCCTCCGATTCGCTGATTTGTAATGCACTTTTCATGCAAGTTGTCGTCTCTATAGTTGTAAATGTATTTCCCATGAACATTTTTCCTTTGTCTAAAACTTCAACAACAATAACAACAACAACATCATCATCATCAACACCTGATATGCACAATACAAATAAAGAACTGTGTGAATATTTTTTATTTTAGTTGTTTCCACTTCGAAAACAAAGAGAACACAAAGAGTGCTTGTGAGAACATTGTGATTATCGTGTGTGCACAGCTTAAAGTATAATTAAATAACTGTTGGTAACTGACTTTAAAACAGGCCTAAAGCTAGTTTCAATTGAACAACATTTCCTAAGTGGGGTTTTATTTACAGCTTGTGATTCGCTGGGATTTAAGAGTGCATTTAAAAAATTACAGACAAAAGCTGGGACAAAAGTTACGTTAAACAAAATTAATGCATTTTAAAATTTATTATTATTTTCATTAAAAAATCTGAAATATTTATACAGACACACAATTACAATTTAAATAAAATTTATGCATATTCAATGCATATTTTCATTAAAAACAAAATTGAACTGTTTTCACAGACAGAAGTTTGGACAAAAGTTTCAGAAGTTCGAGAAAGTAATGAAAAATAGAATTTATTTTTTATTTTTATTTCGTGAAAAGATAAATTAAACTATAAAATATTACTTTTTTGCAAGTAAAAATTAACTCAAGAAAAATGACTTAATTGCCGAGCGTCAGATGTATTTGATAACTGGTTTCTGATTTTATATTTTATCTGCTATAACTAGCATTGAAAACAATATAAATAAATATATATTTATGAAATGAATGAAAACTTCAGTATTTTATTATATTTGAAAAGGAATCCTTTGAAATTCAAGTGGCAGATTAGACCTTAAACTACGTATTCGTTCACTTTAATTGAAATTTCGACTATTCATAAAAACGCTATCGAAGCTTTCACGATATCCAATAATGTATGCAGCTCATAAGCATGACATTAGCCATATGCTATAGATCAAGAACACATGCCACAGAGCACAGAACTCAATATACGATTTAATTATAGCACTGGCTGCTCATTTGTGGGGGGCGTTTGCTATTTATTAGATGTTATCCGAGACTTTAGCCAGCCAAACGGGCGGCTACTGACCACAGACTCAGTGGAGCAACAGCAGCTGCTGCCCCCAGTGACTTTGACATGAGTCACAAACTTGAACTTGCCGGGCACAGTGAACAATAAATGTGAAGATATATATGCATATATATATATATAGTTGTGTGTTTAAAATACGTTCAGTGGATGATGTCAAATTTACGATGGGCAAACGGATTCAATTTACTAATCAACTGAACTGCTGAGCGATCACTTCTTCTGCTTATTTCGTGATGACAGTGCGAACAGCTGTGTTTGAGTGGGGCAAGAGGCGGCAGGAAGGGATTTGTGAAATACATGTCTTGTTGTGTTACGGGAATAGATGTGATTGCATAATACAACTACATATGTTGGGTAATAAGCAACTGGAATTGGTCACAAACTCTAGAGCTATTTTAAAATATAAGAAAATAACAAAGAGGTTGGTTTCTAAAACGAATAAAAGCTTTGCAGGCTGTATAACGTTTGCGAATACGAAACAAAAAGAAATTGCTGAGCAAGAGGAAGAGCAGAACGAGAGAGATTGCAATAAAATGACCTAAGGATAGTTTTTAAATGTTATTAAAATTTATTTATATAAAATTTATGAATTGAAAGCGGATTATTTCCTATAAAATACACCGGACATATCAAGCACTGTATTAATACAATAATATCATATATGTACTGTTTAAGAAAATAACAAAAAAGTTGATTTCTAAAACGAATACAAGTTTTGCAAGCTGTAAAATGTTTTCGAATAATTGATAGGTAATTGAAATAGAGGAAAAGAGACAACTAAATAAAGAGAGAGCAAAGGATGCAGCTAAAGTGCAGCTAATGACAGTTTGTAAAGATTACTCAAATGTTGTAATCATATAAAATATAAGAAAATGGTTCTTAATTGCTTTTTGTTTAAGTAGAATATTTTTTAACAGAAATTGTTAAGTAAGTAACAAGTTCAAGAGCAAAAATTGAATTAAAATATATTATAGTAAGTGAGCTGTATAAAGGCCCAGACATTTAGGCAACTGAACAACGAGGACTCGGTTTCGAATTGCAGGCTACTAGTACTAGTACTAGTACTAGTACTGATAGCTTATACTAATGATAGTAGAATACTGAGAATAATAATTAGAATACATTAAAATATACCATACCTCATGATAGGCTTATTTAATGCTACAACCAATTTCCCAACAACTTATTAGGCAGCCCTCTTATGCTACTTATTAAGCCAGCAGCGAGCAAAACAATGTCTTCAAGTATATGTCAGCTGGTCTGGCCTGGCATTTTAATGAGTCGCCATCCTATGATCAAGCACATGGCACGACATAGGTGCCCCATTCCATTGTCATAATGCGAGTAATGTGCCGGCATTATGAAACCACACGAACGGCAACAACAACAGCTAGCCAAGTTTGGGCATGTAACTCAAGTGGCCCAGAAGTGGCAGCAACAACATGTGGCAGCTACTCCTCTCATGGCCTAGCACACGCGACTCGAATTGGTTTGGTTTGCCATGGCTTGGGTCTGGATAGATTCATACCACATGCTCGTGCATAGCGTATAGCGAGCATGGACATCAACCAAATATAATATTATTGTGCATAATTCAAGTGAAACAAAAATACATAAAGTCTGCACCAGTGAGAATTCCATGGAAACAACCAATTAAAACGGCGTCTGGCGTTGAGCGTTAAGGGATTTTGAAAGAACCTTTTCACAAGTCTGGAATTTTTTGCTACCTGCTAGCACAAATTGAACTCGAGATAAATTGAAAAAGCATTGCAAACAGCTGTCTAGATTTGAGCCCGCGATATGGTCTACTTTTCTTATAAGAGTTTCTGTTTTTTTTCTTCTCTAACCAGCAGCTGTTTAATGAAAGAATTAGATAAGAGATGCAAACAAGATAAACTTGAATAAAAATTAAAAAAAAAAAATGTACACAAATCTTTTCCATATTTGTTGGGGGCTTACTAAAATTCCCCGCTGGCATCTGATAGCTCGATTCTCAACAAATTTATGCAACATTTGCGCAATAGCTAAGACTAATCAACTAAGCTGAAAAACGGCTGTCTTCCTCTCTCTATCTATTCCTAGTTCTCTGTCTCTGTTTCTCTCTTTGCAAACGTGTTTTACGCTTAAATACATAAATTTTATTTTACTGCAATGCAATTTCAACTTGCTACGTGCTTATACTGTAAATATTTTTATACATTTTTACATATTCAAAAAAAAAAAATTAAATAAAATTAAAAGTTCAAGTTGGACAACTGACAGATTAATGTTTAAGTGCTTGTTACTTATGAATTATAAATTATAATTTATGAATCAAAAGAATTAAATTGAAATATTTGCGATGAATTGAGCTAAATTATAAAAGAGTAAATACTCGACAAGTAGAACATCTAAAAATTATTATCAGCAATTCTCATTATATTATATTCATATACAATTATAATATATAGAGGTCTAATATTTGCAGTATTTTAAACATAACTTTAAACAATACATTTTCACATTATAAACAATGTTTGATCTTATTTTATTGGCCCTCAAAGCTGTCAAATAAACGCCCCATAAAGCTGATCTCAGAAGTACGCCCCATACTTAAAAAAAAGACAAAAAACAAACGCCCCCAAAACAAAACAAAAAACAATCAAATACCAAAATGATTGAAACAATATTGATTAATTATACAAACAAAGCCAAACGATGGCAAAGGGGGAAAAATGCATTGCGACACTCGAAGTGTAGAATCAAATGAACTGAAAACTGGGTCACTGGGCATAGGAAAACGTGTGGAAAATGCACAAAAAGCGAATGACAATACACAAATAGCAGCAACAACTGTGAAAACTGTGGGAGAAAAGTCATAAAAAAATAGAAAATGAAATACTTCAAAGCTTCGAAGAACTTGAAAGTCATTTGCAAGTAAAGTTGAAAATTGTTTTGGGACAGCTAACAAATTGTATGATAAATTGGGTCAGAATCTAAACTCTTGGAATAATTCCAAATACATGTTCAGTTGACAAATGAAGCAATAGAAATGAATAAATATAAAATGGCAATAGGGGATTTTAATTAGGAAGATCCATCTGGTGTGGAAAATGCGCCGCCTTCTTCTCCTATCAAAAATGCACAAAAGCAAATCCCATTGGCGCTGCTTTGACATATGTATTTTATTTTTATGCGCCTCTCGAACTGTCTGCACCTCTTAGGCAAGACTCGGGAAGAGACTCTATTTCGGATTGCAGGCAACATCGTGGATGCCACGCTGGCAGTTCCCGCTAATTTGTAGCCGTCTCTACGTAGACGCGCAGCAGGTTTAAAATTCTTGGGGCGTACACCACAAAGCGGAAGCCAAAGAGAAGCCAAAAAATAAAAAAAAATAAATAAAAACCTGGCCGACAACTTTCCTGAATGAATAATGAGGCAGGCATTGTAGTTGAGGCTGGCGAAATTCCTCTCTACAGCAGACTCAATTCAAGAACTCGTATAATTGAAAAAAAATATGTGTAAAAATTTTTTTTATAGAAATTAATCAATTTTGGTGTGCAAAAAAAAGCTTAATCCAAGAACCAAACAATAATCAGTTTAACTATGATCAAGCTAAAATTGAATTTAATAATAGCAATAAAACTTGTCTTGTTTTAGAAATGTTTACAAATTGAAAAATTAAAAAACAAAAGAGTATATTCTGTTTTATGTTTATATATCTGCTGTAATTTGTTAAATGCGCCAACATATTTATGCACATTAGCTGGAATATAATAAATGTGTTAAAAACCAGAGTTGAATCAGTTTTTTGAAGTTTAGTAAATTTTAAAAGCGATATTTCCCAAATCTGCAATTTTACAACGGCAAATAATTGGAAATATGCAATTTATTTATAACACTTTCAGGAAACTTGAAATGGATTCAATAAACGAGGTTTATATTTCAGGTCAGGTAAAATCTTAACTTTGTCGCTCCGATTGGAGTGTATATTTTTATGATATATTAAATTTATACGTAAACTGCGTATGAGGTTTGAAAACATATATGAAGGCCTTATTATTAAAGGTTTAACTTTTTCTTTTTTTCCTACATGTTCATAAATACTTAAATATACGAAACGCTCTATAGCTTAGTCGAAAGGAAATGCGGAAGTCCGTTCGACTGCGTATCAGCCACGTACTTGTATCTGTGAGATACATTTAAAAACTACAAGCCGCAACACATGACAGAACAAAAGAGAATACAAAACTGTTTAAGCAACAATAGCAAACAACAGCGAACGACAACAAAGTAGTTGACACCTGTTTAAAGTCGTTGCAGTTCTTAACGTTGTTTTTTTTTTGTTGAGTTCTTTGAGTTCATTTCGTGTGTGTTTGCATTGCAGTCACCGCAATTATTTACTTAGGTCTGGGTCTGCGGGACCCTTCAAAGAACTATCGTCGTGTCTGAAACACCCGACTTGGTATTAGAGGAGAGGTTTCCAACTCCTGCAGTTCCATGACTAATTAAACGCACATGCATGTGCACACTTTAAATTACTTTATTACCAATTCCATGTACATTTTTCATTGATGGGGCATTGAACTAAGCGGCAGGTGTTGCATGCCACCCCACTTGACCCACTTTACAGCCAACTGCATTTCCATTTCCAACCAATTATAACTCAATTGAAGATGTCATCGTCTGTCGTTGCTGTCTTCAAGCATCTTTTAGCTCCGTCTTCTCTTTTGTTTATTGGCTTCTCTTCAAGCTCAAAAAGCTTCAACAGTTTTTTGTTGCTGCTGACACGCTTTTCTCTTCGAGGCATTATCTTATTATTTTTTTTTTTTTTTTTTTTGGCAACAACAACAATAAAACAACTGGCACGAGTTCTCGCCTTGCCTTGTTTATAAACAAAAATAAAATGTTAAAAGCAGAAAAGAAACAAAAATCTTCTCGACTCGTTTGCCTTGAATCGCATCGAATTGAAGTTCAAATACGGCAAAATGTTTAATTATAATTTTGTCTGCGGTTTTTCGACTTTTTTATTCGTTAATTAAGACTTTTTTCAACTTTTGCGATTGTTAAACAAATTAAATATGTATTTGTTGTGGGACTTACAGCTAAGTTATAAAAATAAGCAATTTATTTACTAATTATTTGTGTCATTTTTTATTGGTTTTAATAACAGCTATTGTTTTTGGATCACTCTCTTTTTTGGATCACTTTTGAAAACATTTTAAACTGAACTAAATTATTCAATATACAAAATATAGCATATACAAATAGCAATGAGGTAATGCCTAAAAATGTGTACATACATAATATATAATATATACTATATGTTGATTTTCATTCAATTTATAAACAAATTTTTTAGGGTTTTAAAAAAAGTTTTACATTCAATAGTAAAAAAATGAAAAAGGAATTTGTTTGTAAACAATATTAATTATTAATTAAGCATATGTTGGAAAAACTAATGTATAGTTTATAAAAATATTTCTAGTTTAGCTAATAATTGAGTCAAGCACTAAAGGAGACACTGAATATTAAAGAGTACATTCGCATTTTTTAGGGTATCTAAACGGCAGTAACAGGTTTTATTTCGTTTTTTTTTTGCAACATATTACTTAAAAGTGCTCCAAACTGACGGCAAAGAAAACTCCAACTCCGCAGAACAAAAGCCCATAAGCCAAAAGACAAACAAGTTAAAAAAAAGACAACAACTACAAACGTGGCCAAGCCGCATAACTGTGCCAAGGCCCGGCAACAACAACGAACAAATTTTTGGCCAGTGAATTATGCAAAGTGCAGAGCAAAGCAGAACCGTTAGACAAGCCGAACGAGTGAAAGAGATACATATAGAGGGGTTTAAAGTAAGGCAGAGACAGGGCGAGAGGAGAGGGGGTGGGGTAGCTGTAATTTTAGAGCGCCAAGCAAATGTTAACAGGGGCCAAATGGACTTGAGGAAAAATGAAAAACTATCAAATTACAATGCATAATGCAAAAGAAGAGGAAGACAAAGACGAAGAAGAGGAAACAAACTACACAACAAATGTGATGCAACTCAAAAGCAGAAACGCAAGAAGAAGAGCAAGCTGGCGCAGCTGCTGCTGCTGCTGCTGCTGCTATTGCTGTTGCATCTCTGAGTGGGTTTCGCATTACCAACACGCAATTTCAAGTGTCGCCGCAGCGTGTCCTAAGCCCCTCTCGCTTCCTGTTGCATGCTGCTGGGCAGGTGGCCACAACAACAACTGCAACAACAACAAGAACAAAGAATACTCTCCAACAAACGGAAGTACTTGTATCTGCTCTTAGTGCTGCTGTCTTGATATCTTGTTCTTCCTTCCATCCCTCTAACAACAAATTAATTACAAGCAAAAATATAATAGTGTTTTAGTCGCGACTGTCTGACTAGCAGATACCCTGTAATTACATTACATACTTACTTATGTATGTATATGCAAAGGTTGCAAACCCAAAACAAGCAAGACGACTTCAGTCGGAAGTACCTGACAAGCAGCTACCCTGTTTCCATACCTGCGACCTATCCAGCTTTATTCTTTCCTTAGCACCCACTATGAAAAAATCAATGTTGAATAACTTTGAAGTGTATTATTCGATCTTAATGAATTTTGTTGGACATATAAAAAGCAAACAAATATATGTGAAAACCAAAAGGCTTCCCAAAGTGAGATTTTTCGAATTTTGGAGGTATCCAAAAAATAAAATATTCTTGATAAGTGTATGCTATAAAAGAAAATACTACACCAAATTTGGTCGCTCCAGCCCGTATAATCGCCGAGATATGTTTAAAAAGCCAAGTCCTAATGCTATTTATCGATATTAAGGAAATGGGGCAAGCTATCGAATAAAAATTATAAGCTCGTTCTGCGTCTCGTATAGGATAACCTATAGTCGAGCATTTCAAGTCTCTACACAACCATACACAATCATTATACCCTTTTTAACCAATTTTCAATGGCAACAGGGTATAAAAAACTTCCTCAACTGCAAACACACAAAAAACCAAACCGAAGAAAACAATTAGCCAAACAAAAAACGTTGATGTCGACGTCAGCGATGGCGCCAACTGGCACAACATGGCTAAGCCAACAAACAACAGCGGCAATAAAATGGCAAAAAAAAAATAATAATAAAAAATAAGCAAATGCGAATTTCGCATTTGTGCAAATGTTACAACTAGTTGGGAGACAACTGAAACTAAAGCTGAAACTAAAACTAAGACAAGTCATTTAGTTAATTGCGCGTACAACAAAACCAAAAACAGGTAAAAACGTTGCAACCGACTGCGCAATACTCTGCTTAAAGTGTAACAAGTGCTGAAAAACAGCCGGAAAAGCGACGCTGTGATTAAGCTGCCTGTTATTTTAAAACTGTAATTAAAAGGTAGTGACCAAATTGTATGCAGGTTATAAAAAAAAACAGGTAAGGGGCTCTAGTCGGGAGCGTACGACTAGTGGATACCCTGAGCCCTGTCTTCACACAATGCGCTTTTTACACATTTTCAATGGGTTCAGGGCATACAAATAAGATCTTTTAGTATTCCTTATATGACTTTTAAAATGTGGCATATGCAATAAAAAGTTGAATAGAAATTGTTTGAAATCATTCGAAATCATTCAAACCAATATACGCTCTTTGACAATTTGTTTATAGAGTACAACAAAAAGAATATCAATATACACTCTATGTCAATTTGTTTATAGAGTATAATAAAAACGGCGACGAAATCGAATGCGCAAGCAACCAATGCAGCCCCAACCACTTACAGTTTGAGAATCAATAATAACAGAAAACATTGCGTGAGAATACAAAAAAATTGCAAATTACGAACAGAACGGAAATAATAAAATGAAAGTAATTATAGCAGCATTATTAAAAATTAAATTAAATATACAAACTAAATTATATCTTGCATATTTTTTTAAGTATAGTTTATTAAATTAACACGTAAATGTCGATTTTATTTCTAGATAATGTAAGCCGAGTTTTTGCATTTGATTTAGCTGTGTTTGCCATTGCATCGAGATGCACGAAACCTGCATGACAGACCTGCATGTCAAACACTTAAATGCTGACTAATGAGATCTCCAGCTAATGAGCGTTAATAGAACAGCCGACAACTGTTGTTCGAAAATTATGTAAAAACAGTTAAGGCACAGGCCAAAACGCGCACCTGCTTTAAAAACCGCTGGTGCAAAATATTTAACTACATGCACATATTTGTCTGCGTGTGTGTGCGTAAATAACCGTTAAACGTAGCATTATATGAAATGAATTTTTTGAAAAACCATGCACTACGCGCACACACACACGCACACGTTAGAGAAGAAGCAACAGTTAGATATCTTGTTGTTGTTCCGCACCTCTTTAAGATCTCCTCTTTCTGCTGCTGCGTCCGACGAACTTTGGAGAACAGGTAGTTGAGTAATTGCTTGAATTTGTTTTTGTATATAAGAATTTGTATATAATTGCTGCGTTTTAATTTTGAATCGTTCTTTTTTGTTTCGCTTATTTTATTTTAGTTTTTTTTAAGTGGGCTTGAGCTGCGTTTCAGTTTGTAATTGTGTTTGTTGCACTTTCACTTGGCGCGCGGGCGATGTTGATATTTTACACTTTGCGGCTTTTTATATGAACGCTCATACACACTTGGGTTTTGTATTTCTACGCGTGCGTAACGTTGGCAACGCATTTGCATACTATTAGGTCGTGATTTGGTTTTAGAAACGCACACACAAACACGAGCACAGGCGAAGAAACGACTCGGAACGACGTATAACCCGCGCGCACGTCCGAACCGCACGAAATGTACTACGAAAATACTAAGGGGTCCAACCGGTGTGACCGCATTTGATAATCAGCAAAAACTCAAAATATGGCTGCAACCAATATCGCAGAAATACCAAATACCAACACAAAAATGCAACCATTTTGAGTTATATTATGAAGTACGAAAATTCAACTGGCGCGTTAATTCAAATAACAGCTATTCAAGTTGAACATATTTTATTATACGCAGATCACAAGCGATTTAAGTTATATGTATAAGACTAAACTAAAAACAGTTGCAAACATTTAACGCACAGGTCTAATTCAATTTTTCCATCTTGGCTTCTGACGGCGCAGCGACAGCATTATCATCCTCTTCCTCGGTGTCTTCTGTACTATGTTCCACATCTTCTACGTCAGCCGCGCTGGGCTCATCGGCTGATGTGGTTGAACTGATGCTGCTGGTGGTGTTGCTGCTGGCGCTGTTGGTGGTGCTGGTGCTGGTGGTTTTGGCGCCGATGCTGTTGCGGCTATGGGTGTTGACAGCAATATTGACGACATTGGGATTGGTGTTATTAAAGGAACTAGCAGCCGCTTTATAGTAGGCACTATTGGCCAGACTGCTGACCAATTCTTGCTGCTTAAAGACAGCATTCACTTGACTCGTAACAGAAGCCAGAGCGCTGGGATTCGAATTGCCGTACTTGAACCCTGAGATGCTGTTCACCGTGCTCAAATTAGGCGTTGCCGCAAATCCCAAGACCGGATTGCGACGCTGGCGCTGATCGGGCCTATCCGACGTCGTATTCGTGTCACGGAAACCCATTTTGGGCACATTGAATGTGTCCAATTTGAAGACATGCCGCGACGGCGCCCGATTATATGTCTTTTCCACACGCAACGACTGCACGGGCACAACGGTGCGCCGGATCATCCGAACCGGCGTTGTGTTCTTATTGCCAGCTAGGTCACCGATGATCGGATTGCCGGCATCGCCACCAGCACCCGAGGCGCCGCCGACGTGGCTGGGCTCGCAGCGTTGCTCGTAATGCGGCAAGCTGTGCGCATGGGCGTCCGGATGCAGTACACCCTTGGCCACCCGCTGGCTGGCAGTTATCTTGGAGTGTTCCTGCAGTGGCGGCGCCACAAACACACTTGCCGGCATCACGGCACTGGTGCCCAGGCCCAAACGCTGCTTCACATCGCTCATCGTCTGATGGGCAACCTTGCGCGCCTTCTCCGAGCCCATTTCCAGCATGTAGATCAGCTCATTGCGATTGCTCAGATGCATGTTGATCTTCTCGCGGATGGGCCGCAGATGCTCAATGACCGACTCCGCAACGCGCTCCTTGTAGTGAGCCGTATCCAGCTGCTTGGCCTCCTCTACTATTGTGGCGATGCTCTGGCCAGTGACCTGGGCGTGAATATTGACTAGATTACTGACGCCCGGACGCATATTGGGCTCGAATGAGATATCCGAGGTAAAATCGGTGACAGCCTTCTTAATTTTATCCCGAATCAGTTCCGGCGAATCGCTTAGATTAATGGTACCCTTAGGATTATGGTCGGACTTGGACATCTTCTTCGATGGCTCGCGGAGGGATAAGATTCGGGAGCCATCGTTTTCCTCAATCATCGGAGTGCACACCGGAAACATTTCGCCGTAGCGCGCATTGAAGCAGCGTGCCAAATGCTGCGCCAATTGTATATGCTGCAGTTGATCGATCCCAACGGGCACGTGGGTGGCTCTGCGGGCAGAGGGAATTAGCAAATAATCGGACGCTGCGCATCGGTCACTTACTTGTAGAGCATTATGTCGGCCGCCTGCAGCACTGGATACACGTACAAGCCCAGCGGGACATCGCGGACTGTGCGCGACTTCTCCTTGAATTGGGGCAACTGCGCCAGTCGCGGCATTGTCGTCAGCGAGTTCAGTATCCAATTGAACTCGCTGTGCTCCAGCACGGCCGACTGCACGAACAGCGTACTGAGGGCGGGATCAACGCCGCAGGCGAGCAGTGTGGCGGCCATCGTGAAAATATTCTCGCGCAGCGCGGGCGGATTGTGCGGCATGGTGATCGAGTGCATGTCCACAATGCAAAGGGAAATGTTCTCGCGCGATTTCTGTAGCTGCGTCCATTTGCGCACGGCGCCCAAATAGTTGCCCAAATGCAGCGAGCCCGTCGGCTGAATACCACTAAAGATTTTGCGTGGCCAGCTCTGGACTTGCTGCAATGCGATTCAATCATGGCTAGTCAATCATCATCTCGGTTACATCACAGGCAACACTCACCGCGGTAGTCTGACTCTGGTCCGGCTCGCTGTTCGCCGGCTTCTTTTGTGGTTGGACTGCTGAGCCAGGTTTGGGCACTATGGGCGCCCGTTCTCTCTGAGAGTTCCCAGAGGATTGCAGTTGATTCGCATTCAGCAGCCTTTTAGCCAGCGACATTTGGCGTACTGCATGGGATACGCAGCTGGGACGGTGAACATTGAACTTACCAGCGCGAAACATTGCAAGAGGTATGAATTTTGTTACTTTTAGCTATATGATTTAAATTTTTTTAATAGAAAATTGGAATTGACACTGGTTAAAACTAAACGAGAACCCAAATCTGTTCTTAACTCGACATTACTTGAGCAAATGACTAGTGTGGCCATACCGACTATGTTATTGTTGCTGAAAACTGTCAACGTGCGATACTCAACACATATCGATACCTATCGATAGTAAAAATACGCAAAGTTTTAAACACGAATTTTATTCTAATCTTATTAAACAGATCGTTAAATATGTGTTGCAGCGTATTGCAATTTATATTGCGATCGGAGACGTTTCGTTCAAGTTACACATTGAGAATTTCAAGAAAGCGGAGACTTTAGTATATCGATAATTCCGTTAAGAAAAGTGCAAATCGGGTTTTTCCTCTAAAAATTGATAAGTGTGTCATCTAAAAATTTATTGGCTGTCCAAAGGCGGCCGCCACATTGGCCTCACGTAAAGCTTCGGCACAAGTCTGTCGGGAAGAGAACAAAAATAATTACATTACAATACCTTCAATATATATACACATATGGGTTTCTGTGCTTACCGGATGCGCATGGCAGACACGGGCAATGTCCTCCGACGAGGCGCCATACTCCATGGCCAGGACGGCCTCGTTAATCAGCTCGCCGGCGGATGGGCCAATGATGTGCGTGCCCAGCACGCGGTCCGTGGCCTTATCGGCGAGCACCTTGACGAAACCATCGGTCTCGTTATTCGTCTTGGCACGCGAGTTGGCCAGGAAGGGGAACTTGCCAATTTTGTAGGCAACGCCCTCCTGCTTAAGTGCCTCCTCCGATTTGCCCACCCACGCGACCTCGG
The DNA here is from genome assembly GCA_035043565.1 of Drosophila robusta. Lineage (NCBI taxonomy): Eukaryota > Metazoa > Arthropoda > Insecta > Diptera > Drosophilidae > Drosophila > Drosophila robusta. Next base: position 3,507,670 of record JAWNMW010000572.1, read on the forward strand.
GATGTGTGTACACCACGCTGGGCACGCAATTGTAGTCAATGTGAACGTGTCCGCCTTTAATGCCCTCGATGGTGATCAGACCCTCATCCTCGGCCTTGTGCGCCAACATCGGACCGTGAATACAATCGCCGATGGCGTAAATGTTCGGCACCACCGTCTGGAAGGTGGCATTAACGGGAATGCGGCCGCGATCGTCCTTCACAATACCAATGGCCTCCAGGCCCAGGCCCTCTGTGTAGGGGCGACGTCCCACGCTCACCAACAGGGTGTCGCACTGGATCTCCTCCTTGGCACCGGACTTGGCGTTTTCCACAGCGACGGTCACACTGTTGCCGCTGCGCGTGGCGCCAATCACTTTGGTGCCCAGCTTGAACTTGAGGCCCTGCTTGGTGAGCACCTTCTGGAAGGTCTTGGACACCTCGTTATCAATGCCAACACCACCGATGGTGTCCATGAACTCAATGGCAGTAACCTCGGCACCCAGACGCGACCATACAGAGCCCAGCTCCAGACCGATAACGCCAGCACCAATCACAACCATATGCTTAGGCACTTGGGCCAGCTTCAAGGCACCCGTGCTGCTCACGATGACTTCCTCATCGATCTGCCAAATGCGAAAATATATTAAATGTTATAGCAAGCTGTTGTTCCCAATACGCTTACCGTGATGCCCGGGAATGGCGTGACCTCCGACCCAGTGGCAATCAGTATGTTCTTGGTCTTAACGGTTTCCGAGGTGCCATCGCTCTTCTTCACATTCACCTCATTGGGGCTAACAATGCTGCCGAAGCCCGTCAGCTGTGTCACCTTGTTCTTTTTAAAGAGCATGGCAATGCCGCCAGTGAGGGCCTTAACCGCGTTGGTCTTCTGTCCCATCAGCTTCTCGAGATCGAGTGAGACGGTGCCGCAATTAATGCCGCGATTGGCCAAATCGCCGGAGTGAGCCATGTGATAATAATGTGAATTGTTTAACAATGCTTTCGAGGGAATGCAGCCGACGTTCAGACAGGTGCCGCCCAGAGTAGCCTCCTTCTCGACACTAACTGCCTTCATGCCCATCTGGGCGGCCTTGATCGCGGCAACATAACCACCGGGTCCCGAGCCAATCACCACAATATCCGCCTCGTGTGTGGTGGAATAGCAGCGAGAATTAAGTGCACCCAGTATTGCCGCATTGGAGCGCAGTGGCGCCTGAAACAGAGAGAAAGAGGAAAGTATGGATTAAACTATAGCTGCTGCTGGTCACACTCGCTTATTTTTATGTTACTGTTTGTTGTGTTTACGCTAATCATGGCACTTAGCACACGCATTTTGATTATCATTCAGGTGTATATATCAACTGCGTCAGCTGATAATTGGCCCAACGTACGACCTTGACTCTTGGATTTCGACGTCATAACTTTTGACTATTGCATTAAATGCCAAAGTTATGACCTATTTAGGTTAGAATTGCATAACCCCCGCCAGAGCTTTTGCTATTAAAGTCAGTTTTGTTTTTGTACCTTGGCCACCGTTGTCACAGTTCTGCGTAATGTCGACTGCATTGCTCGTGAAGTTATGAAAATATTTCTATAAAAAATCAAAAACACTTCTCTGACGTGATTTTCAACGTTTCTCTGAAAATTACACACAATTCTACGCTAGAACACGGCAAACTGCAGATGATGACTAGAGTTGTATCGAATCGTTCTGAACCAGTTCGAAAGAACTTCTCAGTCAACTCAATGAACGAACTACCCAGACCATAGTTCATCGTTTGTCTTAGTTTTCTTAAAATACAGATACTACACAATAATTTATTGGTTTTTTTTTTAATTTTATGTTGACGAATTAATAAATTCAATAAATGCGAGGAATCTCTTGATGGTTCCAGCATTGAACATGAAACCTAGCGCAGGATTTATCAAATTAAATTAAAAAAAACCTGTATACCCTTTCCAAAATTTTATTCATAAACATTTTATTTTTTATTGAATTAATTGATTAATAAAAATATATAGTATCTGTGATAAACAAAATTAGTACTAAGACGAACATATGAAGCAAAACGAACGAAGTTGAACAACGAATATACGAAAATTAAATAATTGAACTTACTTTGTAAATTGAACTACGCTGTACAACTCTGGCTGGCCAATTGGAATCGAAACAGCTGGTTAGTTTTCAATAAGAAGCATATATCGAAAAAGTATTTTCTACGTGTTGCGGTTGGTATTTCGGCATATCGACTGTATGGTATATTTAATTATTCGCTAGCTGGTCACACTTGTTCACGAACACAACAAGATGGCGAGAGTCTTGTCTGCAAATTGAACCGAAAGAAAAACGCAATAAAACGTGCAAAATAATTGTTAAAATCTACATTCAAGTGTCAAACGGCCGCAAAAACAAGGTGAGCGTATATTGCCCGCTCTTTGTGCATGCGGGCAGCGTCTGCAAGTGAGTTGCGAAAGTTGCTCTACGCTGTCTGGCCTTGTTGTTGTTCTTGCTGCTTTATTGTTGTGTGTGTGTGTGTGCCTGACCGAGTGTCAGCCCCCGCCGCCGCCCCGCCTTTTGCCGAAATATGATGAACAACTACGGCAATATAATGATGGACTCACCGCGATCCTCGCCACACGGCGGCCGCTCTCCGGTGGTGGCACGTCAGGACTCGTCTGGGACGCTGAAAACGACCATATCGCTGGGCAAGACGCCGACGATAATACACACGGGCCCGTTCTACTCGATGAAGGAGCCGCCAGCAAAAGCGGAGCTGACGGGTGATAAGGATCTCATGACTGAATATGGACTGCATCACACGCTGACCAAATTCAAGGAGAAGAAATTTAAAGAATCGCTGGCATCATTTCTGCCCAACATACCCGGCATCAATGACCTCATCACGCATCCCGTCGAGAACAGCACGTTGCGCAGCGTCATCGAGAAGCCGCCAATCGGTGGCAAGGAGCTGCTCCCACTGACCGCCGTGCAATTGGCCGGCTTCCGTTTGCATCCCGGACCGGTAAGTCTATCAACTGACATTTGTATATTGTGCATCGTCTCATACCCATTGTTCCCCAGCTGCCGGAACAGTATCGCACCACATATGCAACACCTGCGCGTAAACACAAAAACAAGCACAAAAAGCACAAACACAAAGACGGAATCACCACGGGGGGTCCAGAATCAACGCTGCTGGGTGAGTAAAGGGGTTGAAAAAACCCTATACCCTGTATATGTAATTTTCACGCTGCTTCTGCAGATTCCGCTGGCCTGGAGACGTACGAAAAGAAGCACAAAAAACAAAAGCGCCACGAAGATGACAAGGAGCGCAAGAAACGTAAAAAGGAGAAGAAACGCAAAAAGAAGAATCAAAGTCCCGAACCAGGTGCCGGACTGGGCATCGGGCTGCCCAGTGGCGGAGGAGGTGGCGGCGGTGTCGCTGCTGCTGCTGCTGCTGCTGGCGGTGTCGGACCAATCATGGGTGCCACTGCTGGACTGTCCAATCCAATGCAAACAGGCGTTGTGGGCGTGGGCGTCGGCGTTGGCATGAACCCAACCATGGGTCTTAACAGTTTTGCCTCCTCGCTGCAAATGCAACAACAACAGCTGCCCATGCAACATCAGCAGCAACAAATGCCAAGTGGGGCGCTATTGGGCTCTGTGCTGGGCACCAGCGGCGGTGGTGGCGCTGGAGGCGGCTCTGGTGGCGCCGGCGGCGGACCAGGCAGCTTGCTAATGTCACAGTTTTAGGCTAAATCCATTAGTTAATAGACTTGGCTCATTACCTCTCTCACAAACCACACACACACACACACATCTATAGCCCACACACACAGCGTAAGCAAAAACAAAACCAAGGTGTCCACAAATGCACACTCTAAATGCAATTTCTCGATAAAGTTTCGTGTCTAGTTCTTAATTTATAATTATGATTACTGTAAAATAGCTTAAATTGTAATTAGCAAACTTTTCGTTCGTTTTACATTGCTAGCTTAATGAGATTTATTTAACGCAAATCATGGTACAAAATGCTAAATTTTCGCTATAGATTCCACTTAATACTACCCTTCATCCCAAGAAAAAAACAATTTTACACAACCATTTACCATATTTTGCTACCGTGCAGTTAACACTCGATCGTCCAAATTATTTTTGCATACAATTTGGTGTAGCTACAGTATTTTTCTTTATTTGCAATGGTTTGTTCTTCCAGCGTGTTTGTAAAAAAAAAATTTAAGAAAGCTGAGATTTAACAAAACAAAAGCCTGTACAATAAGTAATTAAATGTATATGTAAGCGCCAAATACAATAATAAACGGCATTAAAATGTAGCAGACTTGTTTGAAAAATGCGCTCAACCAGCCGTTGCTAAATGTATCACATCAACAGATTAAATACGCTAAATTATACCATAAAGTGTAGAAGTGTTGTAAACAGCTGTTCCGCCGTTCTACCAGCTGCTTAGTTACAGCGTTGCCAGACTGTCTTAACCGCATCGTCCAGTGGATATACATAAATAAATTATCAGTGAATGATATTTTGTAATTAATAGTTCGGCATCAGTAGTAAATTGACATTTAACGGTTCCGGTCTTTGCGCACTGCCCACATGAACAGAATGTATAAACAAACGTGCACCAACTTAATGAATCTTTCACCTGTAGAGGTCAGTGCTTGGCTAAACAGTTTCGATTCCGTTATATCCGATTGCGATGGTAAGTGCGTGAAATTTCAAATTGAATGATGCTGGGTCAATACAAATTGCGTAATATCTGAGAAGTAGCTCATAAAGTAGGCAGTCTCTACGTCACTCATTCTTCTGACTGGCGTAAATTGACATACATATTAATGTGTGCGTGCGTGTGTGTATGGCCGCGCAAATTTCAATGTCAAATTACAATGTCAATGGGGTGCGGCCAGTTCGACATGCAGAAGCTGCTGCCATTGAAAAAAAATTTATGTTTTCGAGAACTGGATGTTTAAAACAATAAAATATAATATCAATTTTATAGTCGATTAACAGAAATATTTTTATTACAAAAAAAAAATGTAATTTTCGTTTTATATATATTGTTATGCAGGCGTTTTGTGGGTATATGGCCAAGCAATTTCCGGCTCCGTGGACACCATGAATCAGCTGAAGAGAATGGGCAAGAGCATTTATTTTTGCACAAATAATTCGACAAAAACACGCGCAGAACTGCTGGCCAAGGGTGTGGAGCTGGGCTTCCACATTACGGAGCAGGGCATTATATCGACGGCCCATGCGACGGCCGCCTATCTGAAGCAGCATAACTTCAACAAACGCGTTTATGTTATTGGTTCCGAGGGTATTACACAGGAACTCGACGCCGTTGGCATACAGCACACGAATGTTGGGCCGGATGTTATGCAGGGCTCACTGGGCGAGTTTATGTCCAAGCATTTAAAGCTGGATACGAACATTGGCGCTGTTGTTGTCGGATTTGATGAGCATTTCAGTTTTCCAAAAATGACAAAAGCTGCATCGTACCTGAGCGATCCGAACTGCCTGTTCATTGCAACCAATACGGATGAACGATTTCCTATGCCCTCCTTTGTTGTGCCCGGGAGCGGCAGCTTCGTGAATGCGATTAAAACGTGTGCGGAGCGTGAACCAATCATCATTGGTAAGCCAAATCCGGCTATATGTGAGTCACTGATCAAGGAAAAGAAAATCATCCCCGCGCGCACTCTTATGATCGGTGATCGTGCCAATACCGACATACTCCTGGGCTATAATTGTGGATTTCAGACGCTGCTCGTGGGCACGGGCATTCATCAGTTGAGCGATGTGCAGGATTGGAAGAAGAGCACAAACCCAGAGGATAAGAAGTTAATACCAGATGTGTACCTGCCGAAATTGGGTGATCTACTGCCTGCGATAGTTGATACCATGACACATCGCTATTAATTATTGTTGTTGTTATTGTTGTCTTTATTATTAATTACTGTTCAACCTATGTATTCCGCTCAGGGACGCTATCAAAACTAACAATAGAAGGGAATTTATTCAAAAACAAACAATGCATAACTTAAGTGTATAGTACAATTTACAATAAAGCTACAATTATTTTGTAAAGTGATCGCGCTCATCGAAATGCCCATCCATCAAATTCGCTTGTAGCGCAACGTAGCCACAAATGTGAGCGAAATAGCACATGTATGCATAATTAAAAATCACGCTGAGTTGTCCGGCCGACGCTCAGTTGAGGCACAAACACAGGCGAAAGCAGCCAACAGTAACAATCAGACCGCGATTACAGAATGTTCAAAGCGAGCGCCATCAATTTGCTAGATCTTCAGGCCGAGCAGGTGAACAGCTGGCTGCAAGGCTTCGATACAATTATCAGTGACTGCGACGGTGAGTTGATAGTGTGTGGGTGAGAGAGGGAGTGTATGATCGCAAAGTGTATCAGAGCTGCTACTAGACAAAATTAAAGTTGCTGTTATCGATATACACTTGTTATTATGGCGAGCAGAAAGAATTCGCAGCTCTTAAAATTGTGATGTCACAATACCGAAATCATCGGACTGTAGCATTATATAGATTCTATAAAAGCTTAAAATCGAACGCGTGCCGAATTCAAAGCAATGTAAGCAAAGCACACACCGATATATCTCCCTCTCTTTTGTTTCAGCGCTGATCTTAAGATATCTTAGTTGTGTTTTAAATGTACGTTAAATAGAGAGGAGCACGAATTAGAGGAGAGAAAAGAGAGAACGAAAGCGTAGCACAGTGCTGCCACCAGGTCTTTTCAGGCGCTTTTATCGATATCGGTGTTTGTTTATGCATTTGAAAGTTGTTTTATAAATTATAACTCATATATTCGACTGTAACTGTGCAAAATACTATGAAATCTTAAATCCTACCGCGTACAGATTTCAAAGCAATGTAAAGAAAGCACAATCCGACATTATACGTCACTGTTTTGTTTCGGTGCCGACTTTTAGATATCTTAATTGTCTTAAATGTACGTTAAATAGAGAGGAGCACGAATTAAAAGAGGGAGAGAGAGAGCGAGTTTTAAATGTACGTCAGATAGAAGGAAGCACGAATTAGAGGAGGGAAAGAGTTTAAAATGTACGTCTGTTAGAGGGGAGCATAAATTAGAGGAGCGGAGAGAGAGAGACAGATAGAAAGAGTTTAAAATGTTGGTGTCTGGTCGAGGGGAGCACGAATTAGAGAAGAGAGAGAGAGAGAGAGAACGAAAGAGTTACACAATGCTGCCAGAATGTGTTTGAAGTCGCTCTTATCGGTATCCCTGTTTTTAATATCGTTATATGTGCATTTGAAAGTTGCTTGATAAATTGTAACTACTATAATTGACTATCAGCTACGCTGTGGCACGATGACAAGGCCATTGAAGGCGCTGCAGATGTGCTGAACGCTCTGCAAGCGCGTGCCGGCAAACGCGTTTATCTAATTACAAATAATGGACTGAAGACGCGACACGAGATTTGGCAGCGCGCCCAACGTTTGGGCTTCCAGTTGCCCAATGAGACGCACATAATCTCGCCCACGCAAACAATTGTGGATTATCTGCGCCAGCAACAGACATTCGACCGGTCAAAGCGGGTTTATGTGATCGGCAATGCGGCCATTGCCAGGGAACTGAAGAACGCGGGCATTGAGTGCTTTGGCGCGGGCGAACCCGAGCCGATGCAGCCGGGCGACAAGTGGCAACAGTTCGTGCAGCGCGAGCTCGGCCAGCCCACAGCGGCGGCCAATGTGGGCGCCGTTGTCGTTGGCTGGGACGAACATTTCAGCTACTGCAAAGTAGCGCGCGCCTGTCACATACTCTGCAGCAATCCGGACAGCGCCTTTCTCGTGACGAACAAGGATGCGGTGCACAAGTATCCGTCATATCACATACCCGGCACCGGCGCCTTTGTCGCCTGCATTGAGGCTTGCGCGGAGCGCGAAGCCTTGGAAATGGGCAAACCCAATCCTTTGGTGATACAGCCGCTGCTCAACGCAGGCGCTTGCCAGCCGGAACGGACGCTAATGATTGGCGATTGGTAAGCAGGTGCACAGCTAATTGCCAACAATGTCAATTAATGTCATTTCTTTGCACTTTGTAGCTGCAAAGTCGACGTGACCTTTGCCAGAAATTGTAAACTGCAATCGCTTTTGGTTGGCACCGGCAGCTATCAACTGGACACGTTGCATGGGAATCCCCAGCTGCCCATGCCAGATGTTTATCTACCCAAATTGGCCAATCTGTTGCCATATATTTAAGCTTGACGCACTATCAATAAACAATGAACAAAACAGAACATTTCCAATATTATCATTATCATCATATCCATATCTTATCTCAGGTATGTCTTATCGCATAACGGTTACTATCTTTGTTTGCTAAACGGATAAGCAATTGAAACGCTCTTCACATCTGTATATACATAACATTATTATTACATTTAATTAAAAGTACACATACATATACATATATATTTGTTTACTGTGCTGACAAGTTCTCGTTTTGTTTAAAAAAAATGCAGTTTACTGATAGTTATAGCTATTATTGTGTTAGAATAGAGTGTATTAAGCAATCTCAAGTGTAATTCCTTTGATTTTCATTTACTAGTAACTGTTTCACATAGTTTATTTTAGCTAATAGTTTATCCTACTTGCCAGCACATTTTATGAAGTGACGGCAAATTCTTAATATTTCTTTCATATTTCATATATATTCTCAAAAAAAGCTCATCAGGCAAACTAAACAAATCGATGCTATAAATATATATTCACATATATATATATAATTAACAAGAACTTATTAGAATTAGCATTTATATTGTGTTGGAACTTAGCGTTTAAAAGCTCAGAGAAGAGGCAACTTATTGGCTAACTGTACAAATGATATAGACGTAGTAGATAGACATATACATAGACCGATCTGGCATATGTATATATGTACAATGTGCAGTCCCGTGATATGTAGGTTTAGCATTTTATGTTTAGCAATTTAGCGCGTAAAGAAATCCCATAAAGCGTTCATAGCCGTTAGCAAATCAGGTTAAGAGCAAATAAGAGAAGCCATAATATATATCTCGATCCAAAACCGATACTCTTTAAATCAATAACACTCTCCCTTTGCCGCTGATCTTCCTCGTTGAACGCTCGATTTCTTCAAGGACTGTGTCTAAATTGCTAAAAGGTAACATCAGGTGCTCGTCGGCGTATTGGCCAGGATGCGCGAGCTCCGGGACAGGTAGCCATACCAGTAGAACACATTGATCAAAAAGAACAGCAATGGGAACACAATCCTTGAGGCGCGATCGATCTTCGACACCGAATTGTATTGCGGCGTGCGTTTGCCCTTGCGTCGCGCCTCCAGCTCCTCGCGCCTATAGAACGACATCCGCCGGCGTCCTCCGGCTGCCGGGGAACCTTGTGCGGCCTTTGCCGCCGCTGCGGCGGCGGCAGCTGCCGACGTGCAGGGCGCCTCATCGGCCCGCAGCTGTGTCTGCTCGTCGTCCTCCTCGTCCTCATCGGAGCAGGTGGCTTTGCGTGGCTGACGGCGCCGTCGCCGCCAGCTGAACCAGTCCAAGCAGCGCCAGAAGCTAAAGCTCGACAGGCCGTGACGGCGATTCCGTGTGGTGCGCCTGGAGTGAAGCATGCCCAGGCGACTGCTGCCGGTGGCCGGCATATTGATGGCGCACATCGACAGTGGGATGACCTCGTAGATCTTGGATTCGCTGCTGCCGCGAAAGTCCGATTGGCCGCTGGCATCGACATCCGTTTCGGATTCAGCCGAATCCGAGTCCAGCTCCTCAATAATAAAGTAACACTCGCCCGAGCCGTATTTGGTAAAGTAATGGACCACAGCGAACTGCAAAATGGTGGCAAAGATGAACCCAAACGAGAGGAACACAAAGAAGTCGAGGGCGGTCGGATAGGACACCTTGGGCAGATCGGTGCGCGCCTCCAGGCCCAGGAATGTCATCGTCAGCACCGTGGTAATGCCCAGCGAAACCCGATCGGCGGTCGCCTCGCGATTCAGCCAAAACGAGACCCAGCTGAGCACCACCAGCAGACAGCAGGGTCCATAGACCTGTATCAGAAAGTTGCCCATGTGTCGCTGCAGATGGAAATTAACCATCAGCATGGAATATTCGGCTGCGGAATGGGAATGAGCATATGGATTAACAGCTGCTGGCCGCAACACTAAACTGACAACCTACATGGATGATGTGTTTCCAAGTTGATGCTGCCCGCCAGATTGGTGACAGGACCGCCGCCGCCGCCGCTGCCGGCGACGCCGCGACCCGTGCCAAAGGCGCCTTTGTCTAGTTTTAAGCCAGTGCCACGGACATGTTGATTTTTGGCACCCGGACCCGCGAACGTTGTCATCGCCTTGTTGTTGTTGTTGTTGCTGTTGCTGTTGGTGTTCGCCGGCTGCTTGGATGACAGCGTGTCCTTGTTGTTGTAGCTCTGCGGCATGGGTGCGGCTGCCTTGTAAACAATGTCCGTTATATTGCCAGCCGGACAATCGACCAAATCGAATTGTGACAATTTCATGTCCTCCGCAATGGCAACTGCAGGACGCTCTTTGTTCCACCGATAAATGACATCCGACGTGGTGTAGCCAACTGTCCAATAGCGGGAATACAATTTGCCGGCGGGCAGCAAAGTGTTCAGTGTGAGAGATTTGTTATTCTAACTATTTACAATTAAAAGAGATCACCTCAACAGTGATGCGGCAATGCTTTTGCTTTTAACTGTCATGTGAGGCACATAAAAATCTGATATTCACTATAATATAATAAAATGTATGATTCTGTGTATTCTAAAGATTGGTTTCCTTGATTTATACTATACGTTATTTTTTTCTAAATGGCCTCATTATATATAAGAGATTCACCAGGACCTAAATTCACAAATGCGCTTTTTGTAATTTATCATTAAAGAAAATTAAGCCACATAAATATATATTTACTTATTCACTGTGAATTGACTATATTACAAAAATTAAAAATATAATTTATTTCAATTTTATAAATTTTTATAATAAAAAGTTTTTATTATAAAATATCTTTTTCAGTAACAATTAAATGCAACGGAATTAATTTGGATCGGCTAATTGTAATTTTAATGCTTAAAGAAATATAAAATAAAAATATAAAAATTACTTTGGAAAATAAAGTATACGTCATGTATACGTAATTTAATAAAGATAATATGACAAGTAAATTATTAATTCAAAATCGCATTGTTTTTAGATTTTCGACAATTTCCAGCTATTACATGAAAAATAATGCCCCTCTATAACTTGTAAAAAATGCGATTGATTATTTTAACTTCTCTGGGTTTTTTTTTAAAGTAGTTGCCACATTGTCCACTACTCGATGCCCATAAAACCAACAACTAACAACTGTTAACAGTGACTCGGTCAATCACAGTTTATCATATGTTTCCCAGCGCTATTCATTCACCCGATTTCCCTGCTCGATTTTCCTTACTCCCCTGCAAATGGCTTGCTATCAACACACGTGCAGATATTTTATTTGTTGTTGTTGTTGTTGTTGTTGTTGTAGTTGTTGTCGCCTCGCTGCACAAATTGCCAAACATTGCGACACGTGTGGATGCGGATTGGTTTACCTTATTCCTATTTTGTTGTTGTTGTTGTTGTTGTCGGGCTCTTTGCGACAGTCGCTGACTATGGCAATATTTTCAGAGACTCGACGTCGCATCAAATGGGAAATTGTCAACATTAAGTGGCAGGCAATAACAGCGACAAGCGGTGCGGGGTAATTGAATTCTTGACTGCATGCAACATTATTCACAACAAATCGGAAGCAATAATACCAAGTGTACCAAGAGGTACGCTCAGGTGCCGTCTGTTAATTTAGGTTAGCGATAACGCATATTAGCAGTTAACTGGGCTCATAAACTCTTGCCAAATACATATGTACATATATATATATATATATATATATATATATATATATATATATATATATATATATATATATATATATATATATATATATATATATATATATATATATATATACATGTACATATTTAAATGTTTGCCAGAATTAAGTGAAAATTTGTGCAGCTTTTTGTTGGGCGTTGAAAAATGTTTTGTTAGCTTTTCATTTTGGTATGTGTTACGAAAACTGTGTGATGAAAATACATCAACGTCAGGAGTTTGTGAACGTTTTTGGCTTGTCAGGTGTAATTGAAATGTCACATGCATATATTCTGAGGTGTAATAACGAAAAGAGTTGGTGTGTGTGAAGTTGGAGATAGTCGAGAAAATTTAAAACAAAACGAACTTTTGTTTTCCATCAAGACATAGCTTGAAATGTTCATAGTGTCATATACAAAAAAATATTAATATTAAAAAAATAATAATTATAATACAAGAATAATTATAATAATAAGAACAGTATTTGGCACAGTTAAAATATTAGTAAATATTTATGATAATTTTTCTTTCTTTCTTGCCAAAAGAAGTAAAATTGAAATTATCGTAGTGTCCTATACAAAAAATTATTAATATTTAAAAAAGAATAATTATAATACAAGAATAATTATAATAATATGAACAGTATTTGGCACAGTTAAAACATTAGTAAATATTTATGATAATTTTTCATTCTTGCCAAAAAAGTAAAATTGAAATTATCGTAGTGTCCTATACAAAAAATTATTAATATTTAAAAAAGAATAATTATAATACAAGAGTAATTATAATAATAAGAACAGTATTTCGCACAATTAATATATTATTAAATATTTTTGATAATTTTTCTTTCTTTCTTGTCAACAAAAGTAACAAACAGATACTATAAAATATTTAAAGTTGAAAACTAATAACAATGAAGAAATAATAATGATAATAATGAATATTTATAACGACCTCATCAATTGCAATTTTTTCTGTTATCGAAGGGCAACCTTAACCCAAATCCCAGCTCAAACCTCAACTCAAAGCCTTTTTGCTTGTTCACAGTCACATCCAATGTCATGGCATTCAGCCTATAAGTCCAAGCTTGAGTCCTGCACACACACACACACACACACACACTAGAAACTGAAAAGTGTATGCGTCATTGTCCTTCCAACAAGTGGTCGTCATGGACATGCCATTTATAGGGCTGACAGAAGGCGAATCGTATCAAAGCGCTCTAAGCGCCAATTATGCATAATTATGCCAGCGCACACAGACATGCCCCCAGGTCCCCCTCACGCTGTTCGCATATAAGCTTAATGGGTCCCGTTAATATTCATTTTTCAGTTTTCTTGTTCATTTCACTTACATGATCCAAATTTCAGCGGGCATTTCTGTATGTCCATGGGAAAATCGGCGAGATTCATGGGACAGCCAGCTTTAATTGTCAGCCGGCTGGAGTACAGGATGCGTCCATTCTGATGGATGCGCACAAACTTATTCGGGGTGGTTATCGTGTGCAAATAGCTCTGTTTGCCATTGTAAAAATACGTATCCGGCTTCCAAATGCGCGCCAACATTGACACTGACAGCGCCAGCGTATCCTGGGCGCCCTCGAAGGCGAGACGTTTATCCACCCAGGATTGCCGAAAGTAACAGTCCATCGAGTAGGTCTGCAAAGGCATTGTTTAACGGGTTGATAGGCGAACGTCGTTTCTTATTGAGTGCGTATCTGCAAGCAGGGGTGTTGGTGATCAAGGGGGGGAGAAGTGGGGAGTGGGGGCTTGTTCAAGGCTTTTTCTTGACTTTTGTCTGTAGTCTGTGTGCACACAGCACTTCTGCATGTTTGTGTATGAAAGCTGGGAAGAATAGTTAGTTTCTTTTATAGCTTACCATGTCCACTTCTGATATTGGACCCATACTACGCACCATTATGTCCACCTCAATGGTGGCAGGTGGACCTTAAAAGTAGGGAGTCAAGTGTTATACAAGTTTATGTAATACTAAGAAATTCTTATATATAATTGTATTAAGTATTATGCCATTAAAGATTAAAGGATTAAAAGATATAAAATTTCTAAATATGGTTTTAATAATAATAATAAATATATATTGTATATATATATTTAATTTAAATTTAAATATAAATATATATTTGTATATATTATTATATATATTATAAATATATTTATATTATACATTTTTCAATTTTTTTGTTGTCGAATAATTTGGACAGTTTTAATATAAAATATTGTTGTTGATTTTATATATAAAATTTGAGAAGTTTTTATATACTCCTCCTCGATTCAAAGTTTTGATTGTCATTTTAATATGATTTGAGATATATTTATTATTTTTATAATTTATTTATATTATAAATTGTTCAATTCTATTCGTTGTCGAAAAATTTGCATAGGTAAAATATATAATTTTTGTTGTTGAATTTATATATAAAATTTGCAAAGTTTAAATAACATAAAATTTTTTAAGTACTGATCCTCGATTCCATTGATTGCCATTTTATGTTTTGTAAATTTTTTGTAACCTTTTATCCGTTTTGAAAATTCCAAAAAAATATAAAGGTAGAAGGCTTACACCATATGGCCTTTTTATGGGGAAGCCCATATAGCGCTCACATTTTCTATATTCAACATATTCGACATAATTCCCCCATATGAATAATTCATAGAAGTCCTTCACATGAAACGGAATTTAAATGTTGCCTCTGTGAACAATGACACTTAAGCCGCTTGGCAGACTGTCTCATTCCATCGGCACTGCCGTGCCCCGTGCCCCGTGCCCCGTACCCGTGCCCCGTGTCCCGAGCCTCGTCTCTGCCACTCGTTGTATGCACGTATCATCTATCAGCCTACCCATGTTCATGTATTTTGCGCTAATATGCAGTTTTTTTTGCCTATGCGAACAGTTTTTAATGACTTTGGCGTTGAGCTTGGCAAACATGCGTTATGCATCCTGCATGCCACATATCCTTATATCCTGCACGCTCATCGGATTGCACCGTGGAGCACTTAGCGGCCGGGCCCATTCTTAATGAAGTGTTTAAAACAATGTAATTTGGGCTTAAGTTGCGTAAACGAAAACTTTTGAAGCACGCCGGGGAGGGAAGGAGAGGGGGCGGGGCGGTTCTTTGTGGGGAAAATGCGCGCTAAGCTTCATTTAGTGGCAGCCGCAAGGCTTTTAAATTTCGAAAATATTTAAATTTTTATGGTTGAAACCATTTGGAAAATTGAAAAAGCTTATCAATTTTCGGGTTACGGGGGTGTCTAGGGAAATACTTGCGCAATAAACAAGCACACAAAATAGGAGAGAAAACGCAATGAAATTGTATGTAAATATTTTGTCAATTTTGACACTAACTATTTGCCAAGGGAGCTGTCACATCGTCATCATCGTCATCATCATCATCATCGCCAGCGTAATCATCATCATTATTGTCGCCTTGGAGCTGTGTATTTCTCCTGGCTGCGATTTCCGCTTCATTAAACGCTTCCGCTGAAGGGGCAAATCTGCTCATGCACTTGTCTGCTGATTACAGGAAACTGGCAAAGGGTGAACAGCCAAAAGGTATAAACAACACTCGAACCACAGAAACGGATATGAACGTAGCCCAAACGATGAACACTCAAATATTGTTATTGGCCTTCTATATTTTTATTTACACACATCTTGTGTACATATTTATTTTTACTAATTTTGATCATAGATTATGTATTTTATTGAGTGATCATTATTTTGGCTACAAGCTGGTTGGTTAAAATTTATTTCCCAATTGGCCAGTATGCAAAACATGTTTTGAACTTGGCAAATAAATTTCTGGTTTTTTGTTTGTTTGTCAACAATTGTATTCAGGCCTATAGGGCGCTTTAAAATGCCGTATCTCTTGACAAGAAGTTGGCAATAATCGACGACATTCCATTTAATAAAGCCTCAATCATTACGAACAGGAGTGTCCAGGCAAATTTCTAATTCCTACTTAATAACTGTAAATACGAAGAATTATTCTGGTCTTCGTTCTATAACCACATGCAAATGTAACTGATTTAACATCAGCTACGTACATATATATAGTTATATATGTACATCTCCCTAAACATAGCCGAAGGCATTAGCTGCGAGCTGTTAAAAATAAGTTCGATTTAGTTTTAATAACTTGTCTGTTTTTAAATAGGTAAATATCTACATCACTATATATTAATTTATATTTATAAACATATTCAATTTGTATAAATGCTGAAAGAAAGACTGAAAGTGATTTAAGTCCCAATTGCTTTGCTTGTTATGCCCTTCAATCCATTTTCACACAGATACAAACACCTATCTAACTGTTCTTTCCATATTTCTTAATATATGACGCATATTTTACTTACACAAACCAACTTTAAATAGATAGCTTTATATATAAATATTTATACACCCATTTTTTAGACAACTGTTAAGCACAACAAACTTATTTCCCCCCATGTGCACACAAAACTGTGCTGAATATTTGTTGGCCATTTATTAATTTGTTTTTGTTTTTTTTGGCAAACTTACCACCGAAATCCGGTCGAATGCTATTATCATAGCCGCGCAGCAAATTGTCCAACAATTCGGAGATATTAGCATGATTATTGCTCTGCGTTAGCCAGGAGCGTGTCAGGGAGCCAGCGGCAATATCGTCCAAACGATGCGTTTCGCCGCGTCCCTTGATGCTGCCGGCCATGACCCCAAGTTGGCCAATGGACGCTTGCCAGGCGTTCGTATAAATGCAGCACATTAGGACGCAGCAGCTAATCAAAAGTTTAAATATGCGCAAGTTTAAACGTTGTCCTTGCGCCAGCCAGGACAAACGGCTGCTCCTGCTGCTCCTACTGCGGCTGTCACAGTAGCCGCCGTTGCCGTCGGCGTCGCCGTTGGCGTCGCCGCCGATGAGGTCAGGCGACGCATTGCCGGATGTTGTTTTTGTTTCAGTTGTTGTTGCTCTTCTTGTGCACATATTGCACAGATTTGTTGTTATTGTTGTTGCTGAGTCTATTGTTTAGACGTCTGATGGACAACTGTTCTGGCCTAATCTACACATCCGTTTGGCCAACATTTGTCGCTCCAACTGGCCGTGGGCCAGTGACCACTGACAGGTCCTGTTCCTGCTCCTACTACTGCTCCTGCTCCTACTACTGCTCCTGCTCCTGGCTGTGCTCCTGCAGCTGACAGTTCTCGTTTTCTGGTTTGTTTGCCAGCCGTTTTGGTATTTATTTTCATTTATGCACCGGAAGTTGCACTCGACACTGGCTGCATTCCGAGCGTTTTTCTTAATTTCTCAAGCTCATCCACTTCCTTGACTCGCATTTGTTCCGTTTATCTTGTCCTGTATCTTGACTTTTGTCTTTGTGTATTTCAGTTCGCTTTGGCGGCTTTTGCGATGAGTTTTATGATTTTAATTGTTTGCACTGGCGACTGCTGTTGGCAGTTTGATTAACTGCCAGCAGTTTGATTGGGCCAATTAGCCAGGAGCATTCAGTTTTCTACCAAGAAATTAGTTAATAGTTATTTTTTTTTGTATTGAAGTGTTAACTTTGCTCTTTCGCTCGAGCGATTTATTTATATGCAAAAATGTTTGATTAATTTTCAAGCGAATTTCACGCACAAACTCAACGCGGCGTATGCGTAATATGAATTTTTAAAACAGCACATTTGGGAACCGCGTAAGATTAATGTGTACAAAATTCGCATTGTGCACTCGCACACACACACACACACACACACATATATATCCATACAATTTATTAAAAATATTCAGATATTTATCTTGGCAACAGGAACCCCGAACCTTAACCTTATTGATGGCGAGTTATTAAATCGTATAAACACGCGCACCGCCAGCCGGGCAACCCAACCAGCCGGACCGCAAGCCACTAATGAAAAATCAACTGCCATCAAGCAAAGAGGCAGCCGTCAGTTGGCCAGTCCTTGGGCGTTGGGAAACCTGTCCTTAAATAAGTTCTCATACTTGGTAAGTGGTGTGCGAGGCGTCAATGCGAAGAGCATCCATCTAATTATGCAAAATACAATACGACCCATAAGTTGATTATACGTCTCACCCACTAACCTAATTTCGTGTGTGTGTGTGTGTGCGTGTGTGTGTGTGTGCGTCTGAGTTGGCATCAGGTGGTGTTAACTATTTTGAATACTAAGTGGGTTCCGCTCGGCGCATCCATTTTGCGGGCACTTGCATATTGCCTTGCCTTGCCCTGCCTTGCCTTCGAGACGGGCATCTGATATCATCTCAGAGCCAGTGCATCTCATCTCAGCATCGAGGCCTCGTGTTCGTCAATGCTACTTGCCACTTGATTAGGCGCTGTGTTTGCTAATTAAGCATGTGGCTGTGGCTAAGTCTCTGTCTGAGGTCCTTAGGTCAGTAAGGAAATATGCATTATGTTCAGTTGGTTTACCCAGCACTTGCCGGATGTGGAAAATTTGCGAAAATCCAGCCATTTTCATACGGGATTTTCGCCTAATCTTTTGGGTACACATTTCTGGAGGGGTTCCTAATGGACTTTGCAATATTTATAAAATTGCAAAGCTCGTCACTCCATTATTATAGTGTCTTTTAAATTTTACACTTTCTTTGTAAGTCTCAACTTGTTTAAACAAGTTCGTATAGTCAGTTTTCCACTTGGCTTTTCGTAATTCAGTTGAAAAAAATTGATTGAATGTAAAGAAAAACTAGTTAAATCGTTGTAAAAAATAAAATCGAAAATCCTGTTGAAATCCCCAACTAGTTTTAGCAAAAAATAAAATATGGCATTCCTTGACACTTCGATGCAATACAGAATTTTATTTTACAAGTATATTTATATATTTATTTATATTTTATTTTAAAAGCTAACCTAACAAATGCAGTTAAATATAAAATCCCTGATATACCTCATGATAAAAAAAAATTAAATATGAAAATGCTCTGTTTTACCACATAGTTAATTAGCTGAAGACTCGAAACATGAGCTTTCATTTGTCTTTGTTTTTTTTTGACTGCCAAGAACCCTACTCCGGCCTGTGCCATACTATTGGCTTTCATCATAAATTAACCAGATGGTCATAAATTGTGTGTAGTAATCTGATCCACACACACTTCCGTTTTAATAACAATTTCTACTTTGCTTTTTTTTTCGGTCGCTGTTTTGTCAAACAAACAGCAAACAGCCATCCATCCAAGCATTCAAGCAAGCCAGTAAAGGCACCAGCTTTTATTTCTAATTTCTTGCCATAGTTGACGCGTCGCATCGCGACGCCTTACCCAACGCTTTGTTGCCTTTGTTAACTGGCGAAAGGGTTAAATGCGGTCCCGGCCACAAGCGTAGAGCACAACTTGAGCACGTTCAACGCATTTTCTCATCAACGTCGTCTAAATTGCACTCAATTTTTGAAGGCTGCCTTCCTCATCGCTGGCCGCTTCCGTTCTTTCCGTGTTCCATTCTTTCTGGCTGTGCCACTGTGCCCAGGCTCTATAGAATATGTCGCCTCTTTTTCGGGGCTGCCAGCTGCATTGTTACAATCGGTTTGTGCCCTTGCAGAGCATAGATTTTGCAATGCACGAAGGCATGTCAGATCGTAAACCTAAGGACTTAAACTGGAATGCAATTGAAATTCAATTCAATAAATAAGCAATTAACTTCGAATTTTATTTTATTTTTTCTTAACTGTCATTTAGCTATTTTAGTATTTTGAATTGTTAGTTAATTAATTAATAAAAGTAAGTGAATTCTTTTTATTAATATTATTAACTTACATTTAATAAATTTTTTTTTTGGATTTTTTTTTAAATTTTGTTTTATACACCATTAACCTTTAAGCTTAAAGGCTTCAAAAGTTTCCCTTTA
The DNA here is from genome assembly GCA_035043565.1 of Drosophila robusta. Lineage (NCBI taxonomy): Eukaryota > Metazoa > Arthropoda > Insecta > Diptera > Drosophilidae > Drosophila > Drosophila robusta. The sequence goes on from JAWNMW010000572.1 coordinate 3,527,455, forward strand.
AAAAATTATCATATATCATAAAACTATAGTTGTTGATATATTGCAGCTAAATAAGCAAACGTAGGGTATTTACGTAGCGACCTTGCGTATGCATTTTGTCCTAACCATTTTTCTAAGCATCTGGTGCATATAAACTTGTATGTATTATGTTTTCTTTCGGGTTTGCCTGCCTGTGTGGGTGCAGCAGGTGGTTTCTATGGACCACGAACTGAACCCGATCCACAGCCCGGCCCTGGCATTATTTGGCTGCTTTTTGCGTCAGCATTTTACAAATGAATTGTGCATTTCAATCTGGCAGCAACTTATATAATCACAATTCATATATCATGTAGAGTTTCCTCATTTTTTGTAGGCTGCGTGTGAAATTCTATTGTCAATGCATGAAAAAAGTTCGACACAAGTTTTTCAGTTAACCTAAGTAGCCTTAAAAAGCGCAATTTAATTAAAAATTTGTGCCACAGCATTTTCAACTCTTGCTGCGTTCTGTCAGGTCCAATGAAGTTCGGGCATAAAATAATGCAATTGTCATAATTATTTTACAGTAGAACGGCAGCACGTGCTGCTCACTGGCTGGGATGGCCAGGATGTCCAGGCTCACGTTGTGCAAACACGCTTACCAACTGTGGGTAGCAGCGAAAATAGGAAGTAGTTCAAATGCTGGAAAATGCTGTGGGATCGAGGAAGGTTGCTTGCTTGCACTTGCGTCAGCTAAGTGCATTCCCCTGTACGGTAGACACTAAGCCAAAAAGGAATATTTAATGCACACAGTTGAGTTATCAATTATTATCGGAACAGGATTATTTAATGCTCTGACAGGTGCGAAATATACGTAAAATGTTTTCTGCTGAAAAAAAATGTATAAGCGAAATTTGCATACTTATGTGGGACAACATTGTGTAGAAGAAGATTATAAATTTAAAACTCTACTTTTTAAAATTGACACTATTTTAATAGGTATGTAAATACACAGATCTTTGTGTTCCTCTAAGTAGACTTTATGGTGCAATTGTAATAATTTTTAATGAGACTTCATTTTCTCGTCAAATTAAAGTTCATTTAATTGTTTTAAATTTACCACAAAGAAGACATGCCGTAAGTATAAACAAAAAATTATAATAATATGCCGCTAAAATACGAATTCCTAATCTTGCGCCACTTTAATAGGACATGTCATGTATATCTTTTATCTTTATTTCTGATAATAAATTCTAGTTAAAGGGACTATTGAGTATCTTTATTCTATACCATCTGTAATATAATCTCAATCTTTATTTAAAGTTAGTAATAAATTTCTTCTGTTAAGCTAAATTGTCTCAAATACCGTATGACAAAACGATATCAGATATACGAAGCTCATTCAGGCTTTTAATAAAATTAAAGAACTGTGTAATCGTTTTTGTCTTTTAAGTCAATCTACTATACGCTTAAAGAGTATTGAGTAGACGATTTATCTATTTATTCAAAAAACCACTTTGCCACAAAGCTGTCACAGAAAAACGCAACTCTTTGGCACATATCCATTTAAAGACTTTATATATTATTTTCAAACAACCAATTTACTGCACGCAAAAGCCCAAACGCATTCCAAAGGTAAACAAAAAACATTTCAGTTTACTTGCAAATTTAATGAACGCAAATGCAGATTCCCAGGCACAACTAGTAAAAAAAAGATACGACAAGATGCATTGCTGTGGCAAAACACATAATGACACACAAAATACATAGGAGGTTGAGATGCGGCCCTTAAGTAAACTTGATGGAAGGGACCTCAACTTGACTTGTGGGTCAACTAACAAATCCCCAAACCAATTCAATAAAAGCAATAGACCAAAGCGTAAAGCTAGATGTGGATGGGCCTCAGTTCGAAGTGGGGGGCCACAGCCAACAAAAAAAAAATCTGGAAAATTCAATTAATTTAAATGCAGTTTTTGTTAGGCTGTTGTATCGTGCCATACTACAGACATAGATACAGTTTGTATGTTAGCAGATTTTTTTCTTTGGGGCGGATAGCGTAAAAAGCTAAACGCATCACTTTACAATGTAAATCTCAAGAGTGCGATGCCCAGCTGTTTTTTTTTTCATATTTTTTTTTTTTATACTTGAATCTGCTTTGCATTCGCCTATTCGAGAGATGTTTTGTAACGCGAAGCGGCGACTGTCAAAAAATGTTACAGCAGACAAAAAAAAACCGAAGCTGAAAACTGAAAGAAGAAAAATCTAAAGCTGACGCTGTCAGAATTTAACGCAGTGGCTGCGATAGTAAATTCAGCGAAAGTGTTTGCTCTATCGCTACATTTGTAGATTTATTTAAAATTATATTAAACCCAATCTCGAACCGGAAAAATTGTTGCTCAACTTTTAACAAATTGCGCTGAAATTGAAAAATTTGCATAACACAAAATTGCAGCTTAAGCCCATATGATCACGCTCGTAAATCACACACAAGGCACACACACTGCTGCTGACCCTTCGAATTACAGTTACCCCAAATCCCTTTGGGTATAGTTAATAATTTTGTTAATGATTTGCGTGGTTGGCCAAAAGCGCTCGTGGTTTTATATGCGCCAATGGTTTCTGTCCTGCATATTTTTCCCATGCATTTACTGCCAGAGTATTTATCAGATTTCTAATTCTCTAATGTACCATTCAATCTGTGATAATTTCATTTTGTTTGCACTTAATTTTCTTTTTTGTTGCTGGCAAGCTGCACTTTATAAATGTCATATTTGTGGTTTTTGCATTTATCATTTGGTTGTCGTGCGGGTCGACCGCATTGCAATTGATTTTTAATACATTTGGGGGCTTTTTTGTAGTTGTAAATAATTTTAATTGGTCATTTGTCAGTTTATTGGGTCGGCTGTCTTTTATTTTAAATTAGCATTAGGCCTATTTGTTTGACGATTCCGACATTTTAATTGGCCCTCAGTAAATGTTGATAGTGCTAATATGATAATTGAGGGAAACGAATTAAATGTGTTATTTATACATTTAATGTTAAAGACATTTTAAATGTATGTTATTTGATAAACTACACTGATTTACATTTTTAATGCAAGCAGCTTGTTAGGAATAAAATCCTTTAATATGACGCATACGCCATGCTGAACGTTTCGATTTAATAGTCTGCATTTATATTATGTTAAGGTTTGTTTGTTTAATTTATTTACAACAAATTTTTTTATTATTTTATAACATTCAAAAATACATATATTACGCACACGCCTTATTTACAGTTGTTTACGCCAATATTTACAGTTTGTAATTATATACCATTAAAATCTTGTATTTAATTAATTTGTATAATCTTTTAATGTCTGCACATATATTTTATTGAGGTTTATTAAATATGTTGACTGCACTTTTTCTGAAACTCAAAAAAAATTGAATGCTGTTTGCAGTTTGAAATTATATTGCACTGAAATATTTGATTTAATTAATTTTCGGCACTTGCAATCGTACAAACTTTAGTCTGTGTTTTTTAATTAATTTTTCAATCAATCGTCGCTGTCGATTCGCAATCCGTTTCTAACCACCTAACAGTACACAACAGTTTCTTTTCTTTTGCATTTGCCGGCGGCCAAAAAGCATCAACGACTTTGGTCAACAATAACAATAACAGCAACAACAGCAAACAAGCAAACAGATAACGGAATCGAAAATGGAGAAACGAGTCCTTAATGCGCTGCCCGCTTAACAAGAAAATTGGTCACAGGAATACGTCGAGACGCGCCAAGCGCGCAACGCCAACTGAAACGACATTAAAACCCAGCCGTTGGCCAAGATTCAATTGTGCAGCTGGGAACATGAGCAGAGGATATGCCGACAGCATAAAGCGCACACACACACTCACACACACACTCACACACACACACACACACGCGCACGCACACTCAGAGCAAGTTGGAGGCAACACATTCACGGACATGCAAAAGGCGCAAAATCAGTGACGCCCCGCCACAGCGGGCTAAATCATGGCAGAAATCCATTAACACCGCCGCCCGGGAGAAGCAGACGCTATGTGGGTGGCTTCATTCATAAATGTGACTGGCTTTGGTCTTGTTTACGTTCCAGCTTCTGCGCCGGCGCACTCCGTGCTGCGTCTTGGCCACGTGCGTTTTGTTTTGACGCGCCAAAGGTTTCACCTGTTGCTGTTTCACAAATATTCGGACAACATTACCGCCGTATTTTTTTTGGTAGCCTGTCAATCCATTCGCCAATTTTCGATGACAGCTTCAATTTTGGGCTAATAACTTAATTACTTAATTTGGCCAAAATATTTATGGCCAGCTATAAAAGACTTTGTTGGACATGCTTTCCATTTAGTACAGTTCAACATGGCAAATCTGGCATTATACAATTTTATTGTGTACAATTTGTTGCAAATAAATTTGAGATATGTGGTTGTATTTCATTGCTGGCAGCAGCCAGGTAAATATTTTTTTTGGAATATTCTAAAAGAGTTAAAAGAAAAATTGAAATAATTGTGTAAATAATGTGTAACAAAATTTATAACTTAAGTTTAAAAATCTGGCGTTAATAATGCTCTTTCCAACTTAATTTAAGAAAATAAATATAATAATAAAAAACATAATGTGTGTGAAGTATTTAAAGTTAGAACGAAAAGTTTGCTTCTTTCTTCTCTAAAAACCAATTAAATTTTTAAAAATAAGCAATCATTTTTTGCAGCTCTTTTACCATTGGCACAGCTTTTTTCTCGTAACTACATTTTCTCTCAATACGTAGACTTAAACGGGCCCAACGAGTCTTTGGCAAATTTTGACAAAATTTATTTGAGCAGTGAATTAACTAAAATAGGCGTATTTTTGGACATGCGCTGTGAGCAGAGCCCCTTTATAACTAATCAGGTAAATATATAAATATAGTAATATATATAAATTTTATTTTTTGTCATTTATTCATATAAATTTATAAATTATTACAGTCCAGTCGAGCGCAGCTCTACACGCATCCCTTTCATTGGCTGCTCTACGATGAGGCTGGCAACATGCATCATTTGGTGGAACTTTTTGATGGAGCCAATCTCAGCATCAATGCGGATGTGACCTATGTCCAAGAACAGCCAGCGGAAAAGTCCAACAATGTTCGACACTTTACGCTCTACGATGTATACAACAAAGGCCGCTATTTGGGCGGTAAACTGAATATAACTGTAGATCAGCGCATCTACTGTAATCAGACCGACTGTAAGCTCAAGAGTTATCTCAGTGATTTACATTTGAGAGCCCGGCTGCATCATCGCACCGATTTGAGCGGCATCACATTTAGACAGGTTGCATTGGTATGTGTTTCCTACACTAAATTGTTTCGAAAAGGTTTTAGAATTTTGTCACAACATTTTTAACTTATCAAAGAAGACTTCTCTTATCCCATAAAATATATATAGTCTTAATCATTATCAGCAGCTGAGTCGATATAGCCATGTCCTTGTCCATGTCAACTTTAAACTTTAAGCTATAATGAATCCTGTCATAGATTCGTATATTTCTTTCTTTTCCTCGACCTTTCTTCAAATTTTTGAGTTAAATACTTTTTTGGTTTGCCAGATATCTTCACTATACTCCTCATATATGAGTGAAATTGTAATTTTTATCAACTATATTTTATAGCCCCAAAACAATAATCACTAAAACTCAGTTCAAATAAGAAAAACGATTGCATTAATTTACTTCTTATAAGAAATTAATTTTATTATATTTTCTTCTATTATATTTATTTCTACAATAATATTAAGTAACTAAATATAGAGCTATATTCAAAATATGCTAGAAGTAAGGGTAGGGTATTCATTATTATTATTTTTCTACATAACGTAGATAAATATACTTCATTGCTTTGCTTAAACTGAGCCAGATATTGCTCTATTTTGTTACTTTCACCACAAGACACATGTTCTTATTAGAATTAATGTTTAATTTTCATTTAATAAAAATCCCAACCTTAGCAATTATTAGCTTTCCTATAACATGCATGACAAATAAGCGTAATCTCATCAATAAGGAACCACTATTCAAATATTGTATGAAAACACTATAGAGTCCAATTATTGAGTTATATTTAAAATCTACTATATATCAGCTAGGGTATTAAACCACGAGAAAACAATTCTTGATTGTTTAGCTTCAACTCAGCCGGATATTGCTCCATTCTGTTTTTTTCGCCACAGGTCACAGTCATACCTCTGAGCGTGGGCGAGGAGAGGCTTCTGGCCTTCCTGAATAGTGAGGAGAACGTTCACTTGGACTGGACTTCGCGTGTGGGTTACCGCAACAATTTACATTTGCAGGAGCTGCTGAAGTTCAAGTGAGTTGGGGTTCCTTTCTGTAACATATAGCTCACGTTTGTCCGGCTTGGCAGTGTGCGTTACATTTGGCGGAATCAATGGAGCGTCAATGATTCAAAGGGCGGCGCCATTGGCGAAATGGCCAATGCGAATGCGGAGCTGTCGACGTCAGCGTTTGTACTCTCGCTAGAACGAATGCGCCACATTTTTCCCACCATGGAAATTAGCCAGTTCCGTTCGATTTGCATTTTTCGCACGCCACACAACGCCGGCATCAAGGCCGGCGTGTTCCTGGAACCGTTTAGGCTAAGTGTTTGGCTAGTCTTTGGCGCCTTGCTGATGTTCTCCGGCCTGCTGCTCTGGCTAACATTCCGGCTCGAGGATCGCTGGATGCAGCATTGCCTTCAGTATATACCCTCGCTATTGAGCAGCTGCCTGATCAGCTTCGGCGCCGCCTGCATACAGGGCTCTCAACTGATACCAAGCTCCACGGGTGGACGTCTGGTTTTCATAGCACTCATGCTGACCTCATTTCTGATGTACAACTACTACACGTCGATTGTAGTCTCCACTTTGTTGGGCTCGCCCGTGCGTTCGGATATAAAAACCATACAACAGCTGGCCGACAGCTCCTTGGATGTGGGCTTCGAAACTATACCCTTCACCAGTGCGTATTTAAATGTGAGTTTCTCGAGATATAAACAAGTAAGAACGTTGCAGTCAGGCGTAACCGACTGCGAAATACTCGCTCTCAGCTTAAAATTATTATTATCTTAATTATAATTATAATTTTTTTTTGAGAAATATATTTTTTAAAATTTTTTTGACTCGACATTCAGAGGAGGTAATCAGAAAACTGCATGCCAAATTCGGTGACGGAAGTTCTAAAATTGCGGTTATATATATCGGGCCACCCACCTGCAAGTTATATGTATCTAGCTTTAAAACTGAGGAATATATATATACTCTTATAATATATATCTCTAGACGAGATCGGAAACCTGTCCGAAAAATTATGTATGTAGCTTTAAAACTAAGGAAGATACATCGATTTTATTGAATTTCTACACTCCCAGTGGGCGTAATCAAAAAATCTTGACACCTTATCTGACGCGGGTAAACACGAGTATATATTCCAAATTTCAAGTCTCTAGCTTCAGTAGTGTCGAACAAAATTGCGTTCATATGGACAGACGGATTGCCTAAGGGACATTGCACAAACCTAATAGACTCTTCCCACTTCGTGAACGAGCATAATTAAAGCTCAGTTTTCTTGATGTCTTCTTTAACAGAGCTCGCCACGGTCGGATATACGCGATCTGGTTAAGCGCAAGGTGGAGGGACGCAATCCCGGTAATATTTGGATGTCCGCCAAGGATGGCGTGCTCAGGGCACGAGATCGGCCCGGTTTCGTGTTCGTCTCGGAGGCTTCGTTTCTCTACACGTTCGTCGAGAAATATTATCTGCCCCATGAGATATGCGAACTGAACGAAATCATGTTTCGTCCAGAGAGCGCCGTTTACACAATTGTGCACAAGAACAACACGTATAAGGAGCTCTTGAAGCAGATCCAGGTGCGCATGCTGGAGACGGGCATTACCCAGAAGCATAAGTTTTTCTACACCAAGACCAAGCTGCACTGTTACGCCAACAACTATGTAATTAACGTGGGCATGGAATATGCCGCTCCACTTTTTATATCGCTACTTTTGGCCTATATCGCGTCGTTCTTTACCTTAATCCTGGAACTGTGCTGGGCCCGCTTCGGCTGGCGGCTAAAACGGCGTTTCAGTACGGCAAAGTAAGGGGTATATGGGAGCTAGAAACATAAATATTTAATCAGGTAAGTTCGTGCTTAAAAGCACATTTTTAAATTCTGCCCAACCTTAGTTGCGATTAAATATTAAAAGGTCAATTAGTGGGCAATAATGTTGAGAATTCCTTTTTGACAGGCACTGTCACTAACTGTCAACTGGCATTTTGATAGATATCTGTGATATATATGCACTTGGAGAAATAGTGCTAGAAATAGAAAACTCAAGTACAGTTTTTAATCTAAGAAAATTTGTACTTCCATTAGGAATATTATATTTCAGATATGTTACCCCAATTTTCGTTATAATTGGTTATTGCTCGTTTATAGAATCACAAAATGTTTCTGAGCGTTTTTCTCTGAGTGTAAATTAATGATGCACATTTAACTGACAGCTTCTTGTGTTCATATAAAAAGGCTTGGATCTTGAAAATTATATTATTAGCTAAACTGTTGTTTAATTGTTCGGTTCTCGCAAAATGTTTCTATATCAATTTATTATATATTATTTTGTGCATATTGCAAAATTAAAAATATTTTATTTTTGCACTGTTGGTCAGCTGATTGTGAGTAGGAATTTGGTTTTTTAAACTATAATCAAATGTATATATTGTTTTTAGCACTAGGTAGTTTTGCACCTTTAGCCCGCAAGGAAATGCTCTACACCCAATATTTAAATCTTGACAAGTCATATCCACTATTGGAGCACTTGCAAGATCAACTCGTCGCACACAATCTCGTCAAGCTCGGCATTTACATGGACATCAATTGCAATCAGAGTGCAGAAGTCTTGTATATGGTAAGTCAATATCTATACATATCTAGATATCTGTTAAATGTTCACTCATCCCTCAATCATTTCACTCACTTTAGGCCAATGGGGAACATCTATTCAGAGAACGCTATCACTGGCTCATCTACGATCAGGACTTCAACCTGACTCAGCTGCAACAACGCTTCGAAGAGGCACAACTTTATGTGGGCACAGAGTTGACCTATGTCAAGTCCAGTCAAGATCTCAGCAGCTTTGTGCTCTTCGATCTGTATAACAAGGCCAAGCAGTTGGGTGCCCCGCTCAATATAACCATAGATCGGCAAATTGACTGCAACGAGCATCGATGTTACGTGAGTCGTTATCTCAGTGATCTGCACAAAAGAAATCGACTCCAGCAGCGCAAGTTTCTCACGGGCTTAACCTTGAGGGTAAATGCAGTGGTAAGCAACATATTTCAATTATAACAAGTAAGAACGTGCGTGTCGGGTGTAACCGACTGCCCAATACTCGTCCCACCATAGTAAGAGCTTTAAACCTACGATGTTGTTATTGTTATTTTTGAAAAAATTGTGCTTGCAACTGGCCAAATAAATATTTTCTTGATCTTTAGAAGACATCATAAGTAATCTGTGTGCAAAATTTGGTATTTCTAGCTTTAAAACGGCGGGCGATATATTGATTCAATCGAATTGCCACGCCCCCAAAAAATCGTAACACTTTATTTGACGCTTCTGCAATTTAACTACAGATCACCGCCTTGCCGACCGACACACCAGAACCGCAAATCAGGGCCTTTTTAAGCCGCGTTGATGACATACACAAGGATGCCTTTGCCCGATTGGGCTATCAAACGCATCAGGTGCTCAAGGATATGCTGGATTGCAAGTAGATAAGCAAATATGTATATATTTAAAGGCATATCTGTAATCATTTCGGTTGCTCCACAGCTTTAGCTATATCTTTCGCGATCGCTGGTCCGATTCGGAGCTGCTCGGCGGCCTTCTTGCTGACATTCGCAATGAGAGCGTCGATATAACTGCCACCGCTTTCCTCTTCACCCCCGAACGTGCCAAGTACTTTAAGATGATTGCCTGGCACTCGTCGTTTCGCTCCACGTGCATGTTCCTCAATCCCAGATCGACCGCCGGCGAGCTGCGCATCGCGGAGTTTCTGGAGCCCTTCAGCTGGACGGTTTGGCTGGTGTTCGGCTCGCTGTTGTTGTTGGCTGGCTGCCTGCTCTGGCTGACATTCCATCTGGAGCGCAGGCTGAACCACGTAGACGTCCGGCCCTCGCTGCTCACCAGCTGCCTGCTGTCCTTCGGTGCCGCCTGCATTCAGGGCGCCTGGCTGTTGCCCCGCTCCACGGGCGGTCGCATGGTCTTCTATGCGGTTATGTTGACCTGCTTCCTCTTATATAACTATTACACATCAATTGTGGTATCCACGCTGCTGGGTGCGCCGCCCAAATCGAGCATACGCACCATACAACAGCTCGCGGACAGCAGCCTCGAGGTATCTGTGGAGCCGCGAATTTACACAAAAGTCTACGTGGAGGTGGGCTATCATGATTTTCAAATTGATTCGTAATTCTTGCACTCGTTCAGGAAGTGAAAATGGTATATTGGGTTTCTCTAATGTCCGTCTTCCAGTCCGTCCGTCTGGGCGTATTAACGCTTTTTTTGCCGATATTTAAGCTAATTACTTGAAACTCTGAATATATACTCGTGTCAGTTAAAGTGTTAATTTTTCGCGACTAAATTTCTGCAGATAGTTTAAAATTGACAAAAATTATGATATCGGATCCATATCTCCCATAATTCAAACGCCCATAACTTTGTCAAAACTGAACCGATTTTCATGTTTGATGGCATTTATTTCATGGTTTGCCCTCTAGATTGGTTCTGCATTTCAAATATATTCATTATTAAAAATAAAATTTTTCGCCTTTTTTTGTCAAAAAAAGCATGTACCCCCCCCTTACTCATTTTCGAAAAAATTTTTTTTTCAAAATTTAGAAATGCGAATTTATATTTTTAATCGATTGTAGTTGCCTCAAAAAGTATAAAAAACAACATTAAAACCGATTCTGAGGGGGTCAAATTTTTTGTCAAAAATCATGCTAAAATTGACAAAAATTTTGACATGTAAAGCTCTCGGATCCATAGCTCCCGTATTTCAAACGCCCATAACTTTGTCAAAACTGAACCGATTTTCATGTTTGATGGCATTTATTTCATGGTTTGTCCTCTAGATTAATTCTGCCTATCAAATTTATTCATTATCGAAAATAAATTTTTTTCGAATTTTTAATAAAAAGCATGTACTCATTTTCGATTTAATCTATATATATAATACTGATGACTTCCTCTAAAAATTGCAAACATATTTCAAATTGTCAAATTTATAAAATCTGTATATCTCCTTCAGTTTAAAAGATAGATGCACCAAATTTAGCAGACAGATTACGGATTACTTCTTCTAAAAATCCTCTTAAAGAAAAAATGAATTTATTATTTGTATTGGGGCGGTAAAAGTACGTTAATTCATATCTCCCACAATATTAGAGCTAAAGTAACCTTACAGTTTTCTGATGACCTCCTTTTCCATAATAACAATAATATTAAAATCGTATCTTAACTATGTTAATCTGTTATTATACTATGCTTCCGCAGTCTGTTACACTCGACTTCAAACTTCTTACTTGATTAATATATTATCCTACATCATTTAGACCTCAAATTATCCCGACGTGCGTAGTCTATATCTCAACAAAATTGTCAACAGCAAACGGGATCCGAAGCGCATTTGGCTGCCCACGGAGGAGGGTGTTCTCCTGGTGCGCGATAAGCCCGGATTTGTCTATATAGCTGAGGCGGCCAGTTCCTATATATTTGTGCGAAAACATTATTTGCCACATGAGATCTGCGAGCTGAACGAAATTCTCTTGCGTGACGAGACAAACGCCCACACGATTGCTCTCAAGACGTCCAGCTATGTGGAGCTATTAAAGCTCAAGTAAGTCAGCTAGTAGCATATGAAATTAAATGTCTCTAATTTGGACTATTTTTTTTTTTTGGCAGCCAGCTGCGACTGCTGGAAACTGGCATTCATTTCAAACACTTTCGCTACTGGGTGCGCAACAAGCTGCATTGCTATCAGAGCAATCGGATTGTGGTTGTGGGCCTGGAGTCCGCCGGACCATTGTTCCTGCTGCTCATCTGCGCGTATATCGTGTGCCTATTTGTTTTGGGCCTGGAAATATGCTGGCACCGACGACAGCAACGCGCTGGGCGTCATTAAGGCAAGTGCTCCTAATGGCCAATCAAACTATTTGCATTGTTTGGCGTGCAATTTAAGCAAACAAGCTGACAGGTGACACACGGCACTGGACAGGTAAATTGCCTGCGGAGCGGCTATAAAAGCGCTGTCCCAAATCGCTTCAGTCAATAATAAACAACAATGCAGCTGTTGCAATTGGCCAACTTTGTGCTGCACAATTTGCTGCAGTCGCGCATCAGTTTCATCATTTTCTTCCATTGCTGGGCCAAAAATGAAAGTGGGCTAACGCCTGACGAGGCCAAGGTCTTTGGCAATAACTCCGTTACTTTTAACTCTTTGCAGCTTTGCAGTTTGCACAGCAAATCAACAAACCGCATTCGCATCATTCGCTCATCTATCATCAGTTTGCGCACCTGAGTACTTGGAGCTGGGAGCACTTGGAGCAACGGTTTTTGGATCACCTGCAGCCCACGCTGGCCATATTTGTGGATCTGAAATGTATGCGAAGTAGAAGTCTATTGGCGGAGGTAAGTGCTGGCTCCGGAAATACTATGAGTTAGCATTAAATATTTTCATTTTTATAGAATTACTTATTACTAGCATTACCCGGCATTGCCCGGCGAATGCATGCATTATTATAGTTGAAATGATTTCGTTTTTCCTCTTAACATATTTACTTTATTAAGTTTTTATGTCGAGCTTTGAAAATACGTTTAAATATTCGTTTAAAATGTTGAATAATTATTTTTCACACTGTGCTGTTGATATTCCGAAAAAGAGGAAAGGAAATTTTATAAAGAACTTGAAATTTATTTTATGTGTGAAGTTTTATGCAACAATATTTATTTGTGAAAGGAGTATTTTAAAATTCTGTCTATATAATTGTCCATAATATTTGCTTATATAAATAGGAGAAGAAGCTTAGATTTTCGGCTCTTATACTTTGGGGCATATATTGTTTGCCAAAAAGTCGGCTGTTCAATCTGACTGATTGACATACAATTTAACATATATAAATTTAGATCAATTTTATTAAATTTTAGTTATACATTTTTATTATTTTAATTTATTATTATGAATATGAATATGAATAGGATTATTATTATTATTATTATTATTATTATTATTATTATTATTATTATTATTATTATTATTATTATTATTATTATCATTATAATTATTATTATTATTAATTATACTCGTTCACGAAGTGAAGAAAGTATGTTGGATTTGTGCAATGTCCGTCTTGCTGTCCGTCCGTCTGCCAGTTTTTGAAACTTAGAATATATTCGTGTACATCCCCGTCAAATAGTGTTAAGATTTTTTAGATACGCCCACTGGGAATGTGGCAAATCCATAAAATCGAAAAATCTGAAGGATAGGTAAATCGCCCAATTCCATATCTGGGATATCTCATCCAATTTGGCAGATACTTTTGTGAGGCCGTCCCCCTCAAAAAATCGAGCCAACAAGGTTTTTCCGAGGTTATTCCTAAATACCAATGAAATAACGACCTTTTTCGACTATTTGAAGCTGTAATTAAATTGTGAACGAGTATTGCGCAGTCGACTACACCCGATTGCAAAGATGCCACTTTTTATTTACAGGCCAGTCGTGAGCAGCTTTATAACCAGCACTATCATTGGCTGCTGCACGACAGCTCGGAGTTTTCCAACTTTTACAAGTTCTTCGAGCCAATGAACATATCCGTGGATGCCGATGTCAGCTACGTGAGGCCGCGTGTGTCGGAGAACACGGAAGGCGTCACTTACACGCTCTACGATGTCTACAACAATGGCAAGCACATTGGCGGCCAGCTCAACATGACGGCCAACTATGAGTGCAGCTGCAATCGGGCTAGCTGTATTTTGACCCGGTTTCTCAGCTCGCTGCATTTGCGTTCCCGTTATGGCAATCGGGAGCAGCTGACGGATGTGGAGCTGCGCGTGGCGACCGTGGTGACGAAGCGACCCATGACGTGGTCACCGGAGCAGCTGCTGCGTTTTCTGGGCCAGGAGAATGTAACCCATATCGATGGCATAGCGCGCTTTGGCTTTCAGATTAGTCTAATACTCAGGGATCTGCTGCAGTGCCGGTGAGCCTTATGGATGACCTTTTCCGTTGAGTCTCAATAGACAGATTTGTTTACCGGCCAGCATGAAGTTCATCTTCACGGATCGGTGGAGCAACGGCGACTACAACGGTGGCTCTGTGGGCGCTGTGGTTTATCAGACAGCGGACATTGGGTCAGCACCGTGCCTGGCCACACCGGGCCGACTGCAGCATCTGTCGGCCATCATTGAGACGGGCTACTTTCGTTCCGTTTGCCTCTTTCGCACGCCCCACAATGCCGGCATACGTGGCGACGTTTTCCTGCAGCCGTTCAGCGCTCTGGTTTGGTATCTGTTCGGCGCCATCCTGCTGCTGATCGCCCTGATGCTCTGGCTGATCTTTCACATGGAGTGCAAGCGAATGCGGCGCCGTTGGCGCCTCGAGTTCGTGCCCTCGCTGCTGAGCACCTGCCTGATCAGCTTTGGGGCCGCCTGCATTCAGAGCTCGGCGCTGACGCCGCGCTCGACGGGCGGCCGTTTGGCCTATTTTGCACTGTTCCTGATCAGTTTCATAATGTACAACTATTATACGTCTGTGGTGGTCTCCTCGCTGCTCAACTCGCCCGTCAAATCCCAGATCAAGACCGTCCAACAGCTGGCGGAGAGCTCGCTAACAGTCGGCCTGGAGCCACTCTCCTTTACCAAGAGCTATCTAAATGTGAGTGTAAATTGTTAATTAACTTCATTGATATACGTTGCCTTTTCCAAAGTACTCGCAACGACCGGAGATCCATTTGTTTAGCAAACGCAAAATCGATACACAATCCTCGAATCCGGAACTGTGGCTGCCTGCGGAGCAGGGCATTCTCCGGGTACGCGATAGACCCGGCTATGTATTCATCTTTGAGGCCTCCTCGGGCTATGCGTACGTGGAACGCTACTATACCCAGCAGGAGATCTGCGATCTCAATGAAATACTGTTTCGACCCGAGCTGCTGCTCTACACGCATCTGCATCGCAACTCCAGCTACAAGGAACTCGTGCGCCTAAGGTACATCATGAAAATTCCCCATCAGCTAACCATTTACTCTGACTACATCTACATCTAATCTCACAGATTGCTGCGCGTTTTGGAGACCGGCGTCTATCGCAAGCATCGCAATCACTGGGCCCGCATGCGGCTGCATTGTTATTCGCAGAACTTTGTCATTACCGTGGGCATGGAGTATGTGGCTCCGCTCTTCTTCATGCTGATCTGTGGCTACATTTTGGTGCTCCTGTTGCTGCTGCTCGAGATTGCCTGGCAGCGCTACGTGCAGCGTTCACATTAAGCTTTAAATAGTCGCACCTTGCACCTTCAACACAAAACGCTTTAAGCTATTATGCGAAAGAATAATAAAAACAAGTGAGAACTCTGCAGTCGGCTGTAACCGACAGCGCAATACTCGTTTACTGTGAATCCTGTATCTGTTTTACTGTTGTTTTTTATACTAATTGTGACAACCTCAATCGATTATAAATATAAATTCGCATTTTTAATTATTGAAAAAAAAATGTTTTCAATAATGAGTAAGGGGGGAGTACATGCTTTTTATCAAAAAATCGAAAAAAATGTATTTTCGATAATGAATAAATTTGAAATTCAGAATCAATCTAGAGGACAAACCATAAAAATAATAGCATCAGACACGAAAATCAGTTCAGTTTTGACAAAGTTATGGGCGTTTGAAATACGGGAGCTATGGATCCGAGAGCTTTACATGTCAAAATATTTGTCAATTTTGGCATGATTTTTGACAAAAAATTTGACCCCCTCAGAATCGGTTTTAATGTTGTTTTTTATACTTTTTGAGACAACCACAATCGATTAAAAATATAAATTCGCATTTCTAAATTTTGAAAAAAAAATTTTTTCAAAATGAGTAAGGGGGGGGTACATGCTTTTTTTGACAAAAAAAGGCGAAAAATTTTATTTTTCATAATGAATATATTTGAAATGCAGAATCAATCTAGAGGGCAAACCATGAAATAAATGCCATCAAACATGAAAATCGGTTCAGTTTTGACAAAGTTATGAGCATTTGAATAATGGGAGCCTTGGATCCGAGTGTTTTATATATCATAATTTTTGTCAATTATAAACTATCTGCAGAGATTTAGCCAACAAATCTCAACACTTAATCTGTGTCTCCAGCTTTAAAAGCGGTTAACAGAAGAAAAGACGGACACACAGCAAGGCGAACATTGCACGAATCCAATATACTATTTTCAGTTCGTGAATGAGTATAGAAAGGAAAACGCTTTACGTTAACTTTTTGGCTCATCCAATGACTGTGGAATTATGCAGCAATGCAGCGAACGTTGTCCCTTCGCTTCCTGTTGTCAGGACCCGTGCAATTGCCACACGCCTCGTTGAGTGGACCACGTTTTCATGTTTTCGTGCGATTTTCGAATTTGCATTAAAAAGTTTCCTGTTTTGGTCTGTTTTTTTTTTTGCTGGCCATTTGCATTTTTATGCCCCGCAGCAGAAAAGGCCATTGTAACTTGGTCGTGCGTGTGGATACCCCAGTCTGAAGATAAAACATAAGCCTAAGTATTTTAACAGTTATCTGAATTTGGCAATAGCTGGCGGGACTAACCTTTAAAAAGAAACTTTAATACATGTGAGGGGCCACATCATTTCTATTATGTCACACAAGTTGCAAGAGTTTCTTATCTCAGCTTGTTATGCTTTACGGTAATCAATCATTTTATACTTTATGTATTTATTTCTAGTTTGTCATGTGATTTATGTGGTCATCGTGAACCGACTGACCGAGTTTGTGTTGATAAACAATAAAAACTAGGCAGCAATTATTGCTAATAGTTATTGTAAGTGAAAACGTTGTGATATCCCATAAACAAGAGAATTAAAGCGTGTATTTGAAGTTAATCAGAATTTGTATTAGCTAAAAATATTTGTAAAAAATTTTGTAACTGCAGAAATAAACGTCTAAGAAATTTTTACAAATTCAAATAATTAAACAAAATTATATAAAAATCATGAAATTAACTACAATACCAATTTGTCGGATATTTACTGTAACCTGCTGCCAAAAGAAGCACCAGCGTTAATATCCGTAGCTTTCCAATCACTGCCTTCGACTGCCAAAAGGAGGCCTGAGGGAAAGCCCTTACTTTTATGACAAATTACCGCCACGCTGACAAATTGGCATCTCAATCTTGCTGTCAACAGGCAGTTTAACTTGTACTCCTTGTAGAACTTGTGTTCCAATTCTGTCATTCGCTGCGCATCACATTAAACGATAAGTTGACAGCCAATTTTAAATTATTTACTACATTTACTTGTCTTTATCCAAGCCGCACAGAAACTGGTCGGTTCGCATTGTAAACCCACTGCGAACACCCGTTCACCACTTGCAATTCCCACCGCATGTTCAATGCGATATTGCAGTTTGTCAATAGCATGTTTCAGATTTTTTTCACTCTTTTTGCTTCATTTGCATTTTGCCATTTTACTTATAATACCCCGTATCGTGGAGTAAGGCGGCATATGTATATTAATAATGGCAAAAGGTACACTAGGCGCTATGGTCTCTTAAAATATATTTATATTTTATGGAATCTGTTTGATTGTCAGAATAAATTTTGGAGAATATTAAGACAGAAATATTGATATATATGCAATATAAAAAAGTTTATAGAAAGAGTTAATAAAATAAATATTCACAAAATGTCTTGTAGATTATTTTAAAAAATATGTAAATATATTTGTTAAATTTACGATTTTGCTAATTCAACGCAGGGTATTTTAAATTCAACCATACTCTATGAATATGTTTTTTGTTGCATACTTTGCGGCTGTGGCGTGAAATTGTTTTTGGCGGTTTTGTGTACGTGCTAAACAAGCGCGCAAATGGTTTTATTTTAAATCGCATCTGGCAATTTATTTCTAAATAGAACAGTCTTCACTATGCCACATATACCTGCTTTATATATCTAAATGAAGCTATAATGTGTTTACCTATAGATTTATAGCTAGTTTACGAGCTAGCTGTTGCCAAACGTTGTCTCGACTGATATCTTAAGATTTATATAGCTCGTGTTTAATATGTGCCTGTGTTCATCTTATCGGATTGTTATTGCCTGCAACTGGGTTTTAATCTATGCCCGTGAATTACTTTGATAAAGATGATGATAATAATGTCAATTGGCACTCAAGTTTTTTAGCTTGAATTTGACACATTCAGTTGGTTTTCATCGCTCGAACGCATTTAATCGCAAAGCGCCAGGCTCTCAAGTGCTTAAAGGGTAATAATATAAAACGTGGATACTCAATAAGGTTTTAAAGTGGCTTTCGTCAGGCGGCTTAAACGCTTTTTTATGCTTTAGAAAACCTTAAAATATATTGATTATCTCAAAAGGCTCTTGCTCCAGTTTTATAATTGTGCATAAAATTAACGTTTATTTAATGTAATTTAGCCAAATGAACTTGAACAAGTCAAGTTTATATAAATATGTGTGTATATACGTATTTTTGTATTTGATTTACATTTCCAGTTTGAATAACAGAAAGGTTGCTCTTTAAGAACAAATACAAATATATACTTTATTTGGCATTCTTTATATATATTTTAAGCTTTGTTTTGTTTTAAATATTAACCTACAAAGTCAGGTGGTGTTCCGACTTATGTCACATTGCGCATACGACATGTTAGCCAGCCTTAATAATAATATTCAAGCTAAGCTTTACACAATTGACAATAGAATGAAGAAAAAAACAACAATGCTGACTGGCATACAAAATTACTTTGCCAAAAAAATAAAATTATGTATATTTAATTGCATATGTATGTTTGTATACTATTTTAAAAATTTACTTGAAATATTTAAACGCTTCAATAACAGCTGCCAAGCTAAGACAATAACAACAAGTACAGGCAGTGAGTGACAAAAGAAGAAAAAATAAAATAAAAAAACAAAAAAACAAAAAACGTGTCGTCGCTGACCGGCCTCTTGCCATGGCAAACACCCTCTGCCCCTGTTAATGGCACCTCGGCGCCCTCTGCAAAGGTTTTCGCAATTGCAGCTAACTTGTCGCGCTGTCCATTCATAGTCGAGTGCACTAAAATAACCAACTCGGAGAACCATTTCGTATATTGGCTGTATACCTAGTTAACCGCCTGATCGACACTTTGGCACTTGCTGCTGTTTGCTGTTGTTGTTGGCTTTTTACTCCGACTTTTTTATGCTGCCGCTCGCAACTCGCGTGATTTTTGCGCTTGGGGTCTTTGACGTTCATCGTCGCTGCCGCTGCCGCTGCCGCTGCCGCTAACGCTGCTGCTGCTGTTGCTGCTTCTGCTGCTGCTGTTGTTGCTGCCGCTACTGTTGCTGCTGTCGCTGTCGCTGTCAATATCAGCGGCGTTGCTGTGGGTCCCATTAAGTGGGAGGTTCACTCAGATTCAGTCGCTCGTGAATCGTTAAAACGCGCGAAACATCGGAAACTGTTTTCTAAGGTTTTCAGAATAATAACCGCTAAAAAAGCTTTGACCAAATACTCGCGAGACAAATAGCATAAAAGATTAGGCGATAAAAAAGGTGCGCATAAACGGGTAAAAATCTTGTCAAAGATATATTTTTCAAATTTTCAAATCTATATAAACAAATCTTGTATATAAATAAATAATTCCCTTACATATATTTTAAATACATATTATATATTTTAAATTTTAAAAAACCTCACATATAGATGAAGACTTATCAGACTTATCAGCTTTCTCTCTTTTTATTTAATAATTATTTTTCAAATGTCTTTAGACTTATTCTTGTTCTCTCGAAACATTTTCTAAAGCAGTAAATAAATAAAAAAATACTATGAAATAATAATAAACATAAATTAGACTAAATATATATATAAAAAAGATAACAAAATATTATTCAATTTTAGACACAAAAATAAAATCAATTTATATATTTAATAGTTCTTCTATTATATAGTAATTAAAACTCTTCAAAGTTTCGGTTCTCCCTGGCATATAAATTATACTTTGAGTTTCCTATTCTATTCACAATTTTAAAACCAAAAATAAATAAATACCTGGAGTCATTTCAGTCATGCATTCTTCTCTAGATCTTTTAAACTAAAACTTCCTATAATGAAATATGATTCTATATTCAGTAAATATAGCAGCAGGAAAATAAAAAAATGCGAATAACACAAATTTTGCTGTGCCATAAACTTAACACCCAAGGCAAATGTCGCAAACTTACGGCTCAATTTACATTGTCAGTTATTATTATTCGAAATGCATAATGCATTTTAGATTTGAGCGGGTGTCAGGTTTATCGTCGACTACGCCAAACGAAAGTGACAACTTAGCTGGGATAGTCTTACAAAGTGGGTCAACAACTTGACAGTGGGAGAGTGAGAGTTGAGCCTGAATGAGTCAGAATAGGGAATACGATCGAAAGTTTAAAATGCTTATCGCCTGAATCTTATTGAGAACTTGACCTGAGCAGCATTATAGCGGTGTTATGTGCCTAACAAATTGAATAAAACGTGTAATAGTTATTCCCATTAGGCTTTGTTCGCACGTGGTTCGCACAGGCTTTTAATTAGCTTTTCAACTATGTTGCTATTTAGTTGCTTATCTAAAGAATTGACAAGGTCACATAGTTGGAGCGGCATTTAAGTGTTGCGCTGAGATAATTTGATTCGATAAAACTGTTCTAGCTGCCTTTCTCACAGCCTCTCTCTTTTTTTCGCATTACAATATACTCTTTTATTATAAAATCTCGCAATTAGCAATTGTTTTGTATCAAGTCACAAGTTTTTGGGTTTGTAAACAAATGAAACATTTTGCACTTTGCCCATGCGACAAGCTTTGCCAATAAATTGTCAGGTTAAGGCGATCTGTTCTATATCTATTTACATCCGGCCATAGTTACGTTCCCCTTATATTTTATTTTAATGACAAAACAAAAATTTAAAAAAACCAAAATAGCTCAATTTCCAGTATGTAATTATCCCGCCAAATATATAAATCAACTAAATTACTATTTTTAGTTTTTTGTTTAATTTTTAAGGTTAATTCGATCTGTTCCATATCTATTTACATCCGGGCATAGTTAAGTTGCCCTTATATTTTATTTTAATGACAAAACAATAATTTAAAAAAACAAAAATAGCTCAATTTCTAGTATGTAATTATCCCGCCAAATATATAAATCAACTAAATTATTATTTTTTAGTTTTTTGTTTAACTTTTTGAAAGCATTTATGTACGACGTAACAACAATGAAAATGTGTAATTGTTTGTTGCGTGGCAAAAAAAAATTAAATAAATAAATAACAAAACTGCTCAACTGAGTGACGCACTTAATATGAAGCTTGGCTTTTTCACAGGTCAACGAAAAAATTAAAGCCAATTCGTGTAGCCATAAATTCAGATTTAACGAATCAACAAGCTAAGCAAATATTAACCGACATTGTGCGTCAACATGGATAAATTGAAGACTTATTTACCAAAATTCTATAACATAAATTTAGTTATAAAGAGAGTCGTCTTATAGAGTTGACATTTGTAGGATATACCCTGTATTCAGAGATTAAATCTTGCTTATAAAAAAAATTATAAAAGCTTTTGCTGCGTTTACTAACTTGTATATAGATTATATATACAAATATATATTAGTATATATATATATATATATATATATATATATATATATATATATATATATATATATATATATATATATATATATATATATATATATATATATATATATATACTAATTCTATTTTCTATTCCATAATATATTCTAATTTGTTTTTAATAATAAAATAGAATAGAAAAACGATATGCAAGCAGGATAGATTTCGTTTCGTTTGTAATTAAAATTTAAAAAACATTTCGTTCCTTAATATTCTGATATTAGGTAAGAATATTGTTGAATATTGTTGACATCATCGTCATTATTAAGAAAAATTCTATACAAGATTTTTTATCTCACATAAGCAAAAAACGGTTTAAATGGAAGTATAATGTATCTAAAATAGGAATTTTACTTGCATGAAAAACGCTCTTAAGCCAAGATCTTTGTTAATTAGGATATGTCCAACTTTACCAAAAACTTTTAAGAACTCTTATACTTGATTCAAGTACAAAGTTCTTGGCTTTTTCTTTCATTGTTCTATTGAAAATTTAAAGTGAACAAACAGATGAAGAGACAGACAGATGAAATATTTACTTGATGGTGTCGGAAATGCCTATGTCTTATGTCTTCAAGATATGCAAATTTGCACAACTTGAAAAACAATTATTCACCCATTTTTTAAAATATTTAATACTTAGTACCTAACTGGGTTTTAACAATTGCATCATTTGTTTAATTTGTTAACATTTGAAGCACGTTTTCGCCATGCAAGTTGACAAAAATTAGTTCCCTGAACTTGCTCAATGAATAATTTTCAAATTCAAGATCGCAGACGAACATGCTCAGCTTAATAAGTGAAGCTTCTAAAGCCTTTAAAAAAAAACATACACACATAAAATAAATGAGTTATTAAACCATGCGAAGCTTTTAAACAAATTGTGGCTAAGAGCGGAAAGAGCTTTTAAAATAACGTTAAATTTGCATATTTTCTGTAACATCTGAACCAAATTGGGCCAAGGGGCTGCAAGCCAAGTTAAGCGCTCGCAGAGTTGTTTTAGCCTTTGGCAAGATGACGATAGAGGTCTTTAGAGAAAACTATGACGAATCGCTGACAGGTTGCCAAAAGAAAAACGAAACCTTGGCAATATTACATAAATCAAGCGCTAATTAAAAATGTTGCAACAAATTTCAGTGCTCCTGCCCAAAATGTCGGCCAGCAAGCAGCAAGAGGCGGACGATAGCGAACATAATCCCCAGGTGGTGGTCACGGCCACAGGCGCCACACACAGCACACGGCACGATCGTTCCCTCTGGCGAGATCTGACAGCCTACTGGATATTGGGCCTGTGCAACAACTATGGCTACGTGGTGATGCTGAGTGCTGCGCATGACATCATTGCCCAGTTCAACGACGAGGTGGGAGCACAATATCCATCGATATACGTATATATTGAATCTATTGTTAAACCATGCTAGCCGAAGCCTTCGGATGGAGACGGCGTCACTGAACGCGAATGCCATGAGGTGTCAACGGGCGCCATTTTACTGGCGGATGTGTTGCCCTCGCTGTTTGTCAAGATTCTGATGCCCTTTTTTCCGTTCTGGGTCAAGTGAGTGCCACATTACTCGAATTGCAAAAAAACCAAAACTAAATGTGCATTTTCGTGCAGTGTACGCATTGGCATAGCCGTTGCCCTCTCGGCGGCGGGTTTCCTCCTCGTTGGCTTCGCGAACGCCGAATGGATGGCACTGCTGGGCGTGATCATCACCTCGGCGAGCAGCGGCATCGGCGAGACCACATTTCTGGCATATTCCTCGCGCTTTAACAAGTAAATTTTCGTGTTGAACTGATTTTTTTGGAGTTTCGTTGCGGTTTTTGAACGCTGCCATTACAGAAATGTGATTTCGACCTGGTCGTCGGGCACGGGCGGTGCCGGTGTCATTGGCTCGTTGAGCTATGCGACGTTGCGCTCCCTGGATTTCAGTCCGCGGGACACGATGCTGATCATGCTGATCTTTCCCGCCATTGAGGCGTTCGCCTTCTGGCTGCTGTTGCGCCGTCCGCAGGTGCTGCCCGTCACCACCGTCGAGTCCACGGAGGAGCTTATTAGCGATGATAAGCCCCTGGTGGGCTTCAAGGAGAAAATGTCGTACATTCGGCATCTGTTCAAGTACATGCTGCCGCTGTGCCTGGTCTACTTCTTTGAGTACTTCATCAATCAGGGCCTGGTTAGTTAACAACATTAATCGCTCTCGTAGTTGTGCCTAATTGTGTTATCCATACAGTTTGAGCTGGTTTACTTTGAGAACATCTTCCTGGACAAGGCCTCGCAGTATCGCTGGCTGAATGTGGACTATCAAATCGGCGTTTTTATATCGCGCTCATCGGTCAACATCTTCCAATTGAACAAAATCTGGCTAATGTCCGTGTTCCAGTTTGTTAACGTTATCTACTTCCTAACCGAGGTCATTTGGTTCTACACGCCCACCATTTGGATTGTGTTCGTCATCGTGCTGTGGGAGGGATTGCTGGGCGGCGGCGCCTACGTGAACACCTTCTATCGGATGTCCAAGGAAATACCGCCGGGCCGCCAACAGTTCGCCATGGCCATGGTCGTTCAATCCGATTCGTACGGCATTGCCCTGGCCGGTTTCCTGGCCATTCCCGTCCACAATGCGATTTGCCGGCTGGCCCCCGCGGTGCGCGGCGTCGTCTGGTAATAGTCCGTAAAGTGGGATCATAAAAAGAGCTCATAATGAGCATTTGATTATGCCTTTAAATTAGCTAATGGGTAGAACGTGTGTGTGTGTGTGTACATTTTGTAGTATTATCAGTATGTGTGTGTGTGTGTGTGTGTGTGCGTGTGAGCCTGTTTGAGGCCCAAGCTTGTTAGTTAACTGTTGTGTTTATTATTTAGTAATTTAGCAAATAATTAAACAGTTAATTTAACATTTAGCCACTTCAAATGAAGTGCAAATTGTATTAATCTAGAGATAAATACCGTGTAAAAAAAACATGCAATAACAGCAGCATTAGCTGAGAGTACGAATTCTGAACAATTAAAAAGACAATAGCCAATACAGACCTTGAAATTATTGCCAGGGCCAAGTTATATATAACTGGGGTTATCAACCAGACGATTGCTCGCTAAATCAAACAAATAAATAAAGTATCTGGTTCGGCTCACGGTTTCAACCCATTGACCTAGGGTTCGCTTTTTGAACCTCGTTTTCAACGTCGATGTACCCGGATTTTGGTTCGAACCTCAGTTCGTGACAACCTTCTGAATTTATAAAAAGAATTGTTTATTTATTTTTGTTTTGTCAATCAAGAGGTAAATCTGCTAGAATATCTTTTCTGGAATACAAATTTTTAGCTAAACTGATATTAAACCAAACCACTTAAAAGTAAAATCTTGTAAGCAAATATTCATATTCTTGTGGTTTTTTACTCAAATGTGGTTCAATAATTTAATGACAATTATATAGTCTGTACATAGAACACAATTTTTTGCTATTCAAATTCAATTAGAATATAGAATGTCATAGGTTTGGTCCATGATTAATGGCATATTTGAGTTTTGAACCGTTTCCAACCCGGTTTACGGCCTTGATTACCACAACATTACCAAAAATGTGAAAATGCAAAACAATATTAATAAAATTCTTTATCACTGAGTAAACGTATATTTTTGTGAATTTTTACTCAAATCAACATAAAAGTAATTTGGTTTTTAATTTAATGCCAACTATAAAGTCTGTACATAGAATACCATTTTTAGCTAGTCAGATTCAGTTCGGATATAGTATGTCATAGTGGCCGGGTCTGTAGATAAGATACACCATGGGCTGAGCTCCCTCGGGAAAATCATGGGCGTGCACCGTATCACCCTGGGCCCGGTCCAAATACTCGACACGTACACCCACCCCGAGGGCGGCGCTCAGTGCAATGATGTGTATGTGATCCGATTCCTTGAACATTGGCTCGACTTCCTGATGGCGGAACTCTTCAATAGTAAGATCACCTTCGATGAAGTGCTGATAAAACTCGGCATCCTCCTGCAGTTTGCCCGAGGTTATCAAGCGTAGATAGACAATCACATAATCGGAATAGCCTTGTTCGTTGAAAATATTATGCAGCTCAGCTTGAACTTTAACAGCGCCTTCGTCATTATCGGGACTAACTCTATTGATAACATCCATAAACTGGAAAAGTCAAAAACCAATTATGCGCTGCTTTCAGCATTAAGCCACCAAAACCATAGAAGGTGGATAATCTAGAACAAAAATGTAAGACGCATTTTCTGGGCTTGCTCGGTTCCTCATTTCGCTCACAATCTCAGAGAGATCCTCTGTGAGGATCGAGCGAGATCGCACATTTTTTTGCTCCCTGACACTCCCCAACTTTCTATTGTTTAATTTTCGCTGCGAGGTTCTGTTCTGCCATGAAAACTGAGATTTTTTAGCAATGTTATTTTTGGTAAAGGTATCTAAAAGCCGGTGTGCTTGTCAACAAGTTTTTCTTATATTTATATTAGTACATGTAGTATATGAATATTTGTGTGCCCCTGGTTTGTTGGCTGACTATTTGATTTCAAATTTTATGGATCTTTAGCTTCACATATGAAAGAGAGTGACATAGAAATGACAGAGAGAGGCAGACACAGAGAATGAGAGAGGAGATAGAAAGAGAGAGGCAGACACAGAGAACAAGAGATAGACGCACACAGAGAGCATGAGAGAGACAGAGAGAGGCCCAAAAACAGAGAGAGACCAAGAGAGAGAGAGCATTCATTCAAATGTTTGAACATTGACATTGCATAATTTATTTTTCGCTTGCGCCCAAGTCTTATGACATACATATATAAGCGAAGCTGAAAATCCATAAAATGTTAAGTCTAGAAATCTAGACAGCAGACAAACCACAGAAATATATGTATGTCATGTATGTCAAGAGTGAGCAAGTTGCAAAATAATCTGCGATCTCGCTCGAGCCTCAATTAGAGTCTTGCTCTGTGAAATTGTGGGCGAAATGAGAACCCAAGTTAGTCCAGAAAATGCGTGTCAAACTTTTATGGTCTACATGTTCCATCAATGAGTTATTTGGTTAGTGATTTAGCTGCGACTTACAGTTCCATGAAAATCTTCCAATGTAAAGCTGGGAAAACCAAGCATTACTAATTTCTCTTTGGAGGCCTCTGCAAGTTGTCGGAACTTCTCGTAGGCAGTTTTATTCGTGATCAAATACTCCAAATATGAGTAGGCAAATGCTCTAAAGAAGCAGTTGCCATCGGGACGTGTTCGCCGTATAAATTTGTACTTTCCAGCTAAATCTTGAATTTTAGCTGTAAAAACGGCATCGCCACTATATTCAGCTTTTAAACACGTCAGCGGCATTTGCTCGCTGACCAAAGGTGTCGAATCACTTATCTTTAATGAATTTCAACATAGTTAATATCAATTTTTTGTTAAAGGACCCCTTTTATACTCACCTCCT
The DNA here is from genome assembly GCA_035043565.1 of Drosophila robusta. NCBI lineage: Eukaryota > Metazoa > Arthropoda > Insecta > Diptera > Drosophilidae > Drosophila > Drosophila robusta. The sequence goes on from JAWNMW010000572.1 coordinate 3,554,830, forward strand.
TTTCTATTTCACGCTGCTGTTGTATGATTAAATCATCACGATTGCCTTCATCACGTTCCACCGACTCCATGAGTTTCTGGAAAGTTTTCAAACAGCAGCACGAAAAATATTTGTTCAAAATTTGATATGAGGTTAGTGTGACGGATGTCAAAACCAAACTCCTCTAATACATCAGTGCGTAGAAAACAAAAAATACCAAAGATTATCATTAATCGAACAGTAGGCAGTAGGCTGTAGAGCTGCTGTTCGATTTCTCATAGTCGTTTCTCCAGTTGTCAATTTCTGACAGAACAAGTCATAACTGCCATGAATTTACTATAAAGAGTTTCCTCAAAAAAATACTGCTGTAAGTTATATATTGTTAGGTTTTAGTAATTTTAGACTACCTATAAATAAGTTTGCTGACGAGAACTACATTGATGGAGTTCTCTTTAGGCCGGAAGCCAATTGGTTGGGCAATAATGATGTGGCCTTTGGCCAGGTTGTTGACCATGGACATAGTTATCAAAATGAAATCATTTCCAAGAAAGTTATCATTGAGAACTGCGGATATTTGTAGGGGATAAGACACTGTATCCATATTACCTGACTTATATGAACATCATATCATGCATGGGAAGTATTATATAAATGCTTTTATTATTATAATTTATTAAAGAATTTACAGGTCTGTATATTATATATGCACATTTATTATACGCTTTTTTCATGGAGTGTTTTAAAAAGATTAAAAGATAAGATATACGGAGATAACTGCGATTCAATGGAGTGCAGATAATTAGTAAAAGAGATATAGCCACATCCGTTTGTATGTTTCTATACAAACCAGTCTTTATTTTAAGGCTACGTAGATGTTTCTAGGCCTTTTATAACAGGAAGTTTATAGTCGGATATCGGAACGCTTTATCAGCTACCTTAGTTCTATCAGCTACCGGGTTCTATCAAACCTAGATTTACTTTAATATGAGCAAAATCTCTATTAACTATATCAAAGCTGCCAAAGAAACAAAAGGTGAAAATAAAGTTCACATAAGAAACATTTGTCCGTTTTTTTATTTAATGTATAAGCATAACTAATATTTAAAAAGATACACTTCACATTTATATAAAATTACATTAAAAATAAATGTGTGAATTAAACTTTTATTTTTAATTTTAAAAAAAATTTGTAGAATATTTGTTAGATCCAATTTGTATTTAAAAAAGTTTAAAAATAACATGCTTTGAGTAGTTAAAAAAACAAAAGGTAATTCATGATTTTTAAATAAAACTTGAAACTGAAATACTTATTTTATAACTCTTAAAAGTTAAAATCATAAGAATGAAAAATAATATTGAAGGAAAAATGCTTAAAAAGGTTTATTGCGTTTTCAGAAGGGTCCACTTAAATTAAAAACATTAGCGTGATCCTTTTTTCAACAGCAAACTTCCTTCCCAGTAACAGTTATTTTATTTAAATAATTAGAACTTCTTCAATAAATTGAATTTATGTTTGCAAACATAGCTATGCGATTGTTTCGAGAAGCATATCGTAAATCTGGCCTATGTTTGCCGGGGTCTTTCGTCTTAAGCACTCCCAAGATAATTCTTGGTTTTTGCACGAACAAACTTTTAATACGATGCCAACTCGCGCCAAAATTGGAATCAATAGATTTTGTTGCCGCTCAAAATTGAGCCCTAAAAGTGCGCAACACATTTTTGATCAAATTTTACAACTTGTTTGATTTGAAACAGCGCTGTCTAACAATTCAAGTCAAATAAGGTTGGCTGTTTAAACAGTTGTTGTTGCTGCTGCCACAAAACGCGCTCCTACGTAACTTAGACAGTCGCCAAGCTTCAATGTGTTGACTGATAATTAATATAATTGCCGAGCGGCGTCTGAGCAGCAGTTGATTTTTTTTTCGATGGGCTTCTCAGTTGTCTTTGAGCCGCCGCATCGAAAGGTTTTCGAGCGGCATTTTAATAAATTGTTGTGTTCCTAAACATTAGAAAAAAAATAAAAAAAAAACAAAAAAAAAACAAAATGCGCGTCGTCATATTATCAGCACTTTTACTATTGCCTAATCTAAGCTGGGTTAAGGCGAACGAGCAAAAAAATGCAACAAGTGCTGGCAACAAATTACCAAATATAATCATTATTATGGCCGATGATATGGTATGTGAAATACTGTACAACCAGTTTTGGGTCAACGACACTAATTAACAGTCATATTCCATACGTATAACAACACAATAAAAAAAATAAATAAAGGGGTTCGACGATATTAGCGTGCGCGGCGGACGTGAATTTCTTACGCCCAACATTGATGCTCTCGCTTATCATGGACGTCTGCTGGATCGGCTCTACGCACCGGCCATGTGTACACCCTCACGCGGCGCCCTGCTGAGCGGCAAATATCCGATACACACAGGTAAGCAGCGGATTGAGTTTCTAAACACGTTCTAGCTTTATCAACTGGACGCAGGCACCCAGCATTTTGTGATTAGCAATGAGGAGCCGTGGTCTCTAACGTTGAACGCGACGCTGATGCCGCAGATCTTTCGGGAGGCGGGCTATTCGACCAATTTGGTGGGCAAATGGCATTTGGGTTTCGCCAGGCCGGAGTACACGCCCACGCAGCGCGGCTTCGATTATCATTACGGCTATTGGGGCGCGTACATTGATTACTATCAACGGCGTGCCCAGATGCCGGAGAAGACCTATATCGTCGGCTATGACTTTCGGCGCAACATGGAGCTGGAGTGCGCTGATCGCGGCGTTTACGTTACCGATTTGCTGACCGACGAGGCGGAGCGTCTCATACGCGAGCAGGCGGGCAACAAGAAGCCGCTATTCCTGATGATCAACCACTTGGCCGTGCACACGGGCAACGACAATGAACCGCTGCAGGCACCGGAGGAGGAGGTCCAAAAGTTTCTCCACATCAAGGATCCAAATCGCAGGAAATACGCCGGTAAGTTGCTTATATCTATAGCAAATATTTCTTTATCCTGTAGTCCTCGGTATATGAGTTATTGCGACGGAACAATTAGGATCCGGGCTCGAATTCCGACCTACACTAAGAAGAAACAGTTATATTTACAGTTTAAAACTAAATTCTATACGATACTTTAAGCTATACGTTAAAAATAATAGAAAACTGTCTGGCAAAAAATGGCCCACCTTAAGATACATATACATATATAGGTTTAATTTATTTGTCACGCCCCCAGTGGGCGGAGCAAAAAAAGATATTGTGCGATCTTTAAAGGAGGTCATCAGAAAGCTGTCTGCCAAATTTTGTGACTAGCTCTAAAATTGTGGGACATATGAATTATCGTAGCTCATCCTCCCCCAAGACATACAGATTTTGTCTGTTTGCCACGCCCCCAGTGGGCGGACTCAAATATCTTTAAAATAGGTCATCAGTTGATTTATCTAGGTTTGAAAGTGAGGGAGGTATATAGATTAAATCGAACTGCCACGCCTCCAGCTGGCGTAGCCAACAAATCTTAGCGCTTTATCTGACGCGAGTAAGCTCGAGTATATATCTCAAGTTTCAAGTCTCCAGTTTCAATAGCGGCCATCAAAATTGAAATTCATACGAACAGACGGCCAATAAAATCTTTTCATCCATTTCACGAGTATAAAAGTGCTAGTAAACATTTATTTACGCTTTATAGCTATGGTTTCCAAACTGGACCAGAGCGTTGGCCGTGTGATTAGCGCCTTGTCGCGCGCAGATCAGCTGGACAACAGCATTGTGATCTTCTACTCGGACAACGGGGCGCCGTCGGTGGGCATGTTTGCCAATACCGGCTCCAATTGGCCGCTCAAGGGACAGAAGAACTCGCCCTGGGAGGGCGGCGTGCGTGTGGCCGGCGCCATTTGGAGTCCCCTGCTGGGTGGGCGTGGCCATCTGTTTACGCAGCCCATCTATGTTGGTGATTTTCTGCCCACGCTGGCGCACGCAGCGGGCATTGAGCTGCCCGAGTCACTGCAACTGGACGGCATTGATTTGTGGCCGCAGCTGTCGGGACCCAAGGACACAGCACATGTGCCGCGTGAGATCTTGCACAGTCTGGACGATGTGTGGCGCGTTGGTTCGCTGCTGCTGGGCCAGTGGAAGTACGTCAATGGCACCACCTTGGCGGGCCAGTACGATCAGCTGCTGACGCATCGCGAGCTGGATGAGCTCGATCCGCGGGCGCAACGCTACGTGGTGGAGGTGCGCAATTCGCCGGCATCGAAAGCGCTGGCACGCTACGATCTGCACCGACTCACCCAGAATCGCATCAATACTCTGTCGAGATCGGCGGCTGTGCGTTGCAGTGACATGCAACGTGGCTGCAATGCCTTGCTGGAGGAATGTCTATACGATCTGAGCGTCGATCCGTGCGAGCGCAACAATCTCGCTTACTCCGAGCGGCATGCGGAGATTCTCTCATCGCTGCGCCAGCGGATGCAGCAGCTCCGCGCTGGAGCTGTGCCGCCCGGAAATCGGCCCAGCGTCAGCTATGCGAATCCCAACCTGCACGAGTGTTCGTGGGATAGCTATGAAGTGAAGAAGGCGGGCCCGGGTAAGCAAGAATTCAAATTTATAATATGTAAATACTAACTGAACGTTTAGCTGGGTTGAAATCAAGAGCGTTTAACGTAACGTTTCTAACTGAAACAGTACACAGAATAAAACATTTATTTGATTTAAATTATTTCAATTCTTGACATCAAGCCAGCAAAAAGTTCAGTTACACGAAAGCTCGCCAAAAGAAACTTTTATTAATTATATTTAAATTCGATTATTGTTCGCAGTGCCGTTAGAGTGCGATTACCATGGAATTCCTTGTGACACCGCTCATTTCGATAACGATAGCCAGCATGCACGAATTGACTATTGAAGATCTGGCAACGTTGCAGTTCTTTCAAACTAGCTTAACATTTTTTGAATTGTATTTAATTTGCTTTTTATTGTACTTTTATTTTTTGGAATTGTATATTTATGGCTTGTAAATGCCGCAGCATATATATAAAGTGCATTGAAATTTGAATGCAAGCACTTTGGCGCCCAATAATAACAGCTGATGGCATTGTCAACCGTTTTTAATAAGGGTGGAAAAGAAAAGGCATCCCCAGCATCAAACAGGCTGGCCAGACAGACACTTCTGATAGTTGCAACATGGAAGAGCGAGCTGTCTTGGCAAATATAGCGTCAATCATTACAAAGGATATGCTCATCGATGAGCCCAGACCCACACACGGCAGCAGCCGCGGTAGCTTCTTCTCCGGCAGTTATCCGTTGCTCGAGGCCAGCGATGATGACGAGGCCGATTTCTTTGCTATGAGGCAGCAAAAGCGTGCCATGGCAGCGGCCGGACCAGTTAAGGGCCAGTTAAAGCGTCCACAAATTATGGAGCCAGCTGCAACAACCAAGACGCCCAACAAACTGGCTAAATTCGAGTGGAAATATGAGGAGCTCAATTTGATGCATCGCTATGTGGACGAACAGTTCGAATCTTTCCTGCATATGCGCAAGCTAACCTTTCTGGTGAGTAATCCTTATGACAGCGGCAAATGGGAATAGCCGCCACAATTAGCTTCGATGTGCTTGCAGAAAATCCAGCAGGCGCTTGAAGAGATTCTGGAGAGGAACGCAGTGCCAGGTGCACCGGCTCCGCAGACCACCCTCTCGCTGGCCCTGTGGAAACTGGCCACGGATGAGCATTTCGAGGAAATCGCGCGCAAGTTTCAGTTTCCCTGGTCGCTCTGCCAGCAGGTGGTGCGCAGCTTCTGGCACATCATCTCGGACAACTACGAGAGCTTCATCAAATGGCCCAACTCTCTGGCGGCACAGCAGAGCACGCTGCGGGGCTTTCACAATGTGCCGCAGCTGAGTTGCTTCCACGAGCTGTTCGGCATCATAGCCCTGAAGCGTCTGGACATCTTCCTGGAATGCGAGCACGCCGATGTGGCCGTTGTGCTGCAATTGATTTGCAATGCGGAACATAAGATCATTGACTGCTACGTGGAGCTGGAACAGGATTATACCTTCGAGGAGTCGCCGATTGGGCAAACACTGGCACTCAATCCACGGACAATGCCCGCGGGCAGCTACCTCATTGGTAGCGCCAGCTTTCCACTCAAATCCTATCTGGTGCGGCCGATCGAGGCGGAATGCTTTCGCAAGGATGCCGTCTTCAATGGCCTGCTGGAGCCGGCATACCATTTGGCCGACAATGTGCTGGACACTTTGGCGCGTCGTTTTCACACTTTATATGCCCTGGAGGCACGTGATTTGAACGAGGTGCGGCTAATCGTGGAGAGTATCTGTGCCATGCACAATCTGTGTGTGGATTGCCAAGATAACTACTTGGAGATGGAGGCGGGTGGACAAAAATTTATCTGGGGCGGAGACGTGCCCGGACGTAGAGGCGGCGAAAAGGATACCAAAGGATTGCGGCGACGGATGGAGCTGCTCGATGCCCTGGTTAACACTGAGGAGGGGGAGTAGTTATATACATACATGTGTAACCAATAAAATAAAAGGAAATATATATCATTATGAAACACCGCATCCACCTAAAAAATAGTTGCTTTAAGACTTGCTATCAGCATCAGCCCATTTTCAAAAAATAAATCTTAACAAAAATACAAAACTATAAATAACGGATGTTGTAGGCAGCGATAGTCAGAGTGCCGGTCACTATTGCTATGCTTAGTAGTTCAGTTTGCAGAGCAAGTTCAGTCGTTCAATTTCTATTGAACGAACAAATCGTTCACTGAGTTCGTTTGTGTTTGGTGCTGCTAAATTTATTGTGCTTAAATTGAAGACCACATAACATAACAGCACGTTATCCTAAAAAAATACTACGAAACAAAAAACAAAAAACAGTTAGTAAATGTTCATCAATGATCAAACAAAATGTAGTAAGTAGGATATAACAGATATAATTCATTCAAACGAACGAAACGATCGATGAACTAAAGTCTAAGAACTTGTTCAGAACGATTCGATACAGCGTTACCGTTCACACAACATCTGGCAACTCTGTAGCAATAACAAAACAAATGCACGTGCATTCATATTTTGTTTAACTGAATAAAATTAATTCGCGGTGAAATAATGGATACACATGACATATTTAAACAACTAACAGCTGGAGTGCGATTCACCAAGAAGCGTCCGGTATGTAGAACCTGTTAAATTTTGATAGCCCATACCAAAACATGTACTTAATAGGCTTCCAAAGCAAACACTCCAATCGTGGCAAAGGAGAAACCGGAAAAGACAGAACCTGTTGCAAAGGCAACCAAAGCATCAGGCGAGGATAGTGCGGCAACTGATGAATTTCGTTTGCTTGCTGATGCTATTGTCGCGCCGCCAAATGCGTCCAAGCGTAAAAAGGCCAAGAAGCAGCTGTCAACGGAGCAGCTGGAGCAACTGCAGCGTGTGGAGCAGATTAATGCCCTGCGCAAGCAGCACAGTATAACGGTCCTGGGCAAGGATGTGCCAGCGCCCATTGGCAGTTTTGACGAGCTGAACACAGAGGAGTACAAACTGCTGCCGCGCCTGCAGGAGAATCTGTTGTCCTACAACTTTGCCCAGCCGACACCCATACAAATGCAGGCGCTGCCCGTCTTACTGAAGAATCGAGCGCTAATGGCGTGTGCCCCCACCGGGTCTGGTAAGACACTGGCATTTCTTACGCCCATCATTAACGGGCTGCGCAGTCACCAGACGAGCGGCTTGCGCGCCCTCGTGCTGGCGCCTACGCGGGAGCTGGCGCAGCAAATCTATCGGGAATGCGCGGAGCTGACCAGGGCGACGGGTCTGCGCACGCACTTCATCAGCAAGGTGAGCGAGGCGCGCCAACAACACGGACCCGACTGCAAGCAGAAGTACGACATACTGATATCGACGCCGAATCGGGTGCGTTTTCTGCTGCAGCAGCAGCCGCCGCTGCTGGACTTTAAGGGCGTCGAGTGGTTTGTGCTGGACGAGGCGGATCGCCTGATGGAGGAGGGCCAGAACAATTTCAAGGAGCAGCTGGACGACATCTATGCGGCCTGTACGCATCCGCAGAAGCGTGTGGCCTTCTTCAGTGCCACGTACACGGTGCCCGTGGCCAAGTGGGCGCTGCGGCATCTCAAGAATCTGGTGCGTGTGACAATTGGTGTACAGAACAGCGCCACGGACACGGTAAAACAGGAGCTGCTCTTGTGGGCTCCGAGAGCGGTAAACTGCTGGCGGTGCGTGAAATGGTGCGCCAGGGCCTGCAGCCGCCCGTGCTGGTCTTTGTGCAGAGCAAAGAGCGTGCCAAGCAGCTGTTCGATGAGCTGCTCTACGATGGCATCAACGTGGATGTCATACACGCGGAGCGATCGCAGCATCAGCGCGACAATTGTGTGCGCGCCTTTCGTGAGGGCCACATTTGGGTGCTCATCTGCACGGAGCTGATGGGACGCGGCATTGACTTCAAGGGTGTCAATCTGGTCATCAACTATGACTTTCCGCCCAGCACCATTTCGTATATTCATCGCATCGGTCGCACAGGTCGCGCCGGGCGTCCGGGACGCGCCATTACTTTCTTCACGCAGGACGACACGGCCAATTTGCGCAGGTGAGTGCTGGCATTCAAAATTTCCACTTGATTCGCTGCCAACTAAATCTATTCTATCGACAGTGTTGCACAGATCGTGAAGAACTCGGGTGGCGAGGTGCCCGAGTATATGCTGCAAATGAAAAAGGTGCGCAAATCGGAGGCCAAAATGCGCGCCAAAAAGCCGCTGGAACGCGAAGATATATCCACCAAAATACGTAGCGAAAAAACGCCCAAAAACTTTGTCCAACTGCAGAAAATTGATAAAACCGCAAAGGTTCTCAAGCAACGAAAACAAACGAATGAAAATTCAGATTCAGTTGCGTCGCGAAAAGTTAAAAAACTGGCGAAAATCAAAGACCAAATAGAAAGCAAAGTGACAACAAAGGGCAAAGCGAAAAAGCCGCAAAAGGCCGGCAAATAGAAGATTAAGAATTATTATTATTTTAGCAATGAAATGTTAAATACGAATAGGTCTATTATAATGTGTTGGTACATCCAACAAGAAAATATATTCTTGATTATATGAAATAAAGTATGTTTATAAATAGGTTTATTAAATTATACATTACTTTGGCAGATTTTTCCAATATTAAAAGTTGAGAGAATTTAGAAAACTTCGGTTGTAAAGTTGCTTCTCATTTGTAAACAGTTTTAATTTCTTTAAATTATAAGTCCTTTTTTTCTTTATCATGAATAATGCTAAAACTATAACTATAAAATTCATTTAACGTAAAATAGGCAATAATATTTCAAAACCCAACTTTTTAACAATACTTATATACTTTAATAATGATTCGAAAAATAGGCACCGAAAGCTTGGAAAAAAATACAATAAAATTTCTAGAAAAAAATGTTTATGCGTTCACAACAAATTCTAATTCTAATACTTATGCCGAACATCGTGCTACAATAGTTTAAAAAAATCGGTTGTAAAGTTGATTCTTATTTGTACATAGTTTTAATTTCTTAAAGTCTAAGCAAATTCTGATTCTAATTCGTCAAGGAGCACTTATTTGGAGCTAAAGTTAAATACAATGTCGTGTTCTTCAGAAGTAATACTATTTTATCATTTGAAATACAACACTTAACGTAAGAAAATAACATTACAAAATTCATTTTCTGGGAGCATATTTCAATGTCAAAAACGACTCAAGAAATATTCCCAAATAATTCCTTGCATACTATAAACTTAAGCTCTAATGCTAGGCAGCCAATAGCTAATATTTAATTTAATACTATTTGGCTAAAAAGGCGCAATTGGAATAGTAACAATGAAAAGTTTTACCTCTTGGCTTTGGCATTCTTCTTGAGCGGATTCCGGCCACGCTTGGCGGGCCCGACATTACCATCGTTGGCATGGGTCCGTTTGTGGGATCTCAGTTGATCGCTGCGGGCAAACACTGCGCTACATTGCTCGCACTTAAATGGTTGTTCCCCCGTGTGGACGCGGATGTGCCTCTGGAGATCTCGGCGGCGATTGAAGGCCTTCACGCAGTGGCTGCACTTATGTGGACGGTCGCCGGTGTGAGCGCGTAGATGCAGCTTTAGATCATAGTTTCTGACAAAACTTTTCGTACAGTGGGTACATTTGTATGGACCCTCGGCGGAGTGGGTGTGAATGTGCGCCTGTAAATTCGATTTTTGGCTAAAAGCCTTCGGGCAATGCGGACACTTGTGTGGCCGCTGGCCGGAATGCACATGAATATGATCCCGGGCATGGTGACTTTGGGTAAACACCTTCGGGCAGTGCGGGCACTTGTACGGACGCTCGCCCGTGTGTGTGCGCTTGTGTGCCTGCAGAGTCTTGTGCCGGCTGAACACCTTGGAACATTCCAGGCACTTGTATTGTCGCTGCGCTGCTTTCAGTTCTTTGTCCTTGTGGATCTGGGATTCATCTTTGTCAGAATCGTGTTTTTTTGCCAACTTCTCGCTCCTGTCGCTGGAGCAGCTATCCACGTAGCTCTTAAGTTTCGATTGGCGACTGGGATAACGCTTCGCGGCAGTTTCCTTGCTGGCCAAGTCCGCATTTGTGGGAGATTTGTTTCGCTGCAAGCTCTCTCCGCAGCCCTGCTTGTGACGCACCACGCTGTGCTCCTCATCCTCCGCATGGCTTTCATCATCGTGCTCCACCTTGACGCAATCCACGTCTAAAACTCTCTTTGGCAGCTCCCATTCCTCAGCCTCGAGCATGTCACAAAAGGCATCGACATCCACTTCGACTGCCCGGTCCTCCAATTTCAGAGTAAGCAGCTTGTAGCTGTGCTCACATCGGCGCTTAAACCTAAACGCTGTCCGAGCATCTGAGCTGCATGCTGGGCATATTTTCTTGGGCAGCTTATCGTCGCTTTTTACCTTGCACTCGACGCATTCGTTCAACATGTCTGCCAAGCTGGGTTCGTCATCAGACTGCTTCGGGTCGGTGAATATGTCCACAAGAGCGTCGGAGGCGCTCAAACATATGCGGCATATTTGTTCCATATCTCACGCAAACAAAAAATAAAAAGCTTCCCACCATTAAGCCATTTACAACTTGCATGCAAGCAACAGATGTTTGATATCGATAGTCCGGGGTAACCAAGTGGAAAAATATCAAAGCGATAAGAGCTTAATTATCGATGAGTTTAGTGTGTGGCGGCAACATTCAATTTAAAACACACACTTTTTTAGACTTTTAACTTTTAAATATTTAATTGTAATGCATTATTTACTTTTGTTGACTCTTGCTGGGTCGAGTATTCATGTGCTAGCTCTTTTCTGCTTAATAAAATACAAGTTTTTTTATGCGGTACTGATATATTTACTATTATATCCGTATTATCTTAAATGTCGAACTTTTTCATGTTTGTTTTTATGGTGCAATTATTTAGTTTTTTTTTTGTTAAACTTGCATTTATGTGAGTGTCAATACCTTATAAGTAATATATATTTTTTTAATTTTTGTTAAATGCTATTCTTAAGTTTTATTTGGAAGCAAACTTCTACCTTGTTTGCCAAGTTAACAACGTTTTAAATAATATGTTTTACAATAATAAAGTCCGCAATGAAAAATTATTGTTTAATAAAAATAAAGAATAAATAAGTATGAATGAATATTATGTATATAAATGTGTGTATGAGTTTTAAAAGGCATCAACAAAACAAAGAATATACAATAAATTAAAATGCACAAAGACCTACTTTAAAAATTATAGTTGCGCTTGTGATTTGTTATTTCGAGTTGGTTCCTTAGCAACATATTGTGGCCAATAATTTGCGCACCTGTCACAACTTTTAACAGATTGCATTAATTTTCGATAGGTATTTAAACTTATCAGTTAAATGTATATATACTTGTTAATTTAACTATTGAAATTGTTTATGTACTAGGTTAGATCTAAATTTCATTGCATGTTGAATATTTTTGTTTCGAGCTTGACAGAAAGCTGTTATTGGGGCTTACTTAGAACTTTTATTTGTATTGTTCGATTTTCATAAGTTGTCATCTTTATGCAAACATCATTTGTCTAAACAATTACAAATTCGTACATTGATTTAAAGGCCGTACAGGCGCAAAAATATTTAGTTACGCGATAAGTTCTTAATTCATTTAAGCATTTTACAATAAGCACTTTTTGTTTTTTTTTAGTTCAATTAAATGTATATTTGATTTTTAATGCTTTGAGTTTTTTTTCGAGAATTTCACAAAGATTTAAGTTTACTTTTTGGGGAAAAGGCATGTTAGAAATTTCCATGAAATTTTAACCAACAGTGTTGTTTTTTGTTTTTACAAATAACATTTAGGATTCGTTAGTTGCCAATGAAATATTATCGGTTCATATTTATCATACGTATATTTATATATATATGTGTGTATATATAATCTACCACTATGCAGATTTGTTAAAAACGCGCGACACAACAAACATGGTCTTTCAACGCGCTACCAAATGAGAAACAATTAACAATTAATTATACAATTACGTTTACAATGATCATTAACTTTTGATCGCTGGAAAAATTTGGCTTCGATTTGTTGCAGTTATCTGTCGGTCTGTTTGTTGTTGTTGTTGTTGATGTAGTTGTTCTTTTCAGTAGAAATGCGGCGGCGGCAACGTTTGCGATGGCATCGATGACGACGTCGGCTTCGGCTCCCATCAGACGACAGAATCCTTGCGTATCCTGCGATTGTTCGAGTGTATGTGTGTGTCAGCATACATGTGTATTTGTGTGTGTGTGTGTGTTCAAATGTACAAGATGAATATAAAGAAAATGTCATTATGTAGTTATGAGGAATTCGGTTTAAAGATTATGCTGTCTATATGTTCTAACCACATATAATTCTCAGTCTGGGGTGCACGCATAACGCCAACGCCGCCACCCAGACGGCGATAGTTCATGCAACCGCACAGGCGCCATTGATTCGTCTCTGGATCGTACACCTCAATGGTCTTTAAATAGGCGGAGCCATCAAAGCCGCCCACAGCATACAGCTGCCCATTGACCACAGCCAGGCCGACCTGCAACAGATGTCACAATTAATGTATATTGGCAACGGTAGTGGATTGAATGGATGGGGAATTGAAGCTAGCACTTACGCCACTACGTCGCGAGGTCATGGCCACAATGGGGCTCCAGGTGTTGGTGAGTGGATTGTAGCGCTCCGCTGAGGACAGTTCCATGCAATCATCCCGACCGCCAACGGCATAAATATAATTATTAAATACGGCGCAGCCAAGATGCTTGCGTCGCGTAGACATTGGATTAACGGCCACCCATTTGTTTTGCCTGTGAATGGGGATAAATGCAGATAAAGCAGGAAATTAGCCAAGTGTAGTTTAAACACAACTCACCTGGGATCATAGCGTTCTACAGTGTTAAGCGGGCACTGGCCATCCGAACCGCCGATGGCATAAAGATGACCGCTCAGGACGGCAACGGCAACACCCAGACGGCGTGTGGTCATTGGCGCTACCTTGGACCATTTGTTCTCCTTGGGATCATAGCGTTCAACATGATTCAAACACTGCACACCATCCTGACCGCCCACCGCATATAGAAAGCCATCCAGAACGGCGACGCCGACGCTTGTGCGGCATGATGTGGTTGGCGCAACATCGCAGGACCATTGATTCGTCTGCGGATCATAGCGTTCTATGCTATTCAAATAGCTCTGGCCATCATGGCCACCAACAGCATAGAGCAGATCATTGAGTACGGCAACGCCGACGCCGCAACGTCGCTTGCTCATGGGTGCGACCATTTTCCAATCATTTGTCTGTGGATCGAAGCGCTCAACGGAGGCAATGGCATCGCCGGAACACCAGCCGCCGACGGCGAACAGCACCTCGCCGCGGCGTGTCGGCTTACGTGGACGGGTGCGCGGGCCCTGCATCAACGGACGCTCCTGCGGCAGCAGCAGATAATTTTTGGCTTCATCGACCAGATCGCGGCAGGCCTCGTCCGAGCGAACCAGCAGATCGGAGCCCACAGTGCCCACCAGGAATTTGGGCGAGAGCAGCGGCAAGCGCACGTGCTGCAGCACCTGTTTAACAAATTTGGAATAGTCAGAAAAACCGTAGTTTGGGGTAACGCAGTGTAGGGCGCTCACCTGTGCCAAATGCTGTCGCCGATCGGCGACATTGTATTTGAGCCAGGACATGACTGCATTGAAGACCTGCTCCTCGCTGCGCACGTTAAGCTCGTCGCTGCAAATGATGTCCACCAGCTGGCCGACGGGCAACAGGAGAAACTCTTCGCTCTCCATGACCTCCTGGAAGTTGTGTTGTGTGAATTTGTCGGCGATGCGCAGCAGCTCGCGGCAGGAGGGTGTGTCGGCGAAGGCGCGTATGCCCAGGCAGTTGGTCGGATCGAGCTGGCGCTTGAGGAACTCGCAACAAATATCCTGAATCTCGACCAGCTGCAGCAGGCAGGCGGCTGGCAGCAGTGTCTGCACATTGGACTCCTCCACAATGATGTGGGCGGTGTAGCAGAAATCGATCAGCAGCTCCATTGCATTCTCATCGATGTCGCGTATGGTGACCTCCGTTTGGCGCGACTCCTCCAGCTCGCCGGTGAACATGGCACAGAAATAGGAGCTGCAAGCGCTCAAAATGACGCGATGGGCAAAGATCTTGCGTCCACCCACGTTAAGCACCACGTCGCATAGCTCCCGATGGCGGCGCAGCATGTTCAGCTCGGTGAGCGTCACCTTGGGATGCTTCTCGGATGTGTGGGTGAGACGGGCCGGCGATGGTGGGCGCTCAGCACCGCCGCTGCCAGCGCTGACACCAAGGCCAGTGCCCGTTGTGCCGGACCCACCTGTGGCCGCGGCTGCAGCGCCGCTGCCAAGGCCGGTGGAGCCCGGTAGCAAAGGATCGCCCATTCTGTTCGCCGCTAAGCGCAGCGGGCGGAGCCCAACCCACACGGCGTCTATCTACAATTGAGGAAAGACAAAAAAATAGTAGAAAAGTAAGTGGAGGAGAGTGCCTACACACACACACACAAACCCCACACACAGTCACAAGTAAAATATCAGTTAGAGATGTGTGCGTGAAAAAACACGTACATATACAAATCTGAATTTATACAATATTGATATATACGCTAAATACATATCATTTGCTACTATACGAGAATCAATTCTGCGATCTTAACCTACATTTAGGAAACGTTGGGTATTTGATCTAGCTTTACGTATATTTCGTTAGCGTGCACAAGCGTTTTCACGCGCTCGTCTCTAAATACAATCGTTTGTAGTCTCAATACCTTTGCGTCTCTGTTATCCACGGATCCAAAGCACGTCCACGGAAACCAGGTGCAGGCGGAAATGTTCGAAAATGCAATTTTGGTGCCTGATTAAAGAGACATTTGTGCCCAAGATTCGTATGTTGCGCGCTTTCGTGTTGCAATTCACCAGATTTTCGCACTAACACAGATTTGTGTACGCTTTGGGAAAAATCGAACAGTCAAAGAAAAAACAAAAAAAGACACTGATTTTGTGATGTTTTGTTAGAATTTGCGCGTCAGTTTACAAATGTCTGCCAGTGCTGGGCGTTGCATAAGCACAACTATCATTATTTAATAATGCATTTGCACAGATTTTTGCACAACAAATACGAATTTTCACAATATTTTCATCAGAACCTTCTCGTTGAGATAGATAGAGGCAGGCCTTAGTAGAGCTGTATAGTATCGTTTATTTCATCGATACAATTTATGACAATTAGTGTAACCCTTATCGATAAGAATATATTGCAATATTGTATAACTAGCGATTTTAAATTTTCTTCTAATTAATTAAATTAATTTAAGTTAATAAATGTAAAATAATTATTTATACTTTAGAATCAGTTTGAATAATATATGTAACATGTTAAACGTGCCCATTTCACACATGCTCTATTATCGAGAACTATCGCTTGGCCTTAAGCTCTATGGCGAACAGTGTGACCGCATTAAGATATACATATACAAGTTACCGATAGCAACGCGTTGTGTGCCCATCATTTGGTATTTTCTTGATGCTTAAAGGTGGTCTTATGTGTGCGACTCTCATATGTGTATGTGCGACGAGGAAGCATTTTTTCCAAAAATTATAAAAGCTATTAAATAGTGCAAAATAATTGATACACTTAAGTGCAACGTATACATAAATTAATATAAATTACGCATGCATATAATTATCAGCGAATAAGGCACTTTCAATAAGCAAATAAGTGACGCAAAAACCACACACACACACAAGGGCAGCCTCATTTTTTTTTTTTAGAAAGTACGTGAAGAAAAACAAGTTTGGTTGTGTGCGTACGTATGTCGAGTGGAGAGTAGTGGAGACTTGTTTCTGTTTAGCGACACAATTGTGGATGGCTTACACCACAAACAAAAACAACACGAAAAAAACAAAAGCAGATAATGTTGATTGTAACACAACAACAGCGACAGCAGCAAGAAATGCAAAATACAACAGAAACCATCAAGTACAACAATTGCATTGGAAATTGAAATTTGTGCGACAAAAGCAGCAACAACAACAACAGCAGCAGCTAGCAACGATTTTCGACAACTGGCAGCCATATTCACAACTACAACAACCACAACAGCAGAATCGAAAGAAACGCGATCCACGATATTGTAGAGATACGTGACAAAAATCGAGAAGGGGAAGACGAAGACTGAACATGAAATTAGCGTGAATAACAATACAAAACAAAATCAAACAATACAAACTGTTCAAAAACGAAATTATAAACAAAGTGTATTATTTAAAAACTAACCGCAACTATTCAAACACAATATATACGAAATATTATGGAAATTGCCCCAATATTTAATACTGCCGTCGTCGCAACAGCCGCCGCTGCCAACGTAACTACGTCGACTTCAACGTCTCAGCACGAGCAGCGACAACGGCGCTCTGCAGCAGCAGCAGTTTTGGCAACAACAACAGGCAATACATTTAACGCCGAAAACAGCGCCAATCAGAATGATAACGGTAATTTAACACAACCAATAGAAAAACAAGTCTAAAGATATTAACAATATCAGTAATTTCATAAAACTAAAAAAATGATTTTATATTTATTTAGTAATGAAAAATTGAACGCCTTGACATTAGAATATTAATTAAATTTAAACAATAATTAGAATCCTTTGCATAACCTGTGACTCGCTTAATCGTTTATTTAAACTATCTCGCTCTTTGTTTTATTTTTTAGTTTTTTTTATCTCGTCGCCTCAGTAGTTTTCCACGCGCGCAGTTGCAGTGCAGTTGCTGCGCAGTCGCTTGCAACACTTGAAGGCAGGTCGCTGAACTGAGAGAGAGACAGAAAGAGATGAGAGAGAGAGTTTTAGAGGCCAACAATATACGATTAGCAACAAATAGTGTGTTTGTAATTATTGTGTTGTCATTTGTTGTTGCGCAATTTGTAGATCATTGGCCCAGCTGTGCTCATTATAGAAAAAAAACAGGCACACACACAGTAGCCACGATGAATCAGCATTAATTTCAAGGTGCTCTCTGTTTGAAATTGTTTAAAACTAAAATTGCAGACGCGATGGCAGCAAGAAACGACTGAAGGTCAACTACAGCATATGGGTTATTTAATTAGCTTGCGAGCACGCTTTGAACATCTCGGCATCTTATATCAATCATTGCTAAGTTCATGGCTATCAAAGGGATGCATTTATCTTCTGATTTAATAGAGTTACATTTGGTTTGTTCAGTTATTTTTATTTTTTATGTTAGATACAGTTATGTATATTCTGATCAGCAGCAACAGTTTAGTCGAGCTAGGCGTTCTGTTTTTATAAACGATCGATCATACAAACGTTCTCGTATATTATATAGGCAGTGATATTTAAAATAATGACAACAAATACAAACACAAACAAATATTGTCGGAGGTTTTTTAACATTCGCATAATTTGAAAGAGCTATAATTTTTTTGTATAGTGTACACCGATTAGGAATATTTCACTTTTCAGATAAAAAAATTCCTATTTTTTATATTACAACATTAAGTATCTTACTGCAATGAAATTTGTTTAAATTGTTTGGATCAGTTAAAGGAGATGTGATAAACAACCAGAATCAAATTATAAGCAGCTCAAATATAATTGTTTATTGAGACTTTGTGATTGAAATTGAATGCATTTTATTGCGCTCTCTCGAATCTCATTGAAATGGAGCTCTATAATTCAATTTCAGAGCTCCTATTATAAAATCAATGTTTGTGGATGAGTTTGTTTATCGGTTTTATTTTGCACCAACTGAACTACGGACTATGCTGTGACTTTGTTGTATCTGTACTAGAATAAATAAATAAACCTGACCAATCTGTTTATCTTAAATTTCTGATTCTAATATTTCTCGTGTTTATTAATGTAACTTGCAACCAGCATGATAAATTTACTAAGAACATGAGAAATGTCAGTATTTAAATATACTAGCACAATTTTGCAATAAACAATAGATTTAAAAATAGAAAAAGTAAGAAGCACAGTGAAGCGCTTTATTGATTTTTTATTTAAATTTAGTTAGATTTGAAACGATAAAAATTAGGTAATTAATAAATTCCACTTGTTATACTTATATATACATATATTATTTTATTTGTCTATCTTTTGTATTTGTTTAAAGTCAATAACTTGGCGTTAATCGCATCGCTGACGCTGCAAAAGGTGCTCAACATCAATAATATTAACAACAACAACAAAAGCATTAAAAACAACAACAACAATGGCGCGGGCAGCGATAGTGTGTCGTCTTATCAGCAAGTGTCAGCAGTTGCAAAAACAACGGCAACAATCAAGAAACAACAACAGCAACAACGACGACGCCACTCTGATAACGAAGCTGAGAACGATGTAGTTACTCAATTGCTAAAAACGGGCGCGGTATTTACAACAACAGCAGTAACAACAGCAGTAGCAGCAGCAGCAGCAGCAGCAGCAACAACAACTGTTGCCGTCGGCCCCTCAACGGGCAGCAGTGCGCCCATTGCGATTGAAAAGAAGACGCAGCAAATACAACAGCAACAGCAACATGCCAACAGTGCACAAAAGCAACGCCTCAATTCATCCATATCATCGACTAACTCAAGCACATCAACAAACTCCTCAACGGCCAATAGCTATGGCAGCTCCTGTTTCTCCACGGAGGATGCCATGGGCAAAGCAGCAGCAGCAGCAACAACAACAACAGCCAAGTCGTCCAGCATTAAGTTGCCAGAGAAATCGAAAATTCCGTCCGATATACTCGACGATCTGGCCAGTCGCTTCATCATCAATGTGCCGGACATGGAGCTAAACAATTTAATACGCATTTGCTTTCAAGTGGAGCTGGCCCATTGGTTCTATTTGGACTTTTTCTGTGCGCCCGCGGATTCCGAGCAAACGACGCCACAGCAACAACAACAAAGGAAGCTGCCCATCGTGGGCATCAAACAATTTGCCATGCAACTATTTCAGGTGAGTCCAAGAAATATTCCAATCTATATTTAAACCAAATAAATAATACGATATTTTCTATATATGTTTATGCAGCACATTCCCTTTCTGAACAAGCATTTTGGCACCGTTGATCAGATATTGGAGGAATGGAAGACATATAAACTGTCAGTGCCAACATATGGCGCCATACTTGTATCGGAAGATCTCGAGCACTGTCTGCTGGTGCAATCGTATTTTGCTCGAAACTCTTGGGGCTTTCCCAAGGGCAAAATTAATGAGAACGAGGATCTCGCACACTGTGCCACCAGGAGGTAGGTTAATCGGTCGACATTGACCTTAAGTGGCGCCTAATCGCTAGTATAGATCTTAGAGAGCATATTAAGTATATAAATGAAATGTGCTCAATGCATCAAAGACATTTTCGATCATATAAAGCATATATATATTATGTATATTTTATTATATATTATGTATATATTATTATATATATTATGTCTGTATATATTATTGATCAGTAGCAACAAACAAATCGTTATAGTACAAACAGCCGAAATTAGAGGAGATAATCAGTAAAGCCAAATTTGCCAAAATTGGCGACTCCAGCTCTAAATATGTATATATTATAGATCTTGGAAAGCATATTAAGTATATAAATGAAATGTGCTCAATGCATCAAAGACATTTTCGATCATATAAAGCATATATATATTATGTATATTTTATTATATATTATGTATATATTATTATATATATTATGTCTGTATATATTATTGATCAGTAGCAACAAACAAATCGTTATAGTACAAACAGCCGAAACTAGAGGAGATGATCAGAAAATTTGGCGACTGCAGCTCTAAAATCGTTGAAGATATTTTTAAATTTTCTTGGGCTACCCGTATCCGTCATACCCAAGATATGAAGATTTTTATTGATTTGCCAAAAAATGTTCTGTGGGATCTTTAAAGGAGGTCATTCGTAATCTGTCTGAAAAATGTTTATATCTAGCTTTAAAACTGAGGAAGATATATCGATTTGATCGTATTGTCACGCGCCCAGTGCTCGTAGTTAAAAAATCTTGACACTATCCGACGCGGGTATCTGATACGAGTATATATTCAACATTTCAAGTCTAGCTTCAATGGCGGTCATACGGACAGACGGACGGGCAGCAATAAGGAAATTGCACAAACCCAATATACTCTTTCCTCATTAAAATCAGATGGTCGGTTAAAGAAGCGGAGCTACAGCTACTAGCTTTTATATTCTCCATCTCTATTTCTCCCACTCTCTCTTTTTCTTTTCCTCTTTCTCTCTTTTTCTTGTGTTTTGTAACATGAAAAGAAGAGACTCTTTTTTAAACTATGTAGTGTAGGTGTTGTTGGTGAACCCCACAGCTGTTTCGCTGGCCGATCTATAGAGTCTCGTCCGACAAGCTTCTCCAACGCAACCCAACCTGTACGAGCTCATCTTTGTTTTCCCAGGCTCAGGGCATGGTTCCCCTTAGGCGTGTGCACCTGGCACCCATTGGGAGTTTGGAGTAAACGTTAAATGTGTAGTATCTGCCACTTAGTCAGGATGGGAAAAATCTCTTCCTGCAAGGCCTGTCAAATTGCAAAGTTTTGATATGAATATTTTGGATTTGAGTGGAATAATACGATTTCATTATATATTTATTCCAAATCCAAAGCCTACCAATCTAATGCCTAAAATGTCATATAAAGCAAATATTGCTGTTATAGATAATGTAAATAAACTATAATTTGTTTCAACAATATCGTAATTTTTTTTTCTAGGTTTATGAGGAGACAGGCTTTGACATAACGGACATCATAGATGCTGATGATTATATTGAGGCTTTCATTAATTATCAATATACACGATTGTATATAGTGCGTAATATACCGTTGGACACACAATTTGCGCCGCGCACACGCAATGAGATTAAGTGTTGTGACTGGTTTCGCATTGATGCATTGCCGGTCAATAAGAACGATGCCATATCGAAAGCCAAATTGGGCAAAAATTCCAATTCCTTCTTTATGATCATACCGTTTGTGAAGCGCCTCAAGAAGTGGGTGAACGATCGACGCTCGGGCATTGATCCGTCAATGCGACGACGCAAGTGCTCCGGTCAGCAGAGTCCCAAGGCGATCATAAATGGCATACCATCCGCATCGCCCACAATGCAGTTGAACAACAACAACAACAACGGCAGCTGCAAGAAGGATCAGCAACGTGGCTCGTCGCGACGTCAGCGCCACAAATCGATGGGCGATCTGGATGGTGTTAAGCTAAATAATCTAAATGGCAAGGCGGCTGGTGGTGGTGGTGCACACTGTGGTGGCGGTAACGGTGGCGGTCTTACTGCCAGCAATATATGCAATAGTAATATCAAGCGTAATAGCAACAACAATAACAACAACAGCAACAAGCAACTGAATGTGGCTGCAGGCAGCAATACACCAGCAACAACAACAGCAACACTAACAACGCCAGTGACAACAACACCAACAACATCATCATCATCATCATCAGCAGCAGCAGCAGCAGCAACAACAACAACAACAGCTGGTGCAACAGCAACAAGCAAGCGCCAACTGTTTCATAGCCAAAGTCAAAATGATGCCCAACAGCCGGCAAGCAATGAGAAGGTAAGCAATGCCAAGACTGCAGCACATGCGCCCAAAGCTAAACCGAAGCAATTGCAGATTGTCAGCTCCTTTGATTTGATACGCAAGGAAAAGCAGCAGCAGCTGAAGGCGGCCAAGGCTCAAAAGCAACAGCAGCAACGTTCGCGCGCCAAATCGCAAAGTGACAAGCAAAGCCATCAACAGCAGCTGGTAGTCAAAAGCATTTTGAACAAAAATAATACACAACAGCAACAGCAGCAGCAACAGCAGCAGCAGCAACAACAGCAGCAGCAACAACAACAGCAGCAGCAACAACAACAACAGATGAAGCAGCAGCAGCAACAACAGCTGCAGCAACAACAACAACAGAAGCAGCAACAACAACTGCTGCAGCAGCAGCAGCACCAACAACAACAACAGCTGCAGCAGCAGCAGAAAACAACGCCCACAACTGGCATGGATTTAATTGCCATGCTGACAGCAGCAGCCGCAGCGCAAAAGACATCACAACCGGGGCAGCAGCAACAGCAACAACGTCCACGTCCTGCTTCGGTTTCGCTCAATTCGCCAATAGCAACAATTGTTGGGGCAAACAACGGCAGCAGCAGCAGCACAACGCCAGATGCGCAAACATTACACAAGCTGCAGCGCATGGCGTCCGGCACCAATTTACGTATTTTAAAACGCGCGCAATCGCAGCAGGTGCAGCAGTCGCTGAATCAACAACAACAGCTTCAGCAGCAACAACAACAACAACTGCAGCAGCAGCAGCCGCAGCAACAACAACAGCAGCAGCAACAACAAGGGCCCTTAAACTTTACGCCCAGTTTCAATTCGTGGACGAATTTCTCATTCACCAAAAACTTTATAGCAAACGTCTTTTGCTAAATCAATTTCAACGAGCTATTCTTCAGCAATTCTCACATTTTATGCATTTCTAAGTCACAAGGCCAGCTTATAGGCAGCGTTAACAATAACAATATAATACACAGCAAGTTTTAGGTGTTTCCCATGGATCTCTCTCTGAAGAAGCTAAGACTTGTCTAGTCTTTTGGGAAGATACATTTTTTTCAACAGGATCAAGAACATTTCTCAACATTCATTTGTATATAGCAAGCAAGGACTGTATAAAATTTTGTAATTAACGTAAACACATTTTCATACCAAAAATCGAAAGGAAAGAAAAAAACAAAGAGAAAAGTTAAACGCGAGTCTTCCGCTCCAGCAGACGTTATTTTGTAAAAAAAAAAAATCAAATTGTCAGGCAAAATTTTTATATATGTGTAAAAGCAAAGCAAAAACAAAAACATGAAAAGAAAAGATGTGCAATTTGAATGCAGAAAACACTTTTTAAGTACAATACGATACGATACGATTATATACATAATTATGTTATTAGATTGGGTTTTATTTTCTGTAAGCGATAAAGTGAGCGAAGCAAGCATCCTTCTAATTAGAGTTCCAGCCAAGCCGTGTGCGTGTATTTTTTAGAGTAAAGCTAAAAATAACAAAAACAAAAAAAAAGAAGATGAGAATGAGGAAGAGTACAGAGTAAAGAAAACAAACGATGATATGATGAAAAAGAGAGGAAAGCGTAGCTTTAAATGCCCAACGTTCGGCTTTAGGTTTTGTTTTCTTTACTTTTCTTAATTATAGATTCGTTTCATTGCACATAAGCGCAATGAGCATTTTTAAACAACAACAACAATAAGAAACGTGGCAAAGAGGCAAACAACTAAAGTGCAACAATTTTGCATGACTTTCTGGGTCGTTTTAACTGCCCCGCCCCACCACCACCACCTAAGATGTAATGCGATGAGCAAAAAATACAAATAATAACGAGTGTAAATATTTAATTGTGATATAGTATTTCTTAGCACAATTGTGATCTTAACAAACGGCTAGCTACTACGACTACAACAACTACTATTACATACACACACAAACACACACTTACACTTACACATACACATACACATATACACACACACACAAACACACGTATCGAACAAGTGTTTTATAAGAAATTTTAATATAATTCAAATGATGCTACAATCGAAGAACTTGTCCATTGCCCCAACACACAGACACACATGCACACATGTACACACCTAAAACTATGATTAGAGAGGCAGCCGCAAGGGTGTAGAAATCCCACAATTTGTTGGGGCAATATCAGGCAGGCATATCCTAAACAAATGATATAAGATACAAAAATTGTGACAACTCTGATAAATTTAACGAATTTAACAAATTAGTTTAAAAATTTGAAGCTGAAAACTTGTCTTTAATATTGTTAACGCAATGCTGCTCATAAACTGGCCTTTAGAACTGAATGTTCTTCAAACACTTTTCAATTTCAGTTCTATAATTGACTTTTAAAGCTTTTTGAAAAGCCATATTAATTTTTGTAATTTGTACAATCACAATTTTAATTTCTTTCAACTTTTTCAACAATACTATTATTATTTTATTTCTTTCTTTATGATTTTCTCTATAATTTCAACAAATGAACAGCAACCAAACAAAGGTGTTCATCGCGTTAAACAAATGCGCAATGAAATTTGCATTAACAATAATTTAAACTACTTTCTTTTGTTTATCATTTTAAATGTTCTTTCGTTAACATTCTTCAAATTTCATTGTGCATTTGTTTGCGCCAACGAAGAAGAGTATACAAAAACATCAACATTCTTCATAAATCAACAACAAATTGCAATGAATATCAAATACTAAACAATAGCAACCATACCATTTTTAAATTAAATTCAAATATGTTTCAAAAAAAAAAAAAGAAAAGACAAACTCAAAACCAAACTCAAAACCAATTAACAATTCAAAATCAAAAACACATACATATATCAGATTTAAAATTGTATCAAAATTTTATGAATACGCAACAACAACACCAAGTACAATAGAAATAATGTTATTTTATGTTTGTTCTGTCATGTGCAACAATTCAATGCTACGAGTATATCTACCTACATTTACATATAGGTTTATGTTTCGCAACTCCATAGACATAGCAAATAGTTAACTTTAGTAAACCGGGCTGTTGGACGAACAGATAAATCCCTTTTAATGAAAACAAAACAAATATTAAATCCAATCACAAACCGCGACAACATTTAAGTTAATTTTTAAGAAAATCAATCGGGAAAATACTTGGGCGCGCGATTTCCGTTGTTCATACAAAAAAATACTCGTAGTATACAGTCACATAGTCTACAAACATCCTACGAATCATGCTTCAATTGCCACTCTACACTCTTGCCGTAGACTCACTTCCAAAACTTTATTTTTAACGTACCGCCCAAGTATTCAACGAAACAGTAAATAAGTAAACCTTTGCTATGCATTTGATCAGTTTTCAAACTATAATTCGTCCAAAAAGTAAATATCAAAAAATGGCAATTTGTAGACTTTGAACTGAAACCGAACCAAACGAAAAATACAAATTAATATCTCCCATTTCATTCAATTAATATTCACGAACAACAATGAAATTCCTGTAATAGTCCAACTTATTTTTAATGTACAACAATGCAATATTTTTTTCAAAATTCTGGCAATAAAAACTGTATTACATTTTTAATTTGTACTTCCGAGAAACCGAAATAATAATGTGTTTTATTTGTGTGAAAGTCATCTATTCATATTTAAAGATCGGATTCTTTTTATAATGATAACAGCTTATTGCTTATTCCATGAGCATGGGCTGTTAGTGGATTTCATCTGGTCAGCTAATCAGATTCTTTCTGTGACATCACCTCGATGCTTTCCGACGTGCAAAGCAGACCTACAAACAACTTTCACAGATTCAATGCTGATTGATTTTTAAATAAATAAATGAAATAAAAAAATAAATTCAATTCTAACGCCTTGAAGCGTATCATAATGGAGGAGCAGTTCTGTTCAAAATGCTAATTCTGTTAATGTAAAATATCTGTTAATGTAGAAATGCAGTCTGGCAACGCCACACAGCAAAATAAATCGATAGAACCGTGTTATCGGTGTTATTCTGCACTTCTTTCTATTCTGCGTTTTTTCGTCGGTGTATAGTGCACAAAAATTGCTACGTTTGTGCTTTTATTAATATATATATAATATAGTTTAAGTTCAAATAGTTGCTTAACAAAATGGTACGTAAATCTGACGGTGCAAATTGAACGCAAAACTGTTGTCTTTTATTTTAAACGCGGCACGCAACTTTTTGGTGACGTGAATTATGCATGTGTGTAAATGTGCTCCAGTGTGTGTGTTTGTGTGTATGTCTATATATTTTAAAAGCGGCCGCGTCACGAAGTTGCATGACTTAGGATTATTATACATAAAAATATAAAAATGCGTATTTCAATTGTTTTTTTTTATGTGCAGTCGTTTGCGGAGAAGCTAACGGGACTGATGGCGCGCCCAAATCAACAAGATCCAGCTGGCGGCCCGGAAGCGCCCTGGTATCTAAAATATGGCAGTCGTGTGCTGGGCATCGTTGCCGCATTCTGTAAGTCAGCCACCCAACCACCGACTAACAACAACAACGGCAACAAAATATTTGATTGCTATTTACATCGATTTTTATGCTATGCATGTAAATTTCTGTTGTAACAGCGCTCTGTTAAGCATGGTTATCTATTTGTGTCTGTGTATGTGTGTGTGTGTGTAACCCACCCACCCACAATGCTCACAGCACGCACACTCGCTCGCTCGCTCCCCCACCTGACATTGATAAAGGCAAAAAGAACAAAAACAACGGCAATAAGTAGAAAATGTTACAAAGGATACAGAAATGTTTGCCACACACATACATGGAAGGGCAGCACACGTACATACATATACACACATATATATGTATGTATATTTCTCGTGTCGCTTTCTATGTCAAGTTTGTAGCTTTAAGTGCATTTTCCTTTTTCAATTTTCTGTTCAAAGCATTTCGCTCTCCTCATTTAATTGCCATTAATTTTGCATGCTACATTTTATGTTATTTTTATCAGCAGTATATTGATATCCGCTCTTTTTCTCTTCTCTCTGTTCTCTTGTTCTCTTTGTTTTCTGTTGTTTTGCGTAATATATATATATATATATATATATATATATTTATACCCATTGTTCTTCGTTTCCGCAGTTACGGATACGCCATTGAACTTCCTGTCAGATGTTTTCCCTCACAAATTTTACGCCATTTTCAGCACCCCCATGCAAAAATATGTAAAACAAGTTTGTTTCAAGTTCAATGACACGAAGTTTATGCAAACTCTATAAATAGAACAAAAATTCCAACGTGTGTCAAAAACATTTGAAACAATACGAATATTAAGATAGCTTTGCACATTTATTTATAAGATAATTATATTATAAGAAGATATACAACCTCTTAATTGAAAAGAAATCATTTTAAGCCAAAGTTCGGAAAAAAACCAGGTTTACGAACCGAACCTAAAGGCATTGTAAACCAAATCATAGAGAATTCTTTTTGGTTTGCTGCCATGGTTTTGATTGATGAAAATTCACTCGTGCGGGGCTTCCTTAAACCGGTTTTTCCATAAAAAAAAACGCACAAACGGTGCTTTTTAATTAATACCTATAACTTTTTACAAAAATGCCGCTCGACAGAGCACAGCGTCTTAGTAGGTAAATGAGTTCATTCTGCGCCGCAATAACCTCAAAATTGCGATCAGCTTTCAAAATAAACTAGTTTGTTTTTAGATTTGCATGTGGTCAACTATAAGATATGCAAAGAGACCATGATGAGATGAGAGTCTCTATATGGATTAAATAATTGTAATTGCCAGAGTTCCAGAATGATCTTGCGCAGTAATTCAAGGAGATTTAGCGATAATTCGCTTAATTAACACATTCAAACATTTGTTTACCTAGTCTCCGTTGTTTACCTGCGTCTAAGATTGATAAAAACCAGCTGATAAAATATTGAAATGTTAAATGAATCGCGAATCAATTATATGTCTTGAATTATAAGCTTCCTATGTTGCTTTGTTTATTTATATTTCTTACAGTCCTACATGTATATTCATTTACAACGAAAACGCCACATAAGCTGATGCATTCATTTATCTGTTTCTTTATAGATCATCAGTTTATAGAACCCAGTTGTGTTTTCTCAATTCTCCATTCATTTAGCAGTTGCTGAACCAAACAATGTTCCAATTTGAACAAGTGTTTTTTGTTTTTGTTTTATTTGTTACGCTTCTGTGCTCTGTGTGGTGTTTTATTAACTTTTTATTGAATTTATAGAAATGAAAGAAATGAAACCCTGTGGCAAATTGAGCAGTTGGATGAGTCAGATCTTTTTTTCTTTTGATTAGATTACGCTTGAAATGTTTTAGTATATATATACGTATTATTTGTAGCGAAAGCTGAATGATAATGAGGCCAAATGTTGGAGGCGTTGGGGGTTGCAATCATTTAAATTGTGATACTGAGCCGTTTTAAAGCAGCATAAGCAAGATAATACCG
Organism: Drosophila robusta; assembly: GCA_035043565.1. Lineage (NCBI taxonomy): Eukaryota > Metazoa > Arthropoda > Insecta > Diptera > Drosophilidae > Drosophila > Drosophila robusta. Next base: position 3,583,446 of record JAWNMW010000572.1, read on the forward strand.
ACTGTAAACGCCCTTTATTTGGACACTTTACTGTTGCTTTAGCCAGATACGAAACGCCTCACTTGGCATGTTGTATTCAATGTGTACCAGAGCTTATGATAAACTAACTAGATAGCCTCTTATGAACACCCACAGCAAATGTGGCGACAGTCTATTTAAGCAGATAACAATGCGGCCTCAAGCCCTTTTAAGGCAGATAACATGCATGTTAACATAGTAAACATATGTAAATTAATTTACATACAACTGTTAATAACAGCGCGCCATAATTTTAGTAAATATTAATAACTATGTTTTCCAATATGTAGCTTACTAAATCTCTTCAATTCTCTAACCTCCAGTTGCCATACTCTTTGGTCTGTGGAATGTGCTCTCAATCATTGGCCTTAGCGTTTCATGCCTCGTCGCGGGCATTATACAAATGATAGCTGGATTTGTGGTGATGGCGCTGGAGGCGCCTTGTTGCTTTGTGTGCATCGAGCAGGTCGGCTCCGTGGCGGATAAGGTGGACGCCAAGCCCATGTACTTCCGTGCGGGCCTGTACTGCGCGTGAGTAACAAATTTGGAATAGCCAAAATGGAGCATCTTCTAACTAGATATTGTTTATCTTACAGCATGGCCGTGCCGCCCATTTTCATGTGCTTCGGGCTGGCGAGTCTCTTTGGCAGCGGTTTGATTTTTGCCACTGGGGCTGTCTACGGCATGATGGCGTTAGGCAAAAAGTAAGTATTAGATGGAGGGAATGGTCATTGGCCCATCAGAAATCCAGTTAGCTTGCCTAGTTAGCTTTTAGTCGGAAACGGAGCGAAGAACCACAAATCCAAAAGGCACCAAAATGCTAATCAAAATAATGTTCTCTCTATTCCTTGAACTGCTTGCGCTGTGATTTCGCTTACAATACCAACTAATGTTATCGAACTTAACAAAAATAAAAACAAAACCCATATTATCTAACACAATAAAAAAATATATAAATAACGACAAACAACAACAACAACAACACAAAACAACATTAGAGCTTCGCGTGAGGACATGGCCGTTGCGGCCACATCGCCCACACAAATGGCTGGCGGCCAGCCGGGCGGCCAAATGCAAATGGGCGGCGATCAACATATCACACTAATGGAAGATCCCGATGTTTGGCGTCCAACATAAATGCGCTAACCAAATGCATAAACTGCCAAAAATAAAAGCATAACAACAAAACAATTACACGTCAACACCGTCTTACACACACACACACACACCCACACACACATAACAAACAATTAGACAAAGAAATATCAAGATGAAATATTGAGTAACAAATATTTTACGACGCATAGTTTTTAGTGTTCGTTCCAATTAAAAGTAATATAAATAATGATTAAAACATTGTAGGGCCGCGCAGAGATCATTATGTAGCCGGAATATTGAATATCGAATATCGAATACAGAATACAGAATTACAAAACACCCCACCAATTGAAAACGAAAGAAACTTTTCATAATTGTTACTAAACAAAAAACAAAACAAAAATTGTTGACAAAATGTTGCGCAAATGCATTTTCTCTATTTTTGGTCATTTGTCGTCCTTTGCATGTAGTTGCATTTCTCCATTTTTAAGTGTCCTATGTCAAGCGTGGTGTTTTTGAAAACTACAGTTAAATATACATATAAATATATGTAATTAATATGTATATATAAATACATGTACAATTTATTTTTAGCAAGAAATTATACTGATCAAAGCAAAATACGCTAGTAATGAAAAAATAGCGAAAACAGATTAAAAAAAAAACTGCTAACAAGCAACAGCTTCCACACGGCAAAAGTACGCAAATTACCTGCAACATAAGTAAATAAAGTCAAGAATCGTAGAGCAATATAAACAACTCAGAGAACATTAACTTGATATACTTTGCTTGGACATAAAATTAAATTGTTAAAATGTTAATTGAGATAAACAAACGGTTATATTTTTTGCTTAAGAGATATAGTAACAAATATTAAACAACAAATACCAGAATTGTTCATAATTGTATTTTTTTTTTCTAAATATTGCAAATGAATGTTTTTGCTCTACCAATTGTAATTAAACGTGAATTATGCATAAAAAAATTAATTGATAAATTCGGTTATACAAATTCTTCATTTTGTTTGTGATTAATTTGTTAAGTAATAAAACACTTGAATAATTATTAATTATCAATTAAAATTATTGTCAAATTTGAACTGTTACTATATATTCGGCTATAGCCGTTCGCAGACTTTTGTCTGCAAATAACATTCCATTGATTATTGTCAAAATTCAAGTTGTTCAATTTTCAATTAACATTGCTTTCTTTATTGCACGTTAATTTACATTTAATATTTGATTGTTTAAGTAAATGTTTTTAAAACATATATATAAACTCACACAAAAAAATACTCGCAACATATATGAAAATAAAACAAAAATCCTTATGGATCCATATTGGCATCCAATGTGGCTTTCTCTATATAACTACACACTCTCTGATTACTTGTTACAAATCACTTTCTCGCAAGCAGCTGAGCAGAATCCTAGCTTAAATTAGTTAAATAATTAATTATGTATTACGAACGCAACACTAAAAATCATTCAAGTAAAATATTCTGTTAACAACTTAAATGAAATAACATATATATATATACACTATGCTAAAGAATTGTATATGCCAAACTGCCCAAGAACAGTCCAGTTAATGCCAATTGCAGCCTGCAGCAAACCAACTACAATAACTTCAACAACTACAGCAAGAAGTACGCTAATGTTAAGGCAATTCAATTAAATTTTTTTAGCTATCCATTTAAGTAGTTTGAAGGACTGTCATTTATGTAGCCTAGTCAATTTTCTAGTCACTTTCATTTTCGATTTTATATTTATTTCTCTTTGCACAGTGTTGCTTTAAATAAGTACGCACATATTTTTGAGACGTTTATATTTTTCAGTTGCTTTATATATCGTTTCAAGTAATCGTCTACGGTCTCTATAAGTTTACATTTGACGATATTTTCTAATTTCAATCGGGTGACCATTTTGGTCGGATTAGTTGTTAGTTTTTTTTTATTTATGAACTGATATTTGTATACTTGAGTCTTCGACTTTCATATTAATTTGTAGTCGTTATTTCCTTATCTCTATATAATTACAGTACATTCGAGCAGTTTGCATGGGCTTTTCTATATTTATTCTTCTTTTAAATAAAGCATATATATTTTAGTAATAGCTTAGTGTTTTATTAAAGTCAATTAAAAATATTAAAAATAATATTCGAAACTGCATTTAAGTTGATATACCCTGTACCCAAATAAGTTTTGCCTTTCCGATCTATCGTTAAATGCCCATCTATGCGATTTTTATGGCATAAAAAAATACTAACATAATTTGGATAATAACTTTAGGATTATGTATTAAGTAATTATATGTAATTATATGCTGTTGACGCCCTCCTTTTTTTTTTGTCTTACTTGCTCCACTATTTTCCTAGCCTTCTCCCTTACAATTGTTAAGTATTAAGGAAGTTCAGACCTCAGGTACAGGGTATCTTTTAACCAAGCTGTCGACTTAAATACTCCTACTTGATTTACGTCAACTAACATAGTCGTTTGGTCTTATGCAAAGCACAAGTCCTCGGTTAAACACATAATCTTATTAGCTTTCTATTTATTTTGGCTGTTTTCCATTATTATAATTAACAATTACAATTTTGGTAGGCGATATATGCTTTGTAATTATGTATATACATCTTTCTAAATTTTGGCTTTCTTAACTCATCCTAGAGCCTCCGTTGCCGATATGCGCGCCGCGGTGCAGCAAACAGGATACGGTGGCAATGCGGCGTCCACAACCAACGATCGGGCGGGTATTGTCAACAATGCCCAGCCCTTCTCCTTCACCGGCGCCGTGGGCACGGACAGCAATGTGTGATGAAATTGGTAGTGGAACGCTTGGACCGTGGCTGGGGGTGTGCGGTGAGAAAACAAGACTCAAAACGCAACGCAACGCATTAAAGGCAAACTACAATAACAATAATTTAAAAAAAATTAGCAACAGCTGCAGGCAATTATCTAATTAACGTGTGCAATTTACTGTTGGCGACCAACTTCCAACTGGCCCCAAGTATAAAGGATCTCTCTCGGTGTAGAGCTGAAGACAATGTTTATAAAAGTGAGCAGATAAAGAAAACCTCAAGGAACCTCTTTAAATAAACCGTCTACTAAATGATAAAAAATTTTGGTGTTACATGTTTTGGCGTTTTCTGTTTCATATTTCTATTTGTTGCCTGTATATCATTCCAATTCCAATTTTTTTTTGATTTCTAAGTTAACACAAGACAATTATTTAAAATTTAGTAAAAAAAAAAAGTATTGACCATAATTAAATTAAATTATTGAGCGATGGCATAATTGTGTGAAATTTATGTTTAGTCATAGTTTAAATATACATAAAATATATTTAAATGCATAATACAAATAAATATAAATATTAATAATTAAATGTATGTAAACCATATTAAAATTGAATTATGCATACTTTAAATTATGTTAAATAAAATTAATTATACATACATTCAGTTGATTTGGCGTTTTTAAAAAATTTATTGTCATTTAATAGTTGTTTAATATTGAACAAATATTTATAAAATTTTGGTTTTGTGGGTTGAAATACAATTTTATATTTAGCATAACATTTAACGGAAAAAAAAATTATATAAAAATATTTATATGTAATTTGCTTTATGCATCATCCTGCGGATCTTCCTTGTCGGATTCTTCGGCAGCCTCTTCCTCCTCATTTTCACCATCATCTTTTACGGCCTCTTCTGCTGCACCATCTCCCTCTTCCTCCGCTTCAGGCTCATTCTCGGAATCCTCTTCATTATTGGCTTCCTCCTCCTGCTCAGCCTCCTGCTCCGCCTCCTGCTCCTCTTCAGGCTCCTCTTTCTGCTCGTCAGAGCCCGCCCAGCGGAAGCGACGATCGCTGATTTTATCCTCGCTACCCTCGGCAGATACCGCAATGATCACAGCGAAGAGAGCTAGTTAAACAGATAGTGTTTGCTTTGTAAATATTTGTATATTCCTCAAGGATCTCTCAACTTACCGAAGCTCATAATCAAGAACTTGTTGGATAGCATATTGAATGAGTTGAATTGACAAATAATTTCGATGCTGACTAAAGTGTAGCCAGCTCCTTTTATAGTAAATTTTTAGCAAGTGTTTTTGCCAAAATTTTCTATGACTGGCGCTAAAATACTATGTGCTTTGAAACAACTGCGCAAATACAATTGTTTATTCTGAATTTATGTCATAGTTATTAGGTTAATATTTGACTCTCAAAATATGTCATTGAGTTTTTGATTTCTCAAAGACCTCAATATATCATATATAATGTAAACGGGAAACAAAATATTTGTTCATGTCGATATTTCATGTTTATATATATATATATTATGTATTTAATTTATATATCAAATTTTTTTTTGCCTTGAACAGATACGAAAGTTGAAGGCTACACAGGTTTTTGGTTAGTTTTTTTATATCTTCTGTATATTTTAATTGTATAATTATATTAGTATTACATTTAATTTTAATTAACACAAAATAAGTGGTTTTCAGAGGGCTAACGTTAGAGTATATTTTTTTGTATCAGTATAAGTAAAATATAAGTGTATAAGCAAAATCTAACACCCTTTTATGCTTCTAGAAATTTGCTGTTAGTAAAGTGTTTGTTATCCGAGCAAAAAAAAGATTTTTCAAAGCATATCTTTAGGCTGCTGTCATTATTTTAGATTTCAACTCCAGTAACTGGTGTATTGCATACTTTCCAGGAGCACTGAAAAAATTAAATACATTTATTTTGCTTCAATTCGGACTGGTGAAAATTAAAAAACCCAAGTTGTCCAAACTGTAAAGTTGGAAAGGAACATAAAAGACTTGTACAAGCGTGTATTAGATATTTATATTATGATTTATGTACACATTTAAAAATTAGTTAATTTTCTTTTGTTATGTTTCTGTTAGTTAATTAGTCTCTTCACAGGCATCAATCCAATCATTATAGACATCGATTGGTTCCGATAGGGATATGATTGTGGTTTGGTACGATTCCTGACACACACGGCAAATAATGCGACCCACCTTCCGTAATTTGTCCCTGACCAAGCGGATAATCAATTTAAGAATATGTCCTTCAGATAACACTTACAGTATGACATCGCAGGAGCGCTCGTGATTGCAAAAAGGACAATTGAACTGCTTTTCCAGGCTTTGAATATTCTTTCGCTTTGGCGGCGGCTTACGCTTAGACTTGCGACGTCCCATGATATATCCTTGGTAATCTGGCAATAGTCCTGGAAATTTGAAAAAAAAATTGCCACAAGTTTTGTGCGTATAAATTTCAGTAAAAACTTACGACTCTCAAGTGGCTGAGTTGTTGGTTTGTCCACGTTCAGCTGTAGACTGAATATATTGGTAAATGCCCACATATTGTACGGGGCTTAAAATATTTTTTGTTGACAGAAAAGGCAAGGATTGCTTGGTTTCTTTTAAAAATATTTTTCTTGTCAAGTTTGAATTTCTTTACTTTTGATTATATTTTCAAGGCTCCTTACTTTTCCAAGGTAATTTTATATTTATATATTTATATTTTGAGTAACAGGATACCAGATCTTTAAATAAACCAAATACATTAAATTAAAAAAAAATATATATATATATATATTTATTTGTAGTCACCTTGAAAGAGCCTCCATTCAAAATTTGTTTGATATCGAAACCACACGAACACTCAATTGATTGTGCCCACATCTGTTTAGGGCCTTGGCAGATGCCTCTTATCTAAGGCTTTTATTTTGGGTTTGGGTTTTGCTTTTTATATTATTCAATGTAGCATAAAATCCATTGTGAGTGATCCTCAGCCGATCTCGTCAAAGTATCGATTACAGGCTGCGCAATTTGGCCAGCGGGCGGAGATTTGTTTAGATTGCTGTTGATATCGTTGCATGTGGGTCAAGTGCTTGCGTTTGAATCTGGCTGCATTACACAAGGCTCAAGGTTTTCCCACAGTTGTGTTTGAAGCCACCGAACGTCGATTTTTTTTCTGGCTAAAGAAAAAAGATGATTGAACAAAACTCTCAAACGCCGACGACAGCTCAATACGCAGCACGATTTTCAGGCAACCTGCTGTTTAACATATTAGCACCAGGACATCCCAGCCCCGGGCGACGGGTGGTGCCTCACAGGACAGCTGAAAGTGTCAACAGTCGGCGGCGGCAAAGCAAAAAGTGAGCTGCGAACATATTGTGCTGGCCATGAAATTGCTCACTAAATAGTTTGCCAAAAAAGTTGACACTGACAGCAGGCGACCGCCAGGATGCCATAGAAGGTTTCAGTGCACAACAGGCTCTATATATTTTCGGGGCGCGCAGCTGTGCTGCACATTTATTGCATTCGCCATGCTTTTAAAGTACAACAAAAAAAAAAAAAAAAAACACGAAAAAAAAGAATAAGGCAACGATTTGAAATTATTCGCTAAATGGGCTTAAAATTTCATCAGTCTAGTTGATCGAACGGCGAGCAGCTTCCTGACCAGCTTAAGACGTCGCTTCCGCCATCCGCCTTTCATCAATCGCAGCCTGCCTTTGTTGCTCATTTGAGCCCATCATTTCTATTAATCTTTGGCCCAGCATCTCGGCCAGCTGCCGTCGCTTGCCTTTTGTGGTTCCTCGGCCAGTTGACCGTTTGCCGCTGGCCAAGTGCTCGCTTGGCTTTTGTTTGGCCCACTTCAATGCACTGCCGACGCGTCCTCGATGCATTTGCTGCTCCTTTTTGCTACTTTTCGTTACTTTTTGTTACTTTTTGTTACTTTTCTGCTGCTTTGTCTGTTCATTTGCTTAAATGCATCTTATCCTGTTAAAGTGTGCGCGCCTGCCTTGAGCTCTTTCGCAGAAAATTGATCTTTTTTCTTTTTCTTTCTTTTTTTTTGCGAATTTCCTGCTGAGGCCCGGCTTCTGTCTTGTTAAAGGTTCTTTCGAGCGTACTTTAATTGAGTTTTTCATACCTCTGGCGATGAAGTTACTGTAATGTAAGACGTGAGTTCCGCTTTCTTAACGCTTATTAACATCTTTTAGTGCTCCAGAAGGACTTGGAATTTTCAGAAATATTTGCCTTTTGAAATTAAAAACCATTTTTAAGTACCCAAAAGCTATTCAATTAATAAACCGATGAACATTTTAATGAATAGAAATTTTATGGCCAATAACTATTTATCAGCCGTTTTATTATATTGAATACCCATATTTATCAACAGTTACTTGTCAATTATAAGCTCCATATAACCCACATCAACAAAAAATCAAAAAATACCATTAACAATAATCAAAGCAATCTTAAAAACAGGCCACACCTGAGGGATTTGCCTCTCCAACAACAACAAAAAAAAAAACAAAAAACAATTCGAGAAAAGCTTTTCAAACATAAAAACTGTTGTTCTCTCTGCCCAATTAGTTGTTTTAAATACCATAAAATTATTGTGTTGAATATTTTTGTGCGCTGATTGGGATTTTATATTCAAAGCCCATGGTGTGCTGAGCCCCCGCCCCGCCCCGCCCACGCCCCTCCCTCACTTCTACTTCAACACAAAAACAATATTTCATCGAAAATGCAATGCGCCCAGGCGCCCAAAACATGATATTAATTAAAATTCCCAAATCAAAATCAAATTACCACTAAAAAAATAAATGCATAAATTTGTGTAAAATGACAACCATACACACACACGCAGCACACTTAATGCACACACACACACACACACGCACACACACACAACACTCAGCTGCAGTCCGCTGAGGTTGGGGGTTTGGGACGCCTGTCGCCAGCGGCTTCCGCTTCGCCTTGGAGCACCTTCCAAGAATTTCGAAACTGGAAAATGCTATTCGGAAAATGCATATTATAATAAAATAAAATTATGCATAATTATAATTTCTGTTGCCGACATTTAAACAAAACTAGCGTGGCGCGCGGGGAGAAAGGGAAGGCCCATAAAACTGTCATAAGGCGGTGAAAATGTGAGGAGCTAACTAGATATAGGGAATACCTAACATGTTTTTCATTTTCTTTTTGTTGCGACACGTGTGCCAAGGCGCAGTGCATATTGAGCGTACTGGAGCAATACACTATCGAACAAGATTTTGAAATAGCTCAAATAGATTCGACGACAATTTATTTGAATATTGAAATTGAAATCTATTTTAATAGAAACTCAAGTTGAAAGACGATATAAATGTTTTATGAATTTAAATAATGAAATAAACCTTCAATTGGTAACATTTATTTTTAATGTAGCTCAAATTATTTAGAAGAATTAAAATTATTAAAAAAAACTTAAAATTTATAAAATTAAATATTGATAAAATATTCAACATATATTTTAATAGCAATTGAAGTTTATAAACATTCTAAACTTTTCAAGATTTAAAATAATTTTAAAATTTATAAAATCTATTTTGAATATTTAAACTTGTGCTGCAACTCAGTACTCAAACTTAATAAATAAACAAAGGAATGTGTAAGTTAACATAAGCTAAAATATATTTTAATATAGGGATTAGAGGTATTTTCTTATCTCATCATTATCTTCATATAACCATATTATCACCCCAATACTACATGTCCCATCGTCAGTCCCTTTGCCGCCTTTATTACTCCGACTCCTTATTAGAGCCAATTCGTATGCATTTAGAGCCCATGTTTGTTGCACAGTGTAATAACATTTCCATAAAACCAATGAACGCGTTGAGGGCAAAAATGTTTTTGTGCTCAATTAGCGTATAACATTGTCACAACCTTCCGGCAGCCCCCAAGGCCCCCGATTTCCACGACATCAACAGGTAAAAAGCTGATTTCGTATGCGCAGAAGGGAGCAGCGTCGAACGGGGCGAGGAGCTGGCATATTGCATAATCGTTAAAATGGATGAAACCCCTTACATTTTTTTTTTGTATTTTGTCTAATGCTCATTTTCATGCGTTTTTCCCGGAAAATTATGGCTGGCAGGCAGCGCGGCCACAAAGTGCTCGGGCATAGTTTTCCATATTTTTTCCTGGGCTTACGCGTGGCCGCGATTTAAATTATGACAACGAGGAGCTCGACTCGACTCGACTCGACTCGATTCGGTGCCTGGCTTCCTGGCGCCAGACCTGTTGGTGGCCCCGCGCATGGCGATTAGGGATTGGGCTTGGGCTTGGGATTTTGTTTGCCTGCTTAACGATTTAAATAATGTCTGGGCACAGGAAGGATAACAAGCGCTATGGCGCTTCCATAGAACTATAAATTTTCAGTTCGAGTTTGTACCGGGAGCATATTAATAGGCAGGTGGCAAGGGCGGCCATCCACTAAATAGGAGCTGGGAGTGCCGCCGGTAGCAGCAGCAGCTGCAAATTGGGACAAACTAATCTTATCAAATATTGACAATAACCCAATTAGTAACCACCTACAGCAAAGAAACGTAGCAGAAGACAAACAAACATTGCGCAAAAGGTTTTGTCCTCATCTTTTATTTCAACAGAAATGCTACCAGGGAAGCTGTCAGACGGACAGAGAATGCGATTGCGAGTGAGACGTCAGGAGGCAAAGTCGCAGGACAAATATCAAACGGCAGCTGCCGGCAGGACAATGCGGATAAGTCAAATCGCAAGGTACTCGCGTCAACCATAAAACTAGCCAGTAAGATAAAACGCACGCCGGACCCGAGACCCGAGCACCACGATTCGGGCATCGAGACCACGTACCGGGACCGCCCCCGGCGAACGCAACGAGTTTTGGTACACGCCGGGCAGCCTCTAATTTGTGAAACTTGCCTACAGTTTAGAAAGCGACGGGCAGTCGCCGTTCGCCTACCTAAGACCCAAGCCGAACCCCAGCTCAAAAGAGCATCCTCCTACTTGCCGTGACATTTGAGATTTTGCAGTCGATGATTTCCAATGCCGGACAATGTCTCTCAATTCTATAGGGACATCTTTTTTTTGTTTGTTTGTTTCAGCTCGTGAAAAGCGCAATTCTAACTGGCCACAAAAGGATCCGAAAATTTGCCATAATCATGACGTTTTGTAGGCTCTCCTTTCTTCTGTCTTTGAGCATTTGTCTCGCTGCATTCGCCTGAATAGTTGGAAACATCTTCTTTATAACATAATCGTTGTAATGTTGCGACTTATCTAAATAGGGGAGTGGGAGTACGAGTGTAAATGGATGAGCCAGGCTAGAGAGTACTTTGTTTTTCATTTTATTGTTGATCATGATGTACAGAAATGAATCTGGTTCCATTATGCAGAGAGTTTGACGTCTATTTTAGAGGAATTCTATTTTTAAGTGCTCAAATTTCCTTCAAGACAATTTTTATACAACATATAAAATTTATAAATGATTTAAATGTACATCATCGATTCCAATAAGAATAGAACGCCTTTTAAAATTGTCAATTTTTTTTTTTATTCATTTTTATTACTTAAATATTGCCAAACACAAATAAAAAATAAATGTAGATACAACGGAAAGGCCGAACTATAAATTATCAGGTATTCATGGGTCCGGCGAGAGATTGTACAATAAATCCCCAATAAATGTTTTTCATTTACTGAAAACGTAACTCATGAATATTTCAGCAAAAAACAACTAAAAGCCATAAAAATAAAATGCAAAATGTGCGACCGAGTCCGAAGTACAAAAAATGTATAAAAACAACAAATAAACAAAAATAATGCACAGTTTTATTTAGGATCAGGTTTTTTTTTGTTTTTTTTTTAGGATGGTAGATGAGAGCTGGAAGCTGGCCAAAAGCAACAATCACAAAAGTAACCTCAAAAATTTCAATAAAGACCACAACAAAGCAATTTATATAAAAATGCCACAGAGAGCAGGAGGGGCAGGGGGCGAGTAGTGTGAGAGGCAAAATAACGACAACAGACGGCAAATAGAGCAAAAATATTGGATAGACGAAGGGGGAGGGGGCGGGGGCGGGTGGGGCTGCTATACTGGTTGGGAACCCGGCACGACATTTTAACAAAACAATAGAAATCAATTGATTGCGTTGTGGGAAGCTTAGCACTTGATTTCCGTTGTGTTGTTGTGTTTGGGATACCGCCGAAGGGGCAAGGCAGTTAGAAGAGAACGCGGAGGGAGGGGTGCCGTAGGGGATGGGAGCGTTAGATTGGGAGGATTGCGTGCGCCACCCAAAAAAAGTCAGAGGACTCGCTGGTGTTGTTGTTATTGTCGTTACGGGCGCTGCGTTGGTGCGGCTAAAATTCTATTTTTCCAATTTTTGCGCAATTTATTGCATTGTCAAGGGATTCGCAGCAGAGCTGGAGCAGAAAAAAATGAAAAGAAACGCAAAAGGCATAAGAAAAACACCAAATACAAATACCAAACAAGCTACAGCTAGCAAATTAATTGGAATCGAACAACAAATACCCTGCAAGCTTTTGGAACACTTCAATTAAATGTTATACCTACATTTTTATAGAAAAGGATTGAAAGCTTAATTCCTGTAAAAAAGATTTTTGTATTTTCTATGTAAAATACATATTTAACATGAAAATTAGGTAGACCTCGCTATATATTTTAAAATATCAATTAAATGGTATGTCAAAAATAAAGATAAAGTTTATAAAAATAACTTTAATTTCTTAATGTTTATTTCAATATGTTGTATTTTAGTCTTAAATATCAGAAGCTGTTCATCCCAGAACATTGATTATTATCCTTACCTGTTAAAACATGAATAATGCTTCAAGCTAATATAACAATGTTTTACAAATATATATATGTGAAAAACGTATCTTACATTGAAAAGAAAAATAAAAACTTGAAAAGCGATTATCAATCAGGAGCGCTCGCTATTCATTTTAAAAAATTAAAAGACACGTGAAAAATAACGATAAAGTTTCTAAAATAACATTAATTTCCTAATTTTCTTTCAATATGTATTTCGGTGAAAAATATCAAAAGATTTACAATATAATTTTCAAGAAAAACCCATCTAAGAATTTACACGACAGTTTCCTTTTGATTTACTGAAATACCCTATTGCTATTGAGTGCAGGGTATAATACAAATACCAAAACATAGTGCGGCTTGTTCGATGGTATGTGGGTCCTGTGGTAGGGCTGTGGATGGGGCTTGCTTATGGTGCTGGGGCTTTGGGGCTTTTGTGTGGCAAGCGTAAAAGTAAACAAAGCTAAAAGCGGAAACGCAAGTGAAATAATGCCGCCGAGCTGCACGGAGCTCAACAACAACAACAACAATGACAACAGCAACTAAACATCAATAAGCATTGACTAACTGGGATGCTGTGAGCAAGGAACCTGGCAACTGCTCCTCTGACTGGCAACTGGGGAGTCACAGCATTAATAGCTGAAATTAAATAATCGCTCCTTAAGCGAAACGACGACGACGACGACGACGACGACTGAAGCACAAAAGAATAAGTGAGTACCCAACTGGGATTTCGTTTCGATTGAATAAAATTAATTTTAATTGGTTCTGCAGGGTTGAGCAACGCTGCGGGAATAGTGTGCGAATGATTTGTTTGCTTCAATTTTCACTTGCATACGTATTCTATAAATAGTTAAGTTCAATAGATCTCTAATCACAGGCTATTGAAGCTCTGCTTTCCATATACCATTTACCACATCAGCTGCACATCTTTCAGCTGCTTTCTACGTTGTGACTCAGCGCCGAGCTCTGTGACTCATGGGGCAATAGTGTTTGGGATCTTGGCAACCCTCCATAAACTACCCACAAATTGTCAGTCTACAGATTTTTATCGCAGCATACCAAAAAAAAATAAGAAAAAAAATCCATTAGATTTTGACAGGCGCGCGTTTATTAATAAAATTTTATTATATTCCTTGCGATGCTCGAGAAGGAACATTTAGCCAAGAACCTCGCCTTGATAACCATCAGCTCCATAAAGGGTAGTAATAACAAAAAAAAAAACATAGAGGAAAATACATGGAATCGAGTTTTTATGTGTGTCTTTTACCTGGAATAAAATATGACAAACAAAGGTTTGAGTTTACGTTTGGGCTGAAATGCCTACAGCTGTTTGGGTCTGGTCCACACCTGTTGATAAGGCGGCTAATTTTCGGTGTGTGCCCATAAAAAAAAGAAAATACATTTTTGTGTGTGTTTGTCTCTAGCAAATTAGTCGATGATTTGGTTAGCCAAAAGGGTTCAAAGGTCCTTGAAGCACACAAACACACAAGAATGCTGCGGAGCCATATGCTTGGAGCCTGCTCCCCCTTGGGGCCGATTTCCGTCTATGAAGTGTGAATTTCTGGGCTGTGGCCAACAACTTTGCTGAAAGCCAAAATGTAATCAAAATAAAAGTAAATAATAAAAGGTACAGGCAGGATGCGTACTGTGTCCTGCATCTGATTGTGTTAAACGATTCGAGCGCTGCTGATAGACAGCTGTGGGGCAGCACAGGAGAATAAGGGGGAATGGGGGGGGGGGGGTGTACAAAAGCTGAAATCAATGCCGCAATCAAAATCATTGCAACACAAAACTTGTCTAAGCCTTTCTCGTCTACTCCTGAACTATCTGTCTATCCTTCAAGGATGCAGCCAGTCGAGCATGTTGTTGTTTATTTTGCTGCCTTTGGGGGATGCCTGGCAACAATTTTATTATCCTTTTGCCGACTGTGTGTGGGAAAAAAATGCTATATTAAGATAAACATGAGCCTTTTTGATTTGTTGTTGTTTGTGCTGCGGCTGTTGTTGTTGCTGTTGCTGTTGTTGTTGTCGGTCCTGTTTTCAGCCTCAAGTAGCCTGAACGTTGATTGAATCTTAAGACCAGCATCCTTTCTGGGCGCCTGTTGAAAATTTGATTTTAGGTTAAACGCAATTAAATTTCGCCTTAGGCTTTGATTTGATTTGCTCGGCTCCTTCTCAACATTTTCTTGTTTACGCTAGAGAAAATTGAAATTTTATGCATTTTCCTATAGTTTGTTATTATTATTATTGTTGTTTTGGTGTTGTTGCCGTTGCTGTTGGTTTAGGCTCTGTGGCATTTGCCCAGTGCGGTCAGCTGTCGAAAGGATTTGAAATTATTTTGCTCCTTCGGTTGATGTGGGTGCTCGCAGGCGTTGCAAGCGTTGAATAATTGATTTCATGTATGTTCGAGTATTTCACATACATATACACATTTATATTTATATATGTATATATAAATATCGACCAAATATGCCCGAAACATTTGACAATGAACTCGGCCTGGATTAGAGCTGTGCTGGATTTTCGCCTCTGCTAATTAGTTTCTGAGGTTTCATTTTATTTAAGGACAGTTGATTTATCCACTCACTTGCTTTAAGCTTTAAGGCAATTGAATGACTTTATAATATTGCACTAATCATTAAATATTAATTATTTGTGGTGTTTTTAGGTATTCAGGCGAAGACTTTAAGAATCGAATTATCCTTGATTACGACTAACAGTTGAATAATTTTCTTAATTATTTAGGGCATATTGCAGATTGTTTGAATTTTGTTAGCTATGCAGAAAGAGCATGTGAAATGTGTTCTGTCAGGGTCTCCAGCATGGGAGTCATGCATAAATTTGTGTATGTTCTCTTTTCTTTAATTCTTCATTTAATTCAGCTACAAGCTTAACTCCTTTAAGTCAAGTGTCAAGTTCAATGCCAAGCAAATGTAGCTCCAATGTGGTTCATGGCTCTTTTGAGCCAACAACCAGACGTTGGCATATTTCACGCTCACTTGGCGGCCGGGCTAAAAATGTTATTGCCATTGCCAAGACGTTGGCCAACTCTAAGCTGTATAAAAGTAAAGCTTGCCAAGGCAGTCGCATCCTGTGGGGAGCGCGTCGAGCACATAAAATTCAATAAAACGCATATTTGCTGTCATTTGTTCCGAGTTTTGGGCGCCAAAGTGCCACAAAATTTGCTGGAGTTGCACGAAAAGCGACGAAAATGGCGCTAAAGTTGCTAAGAAAACACAGACAAACAGACGGCAGAGCAGACAAGTTGGAACATTTTTATTTCTCATCTGCCGTCATCATCATCATCACCAGCGCCATCATCATCATTGTCATCTGCATCATCTTGAAATGATTATAAGCATTTTTGGCTGATTTAGCATATTTTCGCCTCTCGCGTTTCTCGCTCTTTCTCTCGTCTTTTCTCTGATTGGCACGCACTTCCGCATCCGCCTTTTTGGTTTGACGTTGGCCTAAAGACTTCCGCTTTCAGCTGTGCTCCAACTTCATTTTCATCTTTTTTGTATGCCATGAACTTGACAGTTGTTATTATGCTCAGCAACAAAGAGCGGCAAAGGGTATATCAAAAGTTAATTCAGAGTTTGCTGCTACAAATATATAATGTAAACAATATTTTTAAAAGTATCTTTTGGTGCAGAATCAGCTGTCTTTTTTTAAATTTAAATTTATAAAATTTGCAAATATAAATATAAACTATAATTTACAATCTCTTAAGTCTTCAATTTTGTTAATATTTTATCATAATATATAATAAATTAAAATATATTT